>OY754982.1:16540216-17165216 GCA_963576475.1 Molanna angustata | reverse complement strand
TGAATGTGCCAAACTGGAGGGTCGCAGCAGGTGACAGGAGAGATTGGAGGAGGAAGTTGCTGGAGGCCAAGGCTCGATATGGGCTGTAGAGCCATTGAAGAAGAAGAAATTAACTTAAACACTCCAATTTGAAATCATAAGTGTTTTCAAAATTTCTCTAGTGAATGTTTGTCACAAAGTTTAAAAAATTCAGCACAAATTCCCTTAAAGAAAAACTTAAAAATATCCTTTTCTGCAGATTTTTTTAAAATTACTCCATATCTTCGTGTCATAGAGGAATAAATATTTTATGTGATTAAAATCAAAATGAATGACCGATAAAGTTTTTTCATTTTGTCAAGATTGTTTTTAAAATGCAAAAAATCAACAAATTTTGGGTTTCCGTTAATTTTAATCACATATAAACTCTTTTTAACGCATCCGATAGTTACCCTTACTAACACAGTCACTTCATAATTAAGTGGTTTTAATATATCATGTTTTCAGTTACTAGTCATAAATACATACCATCAAGCTGTTTATCTATTCAGTGCAGAAAAAAGGACTGAACACCACACTATCCTATCCTGATATACATGTTTTGTATAGGAAAACAAAATAACTTAAAATATTCAAAAATTTGAATATTCAGTTTTAAAGTTTGGTACGTATTCTTCAACTATACTATCGCCATCGACATTAGGCCCCCAAGTCAAATTGAAAACGCTGTTCGTTTTCGCCAAGCGCTAATTTTTTTTGTATGGGATTTGACGTTTGTTGTAGAAATTTTTTCTACAATAACAAACAACAAACGTCAAATCCCATACAAAAAAAATTAGCGCTTGGCGAAAACGAACAGCGTTTTCAATTTGACTTGGGGGCTAGGATCTCATTTGTAACATGCAGCTAGCGTTATAAAAGTTGTATCATTGACACAAAAAAAACCTTAGGTACATATTTGTATGCCTTTCCCAATGTTGATGCAACAAGTGTATTTTTCAGCACATTAGATGATTTCTTTCTTGAATTCTCAATGAATTTTCAACGTGTTTCATAACAGATTGAAAACTTTCATGATATACACATTTTAGTATGCAGACTTAAGATAATTATGTAGGTTATGCAATTTATAATATTAAAATAGTATGCCAACCAGACATCACACCATACGTTTTCAATATTTGTACTAAGCTTTTCGTTGTACGTCATTGGTAAATTGCTTGTATAGGTGATGTTGACAGATGGATTATACTGGCATAGTTAGACCAGGGTTTTAGATAAGATGACATGATGTAAAACGTTCATTTGATATATTTGTATTGTTACAAGTTATACAAACACTATTTGCATATATATGTATATACATTATGTTGATTGTACTGTTTATAATGGTTTATAAATTAATTCTGCCTGTCTGCCTAGTAACTGTCTGTGTTATTGACATAAAATCTCTCTAAAACCGAGATTGGTTGAATTCTCTGAAGGATGCGCTGTTATGCATAAAATATATATTAAGGATTGTGTACATTCATTGATCCAGAATATATATTAAAAGTGGATTCTGGCCTTAAGAATCTCCTCCCACCAATTTCTACAATACATCATTCCACTCTAGTCCCTAATCTCATCTCAGGATAGACAAATTTATCTTTGCTATTGAAGTTAAGTTAACCCTCATTTACAAAACTCTTCTTAGACCGGACATGAAGGATAACTTCTTGAGACTTGAGTCTGCAGCCAATAACATGGGTCTAAAGATCAACGCTTCAAAGACAAAATACATGGCAACAAGAAAAGCATTACTGAACAACATCACCGTAAGAAACGAATCAATATCAGTGGGAACCCATCAGATAGAAGCCGTTGAATCATTCACATACCTGGGATCTCTTGTTACAGCGGACAACACCAGTGCGGAAATAAGGGCAAGACTTGCCGCAGCAAATAGATGCTATTATGGGCTGCTAAAGCACTTAAGGTCACGACTCATCTCTCGTAAGACAAAAACCCTCATTTACAAAACTCTTCTTAGACCGGTCATGACATATGCATCAGAATGCTGGACATTGACCAAGAAGGACGAAAATGCATTGTTGGTGTTCGAAAGGAAAATACTTTGCAAAATATTTGTAAAGTAAAAATATTCCTACCTGTGAAGGAGGATCTTGGAGGATCCGGTTTAACCACGAGCTAGAAATAATGTATGGCAAACCAAACGTTGTCCAATACATCAAAACACGTCTACGTTGCCTCGAACACGTTTGTAGAATGGAGGATAGCCGAGTCCCAAAGAAAGTAATGGACACCTGTCCTGAAGGAAGAAGCTGAGGGAGACCAAGGATGAGATGGCTGGACGATATCGAGGGCGATATAAGAGCGATCGGACAGACAAATTGGAGGAGACTTGCTGTCGACAGGGCGGGATGGAGGCAGTTTCTTGAGGAGGCCAAGGTCCACACCGGGCTGTAGAGCCATTGCTGATGATGATGGAAGATAAGTTAGTACTTTGCACATAGAAACTTACCATTCATTCAAATGACTCTCCTCGTTTATTCTAAGGACTTTCTATTAAACATTTCTCATCTAGATACCTAACATATTAAAGGAGCAAACTATCTGGCAGTCTCTATACTATTAATCCTACTAATTTTATGACAGATTTTCAACATTTCAATAAAGTCCAAGTTGGAATATTATAGAAGAACCAGGAAATCATTTTCATTGGAACTCAATAAGAAGGCATAAGTGGTGAACGTTACTCAAGTACATAAAGTGATCACTTAAACCAGCCAATGGGAGGCTGTAAGCCCTGTAGGTCCCTTGATTTCTCAGTTCTCCTATAATATCCCAACTTCATCTATATTGAGATGTTAAAAATTCATCATAAAATATCATTGAATCCCGACAGGGAATAAAATCCTATGTTTGCATACATGCAACTATAAAATTATAATAGCCAGTTTTTGGGCGAAGCCGAAGGTTTGACCACGTAGAAATTTCATAATAATATCTACTACATATGTGTAAACCATTAAAAATATCGGTATAAGTTATGGAGTTAATATTTGTTTAAGTATGAACTGTATTAACGATTTAACAATTTTATTAAGCCATATTAATGCGCTTTCGCACAATCACAGATATTTATGAATATTCTTAGTAGCTGATCGAAAACTTCGGCTTCGGGTAATCCTTCGGCTAATTTGGCCATAGCCGAAGGTATTTTTTTTACCGAAGCCGAAACTGAAGCTTCAGTCGGTAACTAGTTTAAACAATGTTTTGTAATATACAGCGGACGTAATAATAATAATTAAAATCAACACTTAATAAAATTTAAGCTGTGAGGCATCGGCTTAGAATAGTGCTTCCACTCTTTTCTATTATTGTTTTCGAGTGTCCCGTAAGAGCCGGGTAATCGAAAATACAACAGGCAACAATTATAACATCTCACATAGTTCAGCAATGAGGTTCACCACCCATTCTGAATATAGTGCCTTTTGAGGTGAGACGAGACTGGTGTGTGGGTATACACAGATATGTTGTGCTCCCTTTTATAAGGCAATGCACACCCGCACACCTTTCGCTGGTTACCCCACATTGTGGGATATGCCGTGGTGGTATGAATGAATGAATGAAAAAAAGTTTTGTTTAAATGAACAATTTCTTTATTCAATGAAGTTTTGATGCACCATTACATTACATTCATTTGTTTTTTTTAATACAAAATATATTCTCTTTCTTATGTTTTTATTTGTACTGAAATCTTTAGGCCTCTACTAAGCATCCTGTTTCTTGATATCCAAAGAAAACTTAACTCTAAATCCAAAACAGATGACTTGCTCACACTTTTTCATAAAATCAATGAATCTCAAGATATCAAAAAACTGAATGCTCATAGATTAAACTCATTACATCAAAAATATATATGCATACAAGAAAAACAAATTTTGGAAATATAATTATTTGCATCTATGCAAGTTATTGCTTGAAACTAAATAGGACTTTTAAATGCATTGCAATATTCTAATGAATTGATTTTATAACGCTGAAAACCAAGATCTATGGTTATTTTAATCATTTTTTTAATTTACAAATAAATATATTATGTATATTCAATATCTACTAACCAGCAGATAAAAAAATACCATCATATTTACAAAAATTAATGAAAATTTAATATCATAAATTAATAATAAACATGGTGTGATAGGGGATACAAATAATGTTATAATGAAAATTGATATATTTAATGTGTGATAAATTAAACATTACAATGATAATTATTTTATTAATAACTATCCCCTGTATGTCAACACAAAATAATAACAGCATATATATTAAGTCAATCAAAATAAAATCTGGGAAAAGTCTATTCTAATTTACTTTACTTGCCAAGACCTCATTATACAAATGCAATATTGCAGTAAATATATTCATGGAGATACATTAATAAAAGGGTAAGTACATTATTATATCTTTATAAATTAATAGTATGTATTTCTTGAAAGAAATATACTGTGATGACAAACACTTTCATTGGGTAAACCAAAGAAAAAATGACGAAATGAATTTTGATAATGATATATTAACCCTGTTATTAGAATGTAATCCAGTACATAAAATTGTTTATATTCGTCGTGGTCAATATCTTTTTTAAAGTAATGATCATTACATCAAGATTAAATCAAATCATTTCAAGATCCTAGCATGAATGCTACAAATAATAATATTCAGATTATACAGTTTGATAATCAAAAAACTATTAAAAATCTATTACAAATTTTGTTTAATCACTAAACCTAAAGATTTAATACAAATTAAAGCTAATTATTTTTCTTATTGCAGAAAAAATAAAAATCTTCATTTAAAAAGTAAAACTAATTCACAAATTTGTGAAGAAATAAAAAAATAACAACAAAAATATTTACATACAATAGTCCGTATAAGTATAATTTCAATAAACATAATTAACTAATAATTCTTAAATGTGAAATTATCGTGATACTTATTAAAACTTTTATGGCTACACACAGATCTTTAAATGAAAAAGAATTAGTAAAAAGAAGAATTAGTTTGAAGATTTTCACATCCACTATTTATACAATCACAGTCCAGCTTTTGGGCTATTTTGTCGTAACATTTGGGCTCTTCGAGCCAGTGTTTCCAGAACGTTGGCATAAAAGACCCGACAGAATAAAGTCAGACAGTGTGTATGCCATTTTACTAATATCTTTTTCATCTCTTTAGGAATTTAATGTACACATATCAAAGTTGAAATGGTGAAATAACTGAAGTGACATATAGTTCAAAGAGTTAATTATAAATGGTTAAAATCTGTATCTCTCTGAATGTTATATCAAGATGACAAATTTATAAGTGCTGAAATTACTTCATTCAAATTGAAGTCATAAAATAAATATACAAATTGTTTTTCTCAAATCCAAACAAAATCATTTGGATTTCATGCCTCAGTAAGTGCTTCAGTAAAAAAAATGTGTAGTCAAAATTCTATTAAAAAACAACCTGTATGTGTGTAAAAACATAACGTTTTTTGTAATTTTAAATGGCTCTCCTGCACGATTAATAAAATGGCAATTCTTCAGTAATTTTACCTTTCCAGAATTTTGTCTTGTGCAATTATATATGTACTGGATAATTCCACAGAAAAAATTACTAAGAACTATACTCTATATGAAAAGACAAGAGTTTTGTTAAAACTTCATATTAAATGACTTCCACACCGCCTAGTTACCACTAGTTAAGATAACTAACATTATTTTACAAATCACAATATATGTTTCTTTAATATAACTTATTTAACAAATGCTTCCGGAGGTATTTTTCCTTCCTTGTGAAGATTTTCAAATATTAATGATGCCCGTTGAAAGTCCCAATTTGATTGTTCCAGACAACTGTAAGAAAAAATAACAAAAATTGATTTTCATTAAATATTTACTCTGGTCGTTCTTATGCACCAAACATTTTCTATGTAATTAAGGATCAAAATATGGGACTCCTAAAATAGTTTCTTATAACTGTCACATGTATGTACATACATACTAAACAGTTGTTATAATTTAATTATTTATGATTTAAATTTTATGCAAATAAATCATAAAAAGTGTTATCTTGTTTATGCTTGAAACTATAAAAGTTAAAAGAATGCTACATTTGTACAGATAATAATGTACCTATAATATTTATATATATATAATGTATTATATGTTATTTTAAATTGAAAGAACAATCTCACGCAGAATATATATATACTTATTAACGAAGGTCAAACATGGCATAAAATATATAACACCGAGCTCTATGACCTTTACCAGGACATCTGCATAGTCAAGTTCATTAAGACTTACAGACTAAGTTGGTTTGGACTATTAGGCCGATGATCTGGAACTCCCAAAAGGGGTGTTATCTAATGACCCAACCGGCAGAAGCGTAGGGAGACCTAAACTACGATGCTTGGACGGCGTTGTCGTGGATTGTTGGGCTATGGGGAAGCAGAACTAGAAAGTGACAGCCAACGATAGTGCAGTATGTAGAAACTTATTAGAGGCAGCTAGGACCCATCACGGGTTGTGACGCTGATGATGATGAAAATATTATATTAAAAAGTTACCCACAGGTGTATGCCCCACTTAGCTCCCCTACTATATGCCTCAACTCTTAGGGTATCATAATTATTATACACCACAATATCTAAAGTAATAAAGCAATCAAAATGTTAGTGTTTGTGTGTGTGTATGTGTGTGTGTGTGTGTTTGTCTCACGCCTTCTGAAAAACCAAGAGCATCTAAAAATCTAATTTATGTGCGAACGTGTACCTGTATACCTGATGCAGTGTCACGCTAAAAATAATGCGATAAAAATGCTGAATTTTAAAAATATTTCAATAATTATTTTTTTCATACAAAATTTTCCAAGTCGTATCTGTCAAAAAAGTGTACATTTTGCACGCATATATCTGTTAGTTTAAAAGTTAGAAGTACGTATTTACACGAAAAAAATTTACTTTCAAGTATAACTTAGCGTTTAAGTGAAAAACATGGTGAATATTTTGTATAATTATAATGTTTAACTTATTTTTAAAGTAAGCGTTTTGTACATAAATGCCGCCATTTTAATATCTTTTCATACAATATTTCATTTTCCTACCGAATGAATATGTTCTTGAAAATAATAAACCTTTGAAATAAATATAAATATGAAATAATAAAATGAAACACAAGACATTACAGCAAGTTTTAAGACGTATATTGTAAAAGTCTGTTAATTATTAGTAAAGATATGGGCATAATAAAATTGCATAATTTGTATATAATATTTGATATTTCGGACAATTTTCATTTTTATGGCATCGAACAAACCAATGTAGGTACCTACATATTCAAAAAATGTATCCGAACCATTCGATATTACTTACGTGTTCGAATCGTTTCCATGGCTACAGAAAGAATGTGATATTCAAATAAAATTTGTTAGGAATCGAATTTATTTAGAAGGTTGTTGTAGGTAGGTACCTACCTAATACTATTTACTTACAAATCAACAATAATATACCTATACTGATTTCCTATAGGAAAATTATTTTATTTATTTATTTATCAACCGTTTGTCCGATTATAATGAAACTTTGGTGAATTGTCGAGCGTATGCCCAGGATGGTTTTTGGATTTAAACTTTTTTCTTATTCTTCTTCTTCTTCGTGTATTTGGTCGTTTTACCTATGAAGGGGGAGTATCCTGGGAAAAGAAGGTCCGACTGTCCCTCCATCTCTTCACAGGTCTTCCAGGACGGGTTCTGTATATAAACTTTTTTCTTCTTTTTCTTCAACGTGTACTTGGTCATCTTACCTATGAAGATGAACTATCCTGGGAGATGAAGGTCCAATTTTCCTTCCATCTCTTCGCAGGTTTCTGGATTTAAACTTTTTTCTTCTTCTTCTTCATCGTCTATTTGGTCATTTTACCTTTGAAGGTGGACTAACCTGGGAGAAGAATGTCCAATTTTCCTTCCATCTCTTCGCAGGTATCTGGATTTAAACTTATTTCTTCTTCTTCTTCTTCATCGTGTATTTTTGGTCATTTTACCTATGAAGTTGGAGAATCCTGGGAGAAGAAGGTCCAACTGTCCTTCCATCTCTTCGCAGGTATCTGGGTTTAAACTTTTTTCTTCTTCTTCGTGTATTTAGTCATTTTACCTATTGAGTAGAGCATCCTGGGAAAAGAATGTTCTTTCATCTCTTCGCGGTTCTTCCAGGATGGTTTCTGGATTTAAACTTTTCTTAACCGACTGATGGGACGGGATGTAATGAAGGGAAGGGATGCACTAAAGGGCCTGAAGGGACGGGAGGTATAAAACTGCCTGAAGGGACGGAAGGTAGTGAAGGGTCTGATGGGAAGGGACGTAATGAGGGATTAAAGGGACGGGAGGTACTGAAGGGCCTGAAGCGGCGGGTCCTGGAGTCTAATTCTGTTTCTTCTTAATTTTATGTAGACCTTTAGGGCAGTTTTTATACAAACTATTTCCTATTGTCTAATTCATCTTCTTCTTCTTTTATGTATACATTTGGGTCATTTTTTTATAAAAATTATTTCCTTTAGTCTAATTATTATTCTTCTTCATTTAAGTACGTAGACTTTTGGGAGAGTTTTAATACAAACTATTTCCAATAGTCTTATTCATTTTCTTTTATGTAGACCTTTTGGTCAGTATTTATACAAACTATTTCCAATAGTCTAAATATTCTTCTTCTTCTTTTTTGTAGACCTTTGGGTGAGCTTTTATACAATCTATTTCCAATAGTCTAATTCTTCTATTAGGTATATGTATTTTTACTTATTTTATGTAGACCATTGGAATAGTTTTTATACAAACTATTTCTTATAGTCTTATACTTATTTTTCTCTTTTTTATTTAGTCTTTTGGGTTAGTTTTAAGTCTAATAGTCTATTGTGTAGAAATATTATTAACGATATGCACACTTGATGAAAATACATATGAAATGAATGGGATATGGGATGTGACGATATAACCTGCACTAGAATCTTTTCAATACTTTTGTTTAATTAAATTTAAACCATTTATATCATCCTATTTTGAATAATTTTCAACACCTAATATTTAAAGAATGGGGGTTGTGGCCATTACTGAACTCTTCACAACATTTATATTCAAATTAAAAACTATTTACTATAGTTCAAGTCTTCTTCTTCTTCGTTAATGAAGACTTTCAGTCAAATTGAGCAAAAATATAATGCACACTTGATGAAAAAATATAAAAACGAATGGGATGTGACCAATACTAGATCTTTTCAGTACCTACGTTTGTTTAATCAAATTTTAACCACATCCCAACATCCAAAATTACTAAATTTTCAATAGGTACACATTACAATTTGTTTTCGATGATAATATTTAAAAATGGGGGTTGTGGCCAAACCAATCTCTTTACAACGTTGATAAACAGTCATATTTAAAACCATTACGCATAGTCCATGCGAGCAGAAATTGTATAAATATTATACTTCATTCACACTTTATAGCAATATATAAAAAAGAATGGGTTGTGGCCATCACTTGAACATTTTACAATACTTAAACTCAATCTAATTTCAAACCACTTTTCATAGTCTGATATTGCAAAATAATTGGGTGACAATATTATAAAAACGATTGCTTTTTCTTTCACAATTTTACATTCTTGGCCAACGGCGGGACATAAAAGCTAGTATTATTCATAATGTAGATATGTATACCTTGTACTCCAGCCGATGTTCATATGTGTTTGCAATGAAAATGCTTGCACCATTTGCTGATGGGTGTCCATGATTGGTGGAGGTACGGCTACATTTGGCATCACAGGCTGAGGGGCTGGAGTGTACGGGGGAGGGGCGGGATTACTCACTATCACGGGGGTCTTAAAACTGTTTTCTTCCTGTACAAACAAAAACACATTTACATTTTATTTTAAAAAAAATGAACACATCCTTGAAATAAGTACATAATGTAATATATCCCAATTGTACATTCCCTTAACTAAGGAACTGTTCAATTGTTTGGTGAAATATACCAGTTGAGGCCAGACAATACAATGTCCACTGTATTACTAATATAGCACACTTGCGTCTCCATCTTTTATACAAAGGCATATTTTCATACAACAATCAATGAGAGTCGGCCTTCGTGGCTCAGTTGGTTAGATATCTGACTGCTGAGCCAAAGGTCCCGGGTTCGATTCCCGATGGAGACACAGTTTTTAATTGTGTTTTCAGTCTGGATCTGTGAGACGATTAATATCGTAAGTCTCCAGAATGTGGCAACTTGTTATTGGGTGCGTGTTAAATAATATTTGACATAGTACCTGTTAGTTGCCCGAGAAACAATATTAAATAAATAATAACTACATGCAGTGGCGGCTCCTCCAAAGGGACTTAGCCCTCCCAAAAATTTTGTTCGAAAGATTCCAAAAATATGTGTTTATTGAATCCTGGATATTCATTATTTTTTTTAAATGAATGTGTTTTTTTTTTAAATGAATGTGTTGTTTGTAATAGTTATATAGTTTATATAATACTGCAATAGTTAATTTCATACAGCAAAATTAGAAATAATGCTAAAGCCACAGTACAATGTAATACGAACTGTATGTAAACTCATAGAATTAAAGGTAATGCCGCAGTACAATGTAATACGAAATGTATGGTTGGTTGGAAGAAATTGCCTTATGGCAATAAACCTGCCTTTGTACACATGTACATAAATTATATAAATAAATAAATAAATAAATAAATATGGAGCTCTCGAGCACTTTCCTATTTATGTTTATTAATTAACCGGAATATATCTCTTTTCTATGTTTACCAGTAGACGAATGCAAGGTAAAATATGCAGTTCATAGGCACTGGCAGTTATTGAACTTATATTTATTATGATACATGTAAAAATAAGCAAACTACGATGGAAAGTTCACTACACATTAATTGATCATAACATAAAAACATCATTTTCAAACTTTTATACTTTTAGTTATAAAACCAATGTTTCCAATATTTTTTTTAAACCTACATTTATATATACATTGTCCTGATTTTAATTTGAGTTTCTCCGCCCTGTTGAGGAGTCTCCTCTGTCGATATTTCACAAGTGTATTGAATATTTCAGACTCCTTTTAAATGCAAATTTCCTTTCAAATAAAACAAATTGAGCCCCTCTAATGTTTTAGGTCGTCGGCCGCCACTGACTACATACAAACCTGACCAACCTATTTTTACCAAAATTCTTGTTAGAATATGTTGGTTAGGACATATTGTCCTGGACTCCATGATTACGTCGGTAGAGGTTCCGTGAATTCAATATATTTAAAAACTTATGTGTATACTAGGCAACCGTACTGAGGTGGAATATTTTGACATGACAGATATTAATAAAATAATAATTCAATTTTGAACAGAAAGTATTTGATGGTATTCCAATTTTATTATTATTAATTATTATTATACTTATTATGCCACAAAACTTCTTGAACCTTTTCATAATGGAGAGGAGCAGATTGCTCATATACCGACCAAGCAAAAAATGCAAATTTGCCCTGTGTGCACAAATGTGATGGTCTCAAGAAGTTTGCTGCTAAATATAACACTTTTTAATTATACCACTATTTATTTAATTTTCAAAAACGACCGGTTTCAAAGTGTTAATGACAACTATTTGCATCAAAATTTTATGTATTGACATAAATCTATTAATTTGGGTGACATAAATCTGTTAATCTGTTAGATGGGTGGTGGCAGAGTGGTTAGCAATCTGTCTATTGGAAAGACAAAATTGAATCCGAAAAGGCTGATCATAAAAAACTATGGAGCAATCTGAACAATGTGAGAGAGAAAACAGAATCCAACTCTAATACATCACTAAGTGCTCAAGACTTTGCAGACTACTTCCGAAAGAAGGTAGAAGATATTCGAAAGTCTACTAGTATTTCTGATGTATTTCCAATCCCGCAAAAAACACCATTTCGAAAACCAACTCTCGACAAACTAAGCAAGATCAATGAGCTTGAAGTAGCAAAAATGATCAAGGCATGTCCAAACAAGCAGTGTAAACTGGATCCAATTCCAACTTGGCTCCTGAAGATCTGTGTAAATGAGCTAACACCTGTGATAACTAGAATTATCAATCTATCTACAGTCGATACTTTAAATGTCCCGGAATACCTGAAAACCTCTACTATAACACCTATCATTAAGAGAGAAAACCTTAATCCGGAAGACACTGTAAACTACAGGCCGATCTCAAATCTACCAGTTCTTTCAAAACTACTAGAACGAGCAGTAGCTAATCAGATGACGCAATACCTAAACAAAAATGATTTGTTTTCTAAAAAACAATCAGCGTACCGACAAAATCACTCGACTGAAACTGTACTAATGCGAATTCTCTCTGATCTTATTACAGAAATCGAATCCGGAAATATTGCACTGGTATCAGTTTTAGACATGAGTGCTGCCTTTGACACCGTGGATCATGGCATACTTCTTTTTGTCCTGGAAAACGAATATGGAATTTGTGGGAATATTTTAAAATGAATGACCTCACTTGTCAGATAGACGACAATCTGTCTTATTGCAAAATAAATCATCTCTTTTGGAAAAAATCAAATTTGGGGTGCCACAGGGGTCAGTTTTGGGGCCCATACTTTTTATTTTGTATATAAAAAATCTTGACGATATTATAATATATAATGAAGGCTTCGCTTCGTACGCCTACGCTGACGATCGCCTGATTGTAAAATATTCCACTGCAGAAAACAAGGATAGTCTTGGGAGTGATACCGTTGGTTGTATTAATAAAATTGCTGAATGGATGTCGCTCTACAAGCTAAAATTGAACCCAACAAAAACAGAATTTATGTGGGTAGCTTCACCGCGACGACAGCATCTCATAGAAAACACTCCAATTAACATCAATGGAGAAGAAATTACACCATCAACCAACTTTAAATTTCTAGGCGTCCACTTGGATAATAAACTATCGCTGGACTTGCATATCTCTAAAACTTGTTAGCTCTTGCTTTTTTCATCTGAGGCAATTGAAAAGTATCCGCCGCAGCTTACCTAAAAGCGAAGCTAAAACGCTTATCAATGCATTTGTTGTATCACGGCTGGATTACTGTAATGCTATATATGCTGGTTTGCCCAAGTATCAGCTGGATAGACTGCAGATGGTTATCAACGCGGCTGCGAGGTTGATATATGGAGCTGACAAAAGATGTCACATAACACCTCTTCTAAATGAACTGCACTGGTTTAAGTGTCCAGAACGAGTAGACTATAAGGTGTGCTTGATGGTGTTTAAGGCTCTGAACGACATGGCTCCACACTACATACAAGAACTATGTCAAAAGAATGTCCTATCAGGAAGACAACTCTCATTGAGATCATCGGGATCACAGAGTACCAACTCTTTAAAAGAGTTGGACAGAGTCAATAAAGCGGCTTACAATGATCGCAGTTTCAGTGTGAACGGGCCTTTAAAATGGAACAAATTGCCCCCTGATATACGTGGAGCTCAGAGCGTTGACACCTTCAGTAAATTACTTAAGACTGCTTTGTTTAGTAGAGCCAACAAATAAGCCACAGTGCCCTTGGAGTGATCTTGTATCACTAAACGGCGCTTTATAAATTATAATTATTATTATTATTAGCACACTGGGTCCAGTGATCGCGAGTTTGAATCCTGCCACAACCGATTTCGTTCACCTATAGCACAAGTATTTATGCTTAATTTATGGAATGTATGATGATGTATATGTACTTGCTACAACAAGGACATATTCATTCTTTTAAAAAAAAAATATTTCATGTTACAACACAATAAGTGCACAAGTTTGCAAATGTCAAGATCTTTTTGATCAAGAAGACCATAAAGCTTAAAAAAAAATGATACATAACTTTTGAAATCATTCTTACAGTGAATCTTATAGAAACAATGTTAGTTTTCGTGTGAATAAAATACAATTTACCTGTTCTATAGTAGCGTTAGTTATGTGAAGCATGTCATTCTTTATGCAGAATCCAGCTCCCTGAGGAACAATAATCATGGTTTTGTGGAAAGCTCTGACAGGTGGAACGGCAGGCTTAGATGATCCGGCTGAAGATAACTCTTTGAATACACCATTGACAGTCAACACTAACATGGCAGACTGGAAAGAAAATAATAATTCAAATAAAACAAAAGAATAGAAATATAATATTATTTATTCATAGGCAGTATAGCGACCTCCTTAACCCAATCAAGACGGATAGGTACGAGTACTTGCATTACCTACGAACGAACAGTATTTCGCATGCGTCGCACACAGATTTTTTTCAATCTCATTTTAATTGAATATAATAATGGTAAAAAAAAAATCTAATGATGTAGATATATTATAAAAAGATCAAAGATAAACAAAAGATCACATATACTCAATGAAATTGAACACTTCATAATATAAACATAAGATAAAAGAAGAATAATGTTATTGTAGATATCTCCATATAAAACAGTACATGGTGGCATCGATATGTCACGTGATCCTTCCGGCATTTGATGATTACATGAAAATTCTTCGAAACACAATTGTTCGAATGCGCAATTGTACGAATAACAATTTTTCGAAAATCAGTTATCAGAATGACAATTATCCGAAAGCAAATTATTTGAACTAACATTTGTTGGAAAACCAATTGACCGAATTTAATATATTTTTGTGTCATTATGTTGCCTCCTTTGACATATTTGTTGCCAGTAAAATATATTCGATGAAGACTATTATTACTTGTATTATTGTGGGTACCTACGTATGTTTGCACATTTTTAATAACTGATGTTTGACAGCGCGGGATAGCCTAGTTTGTACACCAGTTTTTGATTTTGACACCATGTACAGACAGTTTATCTAGTATTCACACCAATTTAGTTATTTTATTTTAATATTATAGTTACTTTTTTAATATAACTACAAACAAACAATTATAACTACAAACAAACCTAACCAACCTATTTTTACCAAAGCTTTGTAGGTTTAGGTTTAAAAAATCGGTGTACATCCTAGGATATCTGACAGCGCGGTGCATCGCCACGTTGTTTATTCCATAGATTTTTATAATACATTATACTATGTAGATGTAGTAAAAGTGAGTCATGGAATATCGCGCGTTTGACGTTTTGGTTATTAACATATTTCAGTTTTCCTTACATTTCAACACATCTTAAATAACTTTTTTCTAAATCTAAATTAACAAAGTGCCATTCGTAAAATTGATTTTCGTACAATTGAGCATTCGAATAATTGTTTTTCGAATAATTTTCCTGTCACCCATTTGATGTGATAAGGAATATGCGCGCCGATTGTGTATTAGTAAGGATCGAATTCAAAGCAAAATGTTCAGCGCGAAACAACAAAATGAACTGGCGCAGTATCCCTCTTTCCTACGCGCATGCGTATTAGATCCTTACAAAGCGCGGGAGAGTGTAAATTTCGCCGGTGATGGTCGATGAATTTCAGTGTTTAGAGTTCCTTGATTTTTTAAATAATTTAACAATTGTTTTGTTGATTCACCGATAGATGCCTTGAAGTCAAATATATGGGAGTAATATTCATCCAATTTTCGTCTCAATCAAGTATGAATTTACCGAGATATGAAGGTTCACAATTGTGTATAGCCATGAGGGCATGTATAGATGTCGCTCGGCGTTTAGGCACGTGGCCGGTGGGCATCTATACATGACGCTCGTCTTAAAAAGGTTAAGAGTCAAAACCTTTGATATGTTATCTTTAGAAGAAGAAGAAGTTTAGATAATTATAAAATATTACATAAAAAAACTTACAGTGCACAGCGTAAGATCAACACAGAAACTTAGAGGATCATGTTGTGTCTTTGGTAAATCATTTAAAAATGAAACAACTTGTAGTCGACTTGTTTTTATATTTCTTCTTCTCGTGTCCCTGTCCATTACTCTCATTATATTTCGACCAATTGGAAAATATGAGGTTAGTCTAAAACAAAAAGAGAGATATGTCTATTATTAGATTCAAATCATCAGTAATAATTTCCCTGAAAGCCTCTGTGGTATCTGGTGAGTAGTGTTTTAGCAAACTCTCCTCTTTCTCTTCCCGTCCAATTACTAATATCCTTCCCATTCCTCACCCTATAAATCTGCCATTACAATTTACATACAAATGATTATTTCTGTAAACTTAATTGGTCCTCTAATGGAGTGTCAATTTTTTCCTTGTATTACTTGTAATTAAGACTGTATGAATAATTTTTTTTTTAAAAAATTAAATCTACTTGAAATGAGTTTGTGTAAATTTGCTTGTATATTTCTTACATTTCTCATTATAGAGCTCACATTTTTTTGCTATGTGTATTATGCTATGCTTGAACGCGTAGCATGAGTGAGTTAATGAGGATCAAAACAATTACATTCTATGTAAGGGGCGAGTTTATTGCTAAATGGCAAAAAACATCAAATTTATTTCTTTTCTGCTAGGAATCAAACCTTATGCACATCACATATCATACTACCATACAATAATGCCAAATAGAATAATGGTATATTTAATACAAGGCTTCTATTAACAATGACACAAGTACAGTGGTACCTCGACATACGAGTGCTCAACATATGAGTTTTTCGAGATACGAGCGAGTGATTTTTTGTTTTGAGTTACGAGCGAAATTCGAGATACGAATTCGGTTTAGCAGGTCGGCCGGTAGATACAAGAGTTACAGTCACAGCAGCATACGGAGGTTATGCAAGAAATTGGTTTCAAGGAGTCAGAGGAGGAGAAGGTTATTTCAACAAGTGAGATAAAGAAGATCTTAGGAATGTGGGAGAGAGTTTCACAGTTCGTGGAAAAGAAACACCCAGAAAAAGATGCAACAGGTCGTGCATATGATCTTTTTAATGACACTTGCCTAACTCATTTCCGGAACATTCTGAGAGGGAGGAAGAAACTAACCTCCTTGGACATGTTTTTTTCTAAACAGCCTACAGATGAAAGCGAAAAAAATGTAGCGAAAAAGGCAAAGACCAGTGAGGATATCTAATTTATTTCTTTACGTTCTGTTTTTTGTTTTTGTACAATAAATATTTGTCATTTATAAATACGTTTTTACTATTCGAAACCACGTAACAAAAAAACTGGGGTGACATTTTGGGGGTTGGAACGGATTAATGGTAGTTCAATTGTTTTGTATGGGGAAATTTGCTTCGAGATACGAAGTAATTCAAGATACGAGCAAGGTTGCGGAACGAATTAAACTCGTATGTCGAGGTACCACTGTAGTTCTGAGCATATTTATAAAATGTGTTTAAAAATGAATACCTATTATTAGATGTGTTGACAGATTGTCCGTGTCCATATGATGCAGTGAGCGAGAACATGGCATTCTCATGGTAGGCGTCCAACAATGGTTGCCTACTGTCGGAGTCGTATATGGCATAATACTGCTCCAAAAACTGTTTCACTACACCTTGACCTTCCATGTTGCACAAAAACGACGCTCTTACGGGGGGCAAACTGACTTCTTCGTTGACATCAAATCCAATGACGGGAGGTAAATCTTTTCCATCCTAAAAAAACATGTGCCTTAGATTTATGTTTAAGATAAGACAAACATTTTAGCCTCATTCATATCATTTCCATGTAACATATTATATGTATGTCTGCTATTTAACCCAATTAAGACGAGTAGGAAAAAGTACTTGCATTACCTACGGACGGACGGTTTTTTGCAATGTACACAGTATTTTACTAATCTCTTTTTAATTGAATATTATATATCATAAAAAGATCAAAGCTAAACAAAAGATCACATATATTTGAATAAATTGAACACTTCATAATATAAACATACGATAAATGTTGTTGTGGTTATTTCCATACAAAAATAGTACCTACATAGTGCATCAATATGTCACGTGATCCTTTCAACATTTAATGAAGATCAGGAATATGCACCGTTTGCATATTGGTAAGGATCAAATTCAAAAGAGAATGTTCGGCGCAGTAAAACAAAATAAATCGGGGTAGTATCCCTCTTTCTTACGCGCATGCATAGGAAAGAGGGATACTGACAAAGGGCAGGAGAATTGGGTATAGCATGAAGACATGTATAGATGACACTTGGCGTATAGGCAAGCAGCCGGCGGGTATCTATACATGACACTCGTCTTGAAAGGTTAAGTAATATATTTTCAGGTTAATCACGAGATATAACATTTGAATGACCATAAAATATTATTTTTTTCAAAAAGTACTCACCAGTCGTAGTAGTTTGGGGAATTTCTTCCGGACCTCTCTGAAGACAATTCAAAAATTTTGATAGAAAATATTATCGTTACACCACTGAAAATCTCAATGGTTCATAATTTAAATAAATCAATGCAGTAATCAATTTTTAAAATACTTCATAATGCACAATGCACGATTCAGAAGAAACAAAACTTTTGGATGTGTATAACGGAAATGCCAGAAAATTGAAACATAAGATTTTTAGAATCAGGCACAAATATGTTCATATTTAAATTTGATATTAGATGGTTGAGTATTAATAAAGAACATGTGCTAGTTTTTGATGAAAAATTCACTTCAGTTTAAAGGAATTTGTACATTTTTTAAACAATATAAATGATTGAATACACATTTTGATTTAAAGCATATCCAACAGCCTTTGTAAACTTAATATTGTTTTGATGTAATGGAATAATTAAATAAATTAAAAGAGTGAATTTACAAAATAAATCTGTTGTTGAATATTTAACATGAATTGAGAGAATATTGACAATGATTTCAAAATATTATCAAACTGTATTTGTGCAATTTACATTTGTAGTCTTTTGGAGTGTCTTGCACAAAAAATGAAAATGATGAATCATTGCCAATATTTAAGGTAAACGTTAATTATCACCTTAGAAAAAATCTTTTAGCAAATCAAAATATATGTAATTAATAAATAAAATTTATTCTAACGTTGTCCCATAGAATAATAAACAATATAATTAATTATTTCTATCAATTACATATACTTTTATTTGTAATACTGGAAAAATAAATAATAATTGATGTTGACTGCGAAATTTGAGTATTTATTTTTTCGTAACTATTTGAGTAACAAATCAGGAGAGTTATCCATTACTTTAAAAAAACATTACCGAATAAACTGTAAAAATAAAATGGATAAATGTATGAACAAACAAAATGTAGAATAGAAAAGATTATCAATATTTTGCGTGATTTCTAAAACTCAATACAGTAATATTTTTCTTGATTGATAGTTTAGTATTTACATATTTTTTCTCTTACAAACACCTTCAAAGATATTTTTCAATTCCTTTTGTAAAATGAACATTTAACTTTTATAAAATAAATGTTGATGGTTTTAAGATTCTTCATTTTTTTTATTTCTTTTTTTTTTCATATTTTATATTTCCATAAAAACAAATAGTTTCATAAAGAAGTTTTTAATAATAATCTTTGTATACATTGATTTATTCACATCTACAGAGTTGATTTTCACGGTCACACTCACATTCATTCATCCCCTGAACAGAAAGAAGGGCCAACGGTACTCCGCTATCGGCACCACTTGTGAGGGTTGCATAACTGCAATGACCTCGATCTCCGGATGTAAGCAAGTGAACCACGGATACCACCAACACCGTATTATCTAAATCAGAGTAACGTTTCTTAAAAAGATGGTGCATTTGCCCAACGGGCAATGCCGCCATCAAACGTAACAGTGATAAGGCCCTTCATAGAGGTTTTTACAAATTTCAATCATTTTGTTTTGCAACAATGATGAAAAATCATATATCATACAAACCAACAACTGTTAATAATGAATAAATCAAAAATATTACTGTCTCATTATGCACCGGATCATTAACAATTTTGTTTTTATGAAAATTATTCATATGACGGTGATGATATATTTTTTTCACCGATACACGGCACTATAATTCTTTTGTGCCAAAATGTCGCTCATTATTTTGCAGACACATGATAGTTGTTGCTCCGAAAAACCAAAAACAAAAATTAAATAAAAGGTTTGATAATCTCGAAATAAGACAATATATAAATATATATTATATAAAAAGGCATTTGCAAGAATTCAAATATGTATCATTCAACAGTTTGAATTCAAATTTGTATTTAGGTAATTAGTGAAAAATATTAATGATACTGAGTAATTGAAATCACATCAAATTAATTATTCAATTGATTCAACATGAAAATTTTTTGACAGGAAAAAAAAGTATACTATTAACATTATTTTAAAACAATAAAAAGATATTGTGTTTAATGGGATATAATGGGTGATATTGGTGTCATATATTGGAATTAATCCTTTCCATACTACTACAATGATTCATTTTAAATTTAGGATGTTTATAAATTAATTACACAACACATATCACAGTGGAATGGAAAGGATAAAACTCCCTCTTGAGTCAGAGACGATATAAAGATACCTGATCTCCATTTTCATGTTACATTACCTGACGTAAAGATCTTTCTCTTTCATACGATCTATCGAAGGGTTACCTTCAAGATTTAATTCAATCAATGGTAATCCTTTCAGGGCCTCGAGGGAATTTATATGCGGTATCTGAAAAGCAACCATCAACAATTTATAACTAATGCTGACTTTACAATCATTCAATCGAAAGTCAAGAATAATCACACACACTCATTGTCTCTCTCTCTCTCTCTCTCGTACGCACACCCACTTTTTAAAAAACATGACCATATTATATTGTTTTAATATTAGGTATAGAATATAAGCACGTATAATCAAATATAATGTCCTGTGGGTTGTCCTTGCATAAAAATATTTAAATTAAAATAAAATAATGTGGCCATAAAAACAATACACACAGAAATTTGTGAGATAATGACAAGGTATCTTAAAATATCCAAAATATGGCCTGTTGTTATTGGAATATTTACAATAGGATCTGTAAGTTGCACGAGAAGCATTAAAAGATAAAATTAGCATTCTCTATGGTCAGTGGTCATATACTAATACTTTAGAATTGATTTCCAGAATAGAAAACTGTCCACAGTATTGAGGTATCAAACATGCAGTTGCAACATTTACATACACATGTGTATTCTTCTTTGTCAGTTTACTGCACCAGACCATCAAGACTATACACACAGGATCTATAGGTACTGTATGTATATATCAGGACTATCTATAGGTACTGTAAGTATATATGCAAATATATTTCATACACAACAACAAAAAATTACCCGATTGTTTCCAATATACAATATTTTCAAGTGAGTTAGGTTCTTAAGTAGACTTCTAAAATGATCTAAAACATGCAGTTTGTTATCATTTAAATTTAGCGCTTCAATTTCTGGAATGTTTTCAGATATAATATTGATGGCTTCCAACATTATTGAGGGACGAAACAATGCACAGAATACGTCCACCAAGTCTGTAAGAAAAAAGTAACAATTTCGAATATATATTTAAAATCTTTATTTTCAATAGGCAACATTCTTTCAACTATAAATTCTTAAAACATATTTCAATAATACAATTTCATCTTACATACAAAACTGTCAAAAATTGGTTGACGACGTTAAGAAATATTCACCCATAATATGGGTCATCTAAAATCTGTACGACATAATTATGCATAAATATTGCAGATGTCATTAAATTTAAAAGTTTGATGGATTCCATCATTACGAAGCTCACAAAAAATACTTCACAAATCAAAATAACGTACCTACTTAAAATCTTTGTATATATTTTGAACTTTTATCCCAAGATATTCAACAAGTTATTTCAAACCGTAAAAAAATGTACAGTATTTCAAAAAAATTGCACAGTAAGACCCCGTTCCGGCTTGTCGTGTGTTAGTTCCGACAAAATGCCGGGCGATATAGTGGCAATACATATTAAATGGAGCTGTTCACACTTGTAGTTATCGTACAAGTGTGAACAGCAACGTTCAAAATGTGTTGCCAATAGATCACCCGACATTTTGTCAGACCTAAAACACGACAAGTGGGAATGGGCAGTAACATATTTTAAAATATTTGAATCACTGGAATACACAAGAACACAAAATTGGAAAAATAAACTCAACATACTTGGATCAGCATGAAATTTACTAAGGTCCAAAGCTTTTGTTGCAGGATTATATCGACCAGCCATAGCCAGCTTCATCTTATTTCGAAGGTTTTCGTCAACAATAACATTTGGTGTTCCACTTTTAACTCGGACTGCAAGTTTGAATCCACTTGGCATTGTTATTTTTCTATCCAGACTAGATAATTTTTCAGCCATCCCAAAATCATCAACATAAAATATAACTGCATTACCATCCACTGAATAAAAATAAGGCACAAATTTGTCAGGCGACATAGCAGTCAGTAAAGCATTTAGTAGAAAGTTTTTCTCTTGTTGTTGGCCATATGGTATAACTATCTGGTACCACGGAGATCCTGGCTGTATTTTTCTTGGAATGTAATTTGGCCTGGGTGCTGGAGAGTTCAATCTTCCTCCTCTTTTACCTTTACCTCTAAAATTTCCTCTATGATTATTATAATTTCTTGCATCTAAAATCTGTCCGCTCATATCGATGTCGTCATCGTTTAAATGCTTAATCGCATTATCCCAACTGCGATTTTTGTTTTTGTGAATTTTATTCGTATTTGGCTTAAAACTGACGCGTCGACCGCTGTCATGGACTCTGTTATCATGTTCTAAAAACAATATAAAATTATTAAGAACATATTAACTATGAAGATTCAAAAACAAAAACAATACAAATCGTACAATTTTAAAAATGAGTGGCACAAACCATTGTAAGATGAATATCCTCTTGAACCTTCACCTCCATTATTCCAATTACGTCCTCCTCTACCACCATTCCCACGTTTAGGCATTTTGACAAAATAGGTATACTTGTAGACTTCTACGACGATGTTTTTTTCAGAACGCTTTGCAACTTTTAACAAGATAAAAGTATTTTACTCGAATGAATACGACAAAATGTTAATAATACCTCACATGCCGCAAATTTTCAACATAAGCAAAATCACAGATAATATAGGTATAAAGAAACGAAACGAAATGAGGCAAACAGAGTAGTATACTATCCGAAATCCAGCATTCGCAAAATAGATATGCGCTTGCGCGTTTTAAAACCATAGATTAAAATCATGCTTGCTAAATGTTGCAAGTATGTAAGAACGTATTATTATTATTATATGATTTTTTTTATATTGATTAATATTGACCAATCTCATCCCATGTAATTTTAATATAATTTATTTTTCAACGCAGATTCAGAGGGATCACAGTACTTTTTCTGTTTGGTCTAAAAAGTAGCATTCTATGGAAAAAAAGGCATAGATAAAAAAAACATAAAAAATAATTTGGGTAAGTAAGCAAACTACTCAAATGCAAAGGACAGTGGCTTTCTCTCGCAGACCTACGGCCAGGGTGAGCCCGTATAAGCAGTATATGTAATTAGAGTCTTTTAGTCACATGTCACCTACTTTAGTTACCAAAATTTTCAAAACATTTATTAGACATCTTCTTGAGATTTCAGATTTGGAGCCCATATTTTGAGAAGGATGTTCAATTGGTTGAGAGGGTGCAGAGAAGGTTGACAAAGACGGCTGCTGAATTGCGACTCAAATCATATGAGGAGAGACTAGAAGTGCTTGGGTTAACCACTTTTGCTGAGAGGAGGAAAAAAGGAGATTTAATCAAGACATATAAAGTACATTAAAACAAATAACTTTGTTTACTTCTACTACTGTAAACACCTTTAATTTATGAAAGGGGTTATAACGTTTTCGAGCGTGTGCTCATCCTCAGTAACCACTTATTACTAACTTAAAACTAATGACAGACTACTTAACTATGTTGGCGGGCGGACGGAGGAAGAAGGGGGGGGTGGTGGATGGTGGGGGGTGATAGTGGGTGTGGTTAATATTTTTATAAGGGGAGAATTTATTAGTGGGTGTTGTATATTTAAAATTTGGTTTTTGGGGGCTCTATTTATTTCGATTGATTCTAGAATATCTAATTTTTTCCCCTTATTACACCTATGTAAAATTTCTACGTCTCTGAAGTCGAATGTATGTCCTGTTAGTCTGGCGTGGTCCGCGATATCTGAGTTGATAGAAAAGTTTTTTATTGCCTTTATATGTTCAGAAATCCTGGTTTTTATTTTCCTTCCACTTTGTCCGATGTACTGGTTTTCACAATTGTGACAATTTAATTTATAGACCCCACTATTGTTCAGCACACTAATTTTTGTTTTATTGTTCAATATATATTTTTTGATACTATTATCCGTGTATAGTGCAGGTTTAATTTTCATATCTTTACATATGTTTAGTAAATTTGAAGTAAGTTTTCCTGTGTATAAAATTCTTCTCCAAGGTTTATCTTCTTGATGGTCAAATACTCGATAATACACAAATTTATTGATGGCCGACTCTTGTTCTTTTTTACGAATCTTTTTGACGATCAGTTTTTCATCAAAACCATTGTTTTTTGCGATTGTTTTGATCGTTTCTACTTCTGTGTTGTAATTTTTTGTTGTCAGGGGTAGCGATGTGAGTCTGTGGATCATCGAGTTAAACGCTGCCATTTTTTGGGATAATGGGTGGCAAGATTCTGCATGTATGATGTTGTCTGCATATGTTTCTTTTCTGTATATCTTAAATATGAATTTTCCATTTTCAATTGATATTGTTGTATCTAAGAAATTTAATGTGTTATTATCTCCTATTTCACAAGTAAATTCTATTTTGTGATGTTGGGCATTAAACAATTTTAACAAATTGGTTAATTGTCTTTTGGACCCTTTAAATGTAAAAAATACATCGTCGACATACCTCTGATAAAAATAAATGTTTTGTACCAATTGATTCGTTGATGATAGAATTTTGTTTTCAAGGTTATCCATAAATATGTCTGCGAGTAACGGGGATAATGGATTGCCCATGGGGAGTCCGTTAGTCTGTGTGTAGTATTCTTCTTTGAAGCAGAAATAATTTTGGTGAATGGATACATGTATCATAGTATATATATCGTTTTTAAGGATACTATCTTCACATTTTTCTTCTAAAATTTCTTTTAAGTATTGTAATGCTTCTTGAACTGGAACGTTTGTAAATAAACTTTTTACGTCGAACGATACAAGAGTGCTGTTTTCTGGAGGTATGTTATGTTGTAAATTGTTACAGAATTCTATTGAATTTTTAATTGCATACTTTGGTTTAAACTGAGTAACTTTTAAAAACAAATCGTTAACATATTTGGATACCAGGTATGACGGTGCATTTATGTAGGATACCACAGGTCTCATTGGATTATTTTCTTTATGAATCTTGGAAAGTCCATATAATTGTGGGGATTTTGGGTTCATTGTTATATATTTATATGATCTATGTTTGTCTATTGTTTTTGATTTCTTGAGTGTTTCTTTTATTTGTTTTTGGTATTTTTCGGTGGGGTCTTCGGGTATTTTCTCAAATGTTGTATTGTCGGTGATTATGTCGTAAATTTTATTGTTATAGTCGGATTTGTAAAGGATAACGATTGAATTTCCTTTGTCTGCTTTGGTACATACTAAATCTTTTTCTTTTATTATTTGTACGAACTCTTTCATTGTCTTCTGGTAATTATTGTTACTTAGATATTTTTGGTTTTTATTTAGTTTTTCAATGAATTTGGCGCATTTGTGTTTATTTAAATCATCTAATGCTATGTCTAGGTCGATAATCAGGTTTTGTAAACAGTGTTTATTATGCATCGGATCAATATTAAATTTGGCCCCCTTCTCCAGTAGTTTGATGTGTTTTTCTTCAAAGGTTTCATTTGTACAGTTGACAACACGATGATGGAATTTTATTGAATCATTGTTGTTGTTGTTTTTTGTGTTTTTATTTGTTTTTGATGCTTGGATTAGGTTCTTCAGTTTCTTATCCAAAGTTTTCTTTTTTAAGCTTGCGTGTAAACTTATCTGTTCATATATTTTATCTTCAATTATGTCCCATTCCACTGGATGTAATTCTGATGTAAGTTGATTATGCAGGAAAAAAATACCAAAAAAATACCGAAAAATACCAAAAACAAATAAAAGAAACACTCAAGAAATCAAAAACAATAGACAAACATAGATCATATAAATATATAACAATGAACCCAAAATCCCCACAATTATATGGACTTTCCAAGATTCATAAAGAAAATAATCCAATGAGACCTGTGGTATCCTACATAAATGCACCGTCATACCTGGTATCCAAATATGTTAACGATTTGTTTTTTAAAAGTTACTCAGTTTAAACCAAAGTATGCAATTAAAAATTCAATAGAATTCTGTAACAATTTACAACATAACATACCTCCAGAAAACAGCACTCTTGTATCGTTCGACGTAAAAAGTTTATTTACAAACGTTCCAGTTCAAGAAGCATTACAATACTTAAAAGAAATTTTAGAAGAAAAATGTGAAGATAGTATCCTTAAAAACGATATATATACTATGATACATGTATCCATTCACCAAAATTATTTCTGCTTCAAAGAAGAATACTACACACAGACTAACGGACTCCCCATGGGCAATCCATTATCCCCGTTACTCGCAGACATATTTATGGATAACCTTGAAAACAAAATTCTATCATCAACGAATCAATTGGTACAAAACATTTATTTTTATCAGAGGTATGTCGACGATGTATTTTTTACATTTAAAGGGTCCAAAAGACAATTAACCAATTTGTTAAAATTGTTTAATGCCCAACATCACAAAATAGAATTTACTTGTGAAATAGGAGATAATAACACATTAAATTTCTTAGATACAACAATATCAATTGAAAATGGAAAATTCATATTTAAGATATACAGAAAAGAAACATATGCAGACAACATCATACATGCAGAATCTTGCCACCCATTATCCCAAAAAATGGCAGCGTTTAACTCGATGATCCACAGACTCACATCGCTACCCCTGACAACAAAAAATTACAACACAGAAGTAGAAACGATCAAAACAATCGCAAAAAACAATGGTTTTGATGAAAAACTGATCGTCAAAAAGATTCGTAAAAAAGAACAAGAGTCGGCCATCAATAAATTTGTGTATTATCGAGTATTTGACCATCAAGAAGATAAACCTTGGAGAAGAATTTTATACACAGGAAAACTTACTTCAAATTTACTAAACATATGTAAAGATATGAAAATTAAACCTGCACTATACACGGATAATAGTATCAAAAAATATATATTGAACAATAAAACAAAAATTAGTGTGCTGAACAATAGTGGGGTCTATAAATTAAATTGTCACAATTGTGAAAACCAGTACATCGGACAAAGTGGAAGGAAAATAAAAACCAGGATTTCTGAACATATAAAGGCAATAAAAAACTTTTCTATCAACTCAGATATCGCGGACCACGCCAGACTAACAGGACATACATTCGACTTCAGAGACGTAGAAATTTTACATAGGTGTAATAAGGGGAAAAAATTAGATATTCTAGAATCAATCGAAATAAATAGAGCCCCCAAAAACCAAATTTTAAATATACAACACCCACTAATAAATTCTCCCCTTATAAAAATATTAACCACACCCACTATCACCCCCCACCATCCACCACCCCCCCCTTCTTCCTCCGTCCGCCCGCCAACATAGTTAAGTAGTCTGTCATTAGTTTTAAGTTAGTAATAAGTGGTTACTGAGGATGAGCACACGCTCGAAAACGTTATAACCCCTTTCATAAATTAAAGGTGTTTACAGTAGTAGAAGTAAACAAAGTTATTTGTTTTAATTTATTTTATTTTATTTAAAATGAACTTCTACAAAGTTTCTCACGAAAAATTCGAAGAATTGTTATCAGCTTGTACGGCAATGAAAGTGAGGAAGTTACTTAGGTTAAGACTGAAAGACAGACTACTGTCACTAAAAATCTACTTCAATCAAAAGTGTCTTAAAAATAAAGTGTTTCCAAAATATTGTTTATTAAAGTGCAAAAATAGTTCAAAATCAGCTTGTGAAGCAAAAGAAATTGGTCAAATAGTGTGGATGAAAAAAGAAATTAAAAATGCTTTTACAATACAAAATGACTTGAAGAAATACATTTTTTTTCCTGCATAATCAACTTACATCAGAATTACATCCAGTGGAATGGGACATAATTGAAGATAAAATATATGAACAGATAAGTTTACACGCAAGCTTAAAAAAGAAAACTTTGGATAAGAAACTGAAGAACCTAATCCAAGCATCAAAAACAAATAAAAACACAAAAAACAACAACAACAATGATTCAATAAAATTCCATCATCGTGTTGTCAACTGTACAAATGAAACCTTTGAAGAAAAACACATCAAACTACTGGAGAAGGGGGCCAAATTTAATATTGATCCGATGCATAATAAACACTGTTTACAAAACCTGATTATCGACCTAGACATAGCATTAGATGATTTAAATAAACACAAATGCGCCAAATTCATTGAAAAACTAAATAAAAACCAAAAATATCTAAGTAACAATAATTACCAGAAGACAATGAAAGAGTTCGTACAAATAATAAAAGAAAAAGATTTAGTATGTACCAAAGCAGACAAAGGAAATTCAATCGTTATCCTTTACAAATCCGACTATAACAATAAAATTTACGACATAATCACCGACAATACAACATTTGAGAAAATACCCGAAGACCCCACCGAAAAATACCAAAAACAAATAAAAGAAACACTCAAGAAATCAAAAACAATAGACAAACATAGATCATATAAATATATAACAATGAACCCAAAATCCCCACAATTATATGGACTTTCCAAGATTCATAAAGAAAATAATCCAATGAGACCTGTGGTATCCTACATAAATGCACCGTCATACCTGGTATCCAAATATGTTAACGATTTGTTTTTAAAAGTTACTCAGTTTAAACCAAAGTATGCAATTAAAAATTCAATAGAATTCTGTAACAATTTACAACATAACATACCTCCAGAAAACAGCACTCTTGTATCGTTCGACGTAAAAAGTTTATTTACAAACGTTCCAGTTCAAGAAGCATTACAATACTTAAAAGAAATTTTAGAAGAAAAATGTGAAGATAGTATCCTTAAAAACGATATATATACTATGATACATGTATCCATTCACCAAAATTATTTCTGCTTCAAAGAAGAATACTACACACAGACTAACGGACTCCCCATGGGCAATCCATTATCCCCGTTACTCGCAGACATATTTATGGATAACCTTGAAAACAAAATTCTATCATCAACGAATCAATTGGTACAAAACATTTATTTTTATCAGAGGTATGTCGACGATGTATTTTTTACATTTAAAGGGTCCAAAAGACAATTAACCAATTTGTTAAAATTGTTTAATGCCCAACATCACAAAATAGAATTTACTTGTGAAATAGGAGATAATAACACATTAAATTTCTTAGATACAACAATATCAATTGAAAATGGAAAATTCATATTTAAGATATACAGAAAAGAAACATATGCAGACAACATCATACATGCAGAATCTTGCCACCCATTATCCCAAAAAATGGCAGCGTTTAACTCGATGATCCACAGACTCACATCGCTACCCCTGACAACAAAAAATTACAACACAGAAGTAGAAACGATCAAAACAATCGCAAAAAACAATGGTTTTGATGAAAAACTGATCGTCAAAAAGATTCGTAAAAAAGAACAAGAGTCGGCCATCAATAAATTTGTGTATTATCGAGTATTTGACCATCAAGAAGATAAACCTTGGAGAAGAATTTTATACACAGGAAAACTTACTTCAAATTTACTAAACATATGTAAAGATATGAAAATTAAACCTGCACTATACACGGATAATAGTATCAAAAAATATATATTGAACAATAAAACAAAAATTAGTGTGCTGAACAATAGTGGGGTCTATAAATTAAATTGTCACAATTGTGAAAACCAGTACATCGGACAAAGTGGAAGGAAAATAAAAACCAGGATTTCTGAACATATAAAGGCAATAAAAAACTTTTCTATCAACTCAGATATCGCGGACCACGCCAGACTAACAGGACATACATTCGACTTCAGAGACGTAGAAATTTTACATAGGTGTAATAAGGGGAAAAAATTAGATATTCTAGAATCAATCGAAATAAATAGAGCCCCCAAAAACCAAATTTTAAATATACAACACCCACTAATAAATTCTCCCCTTATAAAAATATTAACCACACCCACTATCACCCCCCACCATCCACCACCCCCCCCTTCTTCCTCCGTCCGCCCGCCAACATAGTTAAGTAGTCTGTCATTAGTTTTAAGTTAGTAATAAGTGGTTACTGAGGATGAGCACACGCTCGAAAACGTTATAACCCCTTTCATAAATTAAAGGTGTTTACAGTAGTAGAAGTAAACAAAGTTATTTGTTTTAATTTATTTTATTTTATTTAAAATGAACTTCTACAAAGTTTCTCACGAAAAATTCGAAGAATTGTTATCAGCTTGTACGGCAATGAAAGTGAGGAAGTTACTTAGGTTAAGACTGAAAGACAGACTACTGTCACTAAAAATCTACTTCAATCAAAAGTGTCTTAAAAATAAAGTGTTTCCAAAATATTGTTTATTAAAGTGCAAAAATAGTTCAAAATCAGCTTGTGAAGCAAAAGAAATTGGTCAAATAGTGTGGATGAAAAAAGAAATTAAAAATGCTTTTACAATACAAAATGACTTGAAGAAATACATTTTTTTCCTGCATAATCAACTTACATCAGAATTACATCCAGTGGAATGGGACATAATTGAAGATAAAATATATGAACAGATAAGTTTACACGCAAGCTTAAAAAAGAAAACTTTGGATAAGAAACTGAAGAACCTAATCCAAGCATCAAAAACAAATAAAAACACAAAAAACAACAACAACAATGATTCAATAAAATTCCATCATCGTGTTGTCAACTGTACAAATGAAACCTTTGAAGAAAAACACATCAAACTACTGGAGAAGGGGGCCAAATTTAATATTGATCCGATGCATAATAAACACTGTTTACAAAACCTGATTATCGACCTAGACATAGCATTAGATGATTTAAATAAACACAAATACGCCAAATTCATTGAAAAACTAAATAAAAACCAAAAATATCTAAGTAACAATAATTACCAGAAGACAATGAAAGAGTTCGTACAAATAATAAAAGAAAAAGATTTAGTATGTACCAAAGCAGACAAAGGAAATTCAATCGTTATCCTTTACAAATCCGACTATAACAATAAAATTTACGACATAATCACCGACAATACAACATTTGAGAAAATACCCGAAGACCCCACCGAAAAATACCAAAAACAAATAAAAGAAACACTCAAGAAATCAAAAACAATAGACAAACATAGATCATATAAATATATAACAATGAACCCAAAATCCCCACAATTATATGGACTTTCCAAGATTCATAAAGAAAATAATCCAATGAGACCTGTGGTATCCTACATAAATGCACCGTCATACCTGGTATCCAAATATGTTAACGATTTGTTTTTAAAAGTTACTCAGTTTAAACCAAAGTATGCAATTAAAAATTCAATAGAATTCTGTAACAATTTACAACATAACATACCTCCAGAAAACAGCACTCTTGTATCGTTCGACGTAAAAAGTTTATTTACAAACGTTCCAGTTCAAGAAGCATTACAATACTTAAAAGAAATTTTAGAAGAAAAATGTGAAGATAGTATCCTTAAAAACGATATATATACTATGATACATGTATCCATTCACCAAAATTATTTCTGCTTCAAAGAAGAATACTACACACAGACTAACGGACTCCCCATGGGCAATCCATTATCCCCGTTACTCGCAGACATATTTATGGATAACCTTGAAAACAAAATTCTATCATCAACGAATCAATTGGTACAAAACATTTATTTTTATCAGAGGTATGTCGACGATGTATTTTTTACATTTAAAGGGTCCAAAAGACAATTAACCAATTTGTTAAAATTGTTTAATGCCCAACATCACAAAATAGAATTTACTTGTGAAATAGGAGATAATAACACATTAAATTTCTTAGATACAACAATATCAATTGAAAATGGAAAATTCATATTTAAGATATACAGAAAAGAAACATATGCAGACAACATCATACATGCAGAATCTTGCCACCCATTATCCCAAAAAATGGCAGCGTTTAACTCGATGATCCACAGACTCACATCGCTACCCCTGACAACAAAAAATTACAACACAGAAGTAGAAACGATCAAAACAATCGCAAAAAACAATGGTTTTGATGAAAAACTGATCGTCAAAAAGATTCGTAAAAAAGAACAAGAGTCGGCCATCAATAAATTTGTGTATTATCGAGTATTTGACCATCAAGAAGATAAACCTTGGAGAAGAATTTTATACACAGGAAAACTTACTTCAAATTTACTAAACATATGTAAAGATATGAAAATTAAACCTGCACTATACACGGATAATAGTATCAAAAAATATATATTGAACAATAAAACAAAAATTAGTGTGCTGAACAATAGTGGGGTCTATAAATTAAATTGTCACAATTGTGAAAACCAGTACATCGGACAAAGTGGAAGGAAAATAAAAACCAGGATTTCTGAACATATAAAGGCAATAAAAAACTTTTCTATCAACTCAGATATCGCGGACCACGCCAGACTAACAGGACATACATTCGACTTCAGAGACGTAGAAATTTTACATAGGTGTAATAAGGGGAAAAAATTAGATATTCTAGAATCAATCGAAATAAATAGAGCCCCCAAAAACCAAATTTTAAATATACAACACCCACTAATAAATTCTCCCCTTATAAAAATATTAACCACACCCACTATCACCCCCCACCATCCACCACCCCCCCCTTCTTCCTCCGTCCGCCCGCCAACATAGTTAAGTAGTCTGTCATTAGTTTTAAGTTAGTAATAAGTGGTTACTGAGGATGAGCACACGCTCGAAAACGTTATAACCCCTTTCATAAATTAAAGGTGTTTACAGTAGTAGAAGTAAACAAAGTTATTTGTTTTAATTTATTTTATTTTATTTAAAATGAACTTCTACAAAGTTTCTCACGAAAAATTCGAAGAATATAAAGTACTTTATGACTATTACGATTACCCAGAGCTCTCCAACATATTCTCCTTAAACCAAAACAAGTACTGAAAAGGTCACAGTCTCAAGCAAATTAAGGAACCATTCAGGACGAACACTAAGAAACACTTCCTCGGCAATAGAGTTGTGGACGAATAGAATGATCTCCCTCAATGAACTCATTTAAAAATGGGCCTGACAGTATCATAAACAGTGATTAAATGTGTGTGCCAGAACATTGTGAACTAATACATATACCTGTTATCAATTGACGTTGTTGAAAAAAATAGCTCCACGTTGAAATGCCAAAATGTTAACGCGTGGGGCCAAATTGTTATAAAAATTGTGAAAAGGGCAACACTATTGCCAAAATTGTTGTTAAAACCTACTACTTTGAAAGCCTCACGGTGGATAGCGCCAACTTGTTAAAAACATCAGTAAGACACCACGTTGGAATGCGCCAAATTCTTAAAATGGTAGGTATATAGACGTTCCGAATGATACGTAATTGCTGAAATGGACAAATTACATATTAGCTCCTACTGAAAAGTAAAATACAAAAATAAACATTAAACGCTGTCTTTGAAAAAAAAATGTTGTAAAGCATTATCGACTGTCATGTGCCTGAAAAGACTAATACATTAAAATACAGGCATGGCAAACATAATCCAACTGTCGATTTGTTCAGGAGAACTTTGTTCTCTTAACATATCGACAATGTTTCAAGCCAGGATACGCGAGAATTGTATGCAGAAGTCTACTTTTTTCACGGCTTTTCCAACTTTGAAGTCAAAAAACACCAACTTAGAGGCTTCGCAGCATATATGTTCCATACACGGATTTACTCAGAATTCGGAGTAGAAAATTTCGTGTGTCTGTGTGTGTGTGTATGTCTGTGTGTGTGTGTGCTGTGTGTGTGTCCGTCCCCCCCTTATAACTTTTGATCCGCTCAATTTACAGAGCCCAAAATTTCAGAATATATAAACAGTTATAGGCTTACAAAACTTTTATACTCAGAATTTCGAATTTTTCTTTTTGTCAGGGGTTATCAACTTTTGAATTTTTACTTTCTTTTTCCATGTATCTCAGAAACCATAAAAGCTAGAACGCTGAAAATTGGTACAAATATAGACAAATACAAAATCTCAAATTAGTTTATTCAAAAAAATTCCAGGGTTTCTCAAACATTTTTTATTAAGAAAAATATTTTTTTTATGATAAATTTATGAGTTTAACTGCCTTAATTTTAAATTTTTTTTAAAATATCGAAAAAAGCCGAAACACCCCAACTAGATCATTTAATTTTCTATAAAAAATATTAACATTGTAGTAGAAGATCTCAATTTTTTTTTAACAATTTTTTTAAAAATTGAATTTATGTAGTGACGACATCGCTTCATACATTTTGTATGGCAGTCGCCTATAGACAATATGTAAGAAGACTTAATAGTTTGATACTTCATCTCCAAACATACATACCATCATGCTATTTTCATATTCTGGGTAGGAAAAAAGGAACTTCCTCCATACTATCCTATCTTGACATACATACCTACATATGTTGTATAGAAAACAAAATATCTGAAAATATTCAATAATTTGTTTTTATGGGTTTATAGTTTGGTACATATTCTTCAACTATACATACTATCGCTATCGACAGTTGGATCTCATGTGCTACATGCAACTAGTAATATATAACTGGAAAAATCTTATAAAACTGCTCTCCAACCAGGACTACAATGAAGCACTTAGACTATCACTTAATTACATACATACCATCACGCCATGTCCCTCACAGGTTAAGCAGAGAGAACTTCTCTTTGCCATCACTTAATTACTTTTTTATAAATTAAAACTATCTTAAAATAACTCCTGTTGCTAATGGTATCTGAAAGAAATTTTATTATTAATACTTAATTTCACTTCCGGAGATAGGTAGAGGATCTGAAAAGAACTTAATCACTATTTTATACGATTAAAATTCTAATGCCGTCCGAAAGCCAACCAATCAACATTTTTTTATGATACAACTCCGTTCGCGGATAATGAACTCGGTTAGATTAGCGTTAGACTGCGTATCCATGGCTGAACTCTCGGACACGACTAGCTGACAACTATTGAATGAACTCATCGGGGTGGCCCTCCGCCAACGAGACAAACCAAACCAAACCCAAACCAAATACCAAACCAAGGCATTTTAAAGCTTTATTAGTTATTTCAGTTATGTGAGAAAGAAATGCAAGCCTCTCATCAAACAATTATACCAAGATCTTTTATTGATGTTACTTTAGTGAAGATATAGTTGTCCATTGTGTATTGAAAATTGATACAAGTTTAATTTCTACAGAATATGATGATTTGACATTTAGTATGGTTTAGATATAAAGAATTCAATGCACACCGCTCGAGTAAATGGTAAAGATTTAGTTGTAACGCCATGCGGTAGTTTAAATTGTTTAACTTTTTGTAAATTTTCAGATCATCTGCAAAAAGTAAGAAGTGAACAATATAGAAAATATCAACAATGTCGTTAATAAACAAAAGAAATAATACTGGACCCAAGTGAAAACCTTGTGGGACACCACTTTTTGCAATGAATTGAGTAGAGATATTGGTATACAATCTGACAGAGAGTTTACTAGATAATAAATAACTGGAGAGCCCTGGAGAGCCATTTTAAAATACTCATTCCAATTCCAAACGAGTCAAGTTTTTGAGTAATATGAGGTTTGAAACGCTGTCGAATGCTTTACTGAAGTCTGTGTATCTGTGAAGCCTGTCTGTTATTGCATGGCAATATATCGATCACAATAATTTATGTAAATATAATGCCCTTTTCAGATTTTTATAATATTTTGGTCCCACGCGATAACAAGATTTATTGTTATGAACTAGTTTATAATTTTATTTAAATGTATAATGGCAACATTAATATCTATGGTCTCTTTCGATAGAATCTCTGCATGGTTTGTCTGCCATGTTTTATTCTTCTTCTTGCGCTGGTGTTCGGTTATTTTTCGCAGCGCATTGTTTTGTGATTTTTTTATATGAAACCCGATCTGTGTAATGCTTTACGGTCTACATAATCGAAGAAATTAAGTGTTCACTTATCACATAGTATTGGTATTAACGCGATATATTTGTAAGGTGAAATTCTAATGTGAGGCACATAAAATCATCAAACTTTACAGGTGAATGCTCCCACGATAAGAACAGTGTATTATTAGTTAAATTGATTAGTGAAACTAGTGAAAGCTGGAAAAATAATAAAAAATAAGCTATTTTCGTGAAAATATTTTTTTCCGCGCGTAATGGTGCCGAGCTCCCCATGCACATTTGTTATTATTTTGCTTGTGTGCTTTTGAACCCGTCGCAGTAGGTAGCTAATATGGACGAGTCCATTTTGATCATATGAGGGATGTTATGTAGCCTTTCCCGCTAATTCATAGAATTTTAGTAGTTTTTTTGAGATTTCTAACATATTTTCATTAAACTTTAACACTCCAAACAACAAAAATTACTTTTGTTTTGATATTGAGTTTGAGATAATGCCGTATGCCCGTGTATAATATAACACTCTTATCGAATCGATAGACCCCTTATATCTGTAATTTTCATTTTTATGGTTTTATATTGTATATAATTCTTGTTGATCGTTTAGTTTGTTTATAATTTTAAATTTGTCGCTGTCAAGGTGTGACATCGCCTGACCGATACTTCTTGCATGCTTGAGTTTTGTCAGAGGTTAGTAACCCCTCATGCCGTTGTGTTTACAGAGGCACCGATTTCGTCAGAAGTTATATTGTGGCGTAGTTAAGTCTCTTATCTTGTTGAAAGTGTGCAGTTAAATATATAACTGAATGTATTCAGTTTTCCGTGATTAATTGGAAAGTGTGTGAAGTATATTTTTAACAAGCAGTGTCGTTGTAAATTGATATTTTTTGTCAAGTAATAGTGCAGTGATGCGATCGTGGTGTTAAAGTGTCAATTTGGGAGTGGTGAATTGGTTTGGAGTTGTGTCAAGCGATGAAGATGTATAGTTGTGGTGTAGTTTTGGGGTAGATAGACTGGAGCCCCTTGGTTTGTGTGGGCGCGCAGGGGCGGCCCTGGTGCTACTAGGGGCTCCTCAAGAAACCAAAATGGCGGCTTGGCATAAACATGATCAGCTCGGCATCAACAACTTGCTCATGGATAAGAATTCAAAAATTAAACGTAAGTAGTCCGCTTGTGGTTACATTACTGTAATTTTTGTTTATTTACTTTATTTTTTACGCGCCATTTGTTTTTGCGCCACTTCAGTCATCTGTCAAAACTGTTTTGTCATTTTGACATTTGCTTGTTTTTGAAGATGACATTTTGTTTATAGTTTTACCGATTCTCAATCTTTTTAATTTTATAAGTAATTAATTCGTACTTAATTTTGATAATCGAAAATGTTCAATCCTATTAATTATAGAATTTTTTATAAAAAATAATTTATTTTATAGGTATAGATAAGTAATAGGTCTTGTGTAGATGAATTGTGCACTTTCTATTTACAAATAATAATAAAACTGGCTTCTATTTATATAGCGCCGTTTTTGTGTGTCCACCTCAAGGGCGCTTTACAATTACAACTAGGAATTAAACACTATGAGTTTTTTTAAACAGATGAGTTTTTAAATGTTTTTTTAATTTAAATTCACTATTAATTACTCTGATGGTTGGTGGCAGATTGTTCCAAAACAGATGAGTTTTTAAATGTTTTTTAAAACTAAATTCACTATTAATTACTCTAATGGTTGGTGGCAGATTGTTACAAAGAGAATATTAAACATATTTACTCTGCTAAATGTTATTGCTTTTATTATTTTTCTATAAGGACTGTTATTGATCAATCTTGTATTGCAAATATAAAATGTATTATGGTTTGATAATATATTTAATCCTTTTTTGGGCAATTCTATAAATATTTTTAGTAGTACATAAATTTGTTAACTAACACTTTTTGTTTGAATTAATTGTGAATAATGTTTTGTTGTTGCAACAATAAAATACATATTATCTATCCTCCTATTACATTCTTGAAACGTATACCATCATTACGGCAACCTGCAATATGTGTGCTTCCTTGCAACCAGTAGGATACATGTGTGTAAGTACTTTTCTAAGCTTACCCTTCACAGCATCTTTTGATCATGAAGAGTAATTGTTCTAGGAGTAAATGTTCATATACCATCTCAACATTCAGAATTGGTGTTGAACCTCATTGTTGAACTATGTGAGATGTTACCTGATTCTTTCAGGACATCCGAAGACGATGATAATATTAAAGAGTGTAAGTACTTTTCTAAGCTTACCCTTCACAGCATCTTTTGATCATGAAGAGTAATTGTTCTAGGAGTAAATGAAATAAGTTAAGGATTAGATAAATTTACTTTGTAAGCGAATGTTTATTTTTTGACTTGTGTGCTGATTCATTCCTCGAGTTGTTGACACAGGTAACAATTTGTTAATGAGTGGATTATGATGAACTCTAATCTCACCAGTAAAAAAATAATGTGAACATTTCATAAAACAAGTAGATTATAATGAATTCTGATCTCTCTAGTACATAAATAATATGAACATTTCATAAAACAAGTAGATTATGATGAATTTTGATCTCTCTAGTACATAAATAATATGAACATTTCATAAAACAAGTAGATAATGATGAATTCTTATCTCTCTATTACATAAATAATATGAACAGTTCATAAAACGAGTGAATTATGAACTCTAATCTCTCCAGTGCATAAGTAAATTTAAACTCATCAAATATGTAAATTTATATTATGAAGTAGATCCAAGTAATATTTTAGCTGTAGAGGACATTTCTTATTATATTGAAATTCAATTTTCAAAAACAGCATTTTGAATGTTATTTTAAAAATTAATCAGCCTATGCACTAATACATACATGATTTCAATATGATGTGATGTCGATTGAAATTTGTAGTCTGGGATGTACTGGGGATAAAATATTTCTTTTATAGTACTGTTGTATGTCAAATCCATTATACTCATAACCTATTGATGACAGAGATTTTGATATAAAGAATATGCTTTAAATTGCGATATCACAACTGCACAGTTTTAAATAGTCTTGAAGAGCTAAAGAATTCTAACATATGTAGTTGTTCAGTAAAATATTAACATGGTAATTCTATGTACTTTTAGTGAATATAAGGAACATGAATTTACATGTTTTAAGTTGTAAGGTAAATAAATGTACCAGTAATGGACCGGTTAAGGGAGAAAATCTATTTTTTTCAGCTTTAAAAAAGATTGATTCACCAAACTTTTTGTAAACCAAAACCATCAAACCACCAAATTGAATATCAATTTTGTGTCCAAAAAAATTTAAATTGTCAAAAAATTTAAGCACCAGTAATGGACCACAGCTGTCCCATAATGGGCCTCCTTGTTTTTGTGTTATAACACGCTGATATTGCCACCATTTTCAGTATATAAGCTTGTCGAGAAAGGAATATGTGTTTGAGGATTAAAAACAATATTTTTTTTATTACTCAAATTGTTATAAGATAATAAAAAATACTCATAGTAAACAATTTATATTTTAAAATATACACTATTTTTCCTTAATTGACAATCGTTTATCAAAACACTAATTTATTTGTCGATCTACAATTTTCACTTGTGGTTCAGACACAAAACTTTCTATTTGTTCAGTTGAAATGATTGAAACATCTTTGTCAATTATTGTGTAGGCTTTTCTGCTTTGTTCCACAGACCTTAATCCTTGGACCCTCAGGCCTTGTGTGGTTTTTCCTCGAATAACACATAAGATACTTTATTACCGTTGAGTTTCTTTTCCCTCACAAAAACTTACAATTATATAATCACCGACTTTTGTGTTTTTCTAATAGACCTCCCCGTCTTCACTGCTGTCTGTAGTGTAGTATCAATTGTGAATCACCACTTTAATGAAGAACAGGGATCTCAGGGGATGGGGGGGTTGAAAAAGAATCCGGAGAAGTCGAAGCAACCTCTTTCTCTTTTAATTTCTTCCTCTGTTCTATTTCTTTAGTTGGGGTGTTTCGGGTTTTTTCGATGTTTTTAAGAATTTTGGAAATATAGGCAGTTAAACACATAAATTTATCTTAAAAAAATGTTTTTTTAATAACACATGTTTGAGAAACTCTGGACCTTATTTTAAAAATTAGTTTGAGGTTTTGTATTTGTCTATATTTCTACTAATTTTCAGCGTTTATTTGGTTTTTGAGATATATGGAAAAATAAAGTAAAATTTCAAAAGTTGATATCCCCTGACTGATACAAAAATTCAAAATTCTGCCCGGGTATAAAAGTTTTTTACGCCTAAAACTGTTTATAAATATATTCTGAAATTTTGGGATCTGTAAATTAAATAGTTTATTACCCCTGACTGAAACAAAACTTCTAAACTCTGAGTATAAAAGTTTTTGTGGACCTATAATTTTCTATATATTCTGAAATTTTGATCTCATAAAGCAGACGATTGATCCCGTTTAGTTGTTATATACATACATATATACATATTATTTTCGTCTACGTACCTTTCGTTAATGACCATCCGACGACCTTCATAGGACGGCGACCTTGTCTGCCGAGATAATTAGCTTACAGAAGCTCAATTTGTTTTGATACAGACGGACTGTTAACTAAATCATAAATGTGCGCACTTAACGTTGAAAAAAACAATACATACTGCCACATCTTTTTCCCATTCGGATTAGAAAGAGAGGATAACTGTATTTCAAATTTCACTCCAAATAAAAATCTAACCAAACTTGTTGAATAGACACGTACTTACGTGAAATCGTGAGTTTTTTCGTTAACTTCATTCTGTGTTTGTGACGATTTTTAACATCTTGTTCTGTTAATTTCTTGAGAAGCATATCACACCTTTATTGTCATAGTGACACCAAACAAAATTGTATATATTAAATTTTTATAACCAGCTATGTACAGACGGTGGCCAAATTAATACAATCAAAGGAAAAAAATGCAAAAATAATTGTATTTTTAGCTGTTATCCAGCAAAATCGAATCACATCAGTATATTTTTAATTGTGGCAACTCCCTTCATTATTGTTATCGTACTTGCAACACTTTTTAAGCATCAACATGAAGTTTGTCACATACAAGATACGATAATGTCAGTTTAGTATTGGTCTTCACAGAGTGTGCGGGTGTTAATGGAATATTTTGCCCATTGATTTTGTGTTTATTTGAGACAGTGTTTGAGTGTTTCTTACATTTTTTTTTAAATAACAGGTAAACCTAATATTTATTACTAAATATTTATCACAATTATACTACTTATCAAATTATTACGATTTTGATAAATTATTTTCTAAATGTATGCTGAATTTCAGAATTTTTTGGTTTATTTTAGAAATGGGAAGATCTTGTGACCTCACTCCAAGAAAAAAATCTAAAATTGCAACCCTTCTTGGTCACTGTGAATACAGTCAACGAGAAATTGCCACACTTACCAATGTTTCTCAATATTCTGTGCACAAAATAAGTGGGCAAATGAAAGGAAATGTACCCCTTGAACCATCTCGAATAGGAAAATGTGGACGAAAGCGCATTACTACTCCGTGAACAGAAAGAAAAATCAGAAATGTTGCTCTAGAAAATAGACAGAAGCCTCGAAAAGTAATAAAATCTATTTTGCAAGACCACAGGAGTCAATATATCTGATCGTACATTGAGACGAAGATTGGTGGAAATGGACCTCAAATGTTATCGCCCAGTGAAAAAGCCAAAATTAACACCTGAAATGCGTAAAAAGCGACTAGAATGGGCACTAAAACACCAAAATTGGAACGAAGACGATTGGAGCAAGGTATTAGAATGTAAAATAAGTTTTTATGAAACTTTCTGTATTAAATAAAATTGACTAGTGAAAACTTCTCGTGTTCTTTCAGGTTTGTTTTTCTGATGAATCCTCAATCCAAATACTGCAGGACAAAACTCAATATGTGAGAAGAAGGCCAGGTGAAAAATATAATGAGGAATGTGTGGTCCAAAGAGTGAAGCACCCTCAGTCAATAATGATCTGGTCAGTGATTAGTGGGATGGGTATGGGAAGGCTGTATATTGTGAATGGCACAATGCGCCAGGACCAGTATATAGAAGTTTTAAAAGGGAGACTAAAGCCTCAAGTGGCCGAATGGTTTCCAAATGGAAAATATGTATTTATGCATGATTCTGCACCCTGCCACAAAGCGAAAACCGTTACTAAATTTCTAGAAGGAGAAAAAATAAAGGTATTAGATTGGCCAGGAAATTCACCGGATCTAAATCCAATTTAAAAGGTTTGGGAGGCTCTGAAAAGGGCAATTGTAAAAAAAGGTGTCATCACCAACAAAAGACAACTAATAGAAAACATAATTGAGGCATGGCACAACACACCAGAATTAAAAAATATCTCAATTAAATGTATCTCCAGCATGCCCAGAAGAATATCAGCAGTAATTAAAGCTAAGGGAGGATTTACTAAATATTGATCATTTTACCATAAAACGTATTTTATTATCAATAAACTATTATATATTCATAGTAAATGCATTTTATTTTATAAAAATATATTAAATCTCCCATAATATTCTAGAAAGATCGAAATAAAATAAAAAAATAATAATTTTCAATGATTCGAAGTCTAAAAACTGCTATAAATTCATTTGATTGTATTAATTTGGCCACCGTCTGTATTTTATATGAGCGCTATCTATTGAATACAGAAACACCAGATCTCTAGTTCAAGTATTTACCACCAATTGGCATTATTGCGATTTGTATTTTTTTCAAATTAAATAAAAAAATCGAAAACTTTAATCCCTGATGGTGAATTTTTTTTTGTTTAGTGTCACTATAAAAATAAGGGTGCGATATAATATACTTGTTAAGCAGTGAAAAACAAGCGCAAAACAGATTTATCCTTGCAGACATATTTATCGCTGTATTAAAATTCGAAACCCGTTTCTTTTAATTTCCCCTTTTCTCACCCTTTTTAGGTATGTTGTTCACCTTTTTGATATGTCTCAACCATTCCGAGACATTTACTTTTATAGTTCATCTTTTTCTCCTTTTTTTCATATATATTTTCTTTTCATATAGTTTGTCCGATTTGAAAGCCTCGGTTCCAGCGATATAAGCCAGTTCACCCCTTCTGGTTTCGCCCCGTGAATGTCTTTGAGGCACCCACTAAATCCACTGTGATGCCCGCTCTGCTACCGGCGATAACTCATCTATATGTATAATTTCATACAGCCTCAATCCCTGTCACAAAATTGCGAAAACGACTATTTCTCTTCGTTGTTGTACATCACCTTCAGTAATTCGTGGCGAGACTGATTTAAGGACGAGTTAAAAACGTATGTTCCCCGACTATTTAATCATGAGACATCCTCGATCTGTCATCAGCCGACGAAAGAGCCGATTGTAATCAATACTCCGTCGACGAATTTAGCGCAGTTTTAAGGACACATCTGAGCTTATTTCCGTCGGCAATTAGAGATGTCCCCGTGTCCGGCCGGCCGCATTATTCGCTGTGCCGTGCTCCCGATGCACCCGCCTAAATATACAGGAGAGGCCGCCGCTGAACAGGTCCGTCTATTCATAGAACACTACAAACTTTTGTATGTGCCACCCCACACTAGTCCCGTCCCACCGGTCGAGTACCTACTCAATACGATTATTTTAATATTCAAACCGCACTCTTGCATCACGTGCATCCGGTGGTGTCGTTTGAGATTTTTTATCCGATTGATTTCAGTCGAATGTTTCAAATTGTGTTTCTTCGGACTACGGTTTTGTCGACCCGAAAAAATCCATTTCATTTATGTCTCCATAGATATTTGAAACATGATTTATATTGATTGAATATAATGATTCTTAGCGCCACGTCAGATTTTATCCTTAGTTCAAATACGTCTTATGATTGCGTGTAGCAACTTTCCTATTTACACTTTAAGGGATAAATTGAATGAAATAATTGTAAATTTTCTGAATATTATCTTCCGGTAGCTACGAAACTGTATTACTTCATTTAGATAACTTATTGTAAGTAGGTAATAAGCTTATCTTTTGACAAATCTACTTTTCCTTAGATTCAAGGTACCTATAACTCATTTTGATTGGAACTAATTAGTTAACTTTTATGTATAATTTGCTTATATTCATGCCCTGTTTTAATTCAAACGGGATACGAAAAGAAGGATACAGTTCTGATCTGTCACATTAAGAAGCAATTATCTCTCACACTTCTTCGTTTATGAACCAGTACTATATCAAAGTATCTCGCAATGTATGCTTCATTATGACATTAATTAGAATATATTAGTCAAAAAATCATAATTGTGTGGAATATTTTATTCCTACAGAAAAGTCTGCATTGCTTTTCGAGCAGATCGTCTAATATTGGATCAATAAAAATGTTACCATTGACCAAAATTCGTAAGAGTATAAATATTTTCAATTAAATGGTGTTATATAATAACTTAACGGGAGTATATCATATCATTCTTGCATTAATATTATGTTATGTAATTAAAATGTACGCAGATTAGGTTATATTAAATATCCATAAATATATTTGTGTAACATAAGCATAAGTAAGGCATGGCATATCCACCCAAAGGGTGCATGATCTGGGTTAATAGAATAACATCCTAATACTACTAGGTGTACATTTGTAGATACATACATTTGTTCCCTTATCACAACCGATTCACCCCCCGAGCTAATGCGCCTTTTGGGACTTCGAGGTTATTTGCTATATAATACCTGTTGATATATTTTTGTGTACGTACTGATTTGACCCACACCGTGTGTGTACATCGTACGTAACTACCCAACATTATTACAATTGTTATATTACCTCTTATCATATTGCTACGAATAGTTTCATTTGGTATTCTTAATATAGTCAACAAATTTATTTAGGTATAATAACGATAGTAAAGATGTGGATTTTCATCACGCCGCGCCGTCAAATAAATGTATATGTTTAAAAAAAATATTTAATCATTACTTAACTAGTCGAACTATTGATAAGATGAAGAAATCAACGTACTATAATTATATAAACTATTTTTAGCATTCAACACACGAGATCCAACTGTCGATGGCGATAGTATGCATAATTGAAGAATACATACCAAACTATAAACACAAATTAATAAATATTTAGAGTTATTTTGTTTTCTATATAAAACATGTAGGTATATTTGTCAGGGTAGGATAGTATGTAGGTCGGTCTGTTTTTCCTACCCAGAACATGAAAACTAAAAAAGTTTGAGATGTAGGTTCTACTACAATGTTAATATTTTTTGTAGAAAATTAAACTATCTAGTTGGGGTGCTTCGGCTTTTTTCGATAATTTAAAAACTTTGGAAATTTAGGCAGTTCAACACATAAATTTATCATGAAATAATATTTTTCCTAATAAAAAATGTTTGATAAACTCTGGATTTTTTTAAACAAATTTGAGATTTTGTATTTGTCTATATTTATACCAATTTTCAGGGTTCTAGCTTTTATGGTTTTTGATATATATGGAAAAATAAAGTAAAACTTCCCTAACTTTATAACCCCTTACTGAAACGAAAATTCAAAATTCTGAGTATAAAAGTTTTGTAGGCCTATAACTACATATCAATATATTCTGATATTTTGGGCTCTGTAAATTGAGCGGATCAACAGTTATAAGGGACGGACGGACACACACACACACACACTGAATGTTCTACTCAGAATAAATCCATATATGTATATAGAACATATATTCTGCGAAGCCTCTAAGTTGGTGTTTTTTGACCTCAAATTTGGAAAAACCGTGAAAAATACAAGTCTCCTTATAAAATACCTTGCATACAAGTCTCGCGTATCTTGGCTTGATAATTTGTCGATGTGTTAAGAGAAATTAATTCTCTTGAAAATTCTTGTTCTTAGTTAGGTATTAATATCCTTCGATCCAAATAGGATTATTATTTCACGTTTATGAAATTAATTTTGCAAATACCCATTTTTGGTGAATATATCCATGGAAAAAAATACCCCTTCCCCTGTTTTTTCATATTATTCATTGAGTTATATTTTGGGTGTCCATTAGTTTTAATATAATGTTTAATTAATTTGCTTTTTGTGTTGTTCTTACTAATTCGAAGTGCATTTACTTGGAATCATTATTATTAAAAGGCTCATTCCATATGAAATCAACACACTAAAATCAAAAAAATTACTTGACTAATTTTTTTTCAAATACCTCAAACGGTTTCAAAATTAGGGCTACGTAAAATATCCCAAAATCAGCAGAAAAAACGCAACCGACATATTTTGAAATCACTATAGCTTTTCTCCTAATTGAGATAGAGAGGTGGGAGTGGTGTCATTTTACTCAGTTTTAAATGCTCTTTCTTTTGATGTGCAACACGACATACTTTGGGATACAAAGTTTTTTTTTGAAACTCAATTCAAAATTTTGATTTTGATTTTTTCAAAAAGTGCATTTTTGAATATTTCATACTTTTGGTAAGTGATTCTCGAAATTTCAAAATGGGAGGCTAATGGGTTCATAGTTAAATAATAATTTAAAAAAAATGTTTTTTATTAAACATATAAGTCAGCCTACCTTCTACAGATTACTTTACTATATTACATTAATCATGAACATGAAATTAAATATCTAATACTTTCATCATAGGCAAAAGTTATTCAAATTCATGATTTGCAAAGTTTTTATTGCTTCTTCAGATGTTATTACATAAATACTTCCTGTAGGAGTGGCAGGATCAACTTTGCAAAGTACATCCGTCAGTGGTATCCACAATATGTCTGGTTTTCTTGTATGAAAATGATGATGAAGGTCCAGCAGGATGCAAAAATGTCACTTTTAGTTCATCTTCTTCATTCTTCTCCAACACATATGCCAGCCACCACTTTTGGTCATATACAGCGGTTATATATCTACTAATTTCTGTCATTTGTAGTTATTCAGGGTATTTGTGAAAGGTCACTATTTCTTCTGTTGTATCTTCAGAAACTATTTTTAAACATATTTTTGACAGACTTGAATTTACAGTTATATAAGCATGATAATATTGTTGTGTCCCCTTAATAGTTAGTGCTTGCTTGAAACGGTTAGTCAGAAATTTCTCAGACTCAGCATACTCATATTGTGTGTAGAAGGTGAAATTAATTCCAGATAATTTTTCAACTGCCATTCATAAAGTTGGATAGGTGTTATAATTTGGTTGTCATATGGACGTTGTAGGCTTGCTCTTGCAGCAAGTCTCTTCACTGAGCCTACAACTCCATCACATGGTTCTTTTCCATGGGCAGTAGCGGAAAAATGCCATTCTGCCTCTACACTCTACACTTATGATAGCATAAGTTTATATCATTTTTCTTAATTTTATACTGTGCAGCGCTTCCATCCGAGTAATAAAAAATCTTTTTTGACACTGGTTGAAACATTGCTGTCATGAATTCGACAATTTTTTCAAAGAGCTTCAATAAATGTTTATCATGTAGTACTTACAAAATAATATTCTCATAAGCACGTCCACAAAATATAAAATACTTTTATGGAATTAATAGAACTTATAACTTTAACTTATTTGAATACAAAAGATTTTCACTTTTAAACACCTAGAGTAGGTATGTAATTTGACATCCCACTCATACCAATGAAGATGCAGACTAAACAATAACACTGACAGAAGAGAGAACTGAGAGTGAGCATGTCTCTTTTTTTACGGAGGCTCTTGTCAGGATATGAAACAATCAACAGCCCACTACTAAGTATTAGTTACATCTGTACATGAAGAATAATAATCTACTCGAAGAATAATCTAGCTGAATGTTATTTATGAGAGTCTCCTTACATTTTCAAATAAAATGCATTTTAAAATAAGTTATAAAAACTATTTATAACTTAACTAAAAAAATATTATTTTGTAAATAACTAAATTCATGTCTTAGAGATAACCCTCCTAAGTACATAATTAATTATGGTAATACCACTTATACAAAAAATTAAAACACCCTTTTTAAAATTTTTATTTAACTATGAACCCATTATCCTCCCATTTTGAAATTTCGAGAATCACTTACCAAAAGTATGAACTGTTTATACTAATTTTTAAAAAATATTCAAAAATGCACTTTTTGAAAAAATCAAAATCAAAATTTTGAATTGAGTTTAAAAAAAAAACTTTTTATCCCAAAGTATGTTGTGTTGCACATCAAAAGAAAGAGCATTTAAAACTGAGTAAAATGACACCACTCCCACCTCTCTAGCTCAATTAGGAGCTATAGTGATTTCAAAATATGTCGGTTACGTTTTTTCTGCTGATTTTGGGATATTTTACGTAGCCCTAATTTTGAAACCGTTTGAGGTATTTGAAAAAAAAATTGGTATTTTTCTTAATCTCTATTAGGACAACTTTTGTACCAAATTTCATCAAATTCGGAGGTGGTCAGGTTTATACCCTGTGTTGATTTCATATGGAATGAGCCAATAATAAAACATTCAGACAAAAGTTTTCAGAAAAATAACAAATAACAAGGGAAAATTCTTTGACAAAAATAAAAAACAACTTTTCCGTTTCAAAAGGACTATGCTCAGTTATGTTGCAGGAGGACAAACCCCCAGTAGCTGGTTTTCAGCATGATGTTATAAAATGGTTTCGGTGATAAATCTATCCTCGATAGTAAATTTTATAACGTCGGATTGCAGGGACCCGACTGTGAAACGAATGACGAAAATCGGACACATAAGAATATAATGGAGTCACACAGCAACACATGAACTATGGTGGTGTATATTATTTAGTGGCTGCACGGAACGCTAATAGATCACATCGCTTCGTTGTTTTTTAGCGCAACTTGTTAACAACTGCAGCTTGTTAACTGCGTCTAATAAGATGGTTCACTAAAAAATACCGCTGCAACTAGACTAGATGCATGGGCTTTTATCCATGCAACCAACACCTGAAGCAACGCTCATTATTTATTCCTGTATCGGAAGGATTGCCACAAGTATGTGTTTTTATATCATTTTAGTATTACTTGCAGACAGTATACAAGACCTTCAACAACTACTTCTTCTTCTTCGTCAGCTAGGACTATGTCCTGTAGTTCTCGGCACCTGCTCCTGGGAGGAGGACGTCCAGCTATCCCTCCATCGTTTGGGTGGTCTTCCTGGAGGTTTGCTACCTGTAGGATGTTCATCAGCTGATATCCTCACTACTCGGTCTGAGCTTGCTCTCCCCACGTGGTCTCTCCAGAAACGTCTTCTTGTTCTACCCCATCTTACCACGTCCTCAACATCACAAATTTTCCTTATTTCGGAGCTCCTCATTTGATCACGGAGGGTTACTCCTGCGATGGGCCGTAGAGTCTTCATCTCCGTGGTTCTAAGGAGACTTTTTGTACGGGTGGTGTCAGCTCTTGTCTCTATGGCGTATGTCATGATTGGTCTTATGCAAGTCTTGTAGATCCTGACTTTACTCTCCCTCAGCATATCCCTATTTCTCCACACAGCACTTCTCAGGCATCCAGCCACTACAGCAGCCTTGGTTGCTTGTTCATGTACTTCGTTATAGAGATCATTGCTGCTGGATATTTCTATGCCCAAGTACTTAAATCTCATCACTTGTTCTATAGTTTTATTGTCTATAGCAAGTTTGCAACGTACTGGATATCTTGAGGTTACCATGCTTTTTGTTTTCTCTATTGAGATTTGCATATTTAGTCTTTGGGAAGATAAGTGGAATTTATACAGTAGTTTCTGAAGATCATCCTCGGAATTTGCAATTAAGACGGCATCATCTGCATAACATATTATATCTATATTTTTGTTTCCCATTTTGTAACTTATTCCTAATGCTTTAACATCTTCGATTATCTTGTCTATAATGATGTAACAACTACTTAATAAAATAAATTCTATCGGAGAGCATTATGGACTTAAATCTTCAACTTAAGGGTGTTAGTATCGAAAGGGTAAAACAATTACTTGGGTAGTGTAATTACTGAGAATCTAGACCCTGACACTGAAGTAAAATGCAGAATAGAAGCGGCCCGATCGGCATTTTACAAAATGAAAAATCTTCTCCTCGATGACAATATCAACTTAAAGCTGAGACAAAGAATGGTCGAGTGTTATGTGTGGTCAGTTCTACTTTATGGGGTGGAGGCGTGGACTCTCAAAGTTAATATTATAAACCGCAGAAATGTGGATCCACCGCAGAATGCTTAGAATATCGTGGACTGACATGGTCAGTAACACTGAAGTACTACGTAGAGCCAACACCAACAGAGAATTATTCACCAATGTTAAGCTCCGTAAAGTGTTGTAGGTACTTCAGCCATATTCTGAGAGGTGAAAAGTATGCCATCATTCAGCTTGTCATGAAGGGGAAGATTGAGGGTCTTAGAGGGGTCGGAAGAAGGCAACTATCCTGGTTGCGAAACATCCGCAAATGCACCGGTATAAGAACTGCGGAGAAGCTGTTTTGCACAGAACATGGAGGCTTTCTCTATGGTGGTCGTCAATGTCGGGGAGACCTGATTTGAAACAAGAAGAAGAAGAAGTATTAATCAAATGTACAGAGTGGAAGTTTTTTAAATGAGTTATTATCAGTAGTCGGTTTTATTTTCATAATAAGGGTTATCCCGCGTAAAATCAATATTAAATCACAGACTATCTTAACCTAAACTAGTGAAACTAGTTTTTTGCTTAAACAGTGATTTTACGAATTGTGTATACTTTTATTAGCTATAAACAATCAATTAATGTTGTCACAAGAATCATTTTCCAATATAGGTTAGTGACCTTCAGTTTATTATTTTATTTATATTATTATTAAATAATTTCGCAAATATTGCTTTTCGTAAATTGCGCCAAAAATGAACCGTGAATCAGGAAAGTACATTAATTTTAAAATTATTTTTATTACACAACTTTTTTAAATGTAAGTTTATGAAAAAAGGATACAATGTTTACATAAAATGATAAAATATATTGCACGGATATTTTTTGTATGATTCATTTTTTCAACCTAAAGTGCGTGTTTCCATATGGACACGCTAATCACTTGCAGTCACTTTTTTCCACACTTATAAAAATATGATATGCTATATATATATATTTTAGTTTTCTTAATTTCAAATGTATTCTTGGATGTAACTACGTTCTATGTAAGACTTTTGCTCATCACTAATAATACGCCACACTGCTACTGTATAGATAATGCAGTATGGAATTGTCAAAACAGTTTCCAAACATTTTTATGCTATCATCTCCCTGTCATGCGATTTCTCATGATACGCCACACTGCTACTGTATAGATAATGCAGTATGGAATTGTCAAAACAGTTTCTAAACATTTTTATGCTATCATCTCCCTGTCATGCGATTTTTTTTTTTTTTTTTTTTTTTTTTTTTTTCTTTTTTTTTTTTTTTTCGTTATCACACGACAGCTGCTGCCAATTATGGTGTGATGTGCGGTTCGATGACGGCTACCTCTGTTTAAGGTACGATTTAAAGCGCCTTATATTCCAATGGAAAATATCTACCTCGTCCGAGAGTGAGTTTATTTTTTCCATAATGCGCACCAGAGTGCTGCGGGCCACTACATCCGTTCTGGAATGGGGGACGTTCAGAAGATTGTGACCTCTACCCCTTATGTAGTTGGGTGGCACAAAAAGCCCTAGCCTTTCTAGCAGTTCTGGACAATCAATAAGATTGTTGAAAATCTTGAAGCCGGTCAAAAGTAGTGCGTTATCACGCCTGCTTTCAAGACTCATATAAGAACAGGACGTCAGAAGTTCAGGGTGGTGCATGTATGTCGGATATACTCCGTGCATTCGCATATACAGGTACCTCATGAACTTCTTCTGAATTTGCTCCAACATATCGGAATATTTTCTTTGGTATGGCGCCCAAACTGCGCTTCCGTACTCCAATTTGGTACGCACCATACAGTTGAAAATATTTTTCAATGTTTCATGGTTAGAAAAGTATCTTCCAAGGCGCATTGTAAAGCCCAGAAGTTGACCGCATTTGGTAGTTACTGATGTTATATGTTGAGCAAAAGTTAATTTCGCATCAAATATAACTCCAAGGTCTTTTAGTTCACATATCCGGGCTATCATTGACCCATTCATATTGTAATTATACATAATTGGAATTCTGGAACGTGCATAACTCATAACAGAACACTTTTTAATGTTAAAGTGAAGGTTATTTTCAATAGACCATTTCCAAAGGTTTTCAATGTCTGATTGCAACAGAAGACAGTCTGCTATACTTTTGATACTAATATAAAGCTTCAAGTCATCGGCATACAACAGACATAGACAATACTTGATAACATCCTGTTTCTCATTATACGCCACACTGCTACTGTATAGATAATGCAGTATGTAATTGTCAAAACAGTTTCCAAACATTTTTATGCTATCATCTCCCTGTCATGCGATTTCTCATGATACGCCACACTGCTACTGTATAGATAATGCAGTATGGAATTGTCAAAACAGTTTCCAAACATTTTTATGCTATCATCTCCCTGTCATGCGATTTCTCATGATACGCCACACTGCTACTGTATAGATAATGCAGTATGGAATTGTCAAAACAGTTTCCAAACATTTTTATGCTATCATCTCCCTGTCATGCGATTTCTCATTATACGCCACACTGCTACTGTATAGATAATGCAGTATGGAATTGTCAAAACAGTTTCCAAACATTTTTATGCTATCATCTCCCTGTCATGCGATTTCTCATAATACGCCACACTGCTACTGAATAGATTATGCGGTGTGAAATTGTCTAAGCAGTATCAAAACGGTTTTTGTCATATTTTTGACAAAACACCTATGATTTGTACAACTTATATTTTTTAATATCTAGTGAAAGTAATATCGATCTCTGACCGAAATGAGTTTAGTTTCTAAGTTTATGTTTTTAGGCGCAAGCTTGAGTTATTTGTTTCGGTAAAAAATATATATAAATGTATATTTTACCTTATTTACTACGTTTTTTTAGTCAAGACAAAGTTCAAATCGACTTTCACAATATATGTATTTACATATTTTATTGCGTTGGTTGATCTTTAAAGTTATCGTTTACATTGTTACCTGTAAAGCCACGTTGACGACCAACACACGAAAGGCAACAAAAAAAAATTGCCGTAAATTTTTTGGGAATTCATGTGCAGCTCTGTGTTTGTGTATGCAGTCAATATCAACAATATTAATACCATAATAAGATTGATATTTGTCAGGTGCCTAGTTCAGTCTGTCTTCTTTACCTCCTGCGATGGATGAACGGACGTCTCCTTGCCCCGGTCCAAGAACTCGCCCCAATCTCCGAGGCGATCAATACCCTCGACCCAAACATTTGCGGCTTTCCCGCCGTCTTCCACATCCCTCTACCACCGTGGTCCGGCCACTGTTGCTAATGCACAATAAGTACCATGCAGCTCGACATCCCGTCTCTTTCGCCTGCTCCATTATCTCAATCTTGTGCAAGTCCTAGGATTGCAAACGAAGAAAAATATACCTTTATATTGTTTATTATAAGATATTCTTACCTGGTTTTCGTGCATGTATTAAATTTTAAACATTTGTTGAACAATAATTACGTTTAACCCCTTCCTGCATGACTTTTTTGTTTCGCGAAAAAATAATATTTTAGGTAGGAAATATTAAAATAAAAGACAAGTATTGTTTTCAAAAATTTTGTTTATATTTAACTTTTTGTACATAATATAAACAAATATAATGCACACTGGCGGGCTTATTGCCATTAGGCAATCTCTTCAAACCAACCAGATTACAGAGTGACAGAATTATACATGTACATCAACAAAAAATGAAAGCTAAAAAAGAACAAGCTGAGATAAATAAAAAAAAAAGTCAGCAAAAAAGGATTGGGGAGGAACAAGAAGAGGAAATCGAGATCAGGTGTTTAGGGATTAATATTCCTTCTTTACTAAATATTACTTAGCAAAGGGAAGGAAGGAAAAGGAGAGGGATCAGGTATTTGATATCAAAAATTAAATTAAATAAATCGTGTACATATGGCGTCTCATGCAGCAAAAGTTTTTTTTAGCTGGCATCTACTGATTTCATTGTTTTTGAAAAAACAATAGAAAATTAATGCTATCCTTATTGTGACATAAATTGACATTACATTTTGTGCAAGCCATAAAGGATCTTCCTGAGTACTCTGGTTACTTGCGCAGAAGCTGAACTTCTCCATGAGATTCTGGTGGGAGATCAACGTTTTCAAAAATGTCGATATTCAGAAATTTTTCGTATTTCCTTCTCCCAAAAAGCCTTATTTTAGAAGTTGTCGCTTCTTCATCTTTGGAACTGGAATTCTTTGTTACCAGAACTTGCAACGCACTTTCGTCTTCTTCAATCGTGTCGGTAGCGTCCTAAACTTCCTTTGCAGACCAATAAGACAGGATTAAGATGGTCCTCCGAGTTGGCTCCTTCCATAACGCCTCGGTGCACTCCACCCTCACCAGCTCCAGTATCGTCTGCTCGGGCTGCAGGAACAAAGTCCATCTCGGTTATTCCCTGACATTCCCACCGCGCCATGTTGGCCTCGTTCCTTCCACACTCCGTTCTAATTCTGTTTACTTAAAGTTTTCGAGAGACACCGTGGAAGGTTCTTCCCCAGTGGCAGGGACTCGGATGGTTCTTGGGGTGAGTCGTTGCCCAGCAATTCCTTCCAAAGCTTCAAGTGGTCCTGGTCTTTGTCTTCTGACAAGTCGTCTTTACTGTCAAACCCATCGTTTGGTATCATTCTGGTGTAATTTAAATTACCAAAAAATGCTCTTCCATGTATGTTTGAAAAATCAAATAAAGAAACAAAATAAAAAAAGCCTAAAGTCCGGACCCGATAAGTATAAATAATTTCTGAAATATGAAAAAATGACGATTCCACAAAATAAAATTAAATATTACTAGTTTAAATCAATTAAAAGAATTGTAAATATGTAGATACATAAAATAATAAATATGGTAACAGTGAAGTATCTTATATAAATAAATGTTTGTTTATTGTTATTTTGTTTTTTTTTTTGTTTTATGTTTGTGAAGTTACAACTCCCTTCAAAGCACGAGTTCATCTCTTTTTGAAGGAAGTGTTTTAATTTCTTTTTGTTAATGTATTTTCTTGTGTAATATTTTTTTTTTGTAATAATAAATAAATAAATATTTTTAATATTGTAAAGAGCTTTATTTATTAAACAAGGATTATAGTTAAACTATGTCTGATTAAAATGTCCTTAGACCGACCAAATTTAATTCAAATCCATTAATAAATTAGGTGTTAAATAAACATTTGATAAAACAATCTATTTAACATTAAGTATATGGTATAACGGACCTCGACTTTTTTTTGTGAGTAGTTATGTCGATTACTATTGACAATAGGGTGCAATGACCTGTTTTCATTTCAAAATATTGTGTTATAATAAATCTACACTATATGTACGTAGAGTGAAGAGTATAGTAAATAAAATCGTGCACATGGTGGTTTTTTCGAAGCACGGTGTCAAATATTATTTCCAAATATCACGGTATCGGGGGCCCGTTCGCTGGTGTGTTGGGGGTGTACCGAGTACCGTCGTCATCCGGCATTACATTACAGTAGTGTACAGTGCGAGACAAGAGTCGTACATGACCCGCCGCCGCCTTGGTCCTACCTATCAGCTGGCAAGCCTGGTCTCCCACCCAGGGGGGCACCGATACCTGATAAATAATACACGAAATTGTTCATAAACAGTGATGTTTAATACAACGAGAAATCTTCTAATTCAATCGACTGTTTATTTTTTCAATTAGGTATACCACCCATTCTGAATGTTGCCTTTTTATGTGAGACGAGACGGGCATGTGGGAATACACGCATCGGTCGTGCATTTTTTATAATGTAATGCACACAACGTCATGTCGGATCTGACATTTTGTCAAAAATACTTTTATTGCATAAAATTAATTATGTTAGGTATCTAGCTATTGTGTTAAAAAAATATAATTTCATAAATAAATGGGTCAGAAATGAGGGCATAAGGAAAGAATGTAAGATAAAGAATGATGTCATTAATATAATGAAAGTGAACACATTGAGAGGTTTGGGCACATGGGGAGAATGAATGAGGAACGCCTGAAGAAGAAAATATACATTGCGGACAGGAATGGAATGAGAGGTCGGGGCCGCCCAAGGAAGGAATTGCACGTCCGTGTGAACGGTATTTTGAAAGACGGAAATGTCAGAAGCATGAATAACAGACGAACATGTATAAGACGAGTTATGAATGTCGACGAGGCGATGAATGTGTGTCAAGATAGAAATAAGTGGCGTTTGGTTCTCTCTGCCTACCCCGCGAGGGACATGGCGTGATGGTATGTATGTAATGTAAGTATATTTTGTGTATTTTACAAAATATAGTAAGTAATATGATGTATATTAAAATCCGACATTGTTAGACGCTAAATCACCCTTGTGCTGTGTACGTATCACTTCCATCGATGTTATAGGGATTGCGCATCGCCCTACAGACATTTGTGTTGATAAATTTAAAAATATACAAAATTCTTTTATGAGCTCTGCAGTTTTAATATAGTGAATCAACTTTCCCAACAGTAATGTCGACTGTGGCAGTTACAACAATGTTATTGGAACTTTCGATTGCACATTTAAAATGGATTTATTTGTGACATTTTTAAATCATTCAATTTATTAAGTGAATGTAGAAGTAAAAATAATTTGAACAAATGCCAATTTATTTTCTCTTTAACTACCATATCCGACAGTGTTTTATTTTATAAATAACATTTTAAAACGCTGTAAGTAGCAGATCAGCCGTTTTAACATGGCATGTAAAAAACAATAGGTGTCAAATCTGATACATCCGACATTGCAGTTTGCTGAAAGTCCAATTAAAAACGGCAGATGTGCAATATCCCACCAGGGTAAATTTTCATAAAATTCTTAAATAACAATTAGGATGCAACATGTCCAAAATTTCAGAACACTTCCAATTGACAACCTATCGTTGATTATTCCACATTGTAGGATATGCTTTGATGTTATGAAAGAATAATGTTTTACATTTGTATCGCTGTCGTTTTGCTAATTTTACTGTACCGAATTTGTAGTCATGTTTCTTGGCTTGGTCGTAGAATGAATATAGCTAGGTACTCCATATACAATGAACACTTCTTTGCACCCCGCGCAAGCGGCGAGTTTATTGCCATATGTCAATTTCTTCCAACTAACCAGTGTTTCCAGCCCAGAGAAGCAATATTTGCGTGAGAAATGAATTTAAATAAATTTCCTGCTGGGAATTGAACACAGGACGCCCTCACAGAAACCGAACGGCTTACCAACTTTGCCGCGGCGATATGCAAAATAAAATTTAATAAATATCTCGATTGACAAAAAAATTACTCAACGAATTCTGTGTACAATACCATCGATAGTATAATATTTTTCGTTTTCTATTTTGTCACGCTTCGCACCCCTTTACTTTATTAAGTTTTGAAGAACGTGTTCTAAAAGTAATTATGCTTTTTACTCACAGTAAATTTTCCTTAATAAATAAAACATTCTCTTAATATTTTCATGTCACTTTCTCACGTTTGTTGACCCTGATCTCAAATTAGTTCTGCTATTATTTTTATAACTATCTGTTGACTCTGGTCTGCTATTCTTTTTATACCCGTTTGTTCTGGCTGTTGCGGTTTTCGATCAAATTCATGTGCGTATTTTTGAAACAAGTGTTGTAGGTACGCACTGTTAGCATTCGTGCAGTACATTATTAGTCGCTATCGAAACATTTATAATTTTGTGTAACTGTACATAAACACCGCTATCATTTTAATTAAACTTATTTTCCATATGTATACTTGTTGAACATATCAATGCGTAGCGTATTATGGTTTGTTTTATTACCATCAGATAATTTATTATATCGAACGGATATTTAGAGATTAAATTACGTTATTGCTTTAATTTAACTGTACATTCATTTTTTATTTCTATATATATAGTGTACCTACAGCTATTTGTAGAAAAATGATGGTTAAAATTATTTGAAGTGAAAGAAATTAAGATGCCGACTGCCGTGGCATAATGACTTACGTACTGCTTTCCTGGGTTCGATTCTCAGTAGTCGAGAAATCATATTGCTATATTATTTTAAATAAAATGATGAAAAATTTCGCAACATAGTGCAGACATGTTGTAGATAATGAAGTTTTAAATATTTTTTTAATTGTATTTCCATTTATATTCCATTTAAATTATTCTGTATTTATCATGATTATGTATCTACTTTTGCGGTGTGGATCTAGAGATGTTCTGTAATCGAGGAGTTTGAGCGGACGACTTAACCTGGTTAAGAGTAATATGCTGTCTTATCTTCTGTAATCTCGTTTTATGACGTTAAATTGTGCCAGAAGATGGGGGCTGAAGGTGGAATAAAAAATGTCAACATTCGAGAAAACTCGGATTTTCAAAAATAATTTCCGATCGTTGTCGGGTTAATTGACCGACGCGAAGTCTTGTCAATTTAACGTTCAATCGTAATCCATTGATATCGGAACTTAAAGTGTAACAAGTATAATATGTTTTAAGTAAGTACATCCACTAAGTGTATATTCCACTAACTTGAGAGTTGATTTCACAATTTTTAAACACGTTTTTCGACACCACAAAGATTCATAAAGATGAGTGGTGGCAGAGCGAATAGCGCGCTAGGTTAGTAATCCAGTGATCGCTAGTTCGAATCCTGCCACGACCAACGTTCCCTCTAATTTTTCTATTGTGTGTGCGGATCTTCGTCGCATCTGTGCAGTGGCGGTGCGATAAATTTACACCCCTCCACCCCCATAAACACATACAATTTTTCATTAAAATGTATATTTTTAGGGTATTTATAAATCACAGTGAATAACAACACTAACAAAGATAATTTTTGAAATAAATAAAAAATATAGGTAACTAAAATCTGGCAATGAAAACTTTCTTATATAATATTGACTGTGCGGAGGGTAAAACACGTGTGCAAAGAGATTTTACTAGGTGTGCGCACGCACACGCGCACACCTTACAGGGAACATTGCCCACGACCGAATTCGTTCACCTATAGCACAAGAATTAATGATTAATTTAGAGAATGATGAGAATGTGTATGTACTTGTTACAAGGACATATTCATTCTTTTAAAAAAATGCATCGCAAAACTTATTTATTTTTGGAGACACACTAATTTCTTCTCTATAATTTCATTTAATTTATCACATAATGCTCGCACGTTATGTGATAAATTGAGTATTGATTTTTTTTTTTTTTTTTGTTGGCTCTTCACCCGTTAAGAGTGTTCTCAGCCATCTAAGTTAAAATATTAAACTGTCAAAATAGAGAAACCTAAATTATTTTTGTATATTTATTTCACTTCGATCAATTTAAATTTTATGAACAGAGTTAAATTTTAATGTCATTAATTTTGATGAATTTTTTGAGCAAAATGTTTACCTGCCTGGAATTGTAGCTCAACAATGTCCTCACATTTGTTGGCATTGGAACCCCAATCTCTGTGAGGTCGGTAAAAAAGGATGGATACCTATCGTTTATGGGGCATTCAAGAAACAAATGATCCAGTGTCTCATCACCAATCATACATTCGCAGAGACTGCTATCAATGATCCCTATTTTTTTTAAATGCTCTCTGGTACAACAGTGTCCCATGCGGATACGACACATAACGCTGATGGAATGTTTGTCAAAAGCTTTATCATGGAACCATGGCTTATTGACAATTGTTTGTTGGGTCGTTTTGTAAAGTCTACCCTTTTTCAGTGAGCTTGTGTCCCAATATAACTGCCATTTATTCATCAGACGGTTTTTTGCGATTGGTAGGAGATCGTTTTGTGTAATATTGGGATGTGTCCGTGTGTTTCCATATGTTGCTCTCTTAGCCAATTCATCCGCTTTCTCATTTCCTGGTATACCACAGTGACTTGGTATCCATGCCAGACAAAGTTTTCTGTTTTGGTTGCATATTTCTTTAATTTTTTTCCATATATCTATACAGTAGTGGTCATCACTATACAAAATAGGGGATTTAGAGAGTTTTTCGAGTGTACTTAAGGAATCGGTCAATATTAATGTCTTTAAGAATCGTTTTTTATTTGCATAGTTCAAAGCCTCTATTATAGCTATACATTCTGCTGAGAATATTGTAGAATCTTTATGGAGAGTCAAAAGTAATTCAACTTTATCTGAATCACTAAATACTGCTGCTCCAGTATTGCTTTTGCAGTCCATTTTTGATCCATCCGTATAAAGTATTTTCCAGTCATTCCATTTGGATTCAATTACGTGTTTAAGTCTTTTAGATGCAAAAGCATCTGGAGTTATTCCTAATGAGTGGATTATGTTTGGCGGCTCGATTAAATTTTGATAGGGTAATGAGTAAACTGAGTGTCTCAGATTTAATGAAATCCGATGAATATTGGTCTAAAAAGGTGAGGCTATTTACAAGAGGAGGGGAGATTTTATGTTTCCAAAATGGTGATTGATTTGTGAATATTTTAAGCATAGCGATTTTTCTAATTAGAGGGTGGAATTTAATAATATTGCATTTTAAAACAAATTTATCTGACAGATACTGTTTTCTCAGCTCAAGTGGTGGGTCCACGGCTTCCACCTGGAGTGCACATACCGGTGTCGATTTCATAGCGCCTAATATAAGTCTCAGACCTTCAAATTGTATTCTATCTAAGCGTTGTAAATTTTTCTTGGAAATTGGACTAAGTAAAAACGCTCCATAGTCGATTTGACTGCGAACGTATGATATATACATTAAACGTAGAACAGAAGGGTGACCTCCCCACCAAGTACGGGTTACAGCTCGCATTGCATTTAGTCCAGACTGACATTTGTTAATGATATGTGTAACTTGAGAGTTCCAAGATAGTCTGGAATCCAAAGTGATACCAAGAAATCTTAATTCCGAAGAGACAGGGAGGATAATGTCATTTAGTTGAATTTTTATATGTGGTATAGAGCGTTTTTTTGTAAACATAATGGATTTACATTTGGGAGGACTGGGATTCAGGCCATTTTCAGATAACCACGAAGAAATATTTTTGAGAGTATTATTCATAATGTTCTCCATTTGTTGGATTTTTTTCCCTGATACATAAATAAAAAAATCGTCTGCATATATCAGTAACTGTGCCGAGGGTAACAGTACATGAAAAATCTCGTGAATATAAATATTGAAGAGGATAGGGCTAAGGACTGACCCCTGTGGCAAGCCTCTGTCGACTTTTCTTTCTTGAGTATCAATTCCTCGAATGTCGAGAATGATTTTTCTATCCAGGAGAATATTCATTATGAAGATGGCTAATTTTAGGGGGATTCCAATTCGGAGAAGTTTAGATTTAAGAAGGGAGAGAAGCACATTATCATATGCACTTGTGATATCTAAGCTTACTCCTATGACCTGTTCTTGTCTAGAGAAAGCTAAAAGAATATCCGTTGTTAAATTGGCTACACTTTCTACTGAGGATTTTTTTTTTCTGAAGAATATTGTACGGCAAAATATTTTTGTTTTCAACGAACCAATCAATTCGTCTTTTTATAATATGTTCTGTTAATTTAAGCAGAGTTGATGATAATGCTATTGGTCTGTAGTTGACACCTGAATTAGGGTCCTTTAGTGGTTTCAAAATTGGGATAATGAGTTGAGTTTTCCAAGATTCTGGGATAACCCCTGTATCGAACATTATGTTTATTAATTTTAAGAGATTTTCAAGAATTTTGTCGCTACTATTATGTAAGATAATATATGGGATCCCGTCTATTCCAGGTGAAGTATTTTTTACCACTTGTAAGACTGATTTTAATTCGTCTATTTGGAATGGGGCATCTAGCCAGTTACTGCTAGTATGTGAATATTGTAACGAGATTTCATCGATGTTAACAGCATACGGTGGGGCCATTTTATTTAAGAAATCTTCTGACCATAGTTTAGGGCATGATTTAGAAGATGGGGTTTTGTATGAGCCACGAAATTTTCTGATATTATTCCAAACTTCTGAAATTGGAACTTGGATACTAAGTGATGTGCAGAAGTCTTTCCACCCTTTTCTTTTCTTGTTTTTGAGGAACCGTTTGACTTTAGCTTGAACATTTTTAAGATACAAGAAATTTTCAAGTGTCATGTTATGCTTGTAGTCTTTATATGCTTGCTTCCTAATTGACGAATGTTCTTCGCACGCTGAGTCCCACCAAGGAGGAGGTAAGGGATACTTTTTGAATTTGGGATTCTTTTTAGGTATAAATTTTTCTGATATTTCAATCGTTTTAATAAATTCATCGTAGCATTCTTGTAGGTTTTCTATTGAGGGGGGAGTAAATGTTATATTGGGGTTGTTGGTGTAATGATTATATCCTGACCAATTAGCTTTTCCAAAATTACAAACATTTTTATCGAATTTGTTGTTTCTTTTGGATTTTGAGTTTTCAATATGAGAGGTATATATGTATCTGTATGACGGTTGTGAATAATGCAAAATTATTGGAAGATGATCACTATTGAATGGGTCAGAAAGTATTTTCCAATTCAAGTATGGAGCAATATCGGGACTACATATTGTTAAATCTACTGCGCTGATTCGTTGATTTGGCACAGGGATACGTGTCGGTGATCCGTCGTTAATAATGCAAAGATTCAACTCATTTAGCAGATCAACTATAATTCTACCTAATTTTGTGCATGATGATGAACCCCACATGTTATGGTGAGCATTAAAATCTCCCATAATTATAAAGGGATGTTTTATTCGAGAAATTATGGTTCTTAAAATATTTTTGGTGGGTTGGAAATTAGGAGAAATATAAATTGAGACAAAAGTTGTACCGTCTATTTCCGCAGCAACAACTTGTGATGGACAATTTATTGGTTTTAAATTTATCTGGTTAAAGAAAAATGTGTCTTTTATTAATAACGCAGCTCCACCTTTGCCATCATGTCTATTATCAAGTATTGATTTATTATTATTTAAATAATGTAATACGTTAAGAACGTTCTTTATAAAAATGCATTCAGGAATTGTCAACATTCCACGAAGAAAAATAAGATAGTTAAGTGTTGGGTCATAGCCCACTCGTTTTAATATATTTTAAGCGGTATTTATTGCTTTAACACACGTTTTTTCCTTATATTTGAGTTTGAAACGAATACAGGTAAGTGTTAATGTAAGAATTTCCGTGAATTTAGCAGTAAAAATATATGAATGTTACCGAAATATCAACAGTTAACTTCCGCTCACAATACATTACGTTAAGCAGTATGTGCTTGTTTATTTTCCTTCATGTAAGTTTATTCAAATTAGCTTATCGCATATTTTTAATTTGTCATAATTGTAAACTTATTCGATTTAACAATTTAACGAAAGATTTGTTTTTCATTTATACGACGCAAATAATGTGATACTTTTGTTGTATTTGACGTTAATATAACGAAGAGAATAACATTAAGTATCCGTAGGAATTTTCATTAATTGAAACATTTTATTATTTAGTAATTCTTAAAAAAATGTGTGCAGAAAAAGCGTTTTGTCAAAATATTTATTTACGGCATGAATAGCCTTCTACTAGAAAATATAACACAAAGTATTGCATGTCTTTATACAAAAAAGTAATAATGAAAAATAAATTCGTTCACCTATAGCGCAAGCATTTTTTCGTAACTTATGGAATGATAGAAATGTCTGTGTATCTACTTTTTTAACAAGGACATATTTATTTATTTTTTTATTTATTTAACATAATAATTTTATAATAGAAATCAATATATAAATTCACTAGTAATAACATTTTTACATATTTTTCCTTGTAGTACCTCATCAAAAAGATTACAATCTTGTGCTTGATCAGGGAATCACTTATAAAAAAATAAAAAATATCAATACAAAGCAAAGTCAACATAATAGTAAAAGTAATTAAAATCGAATCATACATGATAAAAAAAATCAAATAAACATTAAAAAAGTTTGAAAATAAATGAAAAAGACGAATACACAAATGAGAAAATATATCAGAATACATATTCAAAAAAAAAAAGGAAAAACATGAAAATAATTGTAAAATGAGTAATATAGACGATTCAAATATACCAAAACACATATTCAAAAATAAAAAAGAAAATACTGGAAATTGAAACAAATCAAAGAATGAAATAAAAAATAAATATTTTTTTAAATATAAATATTTATATTTAAAAAAATAATGAAGTCGCACGCAAAGAAATAAATTACACTTACTTAACTTTTCGTATGGTGTAACAGATTTATAGTCTTGGTTCCAGCGCTGAGAGCCAGTCCACCGCCTCTGGTTTTGCCTCATGTATAATATCTTGGAGGCAAATTTCTTTAGCTGGCACTCTTGGACCACGTGTTCTGTCCAGAGTTTAAAAGTTTTCCACTATAGTGGTCTTCCGATTGGTCCTGAAAAGGATCTTTTTTTCTGAAATTGCCGAGAGGTCTTTTGACCTTCGGCCACCTCGTTTGTGCTGATTCGTTTCACGCTTAGGTTTTATTTGTTTACCCATTTTTTATTTTACATTTGGTTCACGATTTCTTTTTATTTTCGCGCTACTTACGGGGGAGACCACGAGAAGGTCCAGCACATCCTCCCCCTCCCCATAAATTAAACGATTAGAAATATCAGATTTCGATTGATTGGAGAACAAGAATTTAGCACTTAGTGTTCATATTTGATAATAATAACGATTCAAATTAAGTACCTAGATGGTGGTATAGAAAAAAGTGGTACCCAAGATAGAGAAGGGTAGAAAAAGTTGAAGGAGGCCTACCATCCAGCAGTGGAGAGAGATGGCAAAGAAGAAGACCTAGATTGTGTAGACAGCTGGCTAACTAATGAATTCAAATTGTTTTTTTTATTGCAGGCTATTGAAGGATACAAAAATAATATGACATTCCTTCAAAGGCTGTTGGAACTATTTTTATCTGTTTGATGTTCTCTTTTATCGCGAATCTCGTTGTTTTTGCATTCAAAACTTTTCTAAAGATCTTTCACACATATACTTTGTAAATCTCAGTCATTTATAGAGAGATTATTAGTAAGTCTTAATTTTTTACTTTCAACACGAAAATCACTTGATAATTTCTCTCCCAGACGCTATAAGCTAAATGTGTATTGTTGTTTTATTTTTCCCCATAAAACATAATGGTTTTAATTTAGGTTCCTTTGGTTCTGACATGGGTTATGGTTCTAAATGAAATTCACCAAAATGAATTATTCGATAAGTCAGTATGGTATGGTATCTCTATGTAGACGTTTTTCTACGAATCGCAATCGGTTTATCGCCGTAATTTGGGGTTACTGGCCGAAATTTGTAACTATTATAATTGAATGCATTGTTCAATTTTCGCCGGCGTTAACTGTGTTTCATGCCATACGAAAATTTCGTTCTAATTGTGTGTAAATGGTTTCTAGGTATTGATGTTTCGGCTGATATTAGGCGTTTCTTTAAGTAAATTGTAAATTATACTCTATATTTTTTTTCGCTTTGTTTTCACGTTTAAATCCACCGAGAAAACGCTAAGGAAAGAATTAACCAATTAAAAAAAACAATATTCTCTGTCTTATCCTAGTTAGAGAAATAAAAATATATTAGTGGAACATCTCATATTATGGTATCAAGATAATTTTTTTTATCTGTATGTGATATTTTTGTATTCCTATATGATAAATCGAATACTTTTAAGTTCATATACATGCATTGGTACAGGCAAGTAAATAAGCCAAAAATTGGCGTTACAAAAAGGTTTCTTCGTTACTTCATAGATGGCGATGGTTTTTTTCAGCTTATTTTCAAACGATCAGTTTCTTCTTCTTTCCCCTTAGCGCTTTTGTCCCGTTTCTATCGGGGTACGCTTTGACCATGACCCTGGAATTGGCGAGTCTGGTTATTACATTGAAGCGACTGCCATCTGACCTTCGTAACCCTTAGAAAGGGGAACCAGACAAATTGGATCATGGTTACACATAGCTAGTGATATAAATCCGCACATTTTTTAAAAATCCAGAGGTGCGTGCCCCTCCCGGATTCGAACCGTCGACCTCAAGCATGTGAGGCGACGACATTACCGCTGGGCTATCACCGCTCATCAAGCGATCAGTTTCTCATTATTAACATATATAGAAGATTAAAAAATTGCAATAAAAAAAAGTGATCACGTAAACCAGCCGATGACGGGTCGTAAGCCCGGTAGGTGCCTTGAGTTACTGGTTTTCCTATAATATTCCAACTTCTTTTCTATTGAGAAGTTAAAAATTTGTCGAAAAAATCCTATATGATGTTTTCTGTGCACTTAAATCAATGGCAACATCGATATAAATTTGCTTAGTAAAATGTATACGTTGCACAAAGATACTTTTTGGCGCCGTTTTGCATTACCAAATAAGGTATTTATGCATGTTTTTGTATTGTTTTCAGTATCCGGTGTGGTGGGCGGCGATGGCGGCCGCCCACAGAGGCACGTGCCGCTGTATGGGCGGCTGGTTGCCGAGGAGCAGTTGCTGCAGCTTACCGCACCATCAGACATCCAGGTGAGAACATCTTTGCTAGCTCTATTTTATAATTCATATTTTCGTGAGCAGATTGCAAACCCTCCTCAACGCTAAGTGCTTCTTCGGAAGAGTATAATGGACCCAAATCAAAAATTAGATGGGTCGATGTCAGAGCGGTTTACGTGCTGGGCTAGTAATCCAGTAATCGCGAGTTCGAATCCTGCCTCGACCGATTTCGTTCACCTAAAGCACACGCATTTATGCTTATTTTAGGGAACGTAGGAAGATGTGTAGGTATGTACTTGTTTAACAAGGACATATTCATTTTTTTAAAAGAAAAAATCGTACAATAGCTCGTGTACGATTACACTTACCCTACACGCCATGCAATCCTTTTCTTGCGAGACTCAATTATTTTCGTCTGTATTGTTAATTTTTTCAATAGTATGTTACCAAACCACTTATTTTATTTAATTAACTTTTCTGTCGATCGTTAGTCCATATTTCTTTTTTGTTCATACACAGTTAATCATCTGTTGCACACATATTCAAAGGGAAAATTTTGATATGCATCTAGTAATTCTTGACATCTGTGTTATTAATGAATGAGAATTTATGTATTTCAATTTTATATGATTGATATGGATAACTATTATACAAAGATAACTATTTTTTTATTCGCATTCTGCGTAAGCGACGAGTCCGCATTGAGTCAATTGTCTTTTCAACTAATCATTTGTTTCTGACTCGTAAAAGCAATAATAGTGTGAGAGATGTTTAACAATACATTTTTCTTCTAGGAATCAAACTTACGTTGGAACGTTGAAACGTAAGTTTGATTCCTAGATTCTGGCGTAAATACATCGTATTATTTATTTTATTTTATTTTATTTATTTATTACAAAAAAACATATTTTACACAAAAAAAATACATAGCAAAAAAGAAATTAAAACACTTTATAATATGACTTCCTTCAAAAAGAGATATACTCGTGTTTTGAAGGGAGTTGCAACTATTTACATGATATAGAACAAAAACAAAGTAACAAAATAATCATAGGTAACAAAAAACATACTTAAAAAATAGACATAGGTATATATGCTATATTAAAAAAAACAACATTTAAATATCAATTACGATTAATAAAATAAGTGCATAATATCTACATATATAACAACAATGAATAAATAAAACCAGTTTTTATACACAGACTCTCTTTATATCTACATAAAATTTCTTTAGATCGATAATATCCGTATGTCTCTGCTCAGGCAACAGTTCGTTAAACCACTTAACGCCAAGATACGTATAGTGGTTTTGTGCGTAGGCCGTTCTTTTTTTTGGTATATTTAGTATCACATTAAATCGATGAGTGGCTCTTATACAATCCGAAGCATGTACTCTATCGACGAAATACTCCCTGTAGATCTGCTTCAATGTATTTCTCTTATATATAGCATGCAGTGATGGGACATTTGCCTCGGTAAAGAGGCTAGTCGTAGGGTAGTCTCTGGGTTTATTTAAAATTATTTTTAAGATACTCCGCTGGATGATATAAAGGGGTTCGAGGTTAGTTTTATAAGCACCACCCCACGCTATAATCCCATATTGCATGACAGATTGAGCAAGTGAAAAATATATATTTTTCATCGCAGCAATGTCCAAGAAAGTCCTCAATCGATAGAATACATAAAATAATTTCCTCATTTTACCAATCGTATTACTTATTTGCTCTTTCCACTTATTTTCTCTGTCAACATTAATACCCAAATATTTTATGTTTTTTCATTAGGCAGAGCAATACATTTATCTTCCTTACATTTATCAGATCCGGGACAGTTACTTGAATGTATTTTAATTAATATTTCCTCCGGAATAAGTTTCCTAGTTATTGCGAAAGGAACAACGCTAGTCTTAGTTGCGTTGAGAGACAACATATATCGATCGAACCATGACTTTACAATATTTATTTCAAAACTAGCTATTTTGGTAGCTTCATCCCATGAATTAGCCGCAGTAATCATGACCGTGTCATCAGCAAAAGATATTATTTTGGATTTTAAGTCCAATTCTAGTAGTCCATTAACATATATTAAAAACAAAACAGGACCTAATACCGTTCCCTGCGGAACTCCAAAACGCGATGAAACTGGTTCACTAATCACTTTTTTCAATTTCACGTGCTGTCTACGGCCATCTAAATAACTACACACCCACTCAACTGTGCAACCCGACATTCCTATATTCTTCAATTTTTGTATTAGTTTACTATGGCTAACACTGTCAAAGGCTTTCCGAAGGTCAACGAACACACCAAGACATTTTTTACCCTCATCAAGTGCTTCACTTACAACTGAAGTTAGTTCTCTATTCAATCTATTCAATCAAACTTACGTTGGAACGTACGTTTAGATTCCTAGATTCTGGTGTTAATACATCGTATTATTATTTCTTTATTCAATCAAACTTCGTTGGAATGTAAGTTTAGATTCCTAGATTCTGGTGTAAATACATCGTATTATTATTTCTTTATTCAATCAAACTTCGTTGTAATGTAAGTTTAGATTCCTAGATTCTGGTGTAAATACATCGTATTATTATTTCTCTATTCAATCAAACTTACGTTGGAACGTAAGTTTAGATTCCTAGATTCTGGTGTAAATACATCGTATTATTTCTCTATTCAATCAAACTTACGTTGGAACGTAAGTTTAGATTCCTAGATTCTGGTGTAAATACATCGTATTATTATTTCTCTATTCAATCAAACTTACGTTGGAACGTAAGTTTAGATTCCTAGATTCTGGTGTAAATACATCGTATTATTATTTCTTTATTTAAGAGGGTGACTGCTGCCAACGTACCTATTTTTTCAATTTGATATACCTACCATCATTATTACTAAACGAATCATTTCGAAAAAAAGAACCTATGTAGTTAGTTTGGATATTAATAAAGAGAATTATACCTTTACTTTTTGATAATGTTCTGTATATATTCTTTTAGGAAAATAATAAGCATACCCCGATTTTAGACATTTATCTTAAATTTCTAAAAAAATATAAGGTATAGAGCAATATTTTTTTTTATAAATTAAAGAAGAACAAAATACCTGGAAAAATATGATATGACGTTGCATTAACGCATCAGGTTAAGTAAATAAACCAAAAAAACTTTTATTACGCAATGGCGCTGAATGGAAAATAAATATTTTTTAGGTTTATTTACTAAACCTGAAGCATTAATGCAACGCCACATCATATTTTTCTGGATATTTTGTCTGCTTTAATTTTAAAAAAATATATTACTCTACGCCTTATAGTTTATTAAAAATATATGATAAACGTTGAAAATCGGGGTATGCCATTATTTTTCTACAAGAATTTATACAGAACATTATCAAATAGTTAAGGTATATTTTAGTTTATTAATATCCAAACTATCTAAATTATTTTTTTCAAAACGATTTGATAAGAAATAACGATGGTATATCAAATTGAAAAATAGGTACGTTGGCAGCAGTCCCCCCCTTAATCAAAATTACGTTGGAACGACTTACATTTTTTTGCGAAAGATTCTGGTGTAATACATCGTATTATTTTTGTATTCAATGTTTGCATTTATTATACTTTTTCAGTAATATCAACCATTGCGTTTCCTTATAATATTTTAACTGAACGCTTGTCACCTGTCACGGATATATCATCTGGTCAGAGATCTTGCATCTCTTTCATTTCTGACCCACTTTCAACTCTGGCCATTTGTCAGGTATTCTAGATGCTGTGATAAAACTTTACCGAAACTTTGAGACTAGCCACGAAACTTGAATAAAATTATTACGGATTGACGTGTAAGATTAGGCAAAATCAAATTTATATTGGTTACTATATAGATATTAAAATAGCTAAGCAATTGGATTAGTTATTCAGTACGCCGGGGCTTAAATTCAACAGTGGCTCAGTTGGTTAGGTAACTGGCTGCTGATCCAAAGGTCTCGGGTTCGATTCCCGGTGGATCCACTGTTTTAATTATGTTTTCAGTCTGGATCTGTGAGACGATTAATATCGTAAGTCTCCAGAATGTGGCAACTTGTTATTGGGTGCGTGTCAAATTAATATTTGACATTTACATCCGTTTAGCTCTAAGCGCTCCAAGATGGGTGAGAACCTCCCAACTACACGAGGATTCAAAAGTAGCCACAATCCAAGACTTCATAATCTCCCTTTCGAAGCGTTTTTATGCGAAGATCCCCTCGCATAAGAACGCCTCCATCAACAGTCTAGCCACATATGATGAAAACGACTTCCATAAGTACAAAAGACCCAAAACTGTCCTCAAGAGACCACCCCCACCTGAACCCCCACCATAATAGCGATCCGAAAAACTGCCCCACCAACCTTCAATACATAAAATCCAACTCGACAACCCCACCAACTTCATATAAAATATAAAATCATCCCTCCAACCTAAAACCCTTCCATCTTCAGTACTAAAATCTCCAAACCACCCAGTCAAGTAACGTCAGATGAAGGAGCAAGGAGTCCTAGACTCGGTACTCTGATGTACAGTAATGACCAATGACCAATGGTACCTGTTAGTTGCCCGAGAAGCAATATAAAATAAAAATTAATATGTTTATTACCATCATTTACCCTCATTATTTTATTATTTTTATTCTTCTCCCTTGTTATTGATATATCCCAACTCTGTCTGTGTTGACGGTTGTGGTCAGCTCTCCTCGTCCTTAAATTATAGGTCCTTCTGTCTTCTATTATGTCATCTAGGCCATGTCTCTGCAATTGATTTTGTCTTTGCATGATCCAGGAATAATTTTAATTATTTAAATTTATTATTCATATATTTTTTAAAAAAATATACCTAGTTGTTTAAAATATACATTGATTTTTTATATTTAACGTGAAATATATTCTATTGGTATAGCCAATATAATTAATCAATACAAATTTTCTTCCAATTATGGATACATTTAATATTATGTCGTGTAGTTGAGGTATAAGGGCAGATGTCGCCCACTTTATGATTTTTTCATATTGAATTATCATTTAAAGAATGTCCAGATGTTTTTATATCAATATAAATTATGTAGAATATCTCAGAAAAGAACAGAAAACATTATAGATCCAACATTCGTGTGACCTATCCGTGCTGTCGCTAATAAATTATTTTGGTGGTATACAAACTACGTGTAATTTTTCTGCAATATTTTCCACCGATACCAATCTCAATTTCACGAGGAAAATTATGGACGTCGGTAGCCGGTGTTATTATATACGGTTATAAGATTACTGCCATGTTTATCTTTTACAACACTCAAAGAGAGTTTATTGCACGGCCATCTAGTTACATAAACCAAATCACCCCCTCCCCCCTTATTCGGGGGCCAGTCTGGCATTTTTTGATAAAACATTTTCGCCTGCAATTTTTATTTTGTCTGATGGTCCGCTGACAACCATATTTAATATGTACGCCCAGTTGGCTGGCACACGACGACGCTTGCATGTGATTATAATCAGACGGGGTTAGAAATTGCACTGTGTGAATGTTATATGTAAATCACTACTACTTAGGAACCCTAAAAACTACCAATTGGTTGCTACGTTCATGTTTCAAGGAAAAGTGTGACGTCCATATTGCGCCGTTACGCTGTTAAAGATACGGCGGACTCTTTTCATGTCGGACCATTTGGAGGGTGGTTGATGTATGATTTACAACACCACTTTGCTAAGGTAATTTTTTCTCACATATTTCGAGGGTTACCTATTAGAAGTGCATCGGAGCGTGAATGTACAATGTACACCTACACTTTATATAGAGTAATATAAAAAATGTTCAGCTAGCCTAAGTACTTACGTACTTCAGTAATTATTTCAGCCCTGTTTTGTGTACTTGTACACATGGGAGGCTCTTAGAAATTTACTATTAACTATTATAAATAGGTATTGAATTCATGAATCAAAAAATATATTTCAAATTCATCTATTAATGATGTATGTTGTTCTGGCAATTGTCAGAAGGATTGTGGTCAGTGGATACAACTATGCACTTGAAGTTATTATATCAATCCATCATCGGCGTCTCAACCCTTGGTGGTTCTTAGTTGCCTCATAGAAACGTCTCTATCATTTTTTGATTCTGACCGCCACCTCTCAATTCCGTTATCCCAGAACCCCGAAAATCTGCAATAACATCTTCTAGCCTTCTCAGTTTTGGTTTTTCGATGGTTCTCCGCCCGGCTGGACCATGAAAATATACTCTTAGATTATTGACTATTGAGAGGCTGGTATAGAAAGGTCGCTTTAATCCTGAAATAAACTACGATAAAAAATTGCAATTTCACAACGAGAATATATGATTGATAATATATTCCAATTAGTAGTTTATAAGGATCTGGTTTTGTCATGCTTAAATAATGTCAATTTCTAACTGAGGGGATTGAAAATAAAGGATTGACCACAAAATGTTTGTAAAAACCATATTAAGGAAGATGAAAACGCAAGGACTCATCTTCCTTAATATGAAAATTGATATTTTTTTTATTCTTCCTGTCTGTCCCAAATAGGTATACTGCGCGATGTAAAATATATAAATTATCTTGTTCACAAGGAGACGATCGTCTGTAAACATTTTATTTATGTACTGTTTTAATAATCAACAATATATATATATAAACCGAATAATTAATATATGTAAAAAAAATTTTTTTTAGAAACTTAAATTATGTAGTTGAGTTGTTTCGCATAAGCATTTAGTACAGTAATTTGTAAAAAAATATTATTTGTTTCCTTGAGATATTTTTTGAATAATACCGTCAAGATTAATATGATTTGTTTTTTCTCCAGGCTATGCAGGCACGGATACCGCACCACTTCCGGGATCCTTCAACGGCTCCTCTACGGAAGTTGAGCGTGGACCTTATAAAGACATACAAGCACATCAACGAGGTAAGTCAAGTCATCCATTACAATTCATTGTATTATTTTACTACGTGTATCATAAGAAATCAATAGAGTTCTGTCGTCTCGATACATTTAACGCCTATATTTGTTCTTCTCTTATATGCCTATTCTTGTTCTTATACATGCTCTCTTATGTATTTATATACTTTGTGTACAAGTACACTAAGGCGGGTTTATTGCCATACGGCAATTTCTTCCAACCAACCCTTCTCACTTGCTCCTAATTTTCCGTACATCTCATATGTTTTCTTCGTCAGTCGTTCATCTTACGTGCTTTTTCAATGCTAAAAAATCACATAAGTTTTTTTTATATCATTTTTTATCTATTAATTTCTACATTTTACTCGTTGCTTTTATTTTATGAACGTCTTATATAGCCTTTTATATACAAAATATAATAAATATGTACCTACCTAAAACAAAACCGTATTTACTTTATAAGGGAGATTTTTCTTAATAGGAATAATCCAATCATGTTTGTAATTTCATCTAACTGATATGATATCGTAATCATATAATGACAAGGTTATTAGAAATTGGTTGATGAATGTTTAATTTGTTCGAGAGGTCACCGCCTCCTCTATGTCTTCTTAGACCCTATTGATGTCGTCCCATAGATTCGTTATGTACCCTCTTTCTTTCATTTCATAATTCGTAATCTTGTCTACAAAATTAAAATTAATGAATAATATATCTTTTGGGTCATTTGAATGGTCTTTCAATATAAAATCCATTTTAATCAAGGATTAATTTCAATCAAAAGCACTTGTTTCTTTTATTTAACAAACTGTTAATAATTTTAGGGCGTGTTTCATGATAAAGCAATTATTTGTTAGTGTTTAATTTATCTTGGTGTTCAAAAGGATTTATTGAAAAATTATAATTTATTTAACACAATAAGTATCTAGAAATCATATCAACAAATCGTTATTTTTATATGGTAACATAATAATATAATTTTTATCTCGAAAGAAAAATGTTCCTACTTCAAAAAGTAATCTGTTCCTAAAAAGTGTGGGGATCCAGATGTACTTGAGATATTTTAACTATTTTGTATTATCGGTGTGAGCGCGATACAATAATACCTCGTGCGTTTATTTCTATCACGTCTAATTTCAGCAAATGGCTCACATGTGTGCCATTTTTTTAAGTTCAAGATCACAGCCGGGCCAAGAGCCAAATAATTGAATATAAATATTTATAAAGGATATAATATTTTCCCGTGTTGAAATTTCTATTAACAGTTCCTGAATCAATGTGCATTCAAACATTAGTTCATATTCGTATTTTATGTTCCTGTTTTGCGAAAAAAAACATTTATTTCTCTTATGGATTCTTAACTTAGGTGGATTTTTAATCATTTTGCGAAGTCAATCGATTTCAGATGGAGTCACATATTTTTCATTTATTTCAATTTGGTTTTAGAGACGATCTATGTCATAATTTAAAATATAAATATGTCTGTAAAATGTTATATTTAGATTGTAACATAGTACCCAACACAGTACCCAAAGTGAAATCATCTAGTAAGAGTAATGAGGTTGAATAGGAATCCTTTAGTTAGATATACATATAATTACTCTCTAATTAATAACAAACAGTTTTTCATTCCGAACCTATCCATTGCGTTGTTATCCCTCAATAAGAATACACAACGAAAAAAATGGGATGTGTTGTCTTGTCAAATTGAGATAAATATATTTATTTGTTTAATACAATTTACTGCTTAATAGCCTTTTACATATAAAAATAATACAGTACTTAACATGATAAATAGGTACGTACAATAATAATTTATATTAAAAAATAAAACAGAATTGTATAAAAAAAGAAATAATAATAATATATATGAATATAACGAATGAAACAATAAACTAATAACAATAATAAAAATTCAGATTACAAATAAAAAAAAGAAAATATAAATCCCAATAACAAAAAAGAAAAAAAAGCCGTCCCATACAAATACCACGACGTTTATTCGCGAGTAACTGTCATTTTGCACCAAAAAATGTCGATTCAAAATGATTTTATAGTTTGCCAATGACAAGTAATAAATATCGCCTAGGCTAGAATATTTGATCCCCAGATAGTGAAGCCGTGCTATTGGCGAAGAATAATGAATGTGTACGAGCGTTTGTTAGTAAAAAGGTACCTATGGAGATCGCGATACCACTTCCACGCCGGTGACGTTATAGAACCCATTGGTCCTGTTCACCCCCGGACGCAGCCGCAACGTCGGACAACACAAAATATCCACTATCCATCGGGTTCAACCACTGCCCCCGAGAATCCAACCTCAAACGGCTGGGCAACCGCTCAAGATCGGCAGCAGGGGCAAGCCCCTAGGCACACCGATCGAACGGAAGGGCTTGTCCCCGCACCCCTCGGCCCTCGTGTTGGCGTCCGAAGGCTTGGCGGGCTAACACCGGGGGTATCCGACGCAATCATCACCTGTCAGATTTGACGTCTCAATTGTCAACACAGGATGTCTGACCCGACGTCTGCGCCGGCGGTGTGCCCGAACCAAACAACATTCCCCACAGTTGACGAGTCACTGCCGAGCGAGACTAAAGGCGTCCTGCTCTTCTCTAAGTACAGAATTGAAGGGGGCACAACATCGTCGGCCGCCCAACCCCCCCCCCCCCACCCCTTTACTGCCTAGGCCCTTATAGCCGCAACCTAGACCCAAGTCAAAAGCTACCGTTTGCCTGTTAGTACGGCGCGTATTTACCTTTCCGCGTTGATTAGGAGGCAAGTACTGCCTCGAATTAGGCACTAGTTTGTTGCGCTAATGCACTTAAAAACTCGTGTTGAATTCAAGGCACGTGTCATCCAAATGCACACGGTTTAGCAACGCAAACTGTTCCTGCTAATACGTGTTCAATTCAAGGCACGCGTCTTTCAATCGTACACAGGTTTATAAATTTTACCATGCGTATTGATTGAGCGTTACAAGGCTGTGTTACATTTATTACCTTTTGATCCAAATTAAAAAAAAACATTATTTATTTATTTTTATTTAATATCGGAAACAGACAGTTATATTAGGTACTTCTCGGGAAACTCGGTACTATGTAAGATATAATTTAACAAGGACCCAATAACAAGTTGCAACTTTTTGACGACTTGCGATACTAATTATTTCATAGATCCAGTCTGAAAACACAATTAAAAACTGTGTCTCCACCGGGAATCGAACCTGGGATCTTTGGATCGCAGATACCCAACCAATTGATCCATGAAGGCTATACATATCAAACTTTTTTTACAATTTTTATTACAATTTTTATTACAATCGAATTTAGTGATGACATCGTTTTATACCATTTCTATGGCAGTTGCCTATACACAATATCTAAGGTGACTTAATAGTTTGATACTTAATCTCCAAACATACATACATACCATCATGCTGAAAAATACTGACCTCTATACTATCCCATCCTGACATACACACCTACATTTTTTTTTTGTTTTTATTTATTTTATAGTAACACAACAGCAAACAAGAAAAAAATATACAAATATACTAGATAATTTTAATGTTGCCAATTACATGTTTTGTTTTACCAAATACATGTGCTTACATGTTTTGTATAGAATATTCCATAATTTGGATTTATGGGTTGTAGTTTGGTACGTATTCTTCAACTATACATACTATCGCTATTGACAGTTGGATCTCATGAGTTACATGCAACTTGTATACAAAATCTCGTGTCATTTCTATCACCACTAATTAGTGGAATGGTTCATAATGTATTTTTACTTATTTTTCTGATGCTGCAAGATAGGATATTCATTCGATTCTTATGTCATTTTCTGCTTAGATTTCTGTGACGTCATCCACCATAACATAACGTCCGCTTTATTTCGCCACAGCTTTCCAAGAAAAATGTAGCTTAATATCAGTCGATGCCTTCAGTGCGTAACTACCTATCATGTTATATATGCGTGTGTGTGTGTATGTGCCGGCCGGCGCGACTGGTATATAAATACACCGTCGGATGACGTCACCATCCAAACAGCAATAGGTAGAGAGATGGATGTATGTATTGGTGTATATCGGCCTCACCACTACACCGCACCGTTTCGGAGAATTTCCGCTGGAAATATAGCTTCCGGTCTAGCGCGGGCTGTTCCTAATGCCATTTTGTTTTATTTCATACACCTGTCATTGTTGCCTGCGTTGTTATCTTCTACCATAAATATAATACATAATATTGTAATATTATTAGTTTTTCCTCATAACGATCGCTAATATTAAGCCAATTTGTTTCTACCACCGCTATATGGCCGGGTTATCGTATAAGTTTGTACTGAAACGGGTACTGAAAAATCGAATACCTGCAGGTTTTTCTCCTGCGTCAGAAAGGACCTAGTGTGTATTAGAATTTAATTTTTAACTCGATCATATCTACATATTGTCGCATTTAAATTATCTGGTGATAGGATTTTTGATTGAACGTAAAATGTGTTTATTACATTAACAAACACAATCGATTTTTAACTGACCTCCCTGCCAGTTAGAGATCTGAAACTTTCAGAATTTGTTTATTCGCGATGACAAAGTACGTATAAACTTTTATATGAACAATTTTGTTTTACAAAACCTGTATTTTTATTAATTTCTTTTGACAAGAACATTCAAAGTAAATAAAACTTTGAAAATTGTGTCCACATTTTTTTTATTAAGGGGATGTCATGTATAATTTTATATTAAGGGGATCCTTGGCATCGGCACAGAGTATTAACCGCCTGTTTTTTATCGTTTTATATTTTACAATTCCGCCCTGTTTGTCTTTAATAGTAATCAATACCAAACATGCTACTGGTCCTAAAAATATTTTTCATATTTAAATCGTTTTATTTTTTTATTTCATAAGATTAGTATTTAATTGTATATTTCAAAAATTACACTGTTGTAATTCCGTGAACAACATTCAAAACAACATATAATAATATGTGTTATATATCTGCATTCTTGTACCTAACGTACACGCAATCACGATGTTATTTTCTCCGTGTTAAAAATTCTCTAACTTTGTTTTTGCTCGTCATTTATTCACCACTTTCTCCGGTGTGCATTATGTTATTTTGTAGAAAATAATGTGTAATTTTTTTAACTAGCTGATTCCCCTAGTCTTTTATTCCAAGCCTCCTGTTTTATCATACCTCCTATTAATTTTCCGCCAACAGTATTTATTATGAATTATGTGTAAGAGCCGACGCCAGCATATCCCATACCTAATTGTGTTTGAGCGAGTTATTATTATTTCGTAATTATTGATAGAATGGTTATTTCTGGTTCTATAATTATATCATGGTTTAAATTGAAATATAAAAATGTAAATGAGCTGTTAGCTTTCCCTTAATAAGTTCAAATCTCTTAAATCAGTTATTATACAATTTATTATGACTGTTGAAGTCTTATTTATAAATATATTTTCTTCCATATAAGTACAATATACATTTCTATACATATAAACCGTTGTATTTCTGATTTTTTTACAGTTTGAGTGATGCATATTATGCAGGATTTGTTCTAAAGCCACCTTTGTGTAAATTCATTGAAATTAAGAGGTTAATTTTAATATAATAATTTATAACGTATGATACATATTATATGGGTGATCCATGGGTGCCGGGTTCGATTTCCGGTGTAGACACAGTTTTTAATTGTGTTTTGAGTCTGGATCTGTGAGACGATTAATATCGTAAGTCTCCAGAATGTGGCAACTTGTTATTGAGTGCGTGTTAAATAATTATTTGACATAGAACCTGTTAGTAGCCCGATAAGCTACATAAATTTAATATAAAATATATTATATAGACTCAGGTCTTCCAATGGCTCTACAGCCCATACCGAGCCTTGGCCTCGATCAAACCTCGCCTTCAACTCACATTCCCTCCGACAAATTAATGAACATTACTCCTATAATCCCAGAATTCCATAATTTCTCCTAACATAAATCTTATTAGAGCTATATACTTAGAGAATAATATTTTATTATATTTAATACTGTTTCTCGGGCAACTAACTGTTAACATGTCAATTATTTATTTAATACGCACTCGGTAACAAGTTACCAGATTCTGGAAACCTTTTGCTCAGAAGTCAGTTAAATGTAACCGAACCTCGAAGTTTATTTATAAATTCTATCCTTTTTTTATATTTTAATTAACTGAATAATATATTGTGATTGGTAGTGTGGATGGATTGAATTTAGCGGACACAACAACCCGTTCATATTTAAACCCTGGGTTACGTCACGTGGGCGTTCGATCGGAAGACTTGGAGACAGGTATGTAACTATATTACACTCGTACATACATCTATCTACCCATTGTATTTTTATCGTTGGTCGATGTGACCGAACATTGTATGTATCGCGTCACTGGGAACATTACATTACGTACGCAATAGAGGCGTGTGGTCATATATATTTATTCAAAATTTTCATTAGCGCTGTTGTAACATGGAGAGCTGATCAAGACGGATAAATTATAGGGAATTTCAAGTGACTTACTCCGTCTCGCATTGTAGTAAGAGAGTATTTTTTATCATCCATATTGTTGTATTTGATCCTTTTTACAAAACATTCCAACAAGATCGAGCAATACGCGATGCGCGAGGGAATTCCTTTAGACCCAAAGAAAATGTGTACTTTGTAGCCACGAAGAGCATCTTCAGAGATTTCAAGACATCTTGCCCTGCATTCGGTGCACTTCTATCTTCACTCAGTATACGGTTTGGCACTTTAAGTGCAGCGTTTGTAGCTCTCCGGGCTCTTATGTTCTTTCGGAGTTTTGTAAGGGGCTGTTATTAGTCCCCATAAGCAGAACGGGTGGTGGCGGAAGGGAAGGAGGGGGGGGGGGGGGAGAATAAAGGAACGAAGCTTAAAATAATGTCTGTGGATCTATCCATAAACGTGAGCCTTAAGTTAATTTGGTGCAACTTTACAATTTATTGTACTTAATCAAAAAATAACATACTTTACTATCACAATTATACATAAATTTTGGACAAAAGGAATTGGTCTGTCTTTTTTATTGTCTGTTTATCTTATAAGACTGTATTTGTCCCTTAAACAAATAAATAAGAACTGCCCTGTGGCAAATAACCCGCTTTTGTGCACTTTGTTTTAGATAAGTTAGTAAATAAGATTAGAAATTAGCATCCTATTGCCATTCATCCTTGGTTTATCTAAGTGAAATTTTATAATAAATTAGTTTAAATGTTTTTTTTAATAATATTGTTTTAATTGGTACAAAACCTGATGACTTTCCCTATTAAATGAATTAAAATGTTAACTGTGGTATTACCTATTTTAGTATAGGTTCAATAATTATGCTATAGTTCAATAACAAAACAGTTGATTGAACTGTAGTATGCACGCACTCTACGTTCCGTTCCATTCCGTTCCGTTCCGTCCCGTCCGTTGATCCGGTAATTAAAATGATCCCACTTAGCAGCGGCGGCTTAGGTATATAACGGATGCGTATCGTTCTGACGTCACACTCACACCGCAGTAGGCCACGCACACCGCACATATACACACTAACCGTCCGTCTATATCGCCACTTTTACCGCATTTCCTCTCCGAGGAAAATACATACCTAAGTTATTTCCTCAATATACTATTTATTTAGTGGGTTTCCTTCATATGTACATCGTTCATCGATCTTGTTTGCCATTCGAATGTCCCACTGCGTGCTCTGAGGGGCAAGTCTGGTCAAGCGATGGAATCAAAACCCTCATGATAGCCCATATTATAGATATAATTATCTAATGGAGTTCTTAAGATATTATAGAACTACATTACATTATTTATTATTTCACATTACTTCTTGGGCAACTAACAGGTACCATGTCAAATATTAATTTAACACGCACTCAATAACAAGTTGGCACATTCTAAAGACTAATGTTTATCGTCTCACGGATACAGATTGAAAATTACAATTTGAATATTTAGCAAATAAAATCTTTTCTATATAGGTGTAACGTAGTTATATTCAACAAGGCTATCTAAATTAGTGATGAGCAAAACGACGATGTTGTTTTCTCGAAACGCGTCAATAATCAATTTTTTTTTATCAATTAGAACTCTCTGCGTACCCCAAATAGGGAAATGGCGTGACGGTATGGTATGGAAATAGAACTAATACAAGTTGTATTATTTTTTAATATACCCATAAGTACAAAAAAAAATACCCTGCACATATTGATATTTTCGATTTTCATCTCGAAATATCACTATGCGAGTAATTTGGAAACTTATCTCGCAAACGAAGCCAGAAATAACGGTAACATTATTAGCTCTCTGAAAATTAACATCATAATGAATTGAGTTACACATTAGGTACAAAATTTTAATACACGAAAAAATTTGTAAATTGTAAGTACCAAATAATTCTGTGTAAGTTTTTCAGTAAAAAAAAATTGACAAATGTGTACACGAACCACAAATTGTGTGTATGTAAATATGTAGTTATGTAATGAGAGCCTATATTACATAATATACAATACGATACCTTTAACCTGGTTGTGATATGTATTTGTCTGGCACCGGTGGGGATATGTTTTACTTCCATTTTACGATTCATAATGTTATTATGATTGTTCGCCGTGTTATGCACAAGGAGAGGTATTTTATTATTTTTAAATTCAACAGATGCACCCTGTGTCTATCTATCTATGACTGCCGAGTTTGAAATAATTATAAAATCATCTACCTACCGGAATCTGAAAAATTATATATTATATTATAGGAAATAGTAATATTGTTAATATAGTTTTACCTAAAAAAATACATTAAAAATGTTTATACGTAATATTATGAATAATTGAATATACCCATTGTAAGTATACCTACTGTTGGTTCTGTATTATAAATCAATTAAAATATAGTATGAAGATACAGTCGTTATGTCCGATCATTTTATCATAATTGTTATTGAGGTCGCATATCGCGTTGGGAATATTGAAATGATGCAATAAAATCGGTTTGACATTATTATATTATCCCACTGTCCTATAACAATTATTTTTATTGCCTACCTACATTATTATTATGTACATATTTCGTATTGTTTGACGAATGGTTCAGAGCTTTATCGGCGTCTCTGTAATTGTTATTGTTGATTATTTACAGACTACATGACATGTTATTATATATTATATTGTCTATGTATTTCTTGACTACCTTCTACTACATACGTTTAATACATAAGTAACTAACTAACTTACCTTATAGCTCTATTACTGACTCTACTCATTCTACACTGTAATCCTTGACCCATTTTGTAGACGACGTAGCGTCGGCCACGTTTTGTATTATTATCTATTATTTAAAAAATACATAATTTACATGCAACTAATTGCAAGCAAGAAGTAATATTATTAACGGTGAAATATACAGGTTATTGTCGTTTTGTAAGAAAATACATTGTGCACGATAGAGAAAACATTCGAATTAGGAAACCAAAATTTGTCTTTGTTCGACAAACTCATCAGTGATTCGAGAGAATATTTGAACTTTTTTTTTTTTTAAGATATTTATTTTTTAATAAAAAGTAATACATTCTTATTTTCCCGCCAAACTGCAAAGCAGTTTTTTGGCAGAAACTCTTTTGTACCTAATTCCTTTGTGTTGACTGTATTCATTTTCTTCCATATTGATGTTCAATTTGTTTTTTTTTTGTTACTTTATTGTTTTAATTGTATGTATTGCTTAATGTTTAATGTCATTGACAAATTCTGGATGAGATGTCAATAAAATAAAGAAAAAAAAAACGTTTTTTTTTATATAATTATATTTATATAACTCAAGTAATGAGTTTTATAAAATGATAGTCGTTGATACATTTACACTGCTTTATTATGTTTAATGCATTTCCGCTATAATTATGGCTCACTAGCATACCTATTTACACAGTAAAGAAAAATGTATCATATTATTATAGTTGCTTCCCTCTGCATATCCTTTTGTGTACCTACGTTCTTGTTCTTGGAAAACATAATTTAATTATATTATTAAGTAATTTTATCTCAATGCATCCTATTTAATATTTTTTATTGAGTTGATAAATATATATCAAATATAATTGTGTAATACCTAGTATTTAATTAGTCCTCGCTTGTAACCGTTCAAATAATCATATTAGACAATAATTATGTATGTTGAATGTAGGTAATACCCACGCTATATTTATTAGTTTGAATGAAATCTTCCTACATTAAAAGTCGTTAGCGAAGGCGGCTTTGTATGCTGATCAGCGAAAGTTGTTTAATCATTTTTGTAACGTGCAAAGCGCACATTACGCGGGGTTTGCATTATGCATTTGGAACTAAGCGTAGGATAAACGGTCTTGTATGTCTGACATGTATATATCGGAATGTCCATTGAATGTCGTTAAAAGGAGAACGAATCTTCCTACATTGTCTAAACAGAGCCAGGTCTAAATTGTCTAAAGTATTCTCACAAGAAGTAGAGGCAGATCTGTGGCGTGTTGGTATGGTCAGTTTAAGGAGATCACTGCGGGGTCTACTCGACGGAAAATAGAGAGGACTGGAGACACATGTCCTGTTAAAAGGAAAATCTGTGGATCACGATGCTCGTCACTGATAAAACCAATGAAAAGATAAAAACATTGTCTTGTGTGTGTTTTTACAAATATTTTTAGAGATCACTCAATACTTCACAGTGCATCTAAAATTCTTATATGGACACAGTACATACGAAAAAAAACATATCAATACAATAACGGCGTTATTATCTTGAGAATGACGTGTTTTATTGCAAACATCAGACATAATAATTATCTACATAACTGGATGGATGGATAGTTATAGTTATTGTTGTGTAATCGAAACAGTTGACGTCATATTTCGTTATATTCATAACTAGCTTTTATGTCCCGCCGTTGGCCAAGAATGTAAAATTGTGAAGGAAAAAGCAATAGTTTTTATAATATTGTCACCCAATTATTTTGCAAAATCGGACTAAGAAAAGTGGTTTGAAATATGATTGAATTTGATTGTAAAATGTTCAAGTGATGGCCACAACCCATTATTTTTAATATATTGTTATAAAGTGTGAATGAAGTATAATATACAATTTCTGCACGCATGGACTATGCGAAATGGTTTTAAATATGACTGTTTATCAACGTTGTAAAGAGATTGGTTTGGCCACAACCCCCATTTTTAAATATTGTCATCGAAAACAAATTGTAATATGTACCTATTGAAAATTTAGTAATTTTGGATATTGGGATGTGGTTAAAATTTGATTAAACAAATGTACTGAAAAGATCCAGTGTTGGTCACATCCCATTCGTTTTTATATTTTTTCATCAAGTGTGCATTATATTTTTGCACAATTAGACTGATAAACTTAAAATTGACACAAAAGTCTACATTAACGAAGAAGAAGAAGACAAACTATGGTAAATAATTTGAATATAAACGTTGTGAAGAGTTCAGTAATGGCCACAACCCCCATTCTTTAAATATTGTCAACGAAATCAAATATGTAGGTGTTGAAAATTATTCAAAATAGGATGATATAAATGGTTTAAATTTGATTAAACAAAAGTATTGAAAAGATTCTAGTGCAGGTTACATCGTTACATCCCACATCCCATTCGTTTTTACATATGTGTTTTCATCAAGTGTACATATCGTTAATAATATTTCTGCACAATAGACTATTAGACTTAAAACTAACCCAAAAGTCTAAATAAAAAAGAGAAGAATAGGTATAAGACTATAAAAAATAGTTTGTATAAAAAATCCCAATGGTCTACATAAAATAAGAAAAAAATACATAAAATAGAAGAATTAGACTATTGGAAATAGATTGTATAAAAACTGACTAAAAGGTCTTCATAAAAGAAGAAGAAGATTAATCTATAGGAAAGAGTTTGTATAAAATTCACCCAAGTTCTACATTAAATAAAAAAACGAAGAAAAAGACTAAAGTAAATATTTTTTGTAAAAACTGTAAGGTCTACATAAAATTAAGAAGAAAATGAATTAGACTCCATGAACCGTCGCTTCAGACCCTTCAGAACCTCCCGTCTCTTCAGTACCTCCCGTCCCTTCAATCCATCATTGCGTCCCTTCCAATCAGGCCCTTCAGTACCTCCCGTCCCTTCAGGCCCTTTAGTGCATCCCTTCCCTTCATTACATCCCGTCCCTTCAGTCGGTTAAGAAAAGTTGAAATCCAGAAACCATCCTGGAAGAACCGCGAAGAGATGAAAGGACCTTCTTTTCCCAGGATACTCCACCTTCAAAGGTAAAATGACCAAATGCACGATGAAGAAGAAAAAGAAGAAGAAGTAAAAAGTTTATATCCAAAAACCGTCTTGGAAGACTCGCGAAGAGTTGGAAAAACAGTTGGACCTTCTTCTCTCAGGATTCTCCAACTTCATAGGTAAAATGACCAAAAATACACGAAGAAGAAGAAACCTGCGAAGAAATGGAAGGACAATTGGACCTCTTTCTCCCAGGTTAGTCCACCTTCATAGGTAAAATGACCAAATACACGATGAAGAAGAAGAAGAAAAAAGTTTAAATCCAGAAACCTGCGAAGAGATGGAAGGACAGTTGGACCTTCTTCTCCCAGGATACTCCAACTTCATAGGTAAAATGACCAAATACACGACGAAGAAGAAGAAGAAAAGAAGAAGAAAGTTTAAATCCAGAAACCTGCGAAGAGATGAAAGGAAAATTGGACCTTCTTCTCCCAGGATAGTTCATCTTCATAGGTAAGATGACCAAATACACGACGAAGAAAAAGAAGAAAAAAGTTTATATGCAGAACCCGTCCTGGAAGAACTGTGAAGAGATGGAAGGACAGTTGGACCTTCTTCTCCCAGAATACTCCAACTTCATATGTCAAATGACCAAATACACTATGAAGAAGAAGAAGAAAAAAGTTTAAATCCAGATACCGCCCTGGAAGACCTGCGAAGAGATGGAGGGACAGTCGGACCTTCGTTTCCCAGGATATTCCGCTTTCATTGCTAAAATGACCAAATACACGAAGAAGAAGAAGAATAAGAAAAAAGTTTAAATCCAGAAACCATCCCGGGCATACGCTCGACAATTCACCAAAGTTTCATTGTAATCGGACAAACGGTTTAGGAGCACATTGCATACATGCATCCATTCATACATACATAAATAAATAAATAAAATAATTTTCCTATAGGAAATCAGTATATTGTTGATTTGTAAGTAAATAGTATTAGGTAGGTACCTACCTACAACAATGTTCTAAATAAATTCGATTCATAACAAATTTTATTTGAATATCAGAATCTTTCCGTTACCATAGTAACCATTCCAATACGTCAAAAATATCAAATGGTTTGAGACTTCTTTGAATATGTAGGTACCTACATTGGTTTGTTCGATGCCATAAAAATGAAAATTGTCAGAAAAATCAAATATTATTCACAAATTATGCAATTTTATTATGCCTATATCTTTACTAATAATAAACACATTTTTACAATATATGTCTTAAAACTTGCTGTAATGTCTTGTGTTTCATTTTATTATTTCATAATTACATTTATTTCAAAGGTTTATTATTTTCAAGAACATATTCATTCGGTAGGAAAATGAAATATTGTATGAAAAGATATTAAAATGGCGGCGTTTATGTACAAAACGCTTACTTTAAAAATAAGTTAAACATTATAATTATATAAAATATTCACCATGTTTTTCACTCAAACGCTAAGTTATACTTGAAAATATATTTTTTTTCGTCTAAATACGTACTTCTAACTTAAAGTAACAGATATTTGCGTGCAAAATGTACACTTTTTTGACAGATATGACTTGGAAAATTTTGTATGAAAAAAATAATTATTGAAATATCTTTAAAATTCAGCATTTTAATCGCATTATTTTTAGCGTGACACTGCATCAGGTATACTGGTACACGTTCGCACATAAATTAGATTTTTAGACGCTCTTGGTTTTTCAAAAGGCGTGAGACAAACACACACACACACACACACATACACTAACATTTTGATTGCTTTATTACTTTAGATAATCGTCCGGTCGGAAATACAACCAGGTCATTGATGATAGATGTTGTAGGCGGCTCCGGCGGGGTTATCTTAAATTCTTTGGACATGATGCTGTATAGGAGATTATCTCATATATTTGACTCTTACTAATTAAAAACTGGTGTCGCTTTCGCTCCACCTCTTTAATTGCGCTCTTAAACAGAATTACTGAATCTCTGTCTCACACACCTCACTATTGTTCGACACCCTGGATCTTTCCATCCTTGTAAAAGTTTTTATAGGAGTTTGAACATCTCTTATAACGTTACAAAATATATACAATATTGATACACGCACACAGATATGTCATATGGAGCACAGTCTAAATCAAATGCTATATGTGAAATGAAATCGGTAGAAGCATGATTCGAACTCGTGTTCAATGGATTACCGATCCAACGCACTAGCCGTTCTGCCAACGACTCATCCATGACGTAAAGGTATTTGCCCATGAAATTATTTTTACGTTTATCCAAAATCTTTGAATGCGTGTCATAATCGTGGACTCGGGAGCTTAAGGAAACCTATCCAATAAATCTTGAGCAATCAATTTATTCTTCTTCTTTTTCCTACCTCTTCCCAGATCATTTGAGGTCATATAAAATTTCGCTTCACTATAATAGTAAATCACCATTACGTCTTGTTTCATATTATGTGGTATTTAGAATCGAATACCACGTTTCATGCATGTCCATACACTTTTTCTGTTATTCTGACCAAAATAAAAATAAATTTATGTAACGTAAATTGTACGTACTTAGGTACCTACTTTTTCGATAATAAGTATATGTTAAATTAGTTTACATCACTTCAGTTTTATCAAATTTCATTTATTATGAAATGAAAAAAAGCAGTTATTTATAAAATTTTCTATCTAGTTATTAAAATATTTCGTCTTGTCATTCTACCTGTCGTGTTTTTCAACATGATTCGATTATTATCGATGTGAATCTGACGCAAACACTTGTTGAAAAGTGAACGCTATCGTTTTACCTACAAATAGAGGCGGCGCCAATATTTTATCACTTGACTCTATCGTATTTTCGCAAGATAAACTAACAGACAGGGATAGGTCGTCGGCGTCAGTAGTAACACGTGGCATATTGAAAGGCGATTGATAGATGTATATAGATAATATACCTACAACATAACTAGCGGATACCCGACAGACGTTGTCCTGCCCGAACATTGAACATTAAAATATCCTACAATGTGGGGTAACCAACGGCGTGCTTGCATAACCTTATAAATGAAAGCACTACACATGCGTGTATACCCACACACCAGTTTCGTCTCACCTAAAAGGGCAACATTCTGAATTCGCGGTGATAAATGAAAGATGTTATTTTGCCTGTTGTATTTTCGATTACCCGGCTCTTACGAGACACCACAAAATGGTACCTACCTAATAGGAAAAATTTCATCAAAATCGAACCAGTTGTTTAGGAGCCCAGTGACATAACACGTTCAAAAGAATTATCATTTAGAATTATTTTTATAAATATATTAATAATTATATAATGATATTAATATAGTAATTCCTGTTTCGCATTTTTATTGTATATACCTTAACTAGTGTATAATTTAATTAAGTAATGTTCGTCTATAATTGGCTTTATTTTAAAAAATGTTTTTGTGTATTTTTTTATTTCCAGTTTTTTGGGTCGAATTGTGAATCTAAGCCATTCAAGGACCCACTTAAACACAAAAAAAATTAATTACATCATTGACAAACGATTGTTTTTTACTTAGTGGTTTCATTTTGAAATTAATTAAATGAAATAAAACACAACTTTGTGTACACCACTACAATTATAACTTTTATTCAAATGAATAAAAATTCCTCTACATGTTTCGAGAACAAAGTTCCCTTCCTCAGGAGGAAAGAAAAAACAAATAAAATAATCAAAAACGCTCCCATTGTTTAGGAGAAGTACAAAACGTGTACGCATTATACGCTCAAATGCCAGATTTAAGTGGCTTTTTTTACTCTTCACTATAAATGTATGAAATATCTAGTTGAGTTTTAATTTTACATTTTTTTATGAGGTACTATCACTTTTTTGACGAGAATCTCTCCTGTGTATATTATTAAAAATTAATACTGTATAATTTATTAGTTATATGGGGTGATTTGTGTGAAATTAGGCAGATATAAAAAAAAATATTTCCATAGGAAAAGTAAATCTATTTATGATTTAAGTTTAGTAATTGACACTTCATTCTTCATTCACGATAAAAATAAATATTCTATACTTTAAGCTTATATTTAAAAGAAAATGTTTTATTTTATTAAACACCTGCTGTACATCTTCGTGTACAACAAGTGTTTTTTTTAACTTTACTTGAATTTTTTTACAATAATCATTATATTTGTATTTTTTTAATATTACAATCGTGACTCGTTACCATTCTATATTGTATTATCCTTGAAACTGTAAAATATATTATCGTAGCGGAACACTCGCGAAAGCTGAATAAATTATCGTTAGACATGTTTATAATAGAGGTAAAAGATTAGAAATGACCGATGCTAATTTTTGACACCGAAGAATATCGCGAAAAGAATTTGTTACTTGTATATCGTGGACGACTAGAAAATATTTAATTCTGATATATCCGATTGAATTAAATGTTGAAAAAGACATTGGAGGGACCAACGTAGCCAGGATGGACAGTGATTAGGGTTGCCAGATCCCATTTTATGTATTAGATGATTTAATACGATTGAATAAAGGACATAGGATGAAAATAAAGGACATAGGATGAAATTAAAAAATATCAATATATTTTTAAATAAAATGCTGTTATATATATTAATACGCAATTTTGGCTGCTCTAAGAGCTTCTTCGTTTTCTATAATGAAATTATAAAATCGTTTCCATTTCATATTGAAATTAGACTTTATTTGTAGTTCTGCTTTTACAGTGTCATTATTTAACTTATTTCGGTTTTTGGTCCACGTATTCGTACACAAGGAAAAAATCCTTTCGGCCTGGGCGCTAAAAAATGCCAAGCAATACGGAATACGCGCGATATTTGCCCGACCGTGTTCCCCTCCCCCGCTTCCCGACTCAGTCGCGCCGGCTGCCGCTTTCGGTGACATTGCGCGAAACCACGCTGATTCATTTTTCCAAATTAAAGGACAAAGTATTGTCCTTTATTGAACATTTCAAATTAAAGGACAAGATGAATTTTTGGGTCTGAAATAAAGGACATCTGGCAACCCTAACAGTGATAGACTTGCATACGAAATTCCTTCTGGCCGCCCCATACCCGGTAGACCACCCAAGAGATGGAAGGATAGTTGGACTTCGTCATCTCAGGAGGCATAGTTTTTGAAGAACAGACCAACTATGTCTACTAAACGAAGAAGAAGAAGATATATTCTCGATATATTTCTTAATTTATTGGATTCACTTAATGAATTTCTTATACTAGTTGCATGTAACACATGACATCCAATTGTCGATGGCGATAGTATGTATAATTGATGAATACGTACCAAACTATAAATACTTAAACACAAATTATTAAATATCGTAAGATTTTAAATATTGTAAGGTTCGATTCCCGGTGGAGACACAGTTTTTAATTGTGTTTTCAGGCTGGATCTGTGAGACGATTAATATCGCAAGTCTCCAGAATGTGGCAACTTGTTATTGGGTGCGTGTTAAAGTAATATTTGACATAGTACCTGTTAGTTGCCCGAGAAGCAATATTAAATAAATAAATATTTTGTTTTTTATATAAAACATGTAGTTATGTATGTCAGAATAGGATAGTATGGAGGTCAGTCTTTTTTTCGATATTTTTAAAAACTTTGGAAATATAGGCAGTTAAACATATATTTATCATAAAAATGTTTCTCTTATTAAAAAATGTTTGAGAAACTCTGGAACTTTTTTAAAACAACAAATTTGAGATTTTGTGTTTGTTTATATTTTTATCAATTTTAAGCGTTCTAGCTTTTTTCTTTTTTTATGGTTTTTGAGATATATGGAAAAATAAAGTATAAATTCAAAATTCTGAGTACAAAAGTTTTGTAGTCCTATAACTACCTATATATTCTGAAATTTTGGGCTTTGTGCATTTAGCGGATCAAAAGTACACTAAATGTTCTACTCCGAATTCCGAGTAAATCCATATACATATATGCCATATATGCTGCGAATCCTCTAAGTTGGTGTCTTTTTGCTTCAAGGTGAAACAACCGTGAAAATATAGACCTGGCATACAAAACCTTGATTATCTTGGCTCGATACATTGTTGATATGTCTAGAGAAATGAATTCTCTTGAACAAATCGATAGTCGAATTATATAATGTTTTATTATATTCAGGATTTCGTGTGCAATAAAATTATTGTATAATGATATAATGTTGTAGGTACGCGTGTGTTCTAAGAATAGTTTGAATTAAAATACGCGTCGCGACAAAAACGACAGATAAAAACAGTTAGCAACACGAAACATTGAATAAAGTCATGTTCTAGCAAGGACTAGCGACAGACAACACAGAGAGAATAGTAGGTACACATAGATTTCGGTATTTGGATTATGACATGTGTCATATGCAATTCCCAGTGTGACATTATTGCAAATATTCATAGTTTGTTTTATCCATATCTCAAATTGTTTGGTACTGCAGAAGTTATTTGTTACATCTTAGTTTGATAAATAAAATAGAAATCAACAATTTTTTAGTCGATGCATTTTGTAATCAACAAAATAAAATGATTTATAGTATTATTTTTGTAGTTCATTTTTTTATCCAACTAATATAATTAACAGTGTGTAGTACAATGGTTATTTATAATTATAGCTATGTTGGTAGTTCGTAGTCAATATTATTTGTTGAAATAGAATTATTATTTCTTCAATAAACATATCTACGTTAGATCGATCAACATTCGATGCGTAATCAAATCACAGATTTAAAATACGTTTTTAAACTTACTCAATTTTTATACGAGAGATAATTTTATTTTTAACGAACGAAAGAATTCCCTAACTTTTTCTATGTATATATTCTTCTTTTATAAGTTATTAGCTCAAATATGATATTTTGAGCTTTTCCCGTTTTTTACTTTACGTCATAAATACATTGTGTATTATTTTTATGCATAAGCAAGTCAGGTTGAAAAAAGTAGTGTAATAAACAATCCCGACATGGCTGGGGCAATTGTTGTTCTTTCATTTTCTCAGCAGCACTAAAATAAAAAATCATTCGACGCCTGTCGGTATCAAGGACACTGTGATCGCTATGGGAAAGTTTTTTTGTGAGTAATTAATTCTACTACTGCACGCATAATTAATGCTGATTAGGTATATGCTACAAAAAAAGTTTCTTGTTGTTTTATTTTTGTGTGGTTCAAACATGAATGAATAATTTCTTCACGTGAACATGATGCAAGTAAATAAACTTGTAGGGAGATAGCAAGGAAGCAAAATAAACTCATAAAAATTAAGGACCTCGTAATTAATGTGCCAAATTTATTTAAGTTATAGCGTTGCCAGCCCCCGGCAGCTGATTTTCAGCATGATCCTATTGCTTATATATTATTATAATTGTCGACCTTCGTGGCTCAGTTGGTTGGGAATCTGACTCCTGATCCAAGGGTCCTGGGTTCGATTCCCGGTGGAGACACAGTTTTTAATTGTGTTTTCAGTCTGGATCTGTGAGACGATTATTTATATCGCAAGTCTCCAGAATGTGGCAACTTGTTATTGGGTGCGTGTTTAATTAATATTTGACATAGTACCAAAAAATGCTCGAAAGCAAAAAACGAAACAAATAAAAAAAATTAACTGATTTTTAAATAGTGATATATTTCTTTTCTATTTTAGTGCACTATTTACTTATCAACTGTTTTCTTATATTTTATATCTTTGTTTTTATTGTAGGTATGTAACATTTTGTGTGTAAGAAGATATGGGTTGTGTAGTATTGCACCCTTCCTGTTCACGGACTATAATTAAAATCTTATTATTATTATTATGAAATGGCTTGCTACAGATTTGTTGTGATGATATTATATGATTTCATTATAAATGTTTCTGATTTGGATTATCATATCACTCTGTAATGATTTGATACACCGATGATTATAATATTGACGGTGACTATGCGATTTTATTGATGTCGATCGACATAGTTTGAAATATTGATCTGGTGATGTTCGTAAGGATAGGGCATGTTTGGGGAAGAGATAAGACAATAATATATGTAGGTACCTGACTTACATATGTAGTAGGTACCGTGGAACTCTTATAAATAAAACAAATGATTCGTGGATCCGATCAATTTGTACAGAACACCACCTAAATAATTATGAAATCGAGATCGTTTCGCTTTGGAATATCGACCCCACAGGCGAGGAGTGTAAATTTATAATAGTGGCCGTGTGAAGTGAAAAAGACGATGAAATTCTTGACCCGCTTTATCGATGCCGCTATGCATTATTGCAGTTGGTATTCGCTAAGCTGGACCTATATTTTTTACTTGTGTGAAAATAAATTATGATGATATGATTTATTTCCCAAGTAGATTATTATTCCCAAAACAATTCATTGTGTCTGAATCGTAGCTTAGGATGCATATACAATATAATTATATCTGTTTTCTGTATCTCAAACATGTAAATAATAGAAGACTCGTAATACTTAATATAATTATCCATTTTTAACCACTTCTTAGTTCAATTGACATAATTATTAGGAGTACATAATAATTCATAAAATTCAAATATTTTGTTTAATTAAGTTTTGGTGGTTTATTCAATTTTCCAACCGTCGATTTGTTCTAGAGAATATATTTCTCTTAATTAATCGACAATATCAACCTTAGTTCCGTGTGAGAGTTTTTTCAACTTTGAAGTCAAAAAACACCAACTTACATAGAGGTTTCGCAGCATATATGCTATATAACTCTGAGTAAAACATTAAGTGTGTGTGTCCATCCTTATAACTTTTATTCCTCTTGATGCACAGAGCCCATAATTTCGAAAATATATAACATTTTAGACCTACAGAACTTTTATACTCAGAATTTAGATTTTGTTACAGAGGTTATCAACCTTTCAATTATTATTTTATATTTCCACAAAGCTCAAAAACCGTAAATGTTAGGATGCTGAAAATTTGTATTAATATAGACAAATACAATATCTCAAACTAGTTTTTATGAAAAAGATTCCAGGGTTTGTCAAACTTTTTGTATTTAGAAAATTAATTTTTTAGGTCTTATAACGGCTTATTTTTCCAAAATTTCGAAAAAGGTCAAAAACACCTCAACTTGATTTTGTTTTAACAATTTTTGTATTAATTGAATTTAGTGACGACATCGTTTTTTACAATTGGTATGGCTCAATAAATAATATCTACGGGGACTCAATATTTTGATACATAATTTTCATACATACATTAAGCTATTTACATATTCGGGTAGGAAAAAAAACGACAGACCACCATACTATATCATCCTGACATACATATGTTTTGTATAAAAACGACAGACCACCATACTATATCATCCTGACATACATATGTTTTGTATAAAAACGACAGACCACCATACTATATCATCCTGACATACATATGTTTTGTATAAAAACGACAGACCACCATACTATATCATCCTGACATACATATGTTTTGTATAAAAACGACAGACCACCATACTATATCATCCTGACATACATATGTTTTGTATAAAAACGACAGACCACCATACTATATCATCCTGACATACATATGTTTTGTATAAAAACGACAGACCACCATACTATATCATGCTGACATACATATGTTTTGTATAAAAACGACAGACCACCATACTATATCATCCTGACATACATATGTTTTGTATAAAAACGACAGACCACCATACTATATCATCCTGACATACATATGTTTTGTATAAAAAACAAAATATGTTAAAATATGTACTACATAATTTGGATATAGGGGTATATGGTTGGGTACGTATTGTTCAACTATACATACTATCGCTATCGACAGCTGGATCTCATGTGTTACATGCAACTGGTGTAATATTTTGTTTTGGACGCCGAGGTATCTGATACATACTTTCATCTATTAAATTATATCAATACACATTTTAAATAAGTTATATAAAACATACAATCCTAACATTACTAGGACTACGTTTTGCTTATTATTTTACATAAAGAATCAGTGAGACATCTACGTAGGTATACATCTATACATATGTTGCAATTTAACACAGTTTGGTACTTCGCTTCTTTCCAGCAACAAGAAAAGAAAATATTAGAAAAATCGCTTGTATAGTCTAAAAGTAATATGTTTAGGTACAACTCGGATAAAAATAGATATTGCTTTGAAGCTACACGACAATGTACTGTGTATCGCTGTCAGATAGATACAGTTCATGTGGACTAGGGCAGGCAGGTAGGTAGGTATTCTCTACCGGCATGACTGCGCCGTTTCGCTCTCTTTCCCCCGTCTGCCTGTATGGAGAGTGGAGACCCAGAGATTCCGCGGAGATCGCTATCTACATCCAGAGTTTGGTACAGTTACACCGTTTCTTCTTGATTGAGACCGCTACAGTCTAGACTGCATGACCCAAAGATTGATTTAATCAAATATTAAAATTTCTCATGTATTATGACGTTGGAAATTATCCAATATTGAGCTTTATATCACAAAAACATAATTTATAAACACAAAAATTGATAAAATTTACATCACTTATCGTTGACTATCACACAGGACAAGTAAACATTTCTCCCCTGGGACTGACAGTTTTGATTATTCTCCAGACTTGGTTGTTGCAAAGACAGGACATTTGCCTCATGATCCAATTCGACCCTCTATTTTGCCTTAACCATATCAGTTATTTTTTTATGGAAAAAAAATATGTTGATGAGTTGTCTCGTGATGCTGTCGTCACTATTCCTGGACGACACATTCGATATGTTTGATCAAAAAATAACTTAATCTAATTATTTTCAAAATATTTTATGGGGTCATATCATTAATATAATAAAATTTTTATAATTCATTAATTATTATATTTTTTGTGAATAATTTAAATAATTGAATTGTGGAATAAATACTTCAAATCATGTTTGGTGTGGACCGGGCACTCAAAAATGCATGGTCCAGAGTTTCGACTTCCTCTCACACGAAAGTATCCTTTACATGCATCTGGTGCAGGTGACTGTTAAAAAGGCATGATTGGTGGGCCCGACACCCTCGGCGGTTGCCCGCCATGATAATGAGACAGGTGTAGCGGACGCTGCGCCTGGCGTGGAAATCGAAGAACTGAAAGTACTACAGGCTTGGCGAAAGCTCCCTGTGATAGTCTAGTGTTACCGTGGCACTGTTGGCAGGGAAACTCTCGCCATGATTGACGGGCCTCCACTTTTGTGTTTGGACTCTTAATGGTATGAAATATGCATGATAGTTGTTTCTTGTTTTGTCCAATGAGCAGCCGCTTCGGGGACGAACAGAACTACTAAGGACTGCGTAATTCCTTACTGTTAAAAAGGCAGAATCTTATATGTATATAGCAAAAATAACTAATGATTATACCTATATTATTTTCAACTATTTCCATTTATAAGATAAAAAAATGTTTTAAATTTTCTTTATAAATAAATACACAAATGATTTGGATGTCGAGTGTATTTATTGTAACTTCTGTAATTTATTTTATTCGTTTCTTCTCGACTTTTAATAATTGCTCTGAAGACCGAAGAGCCTTTGTGTTATAATACATCCATGTCAAGGCTATTTTGGCGATGTGCAGTGCAATTCATTGTCCTACTGTGTTATGAAACATTATCTATCTACATAAAACATTTTCATATCCTACTTAAATCTCTATATAAGCAAATAATACACTTTTAGATCAATACATTAATACATAAGTAGATAATACTCATTTTATGATTCACGACTGTCATCAAACTAACGCCAACTATTTATTAGAAGTTGGATTGTATATATATTAGACCTACATTAATTATCATTAATTATACAACAGTCTTATTTATAATAACTTATGTTAGGTTGGAAACGGTGTATAACAACATTATTAAAAATCACTATTAATGATAACATATACATATAAGGCAATAATGATGTATAACGGCTACATTAACACTATATTTATTTATTTTATTTTATTTGGAAACATAATTGATTTTTTACAAAATACATTAATACAGTTACACAATTAACAAAGAAATAAGCCAATTATAATGCTTCACTAAATTATATAAACATTTTTCATATTATTCTATGAAGAGACATTGATCAGGGGGGTAAGTACAGTCAGGCGGCGGAATAAAAACCATCCATGTTTACCCACATCATGGGTATAATTATCTTAAGATGTTAATATCTTAAGATGTTATAGAACTCCATAAGATAATTATATCCAGGATGTGGGTAAACATGGATGGTTTTGATTCCGACGTTTGACCAGACTTGCCTCCCCGGTGAAAATATAAAATAAACACGGTCCCAGGTAGTTTTAACAGCATTATAAGAAGAGTATAGGGGTCGAACATTTACGATAATTCCCGAATGTTGCCGTTGGTCGCATTACATGTCAATAATTTTTGACGTTTGTGATTCTGCCTCATCAATAATAATAAAAATACACAATATTATAAATATTATTTCCGCGTTATATTCCATTTCACAAATTAATGAAATGAAACAGATAACTATAAATACGATCAAACGTATTGTTCACGTTTTAACGTGACGTAAACGAATAGCAAAAAAATATTTGTCATGACCACTGACAGATCATTTGAGAGTGGCTCATGATTCAAAAGTTTTTGTGTTAACAGAGTGGAAATCCATTTTAAAATTAATGATCAAATATTTTCCACAAAATTCGATTAAAATTGACAAATATTTAAAATTAATGAACAAATATTTTCCACAAACTTCGATTACAATGACCAAATATTTAAAATTAATGAACAAATATTTTCCATAAAATTCGATTACAATGACCAAATATTTAAAATTAATGAACAAATATTTTCCACAAAATTCGATTACAATGACCAAATATTTAAAATTAATGAACAAATATTTTCCATAAAATTCGATTACAATGACCAAATATTTAAAATTAATGAACAAATATTTTCCACAAAATGATCAAATATTTAAAATTAATGAACAAATATTTTCTACAAAATTCGATTACAATGACCGAACGTTTTCGCCGAGGTGATTCGGCATTATCAAGGTTATCGAATTTTGTGTAAAAATACTTTGGTATTTTATGTAAATAAATTTTGAGAATGGCTTTATTAATTTAAAGTAACTCATTACTCATAAAACTTTTTCATTATTGCTCCAGTTTTCAATACGGATGTTCACACAAATATCTAAATAATGATATTCAAAAACTTAATGGTTAATGTAAAGGACAAACACTAAGAAAAATTGTATTTTTTTTTTCAAAACATCGACAAATGTCAAATCACCGGAGAAACATCAATGAATTGCGACGTTGTCAGCTCAGACAGTAACATAGCAACGTTATAATTATATTGCTACATCATTGTTATTGTGAATAGTCAAGAATATAATAGTTTATACCGTGTTTTAGTTATATAATGCTATTACAACAATATAAGACTATATTTAGGGTTTGTATAGCGCCTTAATGATTCAGAATGATTCTAAAGGGGCTGATAGTTTAGTCTTGCGTTTCGAAAAAAGATTTTTTTAGTCTTTCGGAGGAGATGCTCTTGTTTTGAGTACTGTGGACATCTGCACTATTCCATTCGCATGAACTATCGAGCATATGCTTTTTTTGGTGTCTGTCTATCTTCCTTGTGGAGTTGTCTCTGTGATCCAGACGACGTTCAGGGGAATGCATATAGTAATATTTGAGTTGGAAGACAAGATTCTATAGGTCGTGGATCATGCACGATATAATATGCAGAGTATAAGAAAATCAATACATATCTTCTATTTTGTTCAGTACTGAGAGCAACAGATTAAGGTATCATATTATGCACCTTTGAATAACCGAAAACAAATCTGAACGATAAAAATAGATTAATAAAATTTGTATAATTTATATTATATTCGACATGTGTATAAATTGTATAATGTAAATGAAACGTTATTATGAAAGAGAAAGAGAGGAGGATCTATCGAGTTATGTAGGACGATAAACTCTAGATGCGTCATAAGTACTCTTATAGAGTACAGCTGCCGACGTTATGGCATTGAGGGTATCGAGGTCGCATCGTACATATTATGTAACATATATTATTTATATTAGATCAAAACATGGTCGCAGTGCGGGGGCGTGTAGGTCCCACTCGTAACTAATAATAGTTGATAGGTAGTAAAACAAACATAATAATAATTTTTTTCTCTTGTTTTGCCGGAAAATTTGTATTATTTCAATATTAAAATACTACTCATGCATATAACAATGATTCTTTGTAGAAAGTAAAAACGGACGCTGCGGCGAATTTAAAAAATTATATTTATAATGCATTTATTCAAAGTATACCAACATGTTTTCAATTTTCTTAATTTTTATTCAAACAAAACACACACTTCCCCTTTTTAAAGAATGATTTTTTTCTTAAAACGAAAATATATACATTATACATCCTCATTCATTCTGTAGCAAATGCTTGTTTATGTATAAGATGAATTAAATCGTCGAAGGAGTAATGCAGCCCGCGACCAATCGTCCACTAGATTCACAGCGCACTGGCCGACTAGAATATAACGATTTAAAATTTTATTTTTAAAGCGCACGAGACGGACCAGGTTTTCAACGCTTTAAACAGCATCCAAAATACAAGTTCCTCCAAACATCGCTTTAAAGGAGTATTATTATTTTCTCTCTTATTTGTGGCCTCTATTTTTGCAATATTTATATGCTATTTATGTGACAAATTGTAACATTTTTTATTCGCTTGTTCCACGTTTCAACGGTGTTTTATCTTTCTCTCGTTTTCTTCGTTTGACTGCATTTTGGCTACTCGGCATTATTTTGCTTGGACACGATTTGATATGTTTTGGATCCTCATTTTTTTGTTGTTTTAAACATATCATTTCATTTTTTTTCTTACCGTGTTGAAAAATCCCGTCGAAAACCAGGGGGCAAGTCCCGTAAAACAGTGGAATAGAAATCCTCACCATTACCCATGGATATCATGGATATAATTATCATATGGAGTTCTATAATGCTTTATAATACTTGTGATATCAAGACTTGAGCTGTTCACCTGCTGGCGCTCCAAAACATACTGAAGTAGAAAGGTTGCAAGATGAGAGTGTAAGAAACCAGTGTGCAAAAGATACCGCACTCAAACTTCTTACAATATATACATACCATCACGCCATGTCCCTCGCGAGAGAACCGAACACCACTTATTTCTTTCTTGACACACATTCATCGCCCCGTTGACATTCATACGTCGTCTTATACATGTTCGTCTGATGTTCATGCTTCTGACATTTCCGTCTTTCAAAATATCGTTCACATGGACGTGCCATCCCTTCCTTGGGCGGCCCCGACCTTTCATTCCATTCCTGTTCGCAATGTTTATTTTCTTCGTCAGGCGTTCTTCATCCATTCTCCCCATGTGGCCAAACCATCTCAATGTGTTCACTTTCACTCTATTAATCTTACAATACACAGTAGAGAAATAACCGTGAACGAGACCGTGTGTAAGACAGCGAAGAATGTCGGTGGTATTGCTAAAAGAGGTGGTAAGGAAGGCGACGCATGGTGGAATGAGAAAGTTAAGATAGCTGTGGATGAAAAGAAAAAAGCATGGATGGCATTAATAGCTGCGAAAGAATCGAATAGTGAGATTTGCCCCCCTGATCCCTGTTGAAAACCTCGACCGTTTAAAGTGCTCTTAATTATATTAATAATTTCTTGTATCCTGTGCAAGTTTGAAGATGCAGAAGTAATGTTCATTAATTTGTACCTAAAAACACACATATATAAAATAAAACAATTATTTCGGCATAACAAAAAAAATAAAAATAAAATACAAATAACAACTTTTCGATACCGTATTAATGAATTCTACCTGTGTGTGTATACCTAATAATTTACATCCACGGTTTTTCCTCAAATTACAAGGCTGCTCAATTTGTATCTCGCAAATTTCCAGAAACGTATTCGAGCCAAGGTTCTATCGAAATTTCTGTAGTGTTAAAAATATATCTTTAATCATCACTAGTGCCACGTTGTTGACGTCATCCTACATTTATAACCATGACGTTTTTATATTGATACTGACGTTATTGTTTCGATTTAATTCGACGAGTAAAGGTGGAGTTTTGTTTATGCGATTATTGCACTTAGACACGATCGTAATATGAATAGACATAGATTTCTCCTATGTCTATTCATATTATGATTAAAATCAGCGTGTAATGTTACCAACTAGAATATAAAAATCACGGAATTTAGTAGGAAAACCATTTTGTTCACACTGTCGGCTGACGATGCACGGGTTATCTGCAAGCAGCTGACACATTCGATCCATTGCGACGAACACGCGAACCAAATCGTCTTATTATGGAACTTCATCTGAGTCATGTAAATGTGTGCGTGCGTAGATCGCGCGCTCTAAACTTCACCTTTAATATTTATGATGACTTTAAATTTTTCATTAAATAATTCGAATCGAAACAAGAAATAACTGAGGATTTTTCATTTAATTTGAAAATGAAAAATCTATATATGAAAATTATTCTTGATGCAGACCTCGAGTTTGACACCGAATTGTATGCACTCGTATATATTGGTGCACAGTACTGTAATGCTGATATGTCATGATTATTTAGCCTTAGAGAAAGTGTAGGTATATAATATCTTCTTCGTCAGCTAGAACTATGTCCTGTAGTTCTCGGCGCCTGCTCCTGGGAGGAGGACGTCCAGCTGTCCCTCCATCGTTTGGGCGGTCTTCCTGGAGGTCTGCTACCTGTAGGATGTTCATCAGCTGATATCCTCACTACTCGGCCTCAGCTTGCTCTCCCCACGTGATCTCTCCAGAAACGTCTTCTTGTTCTACCCCATCGCACCACGTCCTCAACATCACAAATTTTCCTTATTTCGGATCTCCTCATTTGATCTCGGAGGGTTACTCCTGCGATGGGCCGTAGAGTAATATAAAATATATATTGTAATGTTATCACACATTGATAATATATACATATGTATAATTTTATAATAATATATTTACGTATTTGTGTAATATATGGACGTTATACAATCTCATTTTAATATCGGTCAAAGTGGTATATCACGGAACTGCGTCCTTACATATTTTATATTTGCGACATTGCTACTGCTAGTGCATCTATTTTATTGCGTCATCCTTCGTTCGTCGGATATATTTTTATTGAGTGAACAAGGGTAGATTTTATGAGCCGCACATTTCAAGTATGAGCGTCATGTCGTGGCTATAAGACAGGTTTATTAAGTTGCGTAAAATCCCTTAATATCTAGATTAATCGTGGAGATGAATGCAATAGCCTTTTTATGATGTTACGTCTTGCTGATCTGCAAAAAAAAAATAATTAACAAAAAAATCACTTATTTTTTTGAATGACTCATTGCTCGATTCTTTTTGGTTTATTTTACCTCTCGGGTACTTTGTTATTGTGCCATATTTACTTGTGGCTTGGAAGGTATTGCTTTGATATTGTTTATTTATTTCTATTTAAAATATAGAGTAGATATAAGATACAAAATAGTAGTAGGCAATATAATTATCTACATACTAATATAGACATATTAAAAGTAAATATAAGTTATTTTATATCTAATAAATAGAATTTTAATAAATAGTTTCGTCCCGTCAATCGCCGCGCGCGCACGCGTTTGCGCGCCGCTCCGTAACTGTTTGTTTGCTAGTGCCGTAAAGTAGTTTTTAGTGTTTAATTATATTATGTTTAACTTTAGACTTACCTATTGACCACGTGTCTCTAGTGTGTCACCCAAGTGTATATATCCGTGCATATTGTGCTCCTAGAAGCGCCGTAAAGTAGACTTTTACAAAAGGGTATAATTCTACCTACTCTTTGACCACGTGTTCTATAGTATGTCACCCACGTGTTGTTATGCGTGCATACTGTGCTCCTAGAAACGTGCCATATAATTTAGCCATATGTTTGTTTCTGGACGTGCTGGACGTGAGATCATCGTTCGCCGCACTATACACAGTGGAGACCGTCATCCTCGTACGACCTTTTGACCGACATTCTTCTCTTCTCACACTGTACACAGTCGTCGAGACCGTCAACCTGTACGACTCTTGGCCCACACACTTCATTTACTCCGTCATTTGAGCAATTCTGTGATGCGGCACATTGTACGCGTAAGCGACCGTTTTTGTGAACTACAACTAGGACGACATCCGCCACAGCAAATTCGTCACCATAGTGGGTCAGGATATTTGTAGAAATGCTTGTAACAAAAAGGACATTCTTGCTAATTTTAAGTATTTTTTTTTTTTTTTAGTGTTTTAGTGTAATGTATACTTAGTATGTAAGCAACAAAACCCCCTGGATTCCTTCGGGATACATCGATGCAGCCTGCCACTCGTCATGTAACGGTCCAGGGGGTAGGCAAAAAGAGGAGAACAGAATGCAGAATAGGAGTGTGGAATATTAGAGGTGGAATGGATAGAAAGATGAACGAAATGTGTGACGTGATGAAAGAGAAAGAGATTGATATTATGTGTGTAAGTGAAACAAAAAAGAAAGGTAAAGGGATGAACGTACGAAACGATGGTATGATAGAGCTTTGGTCGGGTGTGAAGAGTGACGATTTCACGTGGTTCAGCTAATGGAGTCTTCTTTGTCTTTTTATGTCCACCACCAGTTTTGATCAATGTGAAATATTCTTTTATCGTACTTACTTTGCGGATCAGGACCTTAGACCTTGCCATTCCAGTAGGCGGCGACGGATATCGCCTTGTCGTTCAATGTTTTTAGGTCACTTGTGCTGCATGTTGTCTTCATTCGTGGGCATGTTATCAGATGGGCGTCAAACTACTCCTCTCCGCAATCGCACCTCGTATCTTCCCACTCCAGGAATCCCGCCTCTGCTGGTTCTTTTTACACCTATCTCGTGATCTTTAATCGTGAAATTTGCCGTCGTATAGGAAATAATAAATGAATTTCACACGATCTAAATATTTCACGAATCACAATATTTTGATAATACGGTTATTTCTGGCTGACCGAATGGTTACTACTTATAAGAAAATTGTGTGCCATTGACGTTCAGATGTAGGTAACTAATTTTATTTAGAACATTATGTTATTACGTATTTCTTGTAATATTTTATTTATAACATGCTGTAATTTATGTATGTGATTCGTTATTTTACCATTATTCTCGCTATCGGGAAATCGCGGAGTTGTTTTAGTCGCCAAGACTTTGTCACGCCATTTATACAATATCTACATTTTTGCATAACAGTTTATTTTACATATATTATGTTTATTTTCAATTTCTTACAGAATGGCGCTAGAACTTATTTCGGTTTTAGAAATAATATTTCCATTGGGTAATATTAATAATCTTTCTTATATTATGACTATTTTCACTTTTATAGCAATTGATACTTTTGCACCGCTCAAAAAACGCACGTAATTTCCATTGCGAAATTGTATTAGAAAACTGTTATGATATAGGCCGTCCACGCTTGACTTAGTATAATTCATCGCAAAAATATGTTATCTACTTATTTATAACATGTTAATAACTTGTAAAATAAACATGTTATTAAATACAAGTGTTATAATAATATGAAAAATATCGACGGATGTCAAAAGTCAAGCTTGAATGAACCTTTGTATATCATTTTAAACATATCGTCAGCCTTCGTGGCTCAGTTTGTTGGGAATCTGACTGCTGATCCACTGGTCCCGTGTTCGATTCCCGGTGGAGACAAAGTTTATAAATGTGTTTTCGGTCTGGATCTCTGATCTGATCTTTGTCTATCGTAAGTTTCCAGAATGTGGCAACTTGTTATTGGGTGCGTGTTAAATTAATATTTGACATAGTACCTACTTGTTAGTTGCCCGAGAAGCAATATTAAATAAACTTGCATAGTGGGAGATAACGATTCAATTTAACTCGTTCAAAAATAAATAAATATAAATAAATGCATAGTTTTATTAATATAATATTCGATTAGCCATAACATTTGAGTTAGAATCATCTAGCATTTGAAATAAACCTGTATTTTTATATTTATTTTTTGTATATTTTTTACGGTATTCGGGTTACACGCCACGATGTTTAGAAGTCATATCGTAGCCTTCTCACTATAGGTATATTATTTTTCTGCCCAACCGTCGGATAAGTGTACAAAATGGACGCGTGTAGGCGGCACTGGGTGGGCTGCTAGGGGTGGTGAGGGGCGGGGGCGGGCGGCGTTGTGTCCCGGCAGACGAGACGCGTCTACCGCCCACAGCCACACCGCCCGCCCGCCCGAGACCTCTGAAGGGTTGCTGACGGTTGTTAATGCTTCCAGAACCAACCTTAATAATTATTTTGATAGCCTCCCGGAATAACGAAAGTCTACATATAGAGATACATTTATACATACACACACACCCGTACATTCTTTTGAGCTATTCATTCTTATCATCGTATTACTGATGCTCGAGTGACGATGTTGTGCTTTTAGTTAATTCGTTGGATGATATCAATTAGGTGGTTGGATTATCCTAAGTGGCCTTCTTACAAGTTACGTTTAACATACCTATCTACATTGTATTTTCATTAAACAGCTCATGTCTATTGAATAAATAATTTCAACAAAAGTTAAAGATACTTAGTTTTCAAGGCGTGGGGGGATTTTGAAATCTGATAGGTGAAATCACACAGAAATAATACTAACTGTTGCCTATGGAAAACTTCTACTTCCGCTGCCTCTACAGCCCGTATTGAGCTTCGGCCTCCATCAATCCTCGTCTCCAACTCCTGTTTCCTGCTGCCATCCTCCAATTGGACGGCATCCATTTTGACTTCTTCCCATCGCTGCCTGGGTCTATCGACCTTTCTTCTTCCGTCAGGATGCCTATGGAAAACTAACACTCATAATATCAAAACGGAGTTGCTTGTGTTGTATAAATGACAATTTCTTACTATGCTGTACACACAAAAGGGTCTCGCCGACAAATAGTTTGCACTCTCTATATGGAAATTGTAAAATTAATAAGATCTGTGTCGATGGCGATAGTATGTATACCAAGAATCTAATACCAAAATATAAACTCTTAAATCCAAATTATTTTATATTTATGGAGATTTTGTTTTTTATACAAAACATATATGTCTGGATAGGATAGTGTGGAATAGTTTCTTTCTACTCCGAATATGAAATAGCTTGATGGAATGTATGCATGTATGAAGATGAAAAATATCGAATAATTATAAGTGCCCCTATAGATATTATGTATTCTTCCATACAACGATGTATAAAACGATGTCGTCAATCAATTTAAGTTTCACCAAAATTGTTAAAAAATTTAGATTTACTTCTATATTGTGAATGTTTTTAAATTATCTATTTCGGTGATTCGGCGTTTTTTATATTTTAAAAATAATGTAAATTTAAGTAATTAAGTACCTATAGAAATCTGTCTATACACAATATTAATTTGTATTAATTTGATAAAAAATCTGAATGTAAAAGTTTTGTAGGCCTAAAGTTTTCTATACTTTCTGAAATTTTGGAATCTGTGCAAGTGGATCAAAAATTATAAAGTGAGACACACAGACACACTAAATGTTTTACTCAGAATTCTGAGTTCATCCATATGCATTACATAGGTATATGCTCTGAAGCTTCTAAGTTGGAATAACCATGAAAAAAGTTTCACTACTCTTACATGGGACTAAGGTTAATACTGTGGATTTATCAAGAGAAATATTTTCTCTTGAAGAAATCGGGCCCCGTGAATGACGGCGAAGCATGGAGAATCCGATACAACGACGAGCTGTATAATATTTACAAGCTCCCAGGCTATCTGTTTATGTCAGGCTGAGCAGACTGAGGTGGACTGGATATGTACAGAGAATGCCGTCCTCGCGGGTACCTAAAAGGATTTTGTAAGGACACCCAGAAGGAAGAAGAAAGGTGGGCAGGCCAAGGCTACGATGGGAGGATGAAGTTGGGAAGGACGAATTCCAGTTGCTGCGAATACAAAATTGGAGGACCGCGGCGGATGATAGGAGGAGTTGGAGGCGAGGATTGATGGAGGCCAAAGCTCGATATGGGCTGTAGAGCCATCGGAGAAGAAGTAGAAATCGATCTTGAAATCATAACTCAACTCTCCACTATCCCACAGTAGTGTATAGTTAAAGATTGAACCTCGGACTTTATATTTCAGATTCGGACGTTTGAACAAACTCGAAATTTGATTTGGATTAAAATAAAAAGTATTTTTATCTCTGCATTCCCAACCTGACCTACGATAGTCGCCTGCTTTATTATACTATTCGAACCCTACATTTTAACAAGTTGGATCGCCGTTGTCAAGTCTTGGGACTGTGACTGCGGATGTTAGTCTCCTACCCCTTTGGAGAGGGTCGCACTGCGGGCGGTGTGAGGAGAGGATGGAGAGGGTTGAAGACGACCTCTCGTTTCACGCGTCGCCGGCATTAATTATTCGCGTCGTCAATTTCCTTCCGCTGTGCGAAAATGTTCGCGGGATTCACCTAACCCCCTACCTCCTTTCTATCTGTCTCACCATTCCTCCTCCCTTTCTTGGCTCGAGACTGCACCTTTTCGTTGTTTGCTTTATGCACCTTGTACTTCCGTTTACTTTATTTACCTACTGTGGGGTATATAATATTGTGGTATACCATTTTTATTCGTTAAAAAAATAAGCTAGTGCAATAAACAGAGAACAGTGGCCAGACGTGAATCGTATTATTAATAGGAATAATTATATTGAATTATTAGTAGATGTCACTCCATTACATTCTCTAGGAAAAAGAGTACAATACAATACACATACAAAATCAATAGGGAGACGATTGATAAGAAATCAGACTGTAGAGACTCAGGCATACAACTGGACAGCAAACTTTTATTTGACAAACACCATTATACTGAAAGCTCTTAAAATGTTGGGATTCCTGATGAGAGTATGTAAACCATTCACACATATTAGCTTACTGTATAACACAATTGTTAGAAGTCAATTGGAACAAGCGTCAGTCATTTGGAATCCACAATATAATACTTATATTAACAGTATAGAACGAATACAATAAATATTTTTGAGTTTTGAGAAGTACAAATTTGGTAATAACTACAAACATGAATTACAGACTTTACAGACAAGACGAAGAACCTCAGACTTAATGTACTTTTATGACATAAAAAACTTCAAAATTGACTGTACAGACCTTATGAAAATGATTAACTTCAACATACCAAATAGACAAACAAGACACACCTCAACGTTCTTTTTGGACTAAAAAAAAACTCTAATGCCGCTCAGAATTCGCCATTGTACCAATGCCTTACCACATATAATAATTTGGAAAAAATCAGTTCCGTGGACATATTATGTGTGTCCAGGAGCCACGTTAGACAAGAATAATAATTTGTTTTGTTATCAGTGGGCTGATTAAGTAACAGTTACTTATGTTGCTATTCTTATTATATTTGTTTAAGAGCGGTTAGCGCGCTGTGCTAGTAATCCAGTGGTCGCGAGTTCGAATCCTGCCTTGACATATTTCGTTCACCTATAGCACAAAAAAATATGCTTAATTTGGAGAATTTAGGAAGATGTATATGTACTTGTTTTAACAATGACATTCAATTTTTAATAAAATAAAATTGCAATAAAATTTTTCACATTGTAACATAGTTTTTAATCCACTACCCATCTTCTTGAAGTGGAGGCCATGGGGATACAAAAGGGGTGTCGGTCGGCCACAGAAGAGATGGGCCGACGATATTGTTGTGGTCGCCTGAAATAAGTGGACTGAAGCGGCACAGAATAGAGGAAAATGGAGACAGATGGAAGAGGCCTACATCCAGCAGTGGAGGGAAGGCTAGGAAGAAGAAGAAGAAGACCCATATTTGTGTCAATCTCGGACATTGGCGGCCTTGTACAACCTTTATTATCGAACATGGATTGTTCCAGTATTAATAAAACTTAAACATAGACAAAACGCAACGTATGACGTTCAGTATATATTCGAGACCCATAAAAAAAAATGTTAACAAAACTGAGAAAGTTGAAACCATAGGAGTATAATGTAATGACAATAATTATAAAATTATACAATTCAGAACTTGAAACTTGTAATCGGGTGCGTGTTTAATTAATTTTTTGACATCGTAGGTACATATGTATTATTATCTCTGTTGTTGCCCGAGAAGTAATACAATATAAAATAATTGAATAATTTATATAACCCTGCTTTTGTGAATATCTCACAAGCCAAATTTGCATTCAATTAGAAATACATATATATTATTAATTTATCAATTTTAATTAGCAGATAAATTATCGTATTCGTTTTTGTTGTTTTTTTTATGAATCGCAAGTTAAATCTGATTTCAGTTTCATAAATAAAATTATGACGTTTTTTACCATGCGGCAATTTCTTGTTGTCAGTTTTCATTTCATAGAAAAATCAGCTCATTAATATTTTCCGCGTCAAGTGATAAATCATAATAGCTTATTTTTAAGTCAGGTGATAAATATATTTTTTTTATTTTCTCTATTATGAATCGATCAAAAAATATTTTTTCATTCAAAATCAAAGTGTAAACAATATCTGTGTTTAGCTTGGGACATTTTATTTTTCTTTTCTTTTCAGCAAACGATACCAAGTACCTGCTATTTCTTTCAACAGATTAACAATGTGAGCAAGCAATCCACTAAAGTATAATATGTAGTTAGTTAGTGTCATCTCGGCAAAGTCGCCATGTGTTGCAGCGATCGATCTCCTTCTCTCCCTCAGTACCTACCTACCCAGAACTTTCTTATATATATTTATGTGACCGACCAAAGATATTGGAATCGCGCCCCCCGACCACCTTATACCACACACCGACTACCTCCCGGTGTAGGAGGAGGACAACGGCATCCGCGGAATGTGCCGCCGTTTTGACAGTTATTATCGCGAGGCGGTTCGTAACAGCACTCGTCGTCCCCTCCCCCCGCCGTCCTCACCCCGACCCCCCCCCCCGGCTACACGGGCGGTCGCACGACACTCGGCATTTTTATTCGCAATACCAGAACAATCCGATGTGCCAGTTTTCTTCCGCGTTCAGAAATCCCAGCTGTCCAATTTTCTATTAATTTCACATCTTGAAACTGAAACTTTTCCGTATATAATAATAATAATAATAAAATAAAAGGCGGGGATCCGTTGACCCTAGTACGGCCGACGCTCTATTTTATTTTACCAATAACGTTTTCCTATTTTTATTTTGTTTTACTTTGCGTCACGTATACCTATATTTCATCAATTTATTCCTAAAATTTCGCACGAGAACGTTTCTTGTGGTTCATTTTTATATTATTTAAAAAAACAAAAAATTCCCATCTTCTTTATTTTAACTAACGTATTTAGAACGTTTTCAACCTAACGCTCATCTTATTACGTAATGATAGGTTCAAAACTGATATCTCGATAACTGCGCCACTTATCGGGTCCAAAACTACTTATCTTTCAATCCAACCACACAAATTTAGTTCATTGAAAATTCATTGAAATCGGTTGGGCAGTTTCGGAGATTAGCGTTGTACGAACATCGTGACACGACATTTTTATATATTAAGATACATTCAATTGAATTCATGGCAAAATCTAAAAATAAAAAAAAAACTGTATAAACACTTCATTGAAACGTAAAAATAATGGTTTTTATATGTTGCACTACAGAATGCACTAGAAACATTTTGATATGTTGCACCACCGTGGCACAGTTGGTGAGCCGTTCAGTTTCTGTGCGGGAGTCTTGGGTTCGATTCCCAGCAGAGGAGAAATTTATTTAAATTCATTTCTCTCGCAGATATTGCTTCTCTGGGCTGGAAACACTGGTTAGTTGGAAGAAATTGCCATGCGGCAATAAACTCACCACTTGCGCAAGGTGCAAGAAAGTGTATTATTATTAACTCGCTTACAATTTACAACTGATATTTCTGTTGGTTTAGAACTATATTTTTACCGTTGCCGATATTACTAAATAACATGAAAGAAACTATCGAATGTTCAAGTGAAGTATGTTGAAAATAAAAGTATTCTTGGTGTATCCCAAGTGACGACAAAAACGTCATTACTACCACAACTTCTATATAAATGAAAAAAATAGAAGGAGGAAGTGACCGAGATACATCTACCATAGAGATTTTATGAAGCTGATAATGGATTGGATTAGGCGTGAAGATCACAGACCGGATACGTGGATGGCTCGTGGCGGACTAAGCCTTTTTTACAAAAGAAAAATAAAAGCTTTATTTTAGACGTCGTCGTTTGTCTAATGGCTCGTGTTTCATCATCGACCTTTTCGTGGAGTTATCAATCTTGTCTTAGGGCAATATATTTTTTATAATTACTATTTTATTATAATTTCTTTATATTTTAGACATACATATGGTAAAAACTAGATAGAGATTGTTATACCATAAACGGTCTTGCTTATTTGTGACTTGACTATAATCCGACTCTTGCCCAGTTTTGGCATTACAAAAACCTGCGTAGGATTATATGAAAATTTTATTGAAATATATTGGATGTATTATTTTCTATTATGCCTTAATATTACTTAATGTTTAATATGTAGTTTTGCAATATATTTCATATCATTGGAAAGAAAAAAATGCACTTCATTTCATATTATATTTCACAATAGCAAAAAATGGTTTATATTTTTTTTACATTTACCAACGTAAATCAAAGAAGACTGAGACTATGAAAATTGATAACTCATCGAAATAAAAATAACATACTAAACAAAAAACTTTTATCGAGAATGGAATTGGAAATCTACTCAATTCAAAAGTCAGATTTTCAAGAGAATATAATATTTCTTCTTAATCATCGACAGTTTAAACCTTAGTCCCGTGTGAGAGAATTGTAGAGTAGTGGACTTTTTGCATGGTTTTTCCAACTTTGAAGTAAAAAAAACACCAACTTAGAGGCTTCGCAGTATAAGTAGGTATATGTTATATATTATAATACCTATACATAAATACATACCTGGTCCTGAATCATTATTTTTCTGGAATGTTAACAAATTTATTTATTTATAAGGACTATTTATGTGGTAATTGGTTATAACATATTCACAACTTAACTTCTGTTCATATAGGTATGTACGCATTGACTCTTATATGGACTGATTATTCACTATTTATTACATGTGAAGTTGTTCTGTGGATTGTGTCATGATGAATCACAGTCATCTGTATTGAATTTGTTGCAGTTTTTTTTATCTCATAATTATTTAAATGAATTTAATGATGAGAACCAGATTTAATTGAACGAAATAGTCGTATTTTTAACATGAAATAATAATTCTATGTTAGTGCCAGCTTTGATAAATATTCTCAGGACAGTGTCAATTTTATCTTGCGCAATCATTGAATGGTGACTTTTATCTAAATAAATGAACTAAAATAATTTAATCATTTTACGATTCAGCAAATATAAACATACTTTCTTATTTTCCGTAATTTATTTATCAAATGTACGTAAACATAACGGTTAGTTGTTAGACTTTATTTCAATATAGCTGGGTTCGAATATTACCTCGTCCTCGTCGGATTTCCTTCAAATATTATATTTATTTATGTTAAATTTCCTATACAATTAAATGCATGTTGGTACTTATGTCGTATCAAGTAATTTAATGTAGTGTTTATTTGAAATGTTGCTATGTGTAATTATTTTGTTATCTTTTATATGATACCAAAATCCATCCAATACTCCGTTAAACGTCGATTGCGAAAAAAAATTACATATAAAAAAATAAAAGATAACGAAAATCTATAGTTTAATACAGATAAACAATGTATTATGCAGTTTTTGTTTTCATGGTCACAATCCTAGCATTGGTTTGCACTAAGCATACTATCCAGAATTTCTGTTCCGCCAGCATCTAATCACTAATAATAATCAGTAACCTGGTCCAGATAACTGTTTCTAGAACGACCTTTATAGTTTCTGCCCTCTTTTATTCCTTCGGCAATAGTACCAAGTAAACCTGGTGTTATGGTCTATCCATTGTATGTAGGTATGTATCTGATACAAGCTTGGTTTATTCATATACATAACATACATGCTATTATTTTACGAAAAGTTTATCACTGCGTTTTAATGCGTAGAATAATCACATAATATATTATATAGGGGAGAGCGGGGTCCAAAGTAACAATTTTGACATTTGAGTTCATTGTGATAAAACAAACAGTTTAATGATACATTTTTTTTATTTAATGAGTTAACTTACATATTTACCTTTAATTCCAGATACGCTATGTGTGTTTAATTATTAACATTTAAGATCTATGGAGGATTTTCAAAGATGCTTCGAGTGTTACTTCCGACCCCGCTAGCAGGGTCGGTTGTAACACCTATTGGGGTCGAAAGTAACAGTTGTATAAATGGATAGAATACCAGGGTGTTCAACCATTATTATTATAAAAAACCATATCTATGAAAACCATTATTATTATACAAACCATTTAATTATTAATTTATATAAAAAAAACACCAATGGCAGAACCAAGTGGAAAATTAGTGAATATCTCGGTCTGAATGATATTAATATAAACGTGTTTTTTTTTAGAAAAGTTTGACAGCAACCCAATTCAATAAAGGTGAGAATAAAAACAATGTAGCTATCATGTAAAATCTATATTTTAGAAAAAAAAAACAAAGAAACATAATAACAACCAATAAATCAGCCAATGCCGTAAAAAAGGAATACCAAATAAAAAAAAAATAATCTGAATCACAGTTGAAAAATATTAATCTGATTCACAGTTGTGACAGGTATAATATATCAGACCTGGGGTACACTTCTCATGAGCCCACTTTTTACAGTCATGACATTGGACCCATTGCTCTCCTGATCGACTAGATGTGAATGACTCCATACACACTATGCACAAGCATTCATCTTCTTCATCGTCAGTAGAATCCTCTTGGACCTTGTTTTTTTTAGATTTTCTTTGTTCTGTTTTTTTCTTTGTTTGTGTCTTTTTAAACTCCAACAGTTGTCTTTTGGCTTTGCTGTTCATGCGTTCTTCCTCAATTGCCAGTTTTTCAGGGGTGTCTGTTAAGATGGCGGATTTTCTCTTTTTCCTTCCTCTATTTGTTTGAAGTCTAGGGCCTGCTTTTGGGTAAGGTCGAACCAACACAGGCGAAAATTCTTGTAGTCCACTTGGTCCCGGTACATCTGACGTATCCATTGGAAGTGATTCGATTTGAGATGGCTGGGTGGAAACCGAAGAGGGAGCTTGTTGATCAGAAGGGTTTGAAATGAGCAAGGGCACTGAACATGATTCAGGAGCTGGTCGATCAGAGGGACTTGAAATGAGCAAGGGCATTGGGCATGATTCAGGAGCTGGTCTGTCAGTGACGTTAGACGGAGCAAAATCAAGGTCAGTGAAAATATACCTATTGAATGGGTATATTCCGGTGCACTGAAAAGCTGAAATGATATTATTGGTTGTAACTGAAAGAGGTGCTGCTTCTTTTACTATTGTAGGGATGTTGTAAATTGTCATAGTTTTTCCTGGATTGTTCCTTATCCAGTTATCTGATGCAATATTTACACTTCTTTTAAATGGTCCGTATACAGCCCTGTCTAATGGCTGCAGCTTATGTGTGCAATGTGGAGGGAATGACAGTAGTACAATTCCGTTATTTTTGCACAAATCCAGACACTCCACTGATATATGGGACTCGTGATTGTCCAACAAAAGTAAACATTTTTTATCTAATGTTGGCTTTGCTTGGTTTTTAAAATGTTCCAAAAACAAAATAAACTCCTTATCCTGCATCCACCCACTGGAATTCCCGGCTCCAGCACTACCTATGGGACCATCTCGTATGAAGTGGTCATGGTATCGTTGACGAGGAAATATGAAAAAAGGTGGTGTGCTCCCTCCTTGCGCATTTATAGCAATAGCTACTGTCACAAGGGTGCCTCTTTCGGCCGATGTTATAGCACCGACTTGCTTAATTCCTTTTTGGGCGACAATTTTAGATGGTGCCTGAACCGTTGTGACACCAGTTTCATCCATATTCCAGATATCGACTGCATTGAATTTATGTCTATCAAGCACTTTCTTCAGATTATTGAAGAAATCATCGACATTTGTCCTATTAAAACTAGTCGCACGAGAAAGACTGGTTGCTTGTGGAGATCTGATGGATAAATTAGGGTGCCGTTTGATGTATCCTGTGAACCAGTCTTTTCCTGCTGATTTGTTTGCAGCCCATGACATTGGTGTTTTTTTTTCATACTTAAGCGCCAAATCATACGCAAACTTTCTTACCTCTTTAGGTGATAAGCCATAATATAGGTGAGATGTTGCGACTAAGTATTCCTCCAATTTTTTTTCTTCGTCAAGCGTGAACACTTGTGTTGGACTTATGTATATACCCTACAGAGGGTAAAGTTGACTGAACATTTCTTTTTTTTATGTATCTGCCCAAACTGACGTGACATAAGCCATATTTTTTTGCTGCTTCTCTGACGCTTATTTTGTTATTAAGCCGATCTAGAGCGGCGGCTTCGTACAACGATTGATCCGCAAGGCCTCTGGTAGTTTTCCTGGGTTTATTCCTAGGCATTCTGAAACAAATATTCAAATTTTAAAGTAAATCATTGTTAAGAAAAAAACATATGTTTACTCATGGCATTTACTTTATAGAATACCATATAATTTAATTGTATAAATTGTAATTGCACTATTTTACTTTTACATTTATATTGAACGAGTGGGTAGTGGCCAACGCTATACTCCTAACTAGCAAGTCACTCCACAAAGTATTCAAATTTTGTATGGAAAATTTTCAGTATTTTCATGAAATGAGTTTATTAAATAATTTTTGATTTAAAAGCGCACTTGAGGTGACCACAATTGTCACTAAACGGCGCTATATAAATTGTCCATATTATTATTATCATTATTACACCCTCGCTTGACAGGCGAGTTCGCTCATAATCTACTAATGACCATACTGACCACTTTGTGAAAATATTTTTGTAGGTAGAAACTATATTGGGGTCCGAAGTAACAGTTACATTGGACCCCGTGATATTTGTTACTTTGGACCCCAAACACATTTTTTAGATTTTATGCCAAATTATTTATAAACTGCTACATTTAAGTCAAATCTAAATATAGATATCGAAAATAACATCTAAGATGATAAAAAATATATACTTACGTAGACTAGTAACACGAATTTTGAGTATGTTTTCACAATAATGGTGTAACGTTAAAAAAATACTTTTGATGTCAAAATACACAAAATTTAACAGCGCACACGTATTCACTGTACGACGGTTACCGTGACACTAGCAAAGTGAGGGAACGTTGGTAGCGGTTCGGTAGAGATGGTTCATCTGATGTTCACGTGTCCACGATAGAAAATATGGACGTTGTTACTTCCGACCCGCGTTACTTTGGACCCCGCTCTCCCCACAATAGTTATATTTTTTTTCAAACACGGAGAACTGAATATTTAAATAAAATCACGTATCTCAACATTGCCATACTCGTAGTTTACTGTATTTTATACATTGTTTTTTCAGTCAACGTGATATGATTCGTGTTTGTATTATGTTGGTTGTTTTGTTTAGAGGAAATCCCGTTGAAGGTTTTGTGCAGACGATGCATCGGCAATTATTTAAATTTTTACATTGTATTTTTATTTAATTTAATTTTTATTCTGAAGTAATCTGTAGACCATGATTATTTTTAACCGATCATTTAATCTATCTTCAGAACAATATAATATTTTGAATATTTTGACAGATGAAATCATGAGATGGAATAGACGGATATATTATTGTACTTAAATCAAACTGTAAAATGATCGAGCACTTTGTATATTCGCAGGCAACTAACAAGTATAATTGTAACTCTTACCCAGTAAGAAGTTGTCAAACTTTATAGACTTTTGTAGTTAATCGTCTTATTTTTTATTATTTATAAACTTTATAGTATTTAAAATAAAAAAAAAACGTGGATTGGCTTTGATATATTTTCTTTCCCAATAGAGATATATAAATTATTCAAATTCGTGATTTTTGTTAAAAAAATAATCGCAAAACACAAGTTTAATTTGTTTATGTACAATGCAAAAGATTTGAATAATTAATTTTGTTTTCATCTAAATATTTATTTATAATAATTTTATAGAAAAATTAACCGAGATATATTGAAAATTCATAAAGTTTTTTTATACTAGTGTCTCAAAAATTTAAGGTCTAGGAAATAGCCCTCTGGTCATAACACATTAATTTATCTTTTTGTATACAATATAAACTAATATTACACTGCACACTGGATGGCTTATTGCCACTAGGATATTTCTTCCAACCAATACTTCAAGTATGACAAAATTATATAATATTTAGGTACATCAACAAAAGAATGAATGTGAAAAAACGTGTTAATGGAGAGTAAAAATATTAGGTTGCAATTTGGCAATTGCAATATGAGATGTTTATTATATCCTGGAACTACAGCACTACTTGTGATGGTCTGGGGCTGGGGTCAAATTATGTACTGTTGGCGAACAGACATTCACGGAATGGGTGCACTTTTAATCTGGACAGGAAATACCGAACGAATTATCTCGGGCATGATATAGATATAGCAGCAAAAGTTGTTAATTAATCTTTGCCGCCTCGGTCTCGCTGGGAATAAAAAAAAGGTATACCTTTCTTACATCTTCCTCTCCTGCATCTACCTCCATCTTCGCCTTATAGACAGAATTATTTAAGTAGATGGTAGACTTGTGTCGATTCCGATTTCATATCATATATACAAACATACATTCTTTCATTGTGGACTATTTTTAGTTATCCTATTTTGTATTTATATGTGAGCTCGTATTCCGATATGACCGGAATCTAGTCGGTGTCGGAAATGTAATATTAAATTGCAGTCGTTCCGGGACTTATTGTATTTTATACTAGCTTTGATGTCCTGCCGTTGGCCAAGAATATAAATTTGTGAAAAATAAGCAATCGTTTTTATAATATTGTCACACAACATTTCAGTTAGATGGGAAGTTATTTGAAATTTAATTGATATTAAGCATTGTAAATAATTCAACGTTGGCCAGCCCAATCCTTAGTATATAGTGTTAAGAAAATTTCTACAAAATCGGACTATGAAAAGTGATTTGAAATTTGATTTTAGAAAAGTGTGAATTAAGTATATAAAATTTTTGCACGCTTGGACTATGGGAAATGGTTTTAAATATGACTGATTACCAACATTGTAAAGAGATTAGTATTGACATCAAAAGCAAATGTGTGAAAATTTATCAATACTGTATAATGGGAAATGGTTTAAAATTTGATCAAACAAATGTATAAAAAAGTCTAGTGATGATCACATCCCATTCGTTTTTATATTTTTTAGTCAAGTTTGCATATACTTATAATATTTTTGCAAAATTAGACTGTTAAAGAAGAAGATCTTCATTAAAGAAGAATAAGACTATAGGAAATAGTTTTAAATTTGAATATAAACATTGTCAAGAATACATTGCTGGCCACAACTCCCATTTTTTATATATTGTCATCGAAAGCAAATTCGTATTAATAAAATAGCAATATTGAATGATGGGAAATGGTTGAAAAAATTGAATTAAACAAAACTAATGAAAATAGTCTAGTGTTCTTCACATCCCATACATTTTTATATATTTTCATCAAATGTGCATATAGTTTATAATATTTCTGCACATTCAGACTATTAGACTTAATGACCCGATGGTCTACATAAAAGAAGAAGAAAATAAATTAGACTATAAGAAATAGTTTGTATAAAAACTGACCCAAAGGTCTACATACGAAGAGAAAGAATTACACTATAGGAAATAGGTTACATAAGAATTGACCCAAAGGTCTACATAAAATATGAAGAAGAAGAATTAGACTAAAGGAAATTGTTTGTATATTTAATGTGTATTGAACATTACCTAAAATAGTTTCAGAATTTTCCCATAGGAAATCAGTATTTTGTTGTTTTGATATATGTCACCAAATGTCTAGTGCCGCTTCGCCGAGAAGGGGGGCGATTTGCAACGTATACCAACGAAGTAAAAATACACGATATATTTTTTGAATAGGTAGGTACCTACATGGGTTGTTCAAAGCAATAAAAGCGAAAATCAACAACTGTCAGAAAAATTAAATATTAATTGACAAATTATGCAATTTTATTACGCCTATATCGTTATTAATAAATAATACTTTCAATACCTATATATTTTAAAACAGCCTTATATATCTCGTGTTTCAAAGGTTCTTTTCAAAAATACATTTTCATTAGTATGAAAGAAAATCAACCATGTTATGGAAAACTATCAAACTAGCGGTGTTGTATGAGTAAAATGCTTACTTTAAGAATACGAAGTATATTAATATAATATTCGTATAAATACATACATCTCACTTTTAAGTACATAGATATTTGCGTGCAAAAATTATACTTTTTGACAGCTTGTATTGTTTTTTGATGTTCATTTTTTTATATATTTTTTTAAATAATGAATATGTCCTTGTAGCAATTACATAATATATACATCCTCATACATTCCCTAAATTAAGCATATATGCTTGTGCACGAAACTTGTTTTCGATTTCGATTTTCACTTTTTAAAAAATGACTATGTCCTTGTTAAACAAGTACATATACATCTTCCTACGTTCTCTAAAATATGCAAATAAATGCTTGTGCTATAGGCGAACGAAATCGGTCGAGGCAGGATTCGAACTCGCGACCACTGGATTACTAGCCCAGCGCGCTAACCGTACTGCCATCGACCCATCTAAATATTCATTATATTCAAACGCACTTAAGGTATTTAAAATTATTTTAAAAACGTCAAATTAAATCTGAAAATGAAGCAATTCATTTTGAAAAACTACCTTTAAATCGTGGTCGCCATATTGTTTTCTCATAATTTCAAAAGAAAACAAAGAAGTTTAAATTATTTCGAAATCTCCACCTTTTAATTAGTATGAATCTATATCCATCTTGAAAAATCAAAAAAAGAACATGAAGAAGTTTAAGAACAGACGTCTTCTTAAATCTCAAAATGTAGCAAATTAAAACTCGATAAACCCAACATAATCATTCACTTCGAAAATTCATCCTTAAATCACGGCCGCCATATTGGTTTCTCATCATTTCAAAAGAAAACAAAGAAGTTTAAGTTGTTTCGAAATCTACACCTTCTTATTAGTATAAATCGATATCCATTAGAATTAGAACTACATAATTACCGCTTATTTTGTAAAATTTCGTTTTAATCACTGTCGACATATTGGATTTCTCCTAGTATCTTGAAATAAAAAAATAAGGCAATCGGTTCGTCGCCATAAACGAACATTTTTTATTCCGTCAAATGAAAAAAGAAAGAAAAATTTTCTGATGCTAAAAATAGTTTGCGCACGGTGAATTGTCCATACGGTCAATTGTCCATACGATAAATTGTCCTCACGGTCAATTGTCCGTACGATCAACTGTCCCCACGGCCAATTGTCCTCACGGCCAACTGTCCCCACGGCCAATTGTCCTCACGGCCAACTGTCCTCACGGTCAATTGTCCTCACGATAAATTGTCCATACGGTAAAATGGGCGTACGGCCAATTGTCCACGGCCAATCGGCTACGGCCAATTGTCCGGGAATCGGGAAACTATAGTGTTAATTGTGTAATAAAAAAAACTAATTTCTAATAAAGTTTTTAGTTATATTTTTATTGTATTTATTTTATTGGAGGACAACTCACCATTACACGATTACATAAAACATTTACAAAAGGTTTCTTTTCACTTTTAATTTGTAAATGGCACTATCGTTAACCATCATTAGTCTGGCTCTTTTATGCACGGTACTTTCTGTACGGTATAAGGTTTGTAATGTATGAAAATCTGAAATAATAACGTTTATTTGTTTATTTCTTAAGAGGACAACATACAGCGCATAATAAATTATATAAAATAAAGATGATTTACGTACATATTAACGCCAATTACAGGTTGTCACTGGAGTTACTTTAGTATTTTAAATAGTTACATATTATGTTGAGATATTGTGTGAATGATGTGAGATATTGTATATACAAAATATGTGCGGTATATTAAGTGTTGAGTAAGATTATGAGGATGGAATTTAAGTCTGATATTTTTTTAAATGTGGGGGCGCTTAGTAAGAGTATTTATTTATTTATTTTTATTTATACATCTTCTTGTACATAATATAAACAAATATAATTGTGCACTGGCGGGCTAATTGCCACTAGGCAATTTCTTCCAATCAACCAGATTACAAAGTATGACAACATTGTGTATGTACAACAGCAAAAGAATAAGAGTGAAAGAAAACAAAGAAAATACATATAACATATAATTATTATGTTATATAATTATTAACAACATTACTATGCCGTATTGTGTTTGCAATGCTCTTTGAGTAACACTAAAAAATATTTGATTTGATTTGGAACCATGTGATTCATATTAATTACACCAACATAGTTAACTAGTCTCTTTCTATGGCTCTGAAATCTATGGCCTTTCTATGGCCTTTATGACAGGTATTATGGCGGACATTGGGATCTGGTTGATCTGTTTTGTGTTAGCCTATATGTTTGTTGTGATAATGATTGTGATTACAGAAAGTTGAGATTGTATACATATTTAGTGTGGAACGGGAAAAATCACCTGGTTCATAATTGCATATAATTGTCAATATAAATTGTAAACTGCTTGCCCTAGAACAGGATTTCCTAGTTGGGCAGCAGTAATCTACTTATTGTTGTCATTATAAATATGGTGTGATAAATAAAATAAATAAATATACTATTAAACAAAAAAATAATAATTCATAGCAAGAAAAAAGGATATGGTAAGGACAGGAGAGGAAATCGGGATCAGGTGTTCAAGGATAAATATTCCTTCTTTAGTTTTTTCTTGAAAATACAAAGTGAGTTATAATATGTCGAACTCTTGGAAATGCCTGTTGTATGTACCTATTACAGATTCTGTAGATTGTTGCATGTTGAGCATAGTTAGTGTGTTGAGTGGTGATAACATGAGTGATCTTTATTATGTATGATTATTTTTTGTTAGTTGTTATGTATGTACATATATATAATATATTTTATGGTACCCTTCATTGACAATAATGAATTTGATTTACAATATATTATCAATAGCTTTATTTTCTTCGCAACGGAATAAAACAACCCATTTTTGAATTATTAATTAGCTATAAACCACTTGTTTTTTGAGTCACTTCGCGACATGTTTCGGAAGCGCTGTCCTTCCATCGACCGGCGTGTCGAGACTAACATGTTGAATTTGTGTGTATCTGTCTGTGAAGCGAGGGGGGTGGCGGTTGAGGGTTGGTTGGGTTAGTGGGGGGAGGGGAGAATTGTGAAGTGTTTTTGTTTTTGATGGGAAATATATTAAGTATTGGAGAGGTGTTATGAAAGGTATGGTTATTTATAAGTTTTATACCGGAATTTATGTGTTTATGTATTTCGAGCGTTTCGTAGTTGTTAAGTCGGTATCCTTTATTCTGTGTTTCATGTAATAGTTTTAGTTTGTGGTTATAAATAAAGTTAATAAAACAAGTCTGGTCCCACGAATGGTTTCGAAGGATGTCGGGTCGTAAGGGATCGGTACCGGCTCAAGCGGCAACACGGTAGGCGAGTCTGAGGGAGAAGAATGAATGGTAGACCTCGACAAGCGAGAGAATGCGCATGACATAAACTGTGCACAAACCGAATGTAGTGCAGAAAAATACTCTAATTTGTATTAACCAATAAAATTAGTTGGCTTTCGACGTTGAGCAGCGAATTACGTGTCACTTTTTCCCTGACCTTTGCATCCATAGATTTTCAACAACGCTTTATAAAACTGTCACCCGCATTCTCTTGTTTGTCGAGCCCTACAGAAGTAGGCGGCTAAGAGGTCCGGATGTCACCGTCACCAACAGGATATAGAATCACCACTAATCCAAGACGGAACAACAATAAAGAGGGTAATAGTGAACTGTATCATGCTCATGTTCTCCAAATGCTCAACAAACGATGTAGGTACCTTCTTTGTAACCATCTAGAGACGTTTTCAATTTCTTTTAAATTTCTATTTCCACTGCTCATATCGTGGAGAATTATGATTTCGCAATTTTCAAACATAAATTTCTTAGTAAGTTTAATGCTTCGTTGCATAACAGACTAGAAGTTCATACTGAATGTTATTTATTTGTTACTAGCCTTTATGTCCCGCCGTTGGCCAAGAATGTAAAACTGTGAAGGAATAAGCAATCGTTTTTATAATATTGTCACCCAATTATTTTGCAATATCGGACTATGAAAAGTGGTTTGAAATTTGATTGAGTTTAAGCATTGTAAAATGTTCAAGTGATGGCCACAACCCATTCTTTTTTATATATTGCTATAAAGTGTGAATGAAGTATAATATACAATTTCTGCACGCATGGACTACGCGAAATGGTTTTAAATATGAATGTTTATCAACGTTGTAAAGAGATTGGTTTGGCCACAACCCCCATTTTTAAATATTATCATCGAAAACAAATTGTAATATATACCTATTGAAAATTTAGTAATTTTGGATGTTGGAATGTGGTTAAAATTTGATTAAATAATGTACTGAAAAGATCTAGTGTTGGTCACATCCCATTCGTTTTTATATTTTTTCATCAAGTGTGCATTATATTTTTGCACAATTAGACTGATAGACTTAAAATAGACATAAAAGTCTACATTAACGAATAAGAAAAAGACTTACACTATAGTAAATAGTTTTTAATTTGAATATAAACGTTGTGAAGAGTTCAGTAATGGCCACAACCCCCATTATTTAAATATCGTCAACGAAATCAAATATGAAGGTGTTGAAAATTATTCAAAATAGGATGATATAAATGGTTTAAATTTGATTAAACAAAAGTATTGAAAAGATTTTAGTGCAGATTACATCGTCACATCCCACATCCCATTCGTACATAATATGTATTTTCATCAAGTGTGCATATCGTTAATAATATTTCTGCACAATAGACTATTAGACTTAAAACTAACCCAAAAGTCTAAATAAAAAAGAGAAGAATAAGTATAAGACTAAAAGAAATAGTTTGTATAAAAAACTATTTCAATGGTCTACATAAAATAAGAAAAAATACATAAAATAGAAGAATTAGACTATTGGAAATAGATTGTATAAAAACTGACTAAAAGGTCTACATAAAAGAAGAAGAAGATTAATCCATAGGAAATAGTTTTGTATAAAATTCACCAAAGTTCTACATAAAATAAGAAAACGAAGAAAAAGACTAAAGGAAATAGTTTGTGTAAAAACTGTAAAGTCTACATAAAATTAAGAAGAAAAAGAATTAGACTCCATGAACCGTCGCTTTAGACCCTTCAGTACCTCCCGTCCCTTCAATCCTTCATTACGTCCCTTTCAATCAGGCCCTTCAGTACCTCCCGTCCCTTCAGGCCCTTTTATACCTCCCATCCCTTCAGGCCCTTTAGTGCATCCCTTCCATTCATTACATCCCGTCCCTTCAGCCGCTTAAGAAAAGTTTAAATCCAGAAACCATCCTGGAAGAACCGCGAAGAGATGAAAGGACCTTCTTTTCCCAGGATACTCCACCTTCAAAGGTAAAATGACTAAATACACGAAGAAGAAGAAGAAAAAAGTTTAAATCCAGATACCTGCGAAGATATGGAAGGAAAATTGGACCTTCTTCTCCCAGGATAGTCCACCTTCATAGGTAAAATGACCAAATGCACGATGAAGAAGAAAAAGAAGAAGAAGAAAAAAGTTTATATCCAAAAACCGTCTTGGAAGACTTGCGAAGAGTTGGAAGAACAGTTGGACCTTCTTCTCCCAGGATTCTCCAACTTCATAGGTAAAATGACCAAAAATACACGAAGAAGAAGAAGAAGAAGAAAAAAGCTTAAATCCAGAAACCTGCGAAGAGCTGGAAGGACAATTGGACCTTCTTCTCCCAGGTTAGTCCACCTTCATAGGTAAAATGACCAAATACACGATGAAGAAGAAGAAGAAAAAAGTTTAAATCCAGGAACCGACCTGGAAGACCTGCGAAAAGATGGAGAGACAGTCGGACCTTCGTTTCCCAGGATATTCCGCTTTCATTGGTAAAATGACCAAATACACAAAGAAGAAGAAGAATAAGAAAAAAAATTAAATCCAGAAACCATCCCGGGCATACGCTCGACAATTCACCAAAGTTTCATTGTAATCGGACAAACGGTTTAGGAGCACATAGCATACATGCATCCATACATAAATAAATAAAATAATTTTCCTATAGGAAATCAGTATATTTTTGATTTGTAAGTAAATAGTATTAGGTAGGTACCTACCTACAACAATGTTCTAAATAAATTCGATTCATAACAAATTTTATTTGAATATCAGAATCTTTCCGTAACCATAGTAACCATCGAACATATAAAATATTACTATCAAATGGGCTCGATACATTTTTTTGGATATGTAGGTAGGTACCTACATTGGTTTGTTCGATGCCATAAAAATGAAAATTGTCAGAAAAATCAAATATTATTTACAAATTATGCAATTTTATTATGCCTATATCTTTACTAATAATAAGCACATTTTTACAATATATGTCTTAAAACTTGCTGTAATGTCTTGTGTTTCATTTTATTATTTCATAATTACATTTATTTCAAAGGTTTATTATTTTCAAGAACATATTCATTCGGTAGGAAAATGAAATATTGTATGAAAAGATATTAAAATGGCGGCGTTTATGTACAAAACGCTTACTTTAAAAATAAGTTAAACATTATAATTATACAAAATATTCACCATGTTTTTCACTTACTTCTAACTTTTAAACTAACAGATATTTGCGTGCAAAATGTACACTTTTTTGACAGATACGACTTGGAAAATTTTGTATGAAAAAAATAATTATTGAAATATTTTTAAAATTCAGCATTTTTATCGCATTATTTTTAGCGTGACACTGCATCAGGTATACAGGTACACGTTCGCACATAAATTAGATTTTTAGATGCTCTTGGTTTTTCAGAAGGCGTGAGACAAACACACACACACACATACACACACACACACACACACACACAAACACTAACATTTTGATTGCTTTATTACTTTAGATGTATTTTTACAATTCACGCTCTATGTTAAAAATAAGAGTCTGAGCGCTTTAAATGCTTTGGTCGTCATCCTTCGAGGCGATAATTCGATATTTCTTAAATAAACGGAAAATTAAATTTATTTTTACTCCTCACTACCCCGTGGGATATAGTGGGGTTCGCAATTTTAAGGTTATTTTTTAATGCAGATTATCAACTCGTATCATCACAATGTATCTGTGTGTGCACTATGTACGGCGTTTTTTTTCTACTTTATCGATTATAGACTTAAATACTCATTCGAATATTTTCAAATTTGTTTATCTAATACTCGCTTAAACCCAAATTACATAGATTTTAAAGGATATCTGATCAGTGTTTCTCAATTTTTCAACTGTCATCATGGGCGCCCGCAGAAAATTTTCTAGACGGGGGCAAAATATAGTTATGTTTTAATGCAGACGGCACGGAAAGAATGATCGGTCCGAGCAATGAGGCACGGGGGCCGAACGTTACATTATTTGACTATTTTCAATATCTTAATTTGACTATAATCAATCCAGGGGGAGGCAAGTGCTCCCCCCTTGCCCCCACCTGCGGGCGCCCATGACTGTCATATATATCTGTCAAAGTGACCCCAAGCTCAGGAAACCCTAAATTTGATATTTTTATTTTTTAATTGCTAAAAAGGCACAGCGCTTTCATAAAATGGCATTGAAGAATTATCAAATTTAATAATAAAATATTAAAAAAAAAAATTAACAAACTCATTCACGAAAATGCTGAAAATTTTCCATACAAAATTTCAATACTTTTTGGAGTGACTTGGTAGTGAGGAGTATAGCGTTGGCCACAACCCACTTGTTTTATTTATAGTTCATAATAATTTTGCATGAAAATAAAATAAATGCAATTGACAAAAAATACAAATCGGTACTGAAGAATTTTTTCTCAACAAAACTCAATTATTGCCAATATTGTTGTTTTGACTAAACTAATCATTTCTTAGGTAAATATTAAAACTAGCATCCATTTAAGGCCCTTGTTTACCCTTGGTATACGGATGTACACAAATATGAACGTTAAATTACCATATATTGTATGAAACACGAAGCAATATTGTATATCACCTAATATGTGATATAATACTTTTTTTTCGTGAAGAAACAGTAAAATTTAGAGGGTTTTTTAAATAGCAAGAATAGTAATTAAAATATTTTAGTATCTATTATAAACCCAGCCGGTAGATTTTCCATATTCTCTTTCGATTGAAGAAAAAATCTACTTCATAGGCCTTGTAGTTTTTTAGTTACTTACAATAAAAAAAATAAAAAAGGGTTTTGCTAAAACTAATTTTCTAAGAAAAGTATCAAACAAATTCAAATTTCAAAATACTCATCTAATAGAATAAAGATGTATATATAAACTGTACTTTATTTCAAAGACGTATCTTTTGAGGATACTAGGGAAATTATTTTCAAAATATACTATATAGCCTACTATTATTGCCTCTTAATGAGAACATGCAAATCCTCGTCATAACCTAAAGCCACGAGAACTAAACGCTAAACTTTTATCTTAAACTTCTCGCTTCATTCACGTACATAATATATCGTCTTGTTTTTCTTACTTTTCCATCATTCAAGATTCCATTTACGAAATCTTGCCACCTTTTTCTTGATCGTCCTCTAAAAATATCAAAGTGAAAACTAGTTTTATTTTTCCGATGCTATGCAGAAAACTTTTTCATCTATCTTTCACAGTACATACATACCATCACGCCATGTCCCTCGCGAGGTAGGCAGAGAGAACGCCACACTATTCTATCTTGACATACATTTTTAGCGGTATGTGCGTTGGGAGGATGTTTTATATTTAATAAGATTATTAATAAGAAATCAGAAAAGGTTGCGAGTTTATTGCGTGTTCTAAATTCATCTCCCAAAACACATACAACTATTTTTAGATATTGCAATTGTTTTACTCAGCTATTTATTTATAATTGAAATAATAGAATGATGATAGGTTTCATAATAAAAGAAAACTTACTCAGATTAATTATATTTTCAGATTAAAACAGTTAATAAATGTAATTGGATTGTTTCGCGATACTAGGGTCGGTCGGGATAAAATATTATAATTATTGAACATTGTGTTTGAACGCTGGGCCGACGAGCGAATGGCAATTCGCCTCGTCGATCGATCGAAATACGATGCGCTGTCTCTCGGTCGTCTTCGGCAATCTTCGTGAGATGCGAGATCGTCCGAGCGAGATGGCATCGATGATGGAGAGGTACATCCTCGCCACACAGCCTCCCTCAAGTCTGTAAGACGATATCAAGACTATGTCCATCGAGCATTGAACATAGGCCCTCGACCCTCAGCATCGCTGAACAATCTGTAATTATACAAAAAAAAATTTTAAATTTATGTTACACAGTAGATAATATTATTTACAAATGGGTTATCACAGATAAAAAGTTCGTCGTTATAGTTAGGGCATCCTGGAGTACGTTGCAGGGAATACCATAAATATGTGAAGACGATGTGTTTGATGCTCTCTTCGAAAAATTTTTTACTGTCATTTGTAGCTTGCCATGTTGCATCCGTGCGTGCGTGCATAAGTGTGCGTATAAATAAATAAATATATATAAATCCGACAGCTTCCTGCGTGTGCCAGTACAGGGGCGAAACACGAGGGTGTCTGGGGGTTGCGGCGTGTCGTGAACTGACATCTTTGGAAATTTGATCCAGTTAGCCTTAAAATTGCTTGCGGTGCGTCAAGATGTGACGGCTTTGGAGAAACCCAATACTCCAGTATAACCTGATGAATTTCCAGTAACAGGAGGAGGTCAGTATTAGCTCCTCAAGGCAGCTACGTAGAAATTGGGAGCGGCTAGAGACGTAAACAGTCATCATCCAAAATCGTTCCTCGTTCAAGGCAGTAGTATCGGTGATACGGGGACGGTTTTGTGCGCTCGTAGGGTTGTATGTATATATGTGTGTGCACGGTGGATGGTTGATTGACATCTTGTTGATGCAGTGATGGTCAAGCAGTGGCTACGATGAAGTGAAGAGGCGAGTTGATATTCTGTGATGAGTCAAAATCGTTGTTTACAATTGTAGAAATTCTCGAAGTTGTATTTGGTTTGAAGAGGTGAGTGAATCCTCTGTAGTTGTCCATATTGACGCTGTTGTTTGATGTTTGGATGGTTGTAGATATCAGTTGTAGGCCGTTGCAAGCCGTTGCAAATAGTTGCAAGTCGTTGAAAATAGTTGCAAGTCGTTGTAGATCGTTGCAGTTGTTGTTATGACATCTACGGGGAGGGGTCATCCGGTGTCTTGGTTTGTTCTGACATCTACGGGAACAGGGTCATCCGGAGTCTTGGTTTGTTGATAGCTTGAAGTCTTCGTTAATGATGATGATGATCATAATAATACATTGGTTGTTGTCTTGTTGACATAAATAAACATGATTGACAATAGTAAACTTTAAATTTCTCAAATATAAATGATTACCGTTGTATCTGGTATATGAGTATATATAATAATAGTAGGCATAGTATATTCAATTCATAAAAGTAGGTACCTTGCATTAATAAAATAAAAATATTTTTTTTGAAAATTTTTCTAAGTGTTGGAAATGATCAAATTATTCTAAGTCCAAAATGTTTCAATTTTTGTTAAAGTCCTTTTAGGTATCGTTATTTTTCTAAGTGTTTCTTAGGTATTTAAAACTTTGCCAAATGTGAAATATTTTTTATTTCGAAATAAGTAAAGTATATAGGTATTTAAAAAATTTGCTTGTACATAGGTATAAATATTCTCAATATGAATTATTGAAACTCGTTTAAATTAAAGTAAATTAAAGTAATATTCTTTTTATGTTATAAGAATTAAATAATTATTCATATGTTGTTGATTTTGGTAAATGAAAGGATTAGATTACTGTTAAAGATGGCTAGGTAATACAAAATTAATTTATGATAATTTTCTTCAAAATAAAATCTTTATACATGGTTGGTTGCGTCCTTTATGTTTGTTGGTATGAAAGTGCAAAATGTACACAATCGAATATTCTTGTGCACTTAAAAACATCAATCGGTACCTTCACACAAATAATAGGCGACAATAACATCGTGACATAGTATTCTTTTGGCGCCAAAAAAAAAAAACTGTCACGGTACATTGTTTACATTTTAAATACAGGTTGTTTGTAAATTTTCATTTTAAATTGATACAAAATATTTGAAAAATTCAACCAGAAAAAAATTATATATGACTTCAAAATAATGTATTAATGAAATTCGTCAATTTATGCATTTTAATATGCGGATATTTTTACTACATAATATTGAGAAAGTAAAGTAATTGTTTTATAAAACTTCTGTTTTGTATAATCAATTTTAAAAATAATATGTATGTATATATAATAAAATCACTTTTCGTGAACAAAAATGTACCTTTTACAATAAATTATTTTTTACTATATTAAAAATTTGATCTTTGACTTAATAAATTGCTTTATCAATTTTTTAAAAATTTCATTTTGAAAATATATTTTTCAAAGAATGTTTCTAGTTAGATTAATTAAATTTAAATTAAAAACTTAGCTTTTTTGTAATAAGTACTCCAAAGTAATGATCTCTGGCGGTTGATATTTTGCTTACTGCAGCAATTTAGACAATATGAAGGTTTATTTTTCAACATCCTGTGTTTCGCTCTATGCGGGTTTCGTCTCGTCAGTTGATAATATGAAAAAAATAACACAAAAATTACAATATGAAATTATTAGGTACCTATACGAAGTATAAATGGGACTTGAATGTTATTTTTTTATTTTTCAGCATAAATGATCAAAGTGAAATGTCATCGAATTAATTATTAATTTACAATTTATATTCAATGCAACCAAAATAAAATTTCATTTTCAAATAAAATGTTTGAATGTGAATGAAATTCTTTCTTAAAAATAAAAAAATGCAACTTTATTTTATAAAAAATATAAATGTTACAATGTTGTAAGACATGCTTAATATACACAATAAGTCGTTTTTTTAGCAAAAATTACAATAAGTGGATAGCGTTACCAAAAGATAATTAAATTGTTTAATAATTTATAGAATCTTGTTGGAATAAAATAGTTCCACATTTTTGAAAATCAATAGATCTTTTTTAGTACTTACGAATACAATAATAATATTTTACGATTAATCAAATAAGTTTTACATGAAATGACACATGAAAAAAATGGCTATCTACAACAATATTTTTTGTTTTAAGTGGAAGTGAAGTTAATTAAAAATTTACAATACCTTAATATACAGAATTTTTCTTCCACTGATCCGCCCGTCAGCCACGTTCTTTTTTATAACTTTTATGCGAAACAATTCATCACTCTTGCAAAGCTGATTATTTACATATCTTTCATAGAATAGGCAATATCTTTGTTAATAAAAAGTAGAAAGAAATTAAATATTACACATTATTTCATTTAAATAATTCATTATCAATTTTAAGATTAATATTTGTTCAAATAACATTGTAGTAGATTGAAATTATGAACGTAAATGTTTTTTTATGAACATGTAACAAAAATATAAAAATTTTAATTCGCTAAAAAATGCTAAAATATGCATAAAAATATATTAAAAATTGTTTAAAATCACCAATCAAAGATAATAGCGATGAATATAAAAGAATGTACAATGTTAAAATGACAATTATTTCTTTTTGAACAAAACATGTAACAAAAATTTACTAAAAAATGTGCTAAAATTTTTAAAAAATATATATTAAAACTGTCGTGGGTCACCAATTTAGCGGTATGTGCGTTGGGAGGATGTTTTATATTTAATAAGATAATTAATAAGAAATCAGAAAAGGTTGCGAGTTTATTGCGTGTTCTAAATTCATCTCCCAAAACACATACAACTATTTTTAGATATTGCAATTGTTTTACTCAGCTATTTATTTATAATTGAAATAATAGAATGATGATAGGTTTCATAATAAAAGAAAACTTACTCAGATTAATTATATTTTCAGATTAAAACAGTTAATAAATGTAATTGGATTGTTTCGCGATACTAGGGTCGGTCGGGATAAAATATTATAATTATTGAACATTGTGTTTGAACGCTGGGCCGACGAGCGAATGGCAATTCGCCTCGTCGATCGATCGAAATACGATGCGCTGTCTCTCGGTCGTCTTCGGCAATCTTCGTGAGATGCGAGATCGTCCGAGCGAGATGGCATCGATGATGGAGAGGTACATCCTCGCCACACATTCACCGCCTCGTCAACATTCATGCTACGTCTCATGCATGTTCTTCTATTGTTCAGACTTCTAACATTTCCTTCTTTCAGAATATCGTTCACATGGTCGTGCCATCCTTTTCTTGGGCGCCCCCGACCTCTTTTTCCATTCCTGTCAGCCTTATATATTTTTTTCGTCAAGCGTTCTTCATTCATTCTTTCCACGTGACCAAACCATCTAAGTGTGTTAACTTTCATTCTAGTTACTACATCTTTCTTCATCTTACATTCTTTCCTAGTGACCTCATTTCTAACTCTATCATACATCGTTCTATTACAAATTCTTCTTAACGATCTCATTTCATTCACAGTAAATGGATAAGTATTGTGGAACTAGACTAGGAACGTCGAAAACATGAAAACATTCTACGTACTCCTCTAAAGACACTTGTAATGGAGATAACATGTTAGTTAAATCGGCCTCGTTGATGCAATCAATTATAGGGTTATAGATTTAAATGATTAGTGCTATCATAAACAACAAAGACTTTCTTGTCGTAATTTATTTTTACTATGTCAAATAAGGAAAAGCAAATATTTATCGATAATACCTACCTGCATTATCGAATTCTTGGAATGTGAATTTCGCGTTGTACATTAAAAACAAATTAGTCATTATATTTTTATTCCTAGTATGGTACTTACATTAAAAAACTGGCATTCTTGACTTAATTGATCATCGTTATCTCTAACCGCATTTTGTTGTCGTACCTTTACAATCAAAAACGGACCAACAAGAAAATAATACGTTTAATTCTAATTATAATTTGTTCTTAGTATAATAATTTGTAGGTATATAAGTAAACACAAAAAAATTAAGATATGAAATTTTTAATCTATTTTTCACTAACATGTATTTATTTATTTATTTCATCTCACATATAATATTTTGAAAATTAATACACAAATGTATTCAACCTCACTAGGAAAAAACCTGTATCGAGGTGTTAAATGTATAGGGCGACCATGATTAATACAGATGAAGAAAAAATATAAAATAAATTAAAAATATAAAATAATAAAAATAACAAAAGTTAAAAATAAAAATATCACTTCAAACAAAGAATGTCAAGGAAGAAAACACTTTTACAATCCTCTGTCCATACAAACGCTTTAATATTCCTTTTAAATTGGTGTAATGAATAACATGTTTTAATATTGACAGGAAGGACATTAAACAGACATTAAATCACTCAATTAATAAATTTACTTTTATTTTAATTTTGTTCATAGATAAATCATAATTTAACTGTTCAAAACATGTAAAAACAGTAAAATGTTATTGTTGCATCTAAGCGTTATAAAATTATAATTTTATTTCAATATTTTTCAATATTTTAGAGCTGATTTTTATCTGTTAAAACCTAATTGTTTTCACATTTTAAAAAAACGAGTTTTTTGATTTTTGTTTAACAATAGACACTTCCTTATAAAGAGTTGTATACCTCCTACATATATAGTGGAAGTATTGTTGGCCACAATACACTTGTTTATTATATTCTATTCATTATATTCCAGTCTGACGTTTTATTTTTCATTCAAAACGATTAGGTATTATGGTTGTCGCCAAATAACTTCAACTTTTAGCCGAGAAGGGGGGCCATTTGCACGTAAACCACCGGAAGCTCATTTAAGATGTTTGGCGAAAATTATATATAGTGGTATATTTTTTCAAATATTTTCATTTTCTTGTTACAAAATATTGTTTTTTTCCATGTTATTCGTTTTATCAGATCTTTTTGTGTTATCGAAACACGGAAATGGACTTTTAAATTATGCAAGGTGTATTTTGAGTTATTATTTATAATTCGGAAGTTAAATTTATTTGAAAATAAATACAGCATCTATGATGAAACATCTTCAAAGGTAACAAACAAACTCTCTCTCCGTAAAATATAACGTAAACCCGCAAGTAGGTATAAGTTTAGGGCATTTCCTGAGGCACTGATTGAAGCGCCGCCGGATCTGGGCTTTTATTATGCTAATGACGAATTAACATAAAACTTTTGCACCGACAGCCGTCAAAATACCCTAGCTTCCGAGAATAACAACGGCAGAGTCGCAAGGCAAGGGCCGGTTCAAGGGTTGTCGACGCCTGGCACACATTAAAATTTATTGACCCCCATATCTTCAAAATTGAGGTCAAAATACTAGAAAAAAAATTATCTACTACCTATTTACATATGTAGATTACTTAAATAATCAACAAATAATAAATATATGTAGATGGTTATAGCACTGGATTAGTAGGTATTCTAGTGGACATTGGTTTGAATCCTGCCGCGACCGATTTCACTCACATATAGTAGAAGCATATTTGCTTAGATAAGGAAAACGTATGAGTATGCATTAGTTCTGTTACCAGGACACATTCTTACAAAGAAACCAAATGAATTCGAAAAAAAAACATTTTATTTTTGCAAAACTGTAAAATGTATCCGCCGATTCGTTACAACGATGATCATTTTCATAAATGATTTTTTTTAATATGTCTCGTATTGTTCCGAGTATTTTATGAACCTCCGATATAGTTGTCTTGTCGTGACGCGTGACTGCACCATTTAAGACTATGGTAGATCTGGCCCTGCGCTTGGCGTATTGTAATTTGACAAACGGATTACGGCACAAGGCGGTGCGGTGCGATTTCGTCACTCGCACCAGTTTTCGTACGGGTAAAGTAGATCACACTCTTGCTGCATCGCTGCAAGACGAAACGATCTGACCGATATATACTTACCTATCATACATAATAGCTAGTTTGAGTTGAACGGAAGGTGGTGAATCATGTCATGAGAAAAGAAATACTGTTGCTGTATATTATATTATACGCTTTTCCGATCTGCTTGCAATGTTATTTGTGGGAACAAAGATTTTCGCATACTTTTTTTGTTCAGTTCTGACCCGTTGAACTGTTATATAGTCTTGTGATTACTGTTGTATGAATATTGTATGCAAGTTTTTCATTTTATATATTTTAGTTATATAGTTATTTTTTATTGCATATTATCAAGACTAGTATCATGCTGATATTGTATTTTGAAAGTTTTATCACAACGTACCTATCTACGTGTGTGCTGTGTAGGTACCTACTGTGTATGGCGCATTTATTCTACTTTATCGATTATTGACTAAAGTACTTGCAAATTTGTATATCGAATACTCGCTCAAAGGATATCTGATCAGTGCTTCTCATTTTTTTGTCTATCAAATATTTCAAAGTGACCCCAAGATCAGGAAAATTAATTTTCAAATTGCTAAAAAGCCACATCACTTTCATAAAATGGCATTGAAGAATTATCAAGTTTTAATAATAAAATACTTAAATCTCAAATAATTAAACTCATTTTATGAAGATTCTGAAAATTTTCCATACAAAATTTGAATACTTTGTGGAGTGACTTGGTAGTGAGGAGTATAGATTTGCTTAAAAGTTCAGTGTTTGCCACAATCAACTATATGACCATCCATCAATGTTCTCTTTTCATTATAAGGTTACCAACATTTTTGCTGTCGTTTCATCATTTTTCCAAAACGTTCAATTCCGTCCGTCGATGAAATAAAAAGGTTCCTGCAAATTGACAAAATGTTCAATTTACACGTATGTTTTACTAAACCCGTGTCACGTAAATGTTTTATTCCGTATTATGTCACTACTCTGGGTTGTACCTTACAACACTTTTATCGATCTTAATCAACCTTGTGGCCTCTTCCAAACAATATCACCTTGTTTGTCGTCACCCCTTAATGTTCCCCCTTACTTGATCCCCTCTGTGGTACAATTATTGAAACCTAACTTGGCACAGTATGTCCTTTTTTCAATTTGATATGTTTACTCTGGTGTCATGCTATATCCTTACTTAAGTAGGTACTTTGATATTTATTTATTTCACAAATATAAGTATTAATTTGATGAATCGGTGACATAGCACTTGAGGTGACCACGGTTGTCACTAAATGGCGCTATATAAATTGTCATTATTATTATTATTATAGCAGCTAGTGCGCTGGATTAGTAATAGTTTAAGAGATAGCAACGTCAATAAACAATTCATTTTTATGTCTGTTTTTTGATATTTCCCTCCTTGTTGAATATAGGTATAAAATAGGTAAATCTGGCACCAGGGAGTGGTTGCGTTTACCAATGCGCATCCCCTTTCCATAGGCGAAAATTGCAGATTTTAGCATCATTTGTATCTTTGTAAGTCCTTTTTGTGCTCTTTTACCATTTATCTGATCACAATGAAACTTGCTGATTTGTTAAGCGCACACCAGGGAAGATTATTGAAAAGAAAAGTCTTCTTTTTTTTTTCTTATTTTCCAAACAGAGTTTATAGAAACAAATAACATACATGTACAAATTATACTGAAAAAATGTTAAAATCTACGCACTGGTAAATGCAACCACTCCCAGGTGCCAGATTTACATTTTTCATACATATATTCAATAAGAAAGAGAATATAAAAAAAAACAGCCATCAAAATGAAAAATCGAAAACGTTGCTATTTCTTGGACTACCCAGTACCCAGTGGATGTGGATGCGTTGTTCATTTGTTTAGTTTATAGTCAGCAACTCCCAGACCGTTATTTTGTATAGGCCAGACTTAAATAACATTATAAAGGCTGTTTTTTCTGTATAAGAATACTACAGCAGGTATCATCGATTGGAAAATATGAATCATGAATAATTGTGGCTTTCGGAGAAAACACCATTCAAAGTGAAGAAAATTGGTATTTTAACACGTCAGTTATAGTTATAAAGCGTGATTTTTTTTTATATTTACTAGGGAGACTATAAGAAATCATGTCTTCCATTTACAGACACTTTTGTTGATGGAAGCCCCCCGATGAACACCTTTAGTTTAATAAATTGTCTCTTTAAAAATTTTAGTGTAGTGAACTGTATTCAAATTTCTATTCAATGTACCTACTTGTACCGAAACAATTGGTTACATTTTTTCTTTACAACTATGCTATGTATATTTGTGTTAAATCAATTGATATCTATATATAGCTTAACGCGTGTTCTAATTTACTTTGTATATGCTAACGACAATAATTCATTTGAACGACTGATGTGTGTATAGGTACGTTATTACATATTATAACATATTTGTTTATTTATGCTTTTGAATGACCGTATTACCTTTTGTCGTGTTGTGTTGTTATCACCGATGGCGGTGTATTGTTTTCATGTCTGAAGTATTATCATTAGGTAGTGTTGTAATATAGAACATATTATTTGACCTCATTTTTTTCTTACTTAAGGTGCATTTTTATAAGAATCTGATAGTATGTGTATATGTCTCTGTTTCGGTAACAGCGATGTGTTGTGATGGTATTTGATTACTTTGCGTACCTATCAGTTGAAGCTTAAATATGACAAATAAATAGAAACAGTTTGAGATTTTGTATTTGTCTATATTTATACAAATTTCCAGCGTTATAGGTTTTATGATTTTTGAGATATATCGACAGTTGGAATATGACAAGTTAGTTAATATGACTATGACAAGTTACGTTTCAATTGTACCACAGAGCGCATCAAGTGATCATGTGTCGGTTTTAGAAATAAAGGATGAATAAATAAATTTCAGTCGAATTATTTTATGGTTATTTATTTTTCGAAGTTTTCACACATTGCGTGTGAGTGTTATATTATGATAATTTAGTAGATGTACGAGGCATTGTGATGCATTTCGTTGGAGTCGCTTGGATAATAATGATTTGAAAATGTATGTCATACGTTTTATAATCCCATGTTTTTAGTAATTTGTGATTTATAGTTTCTTATGGAAATTACAGTTTTATGCGTTTGACCTAATATACGAGTACGATACATAAAAAGTACAATTTATTATATAGTTTTTACAAACGGACTTTCGATTGTGCCTAAGTTTTTTTTTTATTTGTACTTTTTCTTAGCAACTGCCCCACGTGGTGGTGGGGTCTGCTTTTTGGGTCTTCCACTGTCCTTGTTCAGTAAATCCGAATATTGCGTTGTCTATACTTTCACTCACTTTATGTTTTCAAGAAAAAACTAAATAAGGAATAGTTATCCCATAATATCTGATCCCGATTTCCTCTCCTCTGTTTCATCTCCGTTCTTTCCCCATCCTTTTTTCCTATGATATTTTTTTGTCTTTAATATTTATCTTAGTGTAATGTGTTTTTTTCGCTTTTATTCTTTTGTTTATATAGATATACAATTATGCCATACTTTGGTTGATTGACAATCAGTCCACGAGTGTGCATTATATTTGTTTATTTTATGTACAAAAAGATAAATAAATAAAGTAAATAAATTAGGTAATCTTAAGTAAAATTCGACAATTAATTTTCTTTGATGGTGCAATGTGCTGGATAGTTGGAATTAAAGCGAATATTTATTATTATATTTATTATTTTTTGACACTTACCAGAACATTTACAGAAAAATAGGCATACAAAAGTGTAATACAAAATAAAATAAAAATTAAGAAAAAATAAAACATATAACAGACAACAAAAATAATGTACCTACCTATAAAATATATAAGACTTCAAAGTAAAAAAGAGTATAATACGCATGTCATAGAATAAGATTATCGTATAATACGCAATCCAACAACTACCAGAACAGTATCGAAATTTATTTGTTTATTTATACTATATATAGAAGGTTTGCAAATGTTTATCTCTGTATGTATGTGGGTATCGTACGTACGGGTTTAAGCAGCGCCGGCATGGCATCCATCCTCGTTTGCTAGAGTTGGATCTAGACTGTTGTAGAGGTATGTGTGTGAGAGAGGTGTGAGGAATCGTCTCATTGTGCATGCGGCTCGCGCCCTCGCCCTGGGTGCGAATTACCAAGCCGTCAGCCGCACTCCTTTTCGGACGGAAATAATGAAAAATATTTCAGGATGCCTCTCTTGTCAAATGGCGCCCTCATTCACCCTCCGCCTCTCTTCCACTTAAAAATGACGTATGTCCGCACTCCCCCTTCCATTCTAACCTTTACACCGCCAAAGCGAAGAGATCTTATCGCCGGCGTTTTAAATCGTCTCGGCCGCTCTTTGGTGGAACTTGAACATTTTGTCAAGTTATTTAGATATCTGAAACCTTAACTATATATTATATACCTATAGTTATTATATACCTTTTTTACATTTTTTTGTCTGGATTTGTGAAACGTCTCCGCCCCCTTAGACAACGTGTCATTTATCTAAAAAAAAAACAAGAAAAGATAACTCAATGTATGGAAGTGAACAGTGGTCACGTGACTGGAAACTGTCACTTCCATACATTGAGTTATCTTTTCTTGAGCTAAATGACACGTTGTCTAGGGAGTTAGAGTTGATAAAATTAATAAATCGATAAAGGTTATTATATATTTTATTTATTACAATCACTTTCTTTATTTAAAACATGAATTACATAATTATTTGTAATGACCTCTTCTTCCTCGAGACGGACGATATCTTGTCTCATTTTTTGTTGTAGTAATGTGGATTGTAATAAAACGAAATTGTTCAAAATGTGGCACTAAGTTTAGTTCTAAATATTTCAGTATTGTTGTAAAATAGTTAAACGACGTATTAATGTGTCATAAGCACTACAATATTCGTCTCACTAAAAGAGTTATCGCATATATATTGGTTTCGAGACTGTTCAATGCCTACCTCGTTAAAACTGTTTGCATTCCGCGGGTAACTTATTGGCTAAACTGAATGTCCGTCCGTCAAAGGACCCAAAAAGCATTATTTGAATTCCTTTTATACACTTTGACAAACAAATAAATTCGCATTTCTTTGACTACACACATATTATACATACACTGTTATCTTTTTTGGAGTTGGCACAGTGAACCGAACGCTACACTCGTCTTGAACTAACTCCTACAAGTTAGGTACTTGATTTTTTTCTTATTGTGAATCCTTATTTCAGAATCTGTTATTTTTATATCTAAGATTTTCAGATTATTCGAGTTTGCATTGAGTTTAGAATTTATCACAGCAATGCGAATCAGCAGAATTATTATTGACATAATTATGTTGAATTTAATAATTTATTACCCATTTAAATTCACGATTAATCCCTGATTCAGCTATCGTAATACAACTTGAACCCCTCTCGTTGGTGTGCAAATCGCAAAATTGTGATTTTTTGCTTGATTGGTAGGTATATGTGCAATTCGCCCCCCGCCACGGCGAAATGGTTCAAGAAGTTACATCTAACATATACATCCTTGTAGTAACAAGTACATATATATCCTCATATATTCCCTAAGTTAAGCATAGATGCTACGAAATCGGTCGTGGCAGGATTCGAACTCGCGACAGAATGGTTGTTTCAGCTAGAAGACGCACATCTTTATTAATACGTGAAGCGAAAACTTCGGACCCCTTTTTAAGCAAACTGCGCGCACAGAGGAGTTTGAGGAGTAACATTTCAAATGTTTTAAATTCAAATACAGAACATGTTAAAATACATAATCTACTATTACAATTACACTTTGCAATATGTGAAAAGAAAACTTTGTACCCCTTGATGAATACATAATGTTTATTTTTATCATAATTGGTCCAATGACTTTTCAAACATAAAAAAAACAATGAATTAAGGTCGAATATTGACCTCTGCGGGATTAATCTATCTATATTATAAATTTGAATGTTTGTATCTATGTATGTGTTGAATGCGCTCCTAAACCGTTCATCCGATTGCAATGAAACTTTGGTGAATTGTTGAGAGTATGCCTGGGATGGTTTCTGGATTAAAACATTTTTCTTCTTTTTCTTTTTCATCGTGTATTTGGTCATTTTACCTATGAAGGTGGACTATCCTGGGAACCGTTCATCTGATTGCAATGAAACTTTGGTGAATTGTCGAGCGTATGACCGGGATGGTTTCCGGATTATGAAATTTTTCTTCTTCTTCATCTGGTATTAGGTCATTTTACTTATGAAGGTAAAATGACCAAATACTCTGGGAGAAGAAGCTCCAACTCTCCTTCCATCTCTTCGCAGGTCTTCCAGGACAGTTTCTGGATTTAAACTTTTTTCTTCTTCTTCATCGGGTATTTGGTCATTTTACCTATGAAGGTGGAGTATCCTGGGAGAATAAGGTCCAACTGTCCTACCATCTCTTCGCAGGTCTTCCAGGATGGTTTCTGGATTCAAACTTTTTTCTTCTTCTTCTTCTTTATCGTGTATTTGTTCATTTTACCTATGAAGTTGGAGAATCCTGGAAAAAGAAGGTCCAACTGTCCTTTCATCTCTTCGCAGGTCTTCCCAGTATTGTTTCGGGAATTAAACGTTTTCTTTACCTACTGAAGGGACGGGAGGTAATGAAGGGAAGGGAGGTACTGAAGGGCCTGAAGGGACGGGTGGTACTGAAGGGTCTGAAGGGACGGGAGGTTCTGAAGGGACGGGAGGTACTGAAGGGACGGGAGGTACTGAAGGGACGGGTGGTACTGAGGACGGGTGGTACTGAAGGGACGGGAAGTACTGAAGGGACGGGAGGTACTGAAGGGTCTGAAGCGACGGGTGGTAATGAAGGACCATTTTTAATTATACAGGCAATACGAAGTTTGCCGGGGGTTCACTAGTATATATATATAAAAATGGATATACGTATGTTTGTTTGTTTGTATGTGAGCATTGGACTCCCAAACCAACCATCTGATTGCGATGAAACTTTGGGAATTTGTTCAGGTCATACAGGAGAAGGATAATGCATTATAATTTATTTATTTATTTGATACCTATCTTACAAAACTTTTTTTGAAAAAAAAAATGTTTTGTATTGAAATGAAACTTATTAGGTTTGTTCAGCGCGCACACGAGAAGGTTCATGAATTCAAATTTATTTATTTATTTAATATCTCACACAAGAATTTACAAAAAAATATATATTTGGGATTGTCATAGAATTTTAGAGATTCGTTCAGTGCATATACTAAAGAGAAAGGCAATCGTGGTTTCACTGGATTCATGAATCCAGGCCCACGAGCACAGGCGACCAGAGTACTAGCCAGAATAGGCGAGCCACATGGGCTTGCGACCATGTATGCGGGATTAAGGGGCCCCTTTATGACTTAAGTCACGCTCACCACTCACTCACCAATCTCCGACTGATACTCCACTCCCCTGCGCAACCAAATCCAATAGGATGCGGATAATGCTGCTTTTACCACCATATCCAAAAGTTCTTTTATTTTGTTCCAGGAAGACCCAGGTCTTAAAAGTAGGAATATAAAGATTTTGCGGGCAGGCCTCTCGCCCCCACCTCTACAGCATATACATATATTCGTGAGAAAACGTTTTTGAAGTTTACGTAATCCAATTATTTAACTTCTCGCACAAAAGTTTTTGAAAAATTAACTATTTGGTAATGCATGAAATTTTTAAATAAAATAAATCAACGATCGAATAAGTTAATAAATAAATACATAAATCAATAAATAATTGGAAAAAATCCTATATATCCATATTTTATAAATGGTATCTACACTCAAAAAATGTAGTTGTTAAAAGTAAATAATTTACTGCTAATAATAACCAAGCAACTTTGTTATTATAGTACCTGCAAAGTTCGTTGCTAAAAATTGCCAAGTAAATAATCTGCTAATTTTAACCCAGTGGCTTTGTTATTATTTATTCTTTCTTTTGTAAAACGGAAAATACTAATTGGTAATCAAGCTTTAACATCAAAATAGTATAAACATCTTTACATTACATCTCAAATGTTAATATTAGCAAATCAACACACGATATTTGTGAATAATAATGATAATCTTTGACGAATATCTCATCTTAATTCAACTTAATTCAATCATTTTTCAGTGAAACATGTCTTATTTGACGAGTATTATACTTTATTTAATCATTTTTAATGTGACATATAATATTTGGCGAGAATTATACTTTATTTAATATTTTTTTTAAATATATCGTGTCAAATTTGAGAAATATTAATATTTTTATGTATGAAATGTCAAATTTGACAGATGTCGAATACAAAATGTCCGTATAGGTACCTGTTACTCGGTTAAATTTAAACAAGTACATTGCTATTGGCAACCAACTTCATTATAACAGTATTAAATACGGAATTATAATTAGCGAATCTAGATATGAATGTTAAATAATAAAATGGAAATATATCGATCAACTATTTTTATACATTTGGAGGTAAATAATTAAACAGGCAGGACAACGTCTGCCGGGTTTTACTAGTAGTATATAAAAATGGTATAATGGTAAAAGTTTTTTGTTTGAATAAGTAAATAAAATGATAAATGAATTAATGAATAGGGACGGAAGGGAATGAAGGGACTGTAGGGATGGAAGGGAATAAAAAGACAGAATTATAATTAGCAAATCTAGAAAAGAATGTTAAATAATAAAAAGGAAACATACCGATCAACCATTTTTATGTATTCGGAGGTAAATAATCAAACAGGCAGGACAACGTCTGCCGGGTTTTACTAGTAATATATAAATTTAGATACCTGATATTCACTTAGTTTAGTAATAATATCCACACACCCGTATTATTTTGAGTAAAACCAGTTTTCAGATATCTCAGTCTGACAGGTTTTATTTTATTAGCGCGGAATCGGGAACATCCTCTACGCTGAATTGCCGATGTAGAATGGCGGTGAGACCCGCATATTCGGCGATATACTATTTTATATAAAAATATATTTTAATACCTACTTATGTGTGTAATAAAATTCCAACTTACACAACATTGTTCAAATTGGTTTATGATTATTATGTGTGTGTGTGTTTTATGTGTCACAACGGCGTAAAAATATGCCTACCATTGTGTTATTAGATGATGTACCTACATAATATTTTTAAGTTCGTTGACTTCGATCTACGTAATGGTTCGATGGTCCTAATTCGGACACGTGTAAGGATGCCTTAGGTTAATATTTATTTACTTGTGCCGTTTCATCTAAGTATTTTTGTATCTTTGATTATTCACTAGTTATTACATTCGATTATTCAATAAGTCAAAACTGGCAATATGATGTGAAACAGCCTGTTGATGACAGGGCATTTTTAAGGATAGCAAAAATATTTTTAATTTTAGCACCCCTTCAGTTAAACAATATTTTATTAAATTTTCAATTATCAACAATACATTTTGTTATTGTATGCATCGTTCTACATTTTTTTAAATATTGTTACAATTAATATATCAAACCCAGTGCCCAACAGGCGACCCTAATAACAGGTTCTTTAGTGTTTATTTCTCATTTATGTCGCTCACACAAATGTACCAAATGCACAAATGTATACTACCTCGATTCAGGTTTGTCCTAGTGGGGTTGTTGAATACATGTGAAATATTCATTTTATTGTATGTGATGTGAGGTTTAAAAAATGGTGTATAGGTACAATACATTGAATAAATTTAAATAACCTCAACAAATGGATATGGTTGGTTGGAAGAATTTGTAATTTGAGGCAATAAGCCCGCCATTATGCACCATTTTAAGACTGTGTACAGTAAGTTTAAAATGAAAAAAACAATATCCTACATAATGTAAATGTATTTTTGTGCATAATTGTGTATTTATTTGTAGGTGTATGTGCGTGAATTTATATAATGACTGTTCTGTGTGCTTCCTCATTTTAAATTGTGCAGCCCTAGATCAGGTTATTACCTAGTTGACCACATTATATAAACATTTTTGTTGTATTGTATGTTTTCTATTTAATGATGCAATTTTGAGAATGTATTTCAATATATTATGTAGAATTCATACATCAAACTCAAACATGTGTTTGTCAGTGAATACCGTATACTGCTCCTATTATAACATAGGGACATCTTTGGGTTATTGCATAGCAAATTCTCTTGATTACCATTGCGGTTGAGTTTATTTATAGGTGTATATGAACATTCTCAATTGTATATTTACATCCCAATATATCTACTAGCATAACACCATTATGTATCATGTAATATATTTTAAGTTGTATTCAATGATTTGTCATTTATTTGTAAAATAAAGTATATAAATATGTTTCTCTCTGTCTCTCCAATGACGCTAAAGCTTATATTGAGCCATGGTCTTCTACAACCTTCGCCTCCAACTCTGCCTGTCCTCAGCCGCTCTCTTCCAACTTGCCAACTAGAGATGCTTTCATCTGGAGTGTTGCCAATATGTTTGCGATTTGTGTCATTTATTTGTTAAAAAAAATACGTTTACTACATTGGAAATGAAATGAATGATTTTTTTACACCCTTTTATTTAACTTCACCTGTCTATCCGTACTGGAATTTTGCAATCGTTTGCAAACTAATTTCTCGACCAGTTAGAATTCAGAAACTTTCTGAATTTGTGTATTCCCAATGACAAAGCATTTAAAAAAATCAAGCTTGATTTATTTGATATTATAATAATATTAAAGAAAAATGTAATTTTACAAAGTAAACAATACTTATTGTATAAACGGAGAATTATTTTTATTGTATTTTTGACAATCACATTTTAACTTTTCAAAAAGGGTGTCCTCATATTTTTATTTACTTGTTTTTCACTAGGTACTATATGTACCTATAATGTTGAAATTTATTTTATTTATACCGATATGTATCCAATATATTGTATATTTATGTATATCGATATGTATCTAATAAATTGCATATTTTTATTGTTTCAGGTAAGAGAACTCATTGACTACTGGTGTCACCGTATATAATTTCGACCTGAAGTGGTAATGTTAAGACTATTTTCTCTTTTCTTTCAATTAATGTTGATACAAAATATTTAGCATCTTATAGTGCCTAGGAGACATACTCGTACAAATAAATTTGGGATAATTTTAGAGGCATATGCTTGGTCAAAATAATAGTATGAATCGCGAAATGGTAGCAATACGATCATGTTGAAAATTAGGTGTCAGCCCACTTTATAGCCGTATTGTGTGTATATTTGTAGTTAAATTATATACTTATTTTTTAAGAATAAAGGTTATACTAAAGAAAAAAACGTATATTTCCTACAGAAACACTTTTTGATACATTCGAAGTTCCTAAAATAGAATATATTTATAAAAAAACGTCAATTTTACAAATTTTTAAAGATAATGATGTATTGCAAAAATTTAAAAAAAATATGTCACTACGATTCCGAAACGATTTTAAAATTCATAAATGTAACATTAGACAAATGAAAAACAATTACATTTATATGAGAATAAAGAATTTCAATTGCCTCCCAGATGAAACAAAACAGATAAATGATTTTAAAAGGTTCAAACAAAGACTGAAAAAACATTTCACTACCTAAAAACGTGGTATATGCAATGGTGTATGGTTTGTTTTTGACATGTATTGAAATGACCAAAATTGTTTCGAATTTCCCGTTTTCTTTTATTTTTTATGTATATTTGTTTTTGTATAGCTTTTTTCATCATTTTGTAACTCTGTATTTATTGTATTATCTAATATCTAATGATTCCCTCATCATGCACAAGGTTTTAATCTTTTTGATATGGTAATGCAACAATTTTACTTTTTTTCTCTTCTTTTATTTTTTTATAAATATCATAATGTATTGTATAATGTTATTTGCAATGTTGTTAAACAAAAAAAAATGTTACATAAATAAAAAAAAAAAAAATTTTCGTTTCTTTGTTACAGCAATTTTGCAACACAGCAAAGCAAAAAGTAACTTTGTCACAATAAATCTTAATATTGTCATTAAAATATGTCCAAGATTCAAGATTTCATTTGCTCCAAGATCTCCCATGTGACGCGGTTGCGGTTTTTACATAAACGATAAATTTATTTAACTTTCGATTTCCTTTATTTCAATGAAAAAATAAATAACTATCAGGAAATCATAATATGTTTGAATGCTCGGTTACAATTTTTTAATCCCCTACAAAACCACCGTCGAGACATCTCACTCGATTTATTTTTTTGGCATTGGTATTGTGTCAGCGGATTATCTATAGATGTTCTCAAAACACGTTTGCATGTCAATTATTTATATTATTATTTATTTCGGAGATGATCGTCGGAAGATTTTCGTTTACGTTGCGTGATGTCCCTTTGAAAGATTTGGTTTTTATTTGGAGTGGGGATTATTGACACTATAAGGTCGTTGACATAACATATTTTGCTTAATATAAAATAAATAATAAACACTTCCTTGCACCCTGCGCAAGTGGCGAGTTTATTGCTGTATGACAATTACTAACCAGTGTTTCCACCCCAGAGAAGCAATATATGCGTGAGAAATGAATTTAAATAAATTTCTCTTCTGCTGGGAGTCGAACCCAGGACGCTCGCACAGTTACCGAACGGCTTACCAACTGTGCCACGGCGCAAATTAAGCACGGTTAAGCAAATCTCGATCGAATTCGAATCATAGCTATGATTTTCTCGATCACGTTTGAGTAAAGAGCGATGAACGAAGATTTTTTTTTCACATAAGTACCTTTGTGTCTTAGAAGGATTGTTCTTGGTTTCAATGCAATTAAATGTCATTGATAAAATTATTGTTTTACTTTTATTTCTAGTTTATAGCTGTGACCCAATTTCTGGAAAAGTTTTGAAAATATATCCATGGTTTTTCGTGCCAAGGAATACTTCCTTCGTATAAATCCCCAATATTATAATAATTAGGTAGGTATAGGTACCTACTGAAAGACATCAAATCTAATATCACCGTAACCATTATATGGTTGTCATAACTATATTATTTTGGTACCTATGGCACTCATAATAATATAGGTTGTTATGTTGTATACTAACACCGTGAATTTTGATTTATATCAATGGTAATTGTTATGCCTTTAGATGGTGTTATTGTTAAAGTTTCAAGGAATAATCACAAATAAAACTTTTTATTCATAAACGAGTCAGATTACTTTTACTCTGTACAGTTTACGTTTTGTTTTGAATCTAAATTTTATATTTAGCTTATTTAAAGGAGAAAACAAAAGACTAAAATGTGTATTGTAATTTTATATATTTATGTAAATTTATTAACATTCTAAATGCGGTGGGCTACTAATCCTGTGGTCGCGAGTTTAAAAACAAATACTTAAAGGGTGGTAACAATTCAAAAGTTTTTGTGTTAACAGAATGAAAATTCATTTTAAAATTAACAAATAAAATAGAAAACGGTATTTTTCCACAGATTCGATTTTTTACGGCCAAACGTTTTCGCCGAGTTGTCTCGGAAAAAAAATTAAAATCACTGAAACTCCGCCCACACATTTGGCAACACGGTAAATATTTGATGTATTGTTGTATTATTCTAGTCAATATTGGTTTCTTTTAGACCTCAATAATCCGGAGACAACTCGGTGAAAATAGTTCGGTCGTCAAAATCTAATCAGTGAAAAAATACTTTATCTTTATTATTTGTTAATTTCTAAGGGTGATTTCATGATTTTTTGGGTGAAATGTGCATTGCGCGCAACCGGTCAAATAGTGTTCTTTAAAAATACGTATTATTAATTAATGACTTTCGGCCCAATTCGAAATTTTACTATAAAATATATACTTAGCATAGCTTCCTTTATGTGAACTCTTACGAAAATGGCGCTACATAAATCATCCTATTATAAATATATATCATAGTTAGAAGGAATCAAAATATCACTAATCAAGGATCACGATAGGCGAAAATCCAAGATAAAAATGTATTAAATATAAAGTCAATGAACTTATCTCCCGGGCCTGTTTTCTCTATACCTAATATTGTAAATAATTGTGTCGCAATGGGTCTGGTTTAAGTGCCGCCTCTGTTGCCCAGAAGCAAGGCGCCTGCCGATACTGTGGCGTCGTAAAAAGGTCTCTTCACTTGTTTAAGTACATTCTGCTATTATATAATAATATTGTTAGGTATACATACTTAGGAGACGGATCTTCTAGACCAGACTGACCTATAGATTATACATAATATGAAGTACTCTGGCAGACTACGTGCCTGTTGCTAAACAGAGCTTTCACACAGCCAAATAAATGTCCTACTATCTTATATATTTTTATATATTTTGTACATATTTGCCAATTTATTGCAACCAACTGGATTTTTATGCTATGAAAAACGAAGGTTTCAAAGAAAATTAAATAAAATATTGTACGATCGATCATTAAAGCGACAATTCTAATTGTCTCTTGAATATACATATTATTATCTGCAGTGAGTTACAATTTACAATGTCGAGTTATCTGAAGGGCAAGTCTGGTCCAACCGGCGAAATCAGAACCCTCACGATTACCCATATCATGGATATAATTATTATAAGGAATTTTACTTTATTCATTTTTTGTCAATTCATCAGCTATATGAAGGATAAGTTACTATTTAGTACTTTAACCAATTACATAAAACAAAGCATTTTTTTTCGTTAATCAGTTAAGTAATTCAACAATGTTGGCTTTTTACGCTAATAAAACGTATTGCTTCGTAACTGTATCCATGAAATAAAAATGACCATTTATTAAATAATATGTTAGCATGACTTTTCTAAAAGGGGTTGGTTCAAAACCACATTCGTATATTGATATAACAAAAGTTGAGTTGGGTACGATAGCGTGGATATGTCACACCCTCCTTATTGGTCCATAATTACATTACATTATGTACCTATATTGTGTTTATTATTTTCGGAAGTTCATTGAAGTCGGGGAAATTTCAAGTGATTCATTCGTATGTGTTAGTTTTGGCCAATCTTCAAAGAGATCGGATTTGTTTTGTATATATTATAAACATAACGAACATCATATAAGCGTCCATTTTAATGAATATTGTTCAACAGTTATGATCATTTTATTAGATTTATCCAAAAAATGACAATTTCGGAAAAAAAAAATTAAAATAAATTTTGATTTTTCTTTTGAAGTCGATAAACAGAAATAAAAAATTATGACAATTTTTTAACATCTCAATAGAGACGAAATTGGTAAACCAAGAACTCAAGGCACCTACAGGGCTTGCGACCTGTCATCGGCTGGTTTGTGTGACCACTTTTTGCGCTTGCGCAACATTCAACAATTATGCCTTTTTATTGAGTTCCCTATCAATCCAATGTTAATTAGTTATATCTTAATCATGAAAATCTCTTCGTTAGAAAATAAGCTAAAAACACCATCGCCATCTATGATGTCACGAAGAATTTTTTTCTACAACGCCATCTATTGAGAAATTGGTTCGTCTCTATCAGGGAAAAATATCCAATGTTTCTGTATTCGACAAATAAAAAATATAAATGTAAAAATATTCGATAGAAAAAAAAGTTCCCCTGTGATCAAAACTTTTTTTAAATCATTGTCCTTGCGTACAAGGATTTTTGTATTCTTTGGTTGTGATACATACAAACAAATATCGACGAAAATTATTACTGTTTTGTATATTTAACATTAACTCTGGTTGGTTGGAAGAAATTGCCATTAGGCAATAAGCCCGCCAGTGTACTAAGTATATGTACAGAAAGATTCAAATAAATAATTAATACATACCCTTTTCATAATACCCGTTGGTAGTTTATTAAAATACGAATAATTAGTAGACACTACTAATTATTAAACGAGTGGGTTGTGGCCAACACTAAACTCTCCACACCACAAATATTGACAATGAAATATTTTATTCATTCTAAATTTTACTACCAAGAATATAAATTTTCTAACGATAGTATATTTTCATGTTAAGATAGACAAACTATTAATGCAGTATGGTGAAGAATTCTAATGTTGTATGAAATATTTTAATAAAAGCAGATAAATTTTGTTTTAAAGGACGTTAGAGCATTTTGACAATTTTGACACGTAATATCATATGAAGAAATTTTTGTTATTTATGAAAAGCTAATCAGTTCGATGTTCAAGCTCTTTACATTATAACATGAAATCAAATTACTGAACTTTTCCATACATAAGAAATTTATCTTATTATATACATTTTTATTCATACTAAATTTTACTACCAGGAAAATAAATTTTCTATCGACAGTATATTTTTATGTTAAGATAGACAAACTATTATTGCAGTATGGTGTAGAATGCTTATGTTGTATGAAATATTTTAATAAAAGCAGATAAATTTTGTTTTAAAGGACGCGAAAGCATTTTCCAAATTTTGACAGGTGATATCATATGAAGAAATTTTTTGTTATTTATGGAAAGCTAATCAGTTCTATGTTCAAGCTCTTTACATTATAACATGAAATCAAATTACTGAACTTTTCCATATATAGAAATTTATCTAATTACATTTTTATTCATACTAAATGTTACTACCAGGAATATAAATTTTCTTCCGATAGTATATTTTTATGTTAAGATAGACAAACTATTAATGCAGTATAGTGAAGAATGCTTATGTTGTATGAAATATTTTAAAAAAAGCAGATAAATTTTGTTTTAAAGAACGCGAGAGCATTTTTCAAATTTTGACAGGTGATATCATATGAAGAATTTTTTTGTTATTTATGGAAAGCTAATCAGTTCTATGTTCAAGCTCTTTACATTATATCATGAAATCAAATTACTACACGTTTCCATACATAGAAATTTATCTAATTACATTTTTATTCATACTAAATGTTACTATCAGGAATATAAATTTTCTTCCGATAGTATATTTTTATGTTAAGATAAACAAACTATTAATGCAGTATAGTGAAGAATGCTTATGTTGTATGAAATATTTTAAAAAAAGCAGATAAATTTTGTTTTAAAGAACGCGAGAGCATTTTCAAAATTTTGACACGTGATATTATATGAAGATTTTTTTTGTTATTTATGGAAAGCTAATCAGTTCTATGTTCAAGCTCTTTACATTATAACATGAAATCAAATTACTGAACTTTTCCATACATAGAAATTTATCTAATTACATTTTTATTCATACTAAATGTTACTACCAGGAATATAAATTTTCTTCCGATAGTATATTTTTATGTTAAGATAGACAAACTATTAATGCAGTATAGTGAAGAATGCTTATGTTGTATGAAATATTTTAAAAAAAGCAGATAAATTTTGTTTTAAAGAACGCGAGAGCATTTTTCAAATTTTGACAGGTGATATCATATGAAGAATTTTTTTGTTATTTATGGAAAGCTAATCAGTTCTATGTTCAAGCTCTTTACATTATAACATGAAATCAAATTACTGAACTTTTCCATACATAGAAATTTCTCTAATTACATTATTATTCATACTAAATGTTACTATCAGGAATATAAATTTTCTTCCGATAGTATATTTTTATGATAAGATAGACAAACTTTTAATGCAGTATGGTGTAGAATGCTTATGTTGTATGAAATATTTTAATAAAAGCAGATAAATTTTGTTTTAAAGGACGCGAAAGCATTTTCCAAATTTTGACAGGTGATATCATATGAAGAAATTTTTTGTTATTTATGGAAAGCTAATCAGTTCTATGTTCAAGCTCTTTACATTATAACATGAAATCAAATTACTGAACTTTTCCATACATAGAAATTTATCTAATTACATTTTTATTCATACTAAATGTTACTACCAGGAATATAAATTTTCTTCCGATAGTATATTTTTATGTTAAGATAGACAAACTATTAATGCAGTATAGTGAAGAATGCTTATGTTGTATGAAATATTTTAAAAAAAGCAGATAAATTTTGTTTTAAAGAACGCGAGAGCATTTTTCAAATTTTGACAGGTGATATCATATGAAGAATTTTTTTGTTATTTATGGAAAGCTAATCAGTTCTATGTTCAAGCTCTTTACATTATATCATGAAATCAAATTACTACACGTTTCCATACATAGAAATTTATCTAATTACATTTTTATTCATACTAAATGTTACTATCAGGAATATAAATTTTCTTCCGATAGTATATTTTTATGTTAAGATAAACAAACTATTAATGCAGTATAGTGAAGAATGCTTATGTTGTATGAAATATTTTAAAAAAAGCAGATAAATTTTGTTTTAAAGAACGCGAGAGCATTTTCAAAATTTTGACACGTGATATTATATGAAGATTTTTTTTGTTATTTATGGAAAGCTAATCAGTTCTATGTTCAAGCTCTTTACATTATAACATGAAATCAAATTACTGAACTTTTCCATACATAGAAATTTATCTAATTACATTTTTATTCATACTAAATGTTACTACCAGGAATATAAATTTTCTTCCGATAGTATATTTTTATGTTAAGATAGACAAACTATTAATGCAGTATAGTGAAGAATGCTTATGTTGTATGAAATATTTTAAAAAAAGCAGATAAATTTTGTTTTAAAGAACGCGAGAGCATTTTTCAAATTTTGACAGGTGATATCATATGAAGAATTTTTTTGTTATTTATGGAAAGCTAATCAGTTCTATGTTCAAGCTCTTTACATTATATCATGAAATCAAATTACTACACGTTTCCATACATAGAAATTTATCTAATTACATTATTATTCATACTAAATGTTACTATCAGGAATATAAATTTTCTTCCGATAGTATATTTTTATGTTAAGATAGACAAACTATTAATGCAGTATAGTGAAGAATGCTTATGTTGTATGAAATATTTTAAAAAAAGCAGATAAATTTTGTTTTAAAGAACGCGAGAGCATTTTTCAAATTTTGACAGGTGATATCATATGAAGAATTTTTTTGTTATTTATGGAAAGCTAATCAGTTCTATGTTCAAGCTCTTTACATTATAACATGAAATCAAATTACTGAACTTTTCCATACATAGAAATTTCTCTAATTACATTATTATTCATACTAAATGTTACTATCAGGAATATAAATTTTCTTCCGATAGTATATTTTTATGATAAGATAGACAAACTTTTAATGCAGTATGGTGTAGAATGCTTATGTTGTATGAAATATTTTAAAAAAAGCAGATAAATTTTGTTCTAAAGAACGCGAGAGCATTTTCCAAATTTTGACAGGTGATATCATATGAAGATTTTTTTTGTTATTTATGGAAAGCTAATCAGTTCTATGTTCAAGCTCTTTACATTATAACATGAAATCAAATTACTGAACTTTTCCATACATAGAAATTTATTTAATTACATTATTATTCATACTAAATGTTACTATCAGGAATATAAATTTTCTTCCGATAGTATATTTTTATGATAAGATAGACAAACTTTTAATGCAGTATGGTGTAGAATGCTTATGTTGTATGAAATATTTTAAAAAAAGCAGATAAATTTTGTTCTAAAGAACGCGAGAGCATTTTCCAAATTTTGACAGGTGATATCATATGAAGATTTTTTTTGTTATTTATGGAAAGCTAATCAGTTCTATGTTCAAGCTCTTTACATTATAACATGAAATCAAATTACTGAACTTTTCCATACATAGAAATTTATCTAATTACATTTTTATTCATACTAAATGTTACTACCAGGAATATAAATTTTCTTCCGATAGTATATTTTTATGTTAAGATAAACAAACTATTAATGCAGTATAGTGAAGAATGCTTATGTTGTATGAAATATTTTAAAAAAAGCAGATAAATTTTGTTTTAAAGAACGCGAGAGCATTTTTCAAATTTTGACAGGTGATATCATATGAAGAATTTTTTTGTTATTTATGGAAAGCTAATCAGTTCTATGTTCAAGCTCTTTACATTATATCATGAAATCAAATTACTACACGTTTCCATACATAGAAATTTATCTAATTACATTTTTATTCATACTAAATGTTACTATCAGGAATATAAATTTTCTTCCGATAGTATATTTTTATGTTAAGATAAACAAACTATTAATGCAGTATAGTGAAGAATGCTTATGTTGTATGAAATATTTTAAAAAAAGCAGATAAATTTTGTTTTAAAGAACGCGAGAGCATTTTCAAAATTTTGACACGTGATATTATATGAAGATTTTTTTTGTTATTTATGGAAAGCTAATCAGTTCTATGTTCAAGCTCTTTACATTATAACATGAAATCAAATTACTGAACTTTTCCATACATAGAAATTTATCTAATTACATTTTTATTCATACTAAATGTTACTACCAGGAATATAAATTTTCTTCCGATAGTATATTTTTATGTTAAGATAGACAAACTATTAATGCAGTATAGTGAAGAATGCTTATGTTGTATGAAATATTTTAAAAAAAGCAGATAAATTTTGTTTTAAAGAACGCGAGAGCATTTTTCAAATTTTGACAGGTGATATCATATGAAGAATTTTTTTGTTATTTATGGAAAGCTAATCAGTTCTATGTTCAAGCTCTTTACATTATATCATGAAATCAAATTACTACACGTTTCCATACATAGAAATTTATCTAATTACATTATTATTCATACTAAATGTTACTATCAGGAATATAAATTTTCTTCCGATAGTATATTTTTATGTTAAGATAGACAAACTATTAATGCAGTATAGTGAAGAATGCTTATGTTGTATGAAATATTTTAAAAAAAGCAGATAAATTTTGTTTTAAAGAACGCGAGAGCATTTTTCAAATTTTGACAGGTGATATCATATGAAGAATTTTTTTGTTATTTATGGAAAGCTAATCAGTTCTATGTTCAAGCTCTTTACATTATAACATGAAATCAAATTACTGAACTTTTCCATACATAGAAATTTCTCTAATTACATTATTATTCATACTAAATGTTACTATCAGGAATATAAATTTTCTTCCGATAGTATATTTTTATGATAAGATAGACAAACTTTTAATGCAGTATGGTGTAGAATGCTTATGTTGTATGAAATATTTTAAAAAAAGCAGATAAATTTTGTTCTAAAGAACGCGAGAGCATTTTCCAAATTTTGACAGGTGATATCATATGAAGATTTTTTTTGTTATTTATGGAAAGCTAATCAGTTCTATGTTCAAGCTCTTTACATTATAACATGAAATCAAATTACTGAACTTTTCCATACATAGAAATTTATTTAATTACATTATTATTCATACTAAATGTTACTATCAGGAATATAAATTTTCTTCCGATAGTATATTTTTATGATAAGATAGACAAACTTTTAATGCAGTATGGTGTAGAATGCTTATGTTGTATGAAATATTTTAAAAAAAGCAGATAAATTTTGTTTTAAAGAACGCGAGAGCATTTTTCAAATGTTGACAGGTGATATCATATGAAGAATTTTTTTGTTATTTATGGAAAGCTAATCAGTTCTATGTTCAAGCTCTTTACATTATATCATGAAATCAAATTACTACACGTTTCCATACATAGAAATTTATCTAATTACATTTTTATTCATACTAAATGTTACTATCAGGAATATAAATTTTCTTCCGATAGTATATTTTTATGTTAAGATAAACAAACTATTAATGCAGTATAGTGAAGAATGCTTATGTTGTATGAAATATTTTAAAAAAAGCAGATAAATTTTGTTTTAAAGAACGCGAGAGCATTTTCAAAATTTTGACACGTGATATTATATGAAGATTTTTTTTGTTATTTATGGAAAACCAATCAGTTCTATGTTCAAGCTCTTTACATTATAACATGAAATCAAATTACTGAACTTTTCCATACATAGAAATTTATCTAATTACATTATTATTCATACTAAATGTTACTATCAGGAATATAAATTTTCTTCCGATAGTATATTTTTATGATAAGATAGACAAACTTTTAATGCAGTATGGTGTAGAATGCTTATGTTGTATGAAATATTTAAAAAAAAGCAGATAAATTTTGTTCTAAAGAACGCGAGAGCATTTTCCAAATTTTGACAGGTGATATCATATGAAGATTTTTTTTGTTATTTATGGAAAGCTAATCAGTTCTATGTTCAAGCTCTTTACATTATAACATGAAATCAAATTACTGAACTTTTCCATACATAGAAATTTATCTAATTACATTTTTATTCATACTAAATGTTACTACCAGGAATATAAATTTTCTTCCGATAGTATATTTTTATGTTAAGATAGACAAACTATTAATGCAGTATAGTGAAGAATGCTTATGTTGTATGAAATATTTTAAAAAAAGCAGATAAATTTTGTTTTAAAGAACGCGAGAGCATTTTCAAAATTTTGACACGTGATATTATATGAAGATTTTTTTTGTTATTTATGGAAAGCTAATCAGTTCTATGTTCAAGCTCTTTACATTATAACATGAAATCAAATTACTGAACTTTTCCATACATAGAAATTTATCTAATTACATTATTATTCATACTAAATGTTACTACCAGGAATATAAATTTTCTTCCGATAGTATATTTTTATGTTAAGATAAACAAAATATTAATGCAGTATAGTGAAGAATGCTTATGTTGTATGAAATATTTTAAAAAAAGCAGATAAATTTTGTTTTAAAGAACGCGAGAGCATTTTCAAAATTTTGACACGTGATATTATATGAAGATTTTTTTTGTTATTTATGGAAAGCTAATCAGTTCTATGTTCAAGCTCTTTACATTATAACATGAAATCAAATTACTGAACTTTTCCATACATAGAAATTTATCTAATTACATTATTATTCATACTAAATGTTACTATCAGGAATATAAATTTTCTTCCGATAGTATATTTTTATGTTAAGATAAACAAACTATTAATGCAGTATAGTGAAGAATGCTTATGTTGTATGAAATATTTTAAAAAAAGCAGATAAATTTTGTTCTAAAGAACGCGAGAGCATTTTCCAAATTTGGACAGGTGATATCATATGAAGATTTTTTTGGTATTTATGGAAAGCTAATCAGTTCTATGTTCAAGCTCTTTACATTATAACATGAAATCAAATTACTAAACGTTTCCATACATAGAAATTTATCTAATTACATTTTTATTCATACTAAATGTTACTACCAGGAATATAAATTTTCTTCCGATAGTATATTTTTATGTTAAGATAGACAAACTATTAATGCAGTATAGTGAAGACTGCTTATGTTGTATGAAATATTTTAAAAAAAGCAGATAAATTTTGTTTCAAAGAGCGTTAGAGCATTTTGACAATGTTTACACGTGATATCATATGAAGAAATTATATGATATCTATGAAAAGCTAATCAGTTCTAAGTTCAAGCTATTAATATTCTTCTATCAATATGAAATCAATGAACTGATCATTGCCAAATATAAAAAAATTCTCTTGTTACATATAAGTTTCATACAAATATCCATTAAATAAAATATAATTTTTGAAACCGTTGAATATTTTTCTTTTAACATTGACCAACTTTGAATACAATTTTATGAAGATTCTTGGTGTTGTATAAATAGTTGAAACCAAATTAAAATATCTCTAATTTCCAGGTCGTGAGAGCATTTTTTCAGTTTTAATAGATGAAATCATAAAGAAACATTGGGAAAAAATGAACCGTTGTCTATGGAAAACTAATCAGCTCTAAGTTTATGGACTAAACACATGTGATATCAATATGAAGTCAATCGGACTTATAGTTTGGGCTGCAGAGAGGACACAAAAAAAAAACAACGTAAATGATGAATTCATAGAGAAGAAATCAAAAGTTGTCTATGGAAAACTAATCAGCTCTAGGTCTTTGCACTTTACACATATGATGTTAATATGAAGTCGATCAGACTTATAGTTTGGGCTGTAGAGAGGACACAAAAAAGATAAATGCTACGGCGTACGGCGTACGGCGTACAGCGTATACGCCATACACACAAACACATCACGACGAAACTCATAGTGTGCATTCTCTACATGATACCCATTGAGAAATTGATGTAAAAAAAATACGCTTAAATTTTGCGAAATCATGACTCTCCCCTATTCCATAGTGTGGAGAGTAAAAAAATATTAAGTAAATCGATTCAACATTTAACAGACTATGTCTAGCGAGGCAGTAAATTTCCAAATGTGTGAAAAAAAAATTATTGTAAAACTGTAATTAAGTATAAATTAAATTGTATTTTGTTCCTTTGTAATATTTATACTGTTGGAAATATATTATTCATTCATTCATTCATTTCGTCTTAAGTTAGTTATCCTTTATATTGTTTCAAACTTTAATTTTTATGTTACAAATAAAAGAAATATCTCTTGTTTAATGTATTTTGACATTCCTAACAAGACAGACGATATTTCAAGAATGTTAAGACAATGCTGGCATTGGGCAGTCACAGCAAAAATGTCAATAATCTAGATTATTCAATTTATGAGACGAGTCTTATCTAATGCTATTCGGACCACGGTCTCGTGTCAAGTATATTTCAGTGAATCCAGCATCCAGACTAGCAGTTACTTGTTGATTTATCCACCACATTCCTTGACGGGTGATGAAGTCATCTAGCGGTGGCTGCTTCAAGACGACTGGGTCTAAAAATAAACTAGAGGGACCTTATCTCGGCGAGATTCTATTTCCTCTAATTCCGGCTGTGACTCATATAATCAATCACATTGAGTTCATTTAGAAGCAAATTGGACCGTCAGCCAGCGTGTATATTAAATATCTAGTGACGTGGTTTATACCAAACAAAACAATGTTATAATATTTTTAATTAATTTGGATTGTATTTTTTATATTATATTTATTGTTTGTATATTGTGATAATGTATTTTGGGTTAAAAAAAATCCATCTTCACTACTATATGATGGGTGTGTGGTATTAAATTATCTTTTTGTATAAACTTTTCAATCAAACGTGGCACAAATCTTATATTTCATTACCATATTTTTCTGGAATTAATTAATTATTTATATACAAGATATTGACTACATTTAATAATGTTAGCTACTGTGTAGGTACTATACTCTGATAGAAATTACGTTATGTCGTTTTATACAGGAGGTGTAAAATGATAAAAATGTTATATATGCTATTCCAAAAATATCCATCAGTTCAATAGTATCGCTTTTGTTTTATCATAATTAAAATGTCTACAAAATATGCAAATGTCCAATTTTGGACGCTCAAATTTCGGATACTAAAAAATAGCAAATTTACACACGTACCTTATATGCCATTTTATTTAGGTAATAAATATCACGGTGTTGCAATATTTCTTAAAAAAAAACTATTCTTAAACATCAATTTAGTTCATATTCTTCGACTTTATTATTTAGTCCATGCATAATATACTTGAATATATTATATGCATAAGGATGTACGTAGTCGAGTTATTGACCAGTGTATTTATTTCGTCACCAGTCAGCAGATTCTGAGCTTCGAACGAATACTCGGAATGAAAGTGTAATACAAGTTGATCTTTCTTCCCACGTGCCAAATACATTTTCGCAATGATGTCATATTATTATTTGGATGTTGATAACAGACACACTGATAAAACCGCAATGTTGTAACGTGTTGATTTTGCAATATTCAATTTGGCAAACATTCCTATTTCTATTCCGTGTTTTGTTGTATTACTTATCATAATTTATTTTTATGCGTTCGTTGCCTGATTTGATTTTCACACGTGCATATTTTTTGATGTTCTAAATGTATAAGCCAGCTAATGATTTTCTTATAGATCACTTGTATTTGTATGTTTCTTTTTTATTATTTCCTACTTCATATCTATTTTTTTCATTTTAAAATTAGGTAAATTTTGTCTTACTCAGGAATTTATCAGAACGTGTCTTGTCTTTAACCTTCTTCCTGTTTTTTTTTTGTAATTTCCAAATTTATTTTGATAAATAGTATTAATTTTGTTACCAAAATACCAGTTTAGATATTTTACAAATCATTCATACTATGATGGGTTATCAATCCAGATGAAATTTAATTTGTCCTGGGATAAAAAAAAATATGTATATGTTAAAATATGTACTTTGCAGTGCATTCTGCATAATTTTGAGAAAAGTCATTTAAAATATTGTGTTGATTTGTATGTATTGATCGTTTGTATGTTTACTTATTAACAAATTGCATGGAATAGTCTATGTAATTCCAGTTTCTCTTCACAATCTACAATAATGGACAGAAGTGTTAGATGATAGAAGTGAAAGACGATAATTATATCATTTCTTTTCTTATATTTCATATAAATTCATTTTTTTTTTCTTCTCATTATTTTCTTTTGTTGTATATAATCTATATTCTGAAAAATATTTTTCTTCTTTTGTAACATTTAATGTATATTTTGTATGTAAAAATATGGTTTGTATAGCATTGCACCCTCCCTGCTCACAGACTGGAATAAAAAAATATTATTATTTTTTATTATTATTATAATTAACTACGAGTTGAGTCTAACGAGTTTGTTACGTGGTATTTAAAATTTGTTACGTGGTATTTAAAAAAATGCATATATTTAATACTAAATATTATCCTTTTAAAATATAGATTGACTAAGGCATACCTAACTGTAGAATAAGTACAAATACAGAGTTTAGGAATGTTAATTCAAATGCTAACGGTGCTTTGTTTTAACGTTTTCTTGGTATACAACAATGCAACAAAAGTTGTCAAGATCAGAATAATTATTATCTAGTGTTAAAATACCTCCTTTACAAATACGAACGAACGAACGAATTAATTTATAATACTCTTGAAATAATTGTTTGTGCAAAAAACTCGTGTATAATATAGTAGATATCTGGATTATTGTACATTTTGTCATGTTATTTGATGATGGCAAATAAAATATCGATCATTATTATCAATTCATGATGTAGTCCGTAGGTCCAATACTAATATTGCAGTATTACTAATGTTGCAGATTTCAACGATTCGTTCATAATGAACGATTCATATTATTACTTCAAACGTAAATTCGTTCAAAAATATTTTAGTCTATTCTTTCCACGAAAGTATTGGACGTTACCTTTAGTTTGTTTATCAAATATAAAAATGAACACCAAAATTGAAAATAAAATCGAAAAGGGTTCCTTAATCGAAAGAAAAATATCAGCTCTACAAGGTATTGTGTTTGTTTTTACGTTACATGTTATATTGTTGTATTTGAGTTAAAGAATTCGATATGGTATGTCAAGTAGATGAATATTAAGGCATTAGACTAACGATACCGATACAATAATAATGAGTGGCATAAGACTGAACGATTCTTAGATTTGAACGAAATTCGACATTACTAAAATTTATTTCAAATAATAACACCGTGATAATGTGTTTATGATTTAATATGCAGATATATAGGTATATATATCTCTGCGTCGTGCTCCCATTTACGGTCATTGGATGTGGATCAAACAGAATTAGGCGACATCGTATTTTATATTATGTTATTGTTGTATCTAGCGTAGCCCAGAGACACGTGTACCATCGGAGATGATAATGCCAATTTGGATCAAGTGTTTGTTATCGCCACACGTATGCTCCGTCCGGGCATGTCTCATACATAACGCCTTTACACCATCTACATACGATTCTTTTTCACCTTGGACGATAAAAATGAGTCTCCTCCTCTCCTCACTTAATAATTTTAATCAAAAATTATCTTATCATCATATCATTTTTGGTTTTAAAGTTTTTTTCCGCCGTTTATTTTACACGTTCTGCGGAGTTTTTTTTTACATGTTCTTGCCAAATCTTTCTTGGCCAACACCACCTGTCTTACAATGCGTTTCTGCTTTTCACACATTTTAATTCTCTTTGTCATTCGTCCATATTTCACCACCTGGCTTACATTTTTTGTCATTTTTGATGATATATTTTTTCGATATTTAATTTTGTAACGTAAAAAAATTATAATAACAACTTACTGTCATATGTATTTTATTATTCGCTATTCAATTTTTAATTTACCTACCCACGCATCATGTTTTTATTTTTTTTTGATCGGATTGGATAAAATTGACCAAAAGAAAGTTTAATTTTCTTTCAATAGTTTATTTTAAATACGAGTAACTCAAAAAAACTAGATCTTAAAGTCTTGAAGAGATATCATAAATGATTTGTGTATTTACGTAGTACACGTAAATTTATCTTTAGGAAGGCACCTAAGTATATTTTTTGTAGAGTTTTGTAATGTTTTTTTTATCGTATGAAATTTCGGAAACAGGTGGAATTTATGAATCTTCAAATTGCGATTACGGTTTTCTTTAGTAAGTACTTACCTATATACTGTTCAAGTCTTCTGATTTCAGTCGTCTTTCAGCACACACGGAGTACAATGTTCTCCATCCCCTAGAAAGTTGTCAGATATTACTTCCGACTCGATTGTTTTTCGAAGTGAGTCCGCATTCTAATTCGATCCCATTATAAGGCGGCGGGGGTCCATTGTCCGATTTGGGAGCCATTAATCAGTTCTCTGTTTAACCTAACCTCTTGCAGCGTAAGGAGAGATATCAGCGTGAGAGACCGCGAGAGAGATCCGCCAAGGGGTGGTACGGGAGCCTCCCCAACTACCTCCCTAACCCCCCTCCCCCTCTATCACCCCTGCCGTCCCTCCCGCCCTACGACATACACATAAAGATACCGGCCGACTTATAATGATACGGCTGGCTCTCCCGCCTCCCGTGTGTTGGAGCCAGCCGCCTATACGTACACGGGGCGGCACACACCACTCGATAAGAATGTACGTACGTACACGACGCGCGTTCCAGCCGACGCTATCGATTTTTGTCATCCCCCCTCCACCCCCGCCCCGCGGCAGCCCCCGTCACCACCACCACCGCCGTCGCCGCCCCTCATAACCCTCCCTCGCTCTGCCACCGTACTTAACCAAGTATTAGATTCGCTGGATGGGTTAACCAAGTTTTGCATACATTTCTCAACTTCTTTGCAACTATTTGTTTTTCTTTTCATGACCGATTAGTTACATTTTTGATTGACCAGCACTCGAGAATCTGATATCAATTATCGTTCAATACTGAGTATTTAAGACTGATTATGTATTTTTAAACCCATCTACATATTTGGCATTTCAAAATATAAGTTCAGTGGCAGTCCGTAGTCTATATAAAATAAAGTCAACCGATTTTTTAAATATCTTTGTATTAAAAAAAAACATTATAATAACAACAAAACTATTTATTAAATTTTGTGGGCGAAATTTATTTCGATAGTATTGTTTTATTCTACAACACTATTCTGTTGAAGGGTTTGCTTCTTTTCTGGGTCAAAATCATGAAATGCCAATATTTATTTTTAAGATTCTTACAGCCAGTTTCATAGAAATTAAAGGAGACTTAATGTCGAATTTAAAACAAATGCGTATAATAACAACAAAATGTTGCTGAAAGTTCACTTTAAAGTCCAGTATCTTTCTACTTCAGTCACTAAAGTCTTCTTTAAAAGCAGTTCATTTTTTTACCTCCAGAGTTTGCTGCTATATGACATAATGTTCAAGACAGTGTTCTTGTTGATGTCAATATTGTCAATTGAATGTTGACGATCATGTGCATATTACTTACTTAGGTATATTCAATAGTTTAACTATTATTTTAACATTTTTTATAAATAATATAACAAAATGTTTTTTTTTCAAAATGACCTAATTAGAAGATGCGTACACGTTGGTGAAAAGTGTAGGTATAGAAAAAGAATCGACCACACGGAAAAGTAGAATTAAGGAGAATTTTTTGATAGGTTTCGAATTCCATAAATATGTCCTATAGATCAAGGATCAATTCAATGACAGAAATCACATATTATATGGTAGTAGACAGAAAGATTTATCTATGCTATGAGCTATGTTTCCATAGACTTTGATAGCAATATTGCCAACTTTCAGGTATTTTGGTAACATTTCTGCCTTTTGCTAAAGTACGCGGCATTATTACTTATGAAACGCAACGACTAAAAGGCGATTTTAAATTTTTGAAGAACCTTTAACTTAAGGGTCCTTTTGCTGCTTTTTATGAAACTGGCTGTTAAGTTTTAGTTCTACGAAACTAAGCAGTCTTTAATAATTTACTGAAATTTTGAAAGCTATGTATATCTGGTGATTTTTTGACGCGGTTCTTGAATGTGTCGTGCAGATTCTTGAAAACCATCAACTATTCTTTGTAGTTTACTCGTTTTCATCAAACGCGAAGTATTTTTTCCTTGACTTACAACTTGACTGAGTGATTAGCGTATAATATAATAATATATTAACAACCTCCTTAGATTTTGTTCCCATTCTAACCTTTTCGAGGTATTATCTTTTCTTTAATTTGAAAGTACGATTTTCATGTATGGAATGAATCGATTCCTTAAAAAATAACTGTAGTAAATCGCATATATGTATGTATATACCCAAGCATTGGATTCTTTCCCTGACAGAGTCGATGATATTTCTGACAAACTTTGTATCTCAATTGAGTCGAAGTGGAATAAATATGTATAGATGACACAGGCTGTATTCCCTGTAGGTGCCTGTGGTAGTATTCGTTTATTCACCAACCTGTGAAATAGTTTCGGCTGGACCAACTTGGGCCACTGTTGGGCGACGTCCTTAGGGTGTTTAATCGAGGCGTATCCGACGGCGATGGTCCCTGTGACGCTGGGTCCTCCTCTCACCACCCGCCTGTGCCCTGCTAAGCTGGAAAGGGACGGGACGCCCACACACAGACGAACTTACCCAGAAATGTATGACGCGTCTTTCGTATCCTCCGAGGTGCGTCATTAATTAACGATTGATCCCTTCTCTTTTTACGTCTCCGAGGAAGAACATTTATTATATCTTATATCTTATCAGGATTATTATAATTTGTTGTTTTATTATATCATCCCCACCTTAATGCCACGGGAAGCCAGTATTTAGTACTATCGGGAACTAACAGGTAGGTACTATGTCTCACAGATCCAGACTGAAAACGCAATTAATATTTGTGTCTCCACCGGGAATCGAACCCGGGATCTTTCGATCGGGTGTCAGATATTTATATCTTACCAATTGAGCCACGAAGGCTGTAATACTAAAAGTCAACTAATTAGATGATATCAACAAGATTTATATTTAAATCTCTCAATATTTGAGTATACTTTCATGCTGCACTAAAAAAATATTATGACAACCGAACAGGCTATCTGCGTTATAGCCAAACTTTTTTTATCAGAAATATAGGTTATCAATTTATGACTACTGTTTGGCTATGTGCACAAAACCAAATGTTTTGTAGTCACTGCAGTTCGGTTAATTTTAACATATGTTTTATTGCTATTAAAAAAAATCAGTGTGCATGTGTATACATCTAATATAAAATGCTTGAATATTGTTATTCTTCGAAAAATATAGTAAGCTCTTCTCCAAAACTTTTAGAAGAGTTCATATTTTTTTCTAATAATACTCAACACTAAATATGTTGTCATATAAGCTTAAAACGTGTATGTTTTTTGTGCTATGCTCATTTAATATATAAACGGAGCTACAGGTAGTACGGAGTAAACGAAGCTTACCAATTTTAATAAATTATATAAGACGTCTGGCTCATCATACAAGTCTTATATCAAGTGTGTGTCGTCTAGGTCAGGGGTCTTCAACTTATCACAGCTTTGAAAATACATCTATATAAAATAGCAAATTATTCTCAAATACCACCTAGACATTCTTTACATATCACAAAAATGAATTAACATGAACATTTCTGTTCATTTTTGTGGATGAACTTAAGACATTGCAACAGATAAAGTTTTCTCATATGAAATAATCTACACTCTTCAAACAATTTTTTAGTGGGATATCTGAGAGTTTTGTTGTACATTTTTTTATAATCATTTTTTGTACAATTTCCAATGGTGCAATGTGACTGTCTAGTACTCCTCCCCATGCAATCAATACCATAAGTTGAGATAGATTGTACTAAACTGAAGTGTCATTTTGATGATATATCAGTTTTGACAATACCGAGTAATCCTTTAAATAAGTATCCTAGGTGCCTTATTTTTTTACATAGGTAGTTAATATGTTTGTCCTGAAACATTTTTTGAAAGAAGGGTAAATAAGTATTCTTATTACTGTAAAGATATTAGATTGAGAGATAGTTTGATACCTACTTAATTTCCTAATCATGCTGTTTTTCATATTCTGGGTAGGAAAAAAAGACTGACCTCCATACTATCCTATTCTGATATACATTCCTACATGTTTTATATAGAAAACAAAATATCTTAAATGTTTATTAATTTGTGTTAAGTGTTAATAGTTTGGTACCTACGTATTCTTCAATTATACATACTATCGCCATCGGTAATTGGATCTCATGTGTTGCATGCAACTAGTTTATGTATGTAGAAGCCAAATTAATGCCGTAAAATAAAACGTGGAAAACTATTCAAAACTTTAAATTCTAGGTTAGTACTCTAAAGATCACTATAAATAATTCTTAGTGGCTACGGTACTTACAATGTTGTTTTATCTTAACCCTATTTCTGTAGGTTTATTGTAATATTGCCCACGTATTTGGATATACGGTACCAGCATATTGTGGTGTATTGCAGATACAATAATAATAATAGTGTTGTGATTAGCTTACGATTCCACCCCATCTCGACTTTTTGAAAGGGCGTGCGTGGGTCGACACTCGGTGAGTGGGTGCTAAAGAACCATCATCTTGCATACCTAACTAACCACTAACCATGTCGGCCTAGGGAAACGCTATTTCCCAATCTGTACATAAACATATATACACGCTTCCTAGAAAATATATCAATTTAAATCGTATAGGAAGAAGAGTATTTATTTATGTATTTGTCGATTTGTCGACGGACAATTCTCGGTGAATCCCCATCTCATATTATAAATATGTCAAAAGTGTCTACATAAATAGGCACCTATAAAACTTTTTTTTTTCATTTTTAAAATTGGCGAAGTCCGGTCTAACGGCGAAATCAAAGCTCTCATGATAACTCATATCATAGATATAATTATCTTATGGAATTTCTACAATAACTTACATGATAAATATATCCATGAAATGGGTTATCATGAGGGTTTTGATTTCGCCGTTGGACTAGACTTGCCCCCCTGGTCAAACGGTGGAATCAAAACCCTCATAATAACTCATATCATAGATATAATTATCTTATGGATATTTGAATATTTTCTTGTTTTTTTTTTTTTATCAGTCATACTATGTAAATTTGTTTTTTTCCAACATAGTTTATTTATTTATTTATTCAACATAATAATTTTATAATACAAATCAATATATAAATTCACTAGTAATAACATTTTTACATATTTTTCCTTGCAGTGCCTCATCAAAAAGATTACAATCTTGTGCTTGATGAGGGAAGCACTTATAAAAAAATAAAAAATATCAATACAAAGCAAAGTCAACATAAAAGTAATTAAAATCAAACCATACATGAACAAAAAAAAATCAAATAAACATTAAAAAAGTTTGAAAATAAATGAAAAAGAGGAATATACAAATGAGAAAATATATCAGAATACATATTCAAACCAAAAAAAAGGAAAAACATGAAAATAATTGAAAAATGAGTATTATAGACGATTCAAATATACCATAACACATAAAAAAAATAAAATACTGTAATTGAAACAAATTAAACAACAAAATCGAAAACTACTATTTTAGAATGTTAAGTGCAATTTTAATTTTTGTTTAAATTTTTTAAATTCTTTTATCTGCTTTAATTCATTTGTTATATTCTTTTGTTTATTAGAGGTGTAAGAAAATGTATTTATATAGTTTAAATAGGTACTCGGCGTATATTTTGTGGTTGTTCATATTAACCGTTTTGGCATGTGAATTTTGCCCTAAACCACTATATTTTGAGTCACTATGCGACATGTTTCGGCAGTGCTGTCCTGCCATCGACTGGCTAGTTGAGTCTCAACGAGCCGGTCGATGGCAGGACAGCACTGCCGAAACATGTCGCATAGTGACTCAAAATATAGTGGTTTAGGGCAAAATTCACATGCCAAAACGGTTAAATGTATTTATTTTTACATCAAAATAATAAACATACTTACGTACATGATATCTTAAGATATGACATAACTCCATAAAATAATAATTATATTCACAATATGGGTTATCATGAGGGTTTTGATTATATCGTTTGACTAGATTTAATATGTACAGTTAGTTTTGATAGTAAATGATATTTTCGTTGTTATGACCTACTGAAACAGATATAGACGAAACGATTTTTTCTGCCAGCTTATCGATATTCAAACGCTACGATATTCAATTTATTTCTCCTTACAAGGTTAGTGTTATTTGTGTACCTACTTATTCGATTACATTGTTTTACTTACATTTTCATTCATTATTTCTCATACATTGTCACTTTTATGTGTATGTACATGTTTTAAGATAATAATATATTATTATACCTTAATGAATTAGTATTGTATTCATTTATGAATCCGTTGTGATACACTTCTCAACTTGATGGTTGTTTGGACAGATTATCCGTTCTAGGAAATATTCATTAATGATATTCCTACAACACTCATTCCATCTCTCAAAGTGGACTTTGATAACAATTATTATCTTACACAAACACATCTACACATACCTGTTGTAATTTGTTTCTCTTCGTTTGTGTGGGCTGAGAATTATTACAAGTTTAATATTTAAATAGTTAGTGTGCTTATCATTATTGAAATCACAACGACCTTTGATAATACAAAATGGATAGAGGCAGTCTAGGCCGGTGGGACACTGAATATATACTCAAGATTCCAAAATATTTGCCTCCATAAAACAATCGAGATGTTGTTTATTTGTTAGAATTCCTATATTCCTAACTATTTTACCATGCTTTAATATATTTAAAGTACCTACTGTGTCGTCGGTTATTTCGTCCTACGATGGCATTATAAAAACTATGTAAGCTGTTCAGCGCAACAACAGTCTAACCCTCTTAAGGTTTGTTCTGAAAAAAAATTGTCTTTTTTCAAAAAAAAAAAAAAATATTATTAATATGAAGAAAATACCAAATTTTATCAACAAGATGTTGCCCTTATTGTTGTTGACTATTAAAGCAGCACAAACCTAACACAATATCTTGCTCTGAATTTGAAAAAATTGTTTTGGAATATTATCGATTATTAGGGTCAGGTCTTTATTGCACTATAATACCCCCTATTCAGTAATTATTGTAACTAAAATAGGAACGTTCTAAAATTGCAGATTTTAGATTAACGGTCTTATTTTAGCGTTATAAAATATCAACTTTGACTAAATAGAATAGGAACGTACCTGTTTTGGCCGGAACGTTATTAAAAAGTTACTGAATCAGACGTATTATGAATAATTATGAAAATTATGAAAGTTGATATTTTATAACGCTAAAATAAGACCGTAAATCTAAAATCTACAATTTTAGTATGTTCCTATTTTAGTTACAATAGTTACTGAATAGGGGGTATTATGTGCGGTTTGAGGATGTTCAAAATTAGCCATAACTAAAAATTCTTAAAATTGGGTAAGCCTTTGTTGCCCTAAACAACTCATGTATATGCAGTCTTGATAATGTCCTCGTAGAAATAGCTATCGGATTAAATTAAATATTTATTATAATCGCAAAACTAATAGATTTTATTTTTCTTTTGAAGTGCATCTGTATCCATCGTTAAATACTTAAATTTTCTAACTATTTCAATACAGCAGGTTGTGGGATTTGAAAACTAGACCATATGTGTACATCCATTGAGATGTTGAATATCAGTAGTAGACATCGATCGCAGATCATTCATGTAAAAATCTTGTTCTTTTTCACTTGCTGACTTTAATTCAGAATCACAAGATTACCACTTTTTTTAACAAACTCATAACGAAACGCTTACCCGAAAATAATTCCAATCCGTAAAAAAATATATCGATGTATGCAATCGATTCTCACGTTGTAAACTCTATTTCAGTATGTATTATTTTTTAATGAGACATTACTGTATATTTGGTTAATGTGTTTATGCAAGAAATATTTATTTAATTAAAGTTTTATAAGTAAGCCAATAAAAATGGATCGATTTTTTATGGTCTTAGGAAAAACTGTGTAGAATCTTACCACATAACCTTATTACGTATTATAAATTTAATTAAAAATAAATAAAAAAACAAAACATTTATGTGAAAAGACCATTCTCGGAGTGTTCCGATTTACTAAGGAAATTTTAACTTTGTTTTTATTCACCATAAATTGAATTAATTTGACTATGAAAATTCACAGGAAATGAATTGTCCATTGACAATCCCTTAATTTGCACAATCTTTTACATTGTATAATGTATCCATGACACGACACGTATACATATTTGAAAAAAAATACAAATTAAATTAATATATATTATTTTACTTATGTGTATTACGTCATCCTATAGGGGAGAGATGTGACATAGACATTACATTTTATGTTGGTGCATTATAAATATTTACGATGATGAGAAAACTTTGATTTTCATTAGATTTTATATTGGGCCATCAATAATTAGGGCATACACGCATGTGTCTTACTATGAATATAATATTAGACATCTAATATGAATTATACGAAACTCTAAACATAAAGTCTCAATTTGTTATTTAAATTGCGATTTTTATGTCACAATATTATCGGATATGTGTGTATTTTTATTTTATATTACGTATAGTATTATTTTATTTCTTTACAACATTAACATATAATAAAGTTTGGTTACGCATTAATATACGGGTTTGAAATGAAAATTTATTAGCATTTGGTGTATTTCTTATTTGTTATCGTTATGGCGTCTCTCTCTCGTTAGCCTACTCCCGTCCACTCCTGGACGAAGGCCTCCTCCATTTCTCTCCACTTTGCTCTGTCTTGAGCTGCCTGCATCCAGTTTATGGCGTCTATTAGTTGCAAATTGTGAATTCTGTTCTGTAATTAGAAAATACCAATTTGAAGAGATATTATTTTTATAAATAATGAACCACATTTTTGAAATGTGAGGGTTTATAACAAAATATGTTTTCAATTAATAAATCATATGCCTTTTTAATATTTATGCCTTTTAGATTTTTCGTGTCGATTTTATTTACACGAATTGTGAAAATAATGTTTTGGAAATTTAATTAGAAAAAAAAACAAGTCTACCACCAATTCGGTTTATGGAAAAATAAAATACGTATAATAAGAAATGGGAAACCCAGCAGGCGTGTTACTTTAAAATGACAGAGAGATCATATTAAGATTTTGGAAGTACTTTTGCACATTTCAACAAATAATTATAGGCGTTTTATACAATCAGGGTGGTTATAGTAATAAACTAAGAGTTATATTAGATTACAAAATACTCTCCGCAAACTATGAAGTCAAGATATGTATGGACGACATGTTAGTGACAGAAAGTGATGAACGCTTTATTGAAGTTGATTTTCTTGACCACAAGGCCCATACGTCTGACGGGTTCAAAGAAATTACGCGTCCACTGCAACCGATCCATCGGCCGATGGAGATGTCCGGTGAGAATTATTCGGACAACAAACTGTCTTGGACGTTCGTCTGCATACATTGCTGCCGTTCTCGGACGATGTCGGCCTTGGCGATTGTTTCACCATAATTGCAAAGAATTTAAAATAAGTAAAAAACTGGCGAAAAATCTGAACAAGTTAGAATTTGACAGCTGATTAATATTTATAGGGCGTCGTCGGACGATTTCGGTTGTATGTAGTAGTGGATGCACGCTCTTTTACATACGTTTGGTTCGATTAGCCGAGTTAGGCCGTCGACGGGTTAGGTGTACGCGAAGCGATAGTCTTCGTCGGTATGTTGACACGTAGAAATAAGTCCACTTCCATAATATGTACTTAGAAGTCTGGACAGGATAGTTATAAATACAATAAGGGGATAAAATAAGTACGCATGTATTTAATTTTTCCTAATATAAAAAAGCGTGTCAATAATCCGAATTTATTTTTAGACGTCGCACATAATATTATTGTTGTTTGTTTTTTTGCTAAGTCTAGGTTATATTTTTTACTTATCATCATCAGCCCATGTTTTCCCACTGCAGGTCATAGGCCTCCCTACTCCTTCATCACTCCTCCCGTTCCTGTATGACTGTGTGGTTCAACAAATCTTTGATGTCGTTACTTATATAGGTACCTATTGTTAACACTTGAATCGATTGGCTATTGTGGTTGATTCACTAACAAATGATAATTTATTATCTTAGCGAAAAAAAATCTCCTCCCTCAATGAGACAATCTATTAAACACATTGTCACGATAGGCGATTTTAATATGATTTGGTATTTAAATGGAATTCCGCATTTTAGAATGATTTTTAGCGACATATTGATGATTCTCTAATATTTTAATTTGGTTGTTTGTAATGTATACCTTAAAGGTATTTGCACAGACATCTGGATGATTCCGAATATTGACATTCGAGATTGGATATTTTTTTGAACGAGTTACTCTGTATGGTAGTTATTAGTGGATTGTTGAACGGGTTGCCGTCCGAACTTTTTAATTTGACACAATTTCCAGCAGATCTCTCGAGTGATCTCTTCAAACCACCCCACACCCACCTCCTCTTCATTCTCTACACTTCTCGACATACAACAATAGTTCCAACGACAGGGGTGGATAACGAGGAGAGAGGCCAAGTGCAATAATAGACCAGGGGTCGTCAAACGGGGTCACTCTGTCTCTAAAAATATTGCACAGCTTTAAATAAATTTAATCCATAATCCATAAATTATTTATGTCTTGGTATATATCCAAAACCTCTGATAACCTTTGAGAATTTCCTTAAATTTATTTCAACATTTGACCCTATATTCCAAAATTTATTAGAGGTATGTGTTTGATTTGCCATGTTCTCAAATATGACAAAATTTTAATCAACTTCATTGTAAGTGTGTGTGTATTATATTAAGAGATAGATTACGAATGTATGTGATTGTTGTATGTATTATTTATCGAATTGTTCTAATTTGTATGTTTTGAAATAAGCTTGTGCTTTATGTATTATATCGATATGTTTAAAGTAGGTATTGTAGCTGGCGCAATTCCGTCTAATGTAATTGTTTTGTGAATAGTTTGTAAAACATCGGTCGACGTAGAATAAAAACTGAGATCTGAAATTGCGTGATGGACAGTAAAAGTTTAATTTAGAAAGTAGGTAAGTCTACACGGTTTAAATTTAGTTCTCCTTAATTCTCCCTTTTTGAACGATATTTGTCATCGAATATTTTTATTATTGCATATGCGCAAACATTGATTTTTTTCCCCTGTCGGGAGTCAAAGATATTTTTTTACAGATTTTTAATTATCTCAATAGAGACGAAGTTGGAATATTTACTGTAGGAGAACCGGGAAATCAAGGCACCTACAGGGCTTATGACCTGTCATCGGCTGGTTTACGTGATCACTTTTTGCGCTTGCGCGTTACAAATAGATGGCGTTACAACAAAAATAAATAAAAATAATAAGAATGTTGTTCATAATTTCACACAGATGGCTTTAGTAAAAATCCTTATTTCCTCCGAGCGAAAAGAATTTCAGTATTGCAATATATAGAACTTTCAAAAATTTAATTGATAGGGATATCATTAAAGAGGCATAAATGGTGAACGTTGCGCTAGCGCATAAAGTGATCACGTAAACCAGCCGATGACAGGTCGTAAGCCCTGTAGGTTCCTTGATTTCCCGGTTCTCCTACAGTATATATTCCAACTTCGTCTCTATTGAAATAATTAAAAATCTGTTAAAAGATATTTGTCATTTTCACTTTGGTCACAACTGTATTGGACGACGCTCATCCCTAATGAGTCTTGTCTGCGAACATTTAACTTCCGAACCATAGAAGAGGATCTCCCACCCCCCTGAGCAGCGGAAGACGGCGGCCGAGTATTCAACTAAGATGCCCGTTTTTGTCCGAGTGCTTTTGGGCCCTTGATGTCCTTCGTTAGTTTTGGGCGTTAATTGTTATTATGTATGAATTGCCGGTGAACTTGACCTGGCCAAGGTGAGAAAGGTGCGCGTTATTAAAATTATTTTATTGTATGCCATATCTGCGTTCGATCCGTTTTGAATTTATGTTGTCAAATTAAGATGATCCTAATTGATTTTCAGTCTGAAGTTTAAAATAATTGTATACTTATATCATTGATTTGCTATGGAGTTTCATGAATTATTTGTACATAGAGAATAAGTCAAATTGTGTATTTGAAAATAATGCATTCTATTGACCTTGTTTTTTTAAACTAGGCAAATTTACCGGACTTTCATCGTGATGTTTTACTGTGAAATGTTGAGGACCGAAGCACATAATATGGATTTTCATATCCTATATTTGTGAAATAAGCACGAAATATTTAAATAAGTAACATAATTTTAATCTAGGTACAGGTGAAATTTCAGCATAACGAAGTTCACGGGACCACAAAAAATGTTTCGTTATACTGAATATTCGCTATAATTAATGATACTTTTTTTGTTAATTTTCATACTTAGCACTTGGAAAATTATGATAAAAACAAAAATTAGCACTTGGAAACCAGGGAACACCCTATGGCCTATACTATACAGATTTGCTACCAATACTACATTGACTGATAAATTAAATGAGGCGGGAGTAAAAGTAGCCACTATTACTGTCCGTCGAAGTCTCCATAGACTAGGAATGAAAAGTCGAAGGCCAGTACGAAAACCCAAATTGACGGATAATATGAAGAAAAAAAGGTTGGAGTGGGCTTAACTGTATTCCGATTTCTCAGTTGAAGATTGGAAAAGAGTAAGATTAAAAAATATATTTGATTATGCTTTATTATTTTTTTAGAAATATTCATTAAATTCTGTCTAAAATTCTGGTTATTTGTAGGGTATGCTTTAGTGACGAGTCAACGATCGAAATACTGACACAAAAGGCACAGTATGTTAAAAGAACTTCATCTGAGAAGTACAACCAGGACTGTGTAATTAAAACTATCAAACATCCTCCAAAATTAATGTTCTGGTCAGTTATTAGTGGTAAAGGTCTTGGCCGGCTGTACATTGTTGAGGGCATAATGAAACAGGACCAGTACCAAAAAGTCATTGAAACTTGACTGATGCCTCAAATAAAGGAATGGTTTCCACATTCGGGCGATAAATTTATATTTATGCAAGATGGAGCTCCATGCCATACAGCGAAATCTGTAAAAAAACTACTTGAAACCAAAAAAATCCCACTTCTAAACTGGCCGGGGAACTCCCCTGACCTCAACCCCATTGAAAATGTGTGGGAACTATTGAAGAGGGAAATATCTAAAGAAAATGTTACGAATAAGACCCAATTAATCGAGAAAGTGATATGGCATTGGAACCATAATGATCATTTGAAAGAAATGGCTCTTAAATGTATCGAAAGCATGCCAAGCCGTTTGCAAGCTGTGATAAAAAATAAGGGAGGATCCACAAAATATTAAAATAAAGTACTAAAGAACTATTATTTTTTTTAATTGTTATTGTTTTATGTTTAAAAATATGTATATTCACCCAAAGTTTTAAATACACAAATATATTTTTATAAAAATGTGAGTTTTTAAATCCAAAAGTCATAATTTACCAAATTTCCTAGGGTGGGCTAATAATTAGATCAGGGACTGTAAATATTATTGAGTATCCAGAGGTTGTGTATCCATGTAGTGAAGACCAAATGTGTGCAGGTATCTGAAACAAAGAGAGTGGCCGGCAGTAAAATTCTTTATATCGAAAGTAAACAAACAATAAAGGATAAGTGTTGGAATAACCCCACATTAACTGCATATAATGTAGATTGTTTAAAATATCGGTTTTAATAACGGTGAAGGGGAGAAGTCTGTATATATATATATATATATATATATATATATATATATATATATATATATATATATATATATATATATATATATATATATATATATATATATATATATATATATATATATATATATATATATATATATATATATATATATATATATATATATATATATATATATATATATATATATATATATATATATATATATATATATATATATATATATATATATATATATATATATATATATATATATATATATATATATATATATATATGTATATATGTATATATATATATATATATATATATATATATATATATATATATATATATATATATATATATATATATATATATATATATATATATATATATATATATATATATATATATATATATATATATATGTATATGTATATGTATATGTATATATATATATATATATATATATATATATATATATATATATATATATATATATATATATATATATATATATATATATATATATATATATATATATATATATATATATATATATATATATATATAAATATATATATTGTGAGGCATGTTTCAGTGCAGTATGCTCTTAAAATATAATGTTGACGGTTATCGGCGGTTAAAGGAATTTTTGATAGTTTGTTGTTAGCATTTTATCATGTAGTTTTTTAGGTTTTAATCTTTTAATCTCGATGCTATTGGATGAGGTTTTGGTTGTTTAAGGGGCAGGGTAAGGCAATGCAGGCAGGTCAAATGGTATGATAATGAACGTCCTTAAAGATTGCAAACGTGTGCGCCTAAGTTGGTGTATTTAAATCGAGCGTTACATAAAATATTATGGTTTATTTGATTTTACAAAAAAGTGAGAACATTGTGTGAAAACGTATCAAACCAATGTTTAGATTTGTAAAATACCTATCATTTAAAAAAAAACATTAATGTTTCTAAGCCTTATAAGTTTTGAGTTATGGATAAAAAAATCTAAGAAAACTGGTATTATTAAAACAAATATTATCAAAACAGTACACAAAATGAAAGAACGTTTATCGGGCCGATGTATAGACAAATAATGAGAGAATAAAATAATATTTTTTTGTTGAAGACGTAACTTTTAAAGAGTACCTACGGCGTAATGAGCATCCATAAAGTACCTTGGAACCTATCCCGTCACCTTAATTAAAAAACATTACAAATTTAGTTCGAAAATTGACACATCTCTGGGGATATTAATGAATGTATTCAGGAAATCGTTATCAATTTAAAATAAGTAGGTATGCTATTTTACAATAATTGATTTTCACATCACAGAGATGGCTCTTCTATAAAATTCACCTTATTCGCATAAATCAAATAACAATCGATATCTATACCAAAGCCTAAATATTACATGTTAGCCAAAACTATGATTTCGTTCAGAATTCCTAAGGTCGTGTATCGGCATAGTGTGTTTTACGTTTTCGTGTATTCTAAAGATTCTAGATGTAAGTATATCATCTGTACGATGATTGGTATCTCCTAAAGTAGTATTATTACGTTGGTTACCTTAGGATTTTTCCAGACCGAACAATCACAGCACAACCCCTCGTCTCTTCGTTTCGGTGATCCTTTCAACAGACTACATCGGCCAATAACCCGATGTCTGTGTGGATAGTTTATTGTGTCTGGGACGAATCAAGATATTGTAAATGGAGTAAACCGTACTTCGTGTATTTTCTATTATGCTATTCTATTCTCGTCTTACACCAAAAGAAAATCTTCTTTGGCTATATTTTCGGGGGACATAATATCGAAGGCATTATTGTGGGTGACCTTACGTTGATTTTTTTTCATCCTAAGTTTTTTTTATGTCGTCACACGCTAAGTTCACAATAACAGGAAACTACGATTATGTATTACTTAAATACATTATATTTCTGTTAAAAAAACTCGCAAAATCAAACTATAAAGTTTGAACTGTTGAGTTTTTAGTTATTTCATGAGATTGTGCTATTGGCACGTTACGGCACTTTTATAATATACACAACGGAAAAAGAAAACGTCATTCCATTATACATCATATTATATATCATATTAAAAATAAAAAATAAAATAAATAAACATTTATTGAGACGAAAAGAAGTTTACATACAAATACATAGACATATATCAACAAATGAAAAGAACAACAACCTTTCTGACTCAAAGGATCATGCTCAGCTATGTTGCAGGAAGACAAGCTCCCCAGCAGCTGATTTTCAGCATGATCCTATATATAGATATTAAACATTACTATATTAGTCGAGAATGCAAGATTGAAAGTATGTAAGTAGAATGAAGATAAATGTTCTGCGACGGTTCTGACATAGAGAGAGAATGAACGATGAACGCCTGACAAAAAATATACGAGGTTGAAGAGTGGAATGCGGCCGAGAAAGAGTTGGCATGATCTTATAAATGAGATTTTGAGACATGGTAATATACCTACGAAGTCAGAATAATAGAGCATGTATGATGCGATACATGGATGTAGGTAAATGGGGCAAAACATGTATGTAAAGAAGAAAGAAGATTGGCGATCGTTTCTCTGCCTACCCCAAATGGGAAAACGGAGTGATGGTATGTATGTATGTATATTAAATATTTTTATAATCTTTTCTGTTAGACGATGTCAATTTTTTCTCAGAAATGCTATATGTTAGTAAAAAAGCTTTTCAATAGCCATGAAATAAATGACGCATGTATTTAAGGTTCACATTGGCTGGACAATTAAACATGTGATATATGTACAATCTATACGATATAATCACGCCCAGCATCAATTACATGTCAATGTACATATAATTGGTATTACCTTATTTTAATTAACTTATTAGTTTAAGAAAAAAACAAAGAATGAGTTAAAACTAGATGCAATCATGTGTGTGTGTGTGTGTGCTGCGTGTGCGTGAGTGTATGTGCTTTGAAATAATATCTATTAATTATAGCTATGAGAAATGCACCATCGTTAATAATGTTAATATGCACATGGATACTGATTTTAAAGTTGTGTACAAAGGATATGTAAAAGAGACACTCTCTTGTTACCTATTTGACGTATTCAAGAGTATATTTTTACTCTATATATAAGGTACAATCTTATTATTTAGGTATGTAGATAATCAGCAGTAGTTAGCGAAGGTGATTCCAGGGATATGTCCAAAGTAGCATGGAACTTTAAAATACCAAAGTTGATTTAAAAACACTAGTTGGATGAACAGCCTCTGGCACTGTAGGGTAGGTGTAGTGTAGTCGATGTGCGAGCGAAGAGAAGGAAGGATCGTAAGGAAATTATTGTGGCTTGAAAAGTTTGCATCGCGACCTGTCGCTCGAGGACCGCGGCGGAGAATGGGCGGGGGTGGGAAGTTAGCGGAGGATGCGGGATGGCAGAGGAGGCTGCGAGGCAGAAAATCAATGGGCATATGTTGCGAAAACAGCCTTTGAGATTATAATATTATACCTGCTCGTACATACTTTCGGAAGTTTGTTTTATGCGATGATGTGACTAACATGGTTAGATCTGTCGACCCCACAGCTGCACGTTAGTTGAAATCTGAATACTGTTCATAATATATGAGGCTATATAATATATTTGATAGATAATCAAGTTGTCATCGTTATTTTTTTTTATCTCAAATGCACGTTTTATTGCATACCTTTTTGCTTACTTTTCAATGGTTGAAGCTGTCACGTTACTTCTTGATAGAACTGCATAATAATTTAATCCAAATATCGATTTGTTCAAGAGAATTTTACTCTCCTAACATATCGACAAAGTATTAGGGCCCGCTCACATTGGATACGAATTTGGTCGTACGTAAACGTACGATGCTGGTCGTACGAATCGAGTGCGCGCACTGGCTCGCTCACATTGGATACGAATTCGCATCGTACGTATACGTACGATACTGGTCGAATGCGCGCACTAGATACGGCTTTCTCCGATTTTTGATACGAATTTGATCGTACGTCGACGTACGATGCTGGTCATACAATTTTATGTATTTAAGATTTGGTACACGGATAACAAACAAACAAACAATACACATAAACATAATATCAATCACAACAAAGCTACCGTGCATACAAAACTATCACACAAGGCACAGCACAGCACAACCTCTCTGTGGGTTAGACAATTTTTTTTTTTTTTTAGATAAAAATGAATATGTCCTTGTTAAACAAGTACATATACATCTTCCTACGTTCCCTAAAATAAGCAAATAAATGCTTGTGCTATAGGTGAACGAAATCGGTTGAGGTAGGATTCGAACTCGCGACCACTGGATTACTAGCCCAGCGCGCTAACCGCTCTGCCATCGACCCATCTAATTTTATTCCCATTTATTTATTTATTTATTCATTTATTTAATATTTCTTCTCGGGCAACTAACATATACTATGTCAAATATTTATTTAACACGCACCCAATAACAAGTTGCCACATTCTGGAGACTTACGATATTAGTCGTCTCACAGATCCAGACTGAAAACACAATTAAAAACTGTGCCTCCACCGGGAATCGAACCCGGGACCTTTGGATCAGCAGTCAGATACCCAACCAACTGAGCCACGAAGGCCGACAATTGTAATATAGACAAAATTATCTTGTTTATAACATTTTATAATAACATATTCTCTTCACATAGCACAAAACAGCAGACAAGCACACGCATACATGTTATTTGAAACCTTGGGGTAAGCAAATTATAAAAAAAACAGGTAACAACACATGAAGAGAAATTTAAAATAACAGTTTACATAGATAAAAATACCAAGTCATAAAAAAATATTTAGTTATTTGAATTCGGATCAAATTCCATAACGTAATCAGAAATCTCATAAATATTTGTGTCCAAAAACCAAATTAACAAAATTTTCTGTATCCATTTATGTGTAATCAAAGTACGAACGTAGCAAAATATCCAAACAAGTTTGGATCGAATTCGTATGTCGGAACTATACGCACGTCAACGTACGACTAACTCGCACCCAGTGTGAGCACTCTCATAGTGCTCAAAGGAACGGGATTATTCGTGCGTTTTCGACGTTTTCGTGCGTATTCGGACGACTGAATTTCGTACGTAAACGCATCCAATGTGAGCATGTCCATGAGCGAACTCAGACGTCGTAACAATTCGTGCGTATACGTACGACCACAGTACGATTACGTACGATCACGTACGACCAACTCGCATCCAGTGTGAGCACTCTCATAGTACATCAAGTATCGGGATCGTTCGTGCATTTACGTACGTTTACGCACGAGCGAAATTCGTACGAAAACGCATCCAATGTGAGCGAGGCCTTAAGCCACAATACGCGAGATTTGTATGCAGGGTATATTTCACGGTTTTTCCAACTTAGTATAGAACATTTAGTGACTCTGTGTATGTGTGTGTCCACTATAACTTTTGATCCGCTCAATTTACAGAGCCCAAAATTTCAGAATGTATAGATAGTTATAGGCCTACAAAACTTTTATACTCAGAATTTTGAATTTTTTTTCAGTCAGGGGTTATAAACTTTTGAATTTTTACTTTATTTTTCCATATATCTCAAAAACTATAAAAGCAAGAACGCTGAAAATTGGTATAAATATAGACAAAAACAAAACCTCATATTTGTTTTTTTGAAAAGTTCAAGTGTTTCTTAAGCATTTTTTACTAGGTTTTTATACCCGGCGTTGCTCGATAAGGTAAATGTGAAGCAATATACTAATGTGTCAAGAAAATCGTTTTCGTAATTTTGATCTGTTTATTTGTTATGATAAATTCAGAATGAGTAAAAAATATCCAATACAATATATTAAAATTAACAAAAATATGTTAGTTTTTTTTAAACAATCCCCTTCGTCCCTTCAGTCCTTCCATCCGTCCCTTTCCTTCTGTCCTTACTGTCCCTTCAGTCTCAAATAATGTAAAGGGAAGTGGTTTGATATTTCAATATGATTGGACTGGGTAAGAAATTTCCGCAAAATGCAGCTGAAAAGTGTTTTTATAAATTGAATGAATTTAAGCATTATGAAGAGTTTAGTGTTGGCCATAACTACCATGTTCTTATATATTGTTATTAAGTGTCAAAAGAGTATTTAAAGTTTCCGCTTGTCCCATCCGCTTGGATCGTTGAATAAATTCCAAGTACATACTTTTTTTTATTAATTCGTTTATGAGATGAATATATAAAGAAACAAAAATTTAGATAATTATTAAATAAATAGTTAAAAATCATACACCTATATAACATAATAATTACCTTCAAAAATATGCTGTGTTATCGTGTTACTCTGGTAGTCTTTTTAGAATTAAAATAATTGCATTTAATATATTTTCAATTGAACTAGTTTATCTCGATTGTATCGATAGATAGTAAGTACCTACTCTATGATTGAATGGCCACGATAAAAATGAATTTTTAAATTCGCTTCTTTATTTTTGATTCGATCTCAGTTGAATCTCCCCGTCCGTCGGTTGCATTATGTTTGGCAGATGGTGAATGCCGCTTTTCCAGTACCGTCTTTCTCTGCGATCTCGTTCCCGTTCTCTGCTCTCGTCTTTCTTATCTTTTTATCCCCCAGTAGTTCTTTTCCATTTGCGTTCGACCTGGGACGCTAATTGGTGCCCGATATACTACCGCCTCGGCCCCAACGAGAGCGGCGGGCGGGAGAATAAACGTTGAATAAATTTTTATTTAAGAATCGACGCGACCTTATTCGTGCTTTTCTCTTCAATCCCAACCCCTCTGCGTTTTCGTCTATTTATTTTTCCTTTTGGCTACAACCGAAACGAATGATAGTTGTGAATATGAATGCTGCCATTTTAGTCTCGTTGTATTTTAATATTATGATTTTAGTTTTCGTTGTATATTTTTTATTATTTTTTTCTTTCATTTTAGTATACATTTAGTGCCGATAATTTTATACCACCGTTTGATTAATCGGGATTATTCTAAGAGCGTTGATAATTCTGTTTTGTGCCGCTCTACGAAACAAAGCTGATTTCAGCCCTTATGTGCAATAATGAATAATCGTGATGCAAAATGAAAAAAATAAATCGCAAACGAAATATGGCAAATCATATGCAGAGTTTATACTTAGGCACCGTGACGCTGTATTGTAAATCACTTTCTTATTTTAAACTTAAAAATACGATTTCTTCATATATATCATCTAGGATAATCTTCTAAAAAATATTATATTTCTGGAACGAGTAAATATGTGTACATACATCCTTCTACCGTTGAAATTAAAATGCTTGTACCGTGCCGACCACCATGGCATAGTTGATAACTCGTTTGGCTTCTGTGCGGGCTTCCTGGGTTCGATCCCCAGCAGGGGATAAATTTAGTTAAATTAATTTCTTACGCAAACATTACATCTCTGTGCTGGAAACACTGGTTAGTTGGAAGAAATTATCATATGTCAATAAACTCGCCACTTGCGCAGGGTGCAAGGAAGTGGTTATTTTATTTTTATTATTATTGTTGCCGCGGGTAGGATATCATCGTCTTTAGTAACACCAGTTATTCGAATTCAACCACTCCCAGTCGTGAGTACATAATATTGTATGCATTCATGTATGACCCAAACATATTTCTGATATTCGTTTGTTTCAGCCTACTGATGATTCGACGATTCATATTAGGTAGACTTTGTCATATTTGTAATTTGGCTGAGTCAACACGCCGTGTTCTTACTCACCATACCCATATACCCACCATAGCAAAATACAACCGAGTTACAAATAATAATAATGAGAGTAAAGCCCGTGACTCATTCCGTGCTTGGAATAACAGCTGACGTAGAGTGAAATCCACAGGTAAATACAATTAACTGCTTCCTATGTGCATTCAGACGTACTAAGGTCTAATGCCTCCTTAATTCCTAATTCCAAATATTTTTCTTTGTAGTATTCACACATGTAATTTGAATCAATTATCGTTTAGTTGTATCTATATTTTTATTTGTATACTAGCTTTTATGTCCCGCCGTTGGCCAAGAATGTAAAATTGTGAAAGAAAAAGCAATCGTTTTTATAATATTGTCACCCAATTATTTTGCAATATCGGACTATGAAAAGTGGTTTGAAATTTGATTGAGTTTAAGCATTGTAAAATGTTCAAGTGATGGCCACAACCCATTCTTTTTTATATATTGCTATAAAGTGTGAATGAACAATTACAATTACAATTTCTGCACGCATGGACTATGCGAAATTGTTTTAAATATGACTGTTTATCAACGTTGTAAAGAGATTGGTTTTGCCACAACCCCCATTTTTATATATTATCATCGAAAACAAATTGTAATATGTACCTATTGAAAATTTAGTAATTTTGGATGTTGGAATGTGGTTAAAATTTGATTAAATAATGTACTGAAAAGATCTAGTGTTGGTCACATCCCATTCGTTTTTATATTTTTTCATCAAGTGTGCATTATATTTTTGCACAATTAGACTGATAGAATTAAAATTGACACAAAAGTCTACATTAACGAAGAAGAAGAAGACATAAACTATAGTAAATAGTATTTAATTTGAATATAAACGTTGTGAAGAGTTCAGTAATGGCTACAACGCCCATTCTTTAAATATCGTCAACGAAATCAAATCTGAAGGTGTTGAAAATTATTCAAAATACATAGGATGATATAAATGGTTTAAATTTGATTTAACAAAAGTATTGAAAAGATTCTAGTGCAGGTTACATCGTCACATCCCATTCGTTTTTACATACATATGTATTTTCATCAAGTGTGCATATCGTTAATAATATTTCTGCACAGTTGGACTTAAAACTAACCCAAAAGTCTAAATAAAAAAGTGAAGAATAAGTATAAGACTATAAGAAATAGTTTGTATAAAAAACTATCCCAATGGTCTACATAAAATAAGAAAAAAATACATAAAATAGAAGAATTAGACTATTGGAAATAGATTGTATAAAAACTGACTAAGAGGTCTTCATAAAAGAAGAAGAAGATTAATCTATAGGAAATAGTTTGTATAAAATTCACCAAAGTTCTACATAAAATAAAACGAGTGGGTTGTGGCCAACACTAAACTCTCCACACCACAAATATTGACAATGAAATATTTTATTCATTCTAAATTTTACTACCAGGAATATAAATTTTCTAACGATAGTATATTTTCATGTTAAGATAGACAAACTATTAATGCAGTATGGTGAAGAATTCTAATGTTGTATGAAATATTTTAATAAAAGCAGATAAATTTTGTTTTAAAGGACGTTAGAGCATTTTGACAATTTTGACACGTGATATCATATGAAGAAATTTTTGTTATTTATGGAAAGCTAATCAGTTCGATGTTCAAGCTCTTTACATTATAACATGAAATCAAATTACTGAACTTTTCCATACATAAGAAATTTATCTTATTATATACATTTTTATTCATACTAAATTTTACTACCAGGAAAATAAATTTTCTATCGATAGTATATTTTTATATTAAGATAGACAAACTATTAATGCAGTATAGTGAAGAATGCTTATGTTGTATGAAATATTTTAAAAAAAGCAGATAAATTTTGTTTTAAAGAACGCGAGAGCATTTTCAAAATTTTGACAGGTGATATCATATGAAGAATTTTTTTGTTATTTATGGAAAGCTAATCAGTTCTATGTTAGAGCTCTTTACATTATAACATGAAATCAAATTACTGAAATTTTCCATACATAGAAATTTATCTAATTACATTTTTATTCATACTAAATGTTACTACCAGGAATATAAATTTTCTTCCGATAGTATATTTTTATGTTAAGATAAACAAACTATTAATGCAGTATAGTGAAGAATGCTTATGTTGTATGAAATATTTTAAAAAAAGCAGATAAATTTTGTTTTAAAGAACGCGTGAGCATTTTCAAAATTTTGACACGTGATATCATATGAAGATTTTTTTTTGTTATTTATGGAAAGCAAATCAGTTCTATGTTCAAGCTCTTTACATTATAACATGAAATCAAATTACTGAACGTTTCCATACATAGAAATTTATCTAATAACATTTTTATTCATACTAAATGTTACTATCAGGAATATAAATTTTCTTCCGATAGTATATTTTTATGTTAAGATAGACAAACTTTTAATGCAGTATAGTGAAGACTGCTTATGTTGTATGAAATATTTTAAAAAAAGCAGATAAATTTTGTTTCAAAGAGCGTTAGAGCATTTTGACAATGTTGACACGTGATATCATATGAAGAAATTTTATGATATCTATGAAAAGCTAATCAGTTCTAAGTTCAAGCTATTAATATTCTTATATCAATATGAAATCAATGAACTGAACATTGCCAAATATAAAAAAATTCTCTTGTTACATATAAGTTTCATACAAATATCCATTAAATAAAATATAATTTTTGAAACCGTTGAATATTTTTCTTTTAACATTGACCAACTTTGAATACAATTTTATGAAGATTCTTGGTGTTGTATAAATAGTTGAAACCAAATTAAAATATCTCTAATTTCCAGGTCGTGAGAGCATTTTTTCAGTTTTAATAGATGAAATCATAAAGAAACATTGGGAAAAAATGAACCGTTGTCCATGGAAAACTAATCAGCTCTAAGTTTATGGACTTAACACATGTGATATCAATATGAAGTCAATCGGACTTATAGTCTGGGCTGCAGAGAGGACACAAAAAAAAACAACGTAAATGATGAATTCATAGAGAAGAAATCAAAAGTTGTCTATGGAAAACTAATCAGCTCTAGGTCTTTGCACTTTACACATATGATGTTAATATGAAGTCGATCGGACTTATAGTTTGGGCTGTAGAGAGGACACAAAAAAGATAAATGCTACGGCGTACGGCGTATACGCCATACACACAAACACATCACGACGAAACTCATAGTGTGCATTCTCTACATGATACCCATTGAGAAATTGATGTAAAAAAAATACGCTTAAATTTTGCGAAATCGTGACTCTCCCCTATTCCATAGTGTGGAGAGTAAAAACGAAGGTAAAGACTAAAGGAAATAGTTTGTGTAAAAACTGTAAGGTCTACATAAAATTAAGAAGAAAAAGAATTAGACTCCATGAACCGTCGCTTCAGACCCTTCAGAACCTCCCGTCCCTTCAGGCCCTTCAGTACCTCCCGTCCCTTCAATCCATCATTACGTCCCTTCCAATCAGGCCCTTCAGTACCTCCCGTCCCTTCAGGCCCTTTTATACCTCCCGTCCATTCAGGCTCTTCAGTACCTCCCGTCCCTTCAATCCATCATTACGTCCCTTCCAATCAGGCCCTTTTATACCTCCCGTCCCTTCAGGCCCTTTAGTGCATTCCTTCCCTTCATTACATCCCGTCCCTTCAGTCGCTTAAGAAAAGTTTAAATCCAGAAACCATCCTGGAAGAACCGCGAAGAGATGAAAGGACCTTCTTCTCCCAGGATAGTCCACCTTCATAGGTAAAATGACCAAATACACGAAGATGAAGAAGAAAAAGAAAAAAGTTTAAATCCAGAAACCATCCCGGGCACACAATTCACCAAAGTTTCATTGTAATCGGACAAACGGTTTAGGAGCACATCGCATACAATTTTCCGATAGGAAATCAGTATATTGTTGATTTGTAAGTAAATAGTAATAGCTAGGTACCTACTTACAACAATGTTCTAAATAAATTCGATTCATAACAAATTTTATTTGAATATCAGAATCTTTCCGTTACCATAGAAACCATTCCAACACGTAAAAAATATCAAATGGTTTGAGACATTTTTGGAATATGTAGGTACCTACATTGGTTTGTTCGATGCCATAAAAATGAAAATTGTCAGAAAACTCAAATATTATTTACAAATTATGCAATTTTATTATGCCTATATCTTTACTAATAATAAACACATTTTTACAATATATGTCTTAAAACTTGCCGTAATGTCTTGTGTTTCATTTTATTATTTCAGAATTACATTTATTTCAAAGGTTTATTATTTTCAAGAACATATTCATTCGGTGGGAAAATGATATATTGTATGAAAAGATATTAAAATGGCGGCGTTTATGTACAAAAGGCTTACTTTAAAAATAAGTTAAATACGTACGTAAGTTAAATTTGTATAAATACGTACTTCTAACTTTTAAACTAACAGATATTTGCGTGCAAAATGTACACTTTTTTGACAGATATGACTTGGAAAAATTTTTATGAAAAAAATAATTATTGAAATATTTTTAAAATTCAGCATTTTTATCGCATTATTTTTAGCGTGACACTGCATCAGGTATACTGGTACACGTTCGCACATAAATTAGATTTTTAGATGGTCTTGGTTTTTCAGAAGGCGTGAGACAAACACATACACACACAGACACACACTAACATATTGATTGCTTTATTACTTTAGATAGAAGTGAACACTTGATTCATTCCAGGCAGGTTTTCGAAACTAAATATTTTGTCTGTATTTTTGCGCGTTGGAACATATAATAACTCAATAAACTTGGAAGAAATTGCCGTTTGGAAATAAAACCCTTCCAGTGTACAAATTACATGTACAAGAAGTTAAATAAATAAAATGGTATATGAGATATTCAATTATGTATCCTTAATATAAAAACATGCACGCATATTGAATTTTATCTAAGTAAAGAGATTAAACAGGAATATATTTTTCATACATCAACAAGACGAGATTTTTTTTTAACTTTTTTTGTCAAAGGCGGAAGAAGGAATTCCGACGATGAAAAAACAACATTTATCAATTATTCGATTTGTGAAATTTCTTCTGTCATAATTTTAATGAAATTCTCATAGGGAAATTATTTTTAATGTTCTCATAGGGAAATTATTTCTTAGCGTTTTTCTGTTTCCAAGGGTTACCAAATGTAGTTATTTTTCATCATATTTTGTTGTTCACCGTTGTAGTAAGCACCTTCCTCGCTCGCCGACATACGTAGATAGATACAAAAAAATATGAACGTGTTCATAGCGCTGAATGTAGTAAGTAGTGAATTGTAGTAGTAGTAAGTTGTATCCACCGTAGTAGTACGTAATAATATTGACTTGGCATTGCTGTGTGCAGTTGTAGTGTTCGGTCTGGTGAAGGGGTAGGCCGCCCCTCATTAGGGTGCGCATAATGAGACGCGGGCCGGAGCGGGCGGCAGTCTCTCTCGCAGGAAACTAGCGGTGAAACTTTTTGCCCACCACCCTGCCTGTGTTGAGTGGGTGAACTCTCTCTCTCTCCTACCTCCTTCCACACTTTGAAATTTTGTATTTAATACAATCAACCATCACGCCATGTCCCTCACGGGGCAGGCAGATAGAACCGAACGCCACATTTTTCTATCTTGACACACATTCATCCACTCATCAACATTCATAGATCGTATTATACATGTTCGTCTGTTGTTCACGCTTCTTACATTTCTGTCTTTCAGAATATCGTGTCGTATGTAAGTCCTGTCATCCTTTTCTCCGGCGCCCCCGACCCCTTTATTCCGTTCTGTCAGCTTTGTATATTTTCTTCGTCAGGCGTTTTACATCTATTCTTTCCAGACAAACCATCTCAATATCTTAACTTTCAATCTATTAATTACATCTTTCTTCATCTTACATTCTATCCTTGTGTCTTCTTTCGTACTCTGTCATACATCATTCTGTTACAAATTATTCTATGCGATCTCATTTCAACTGCAAAATACGCGGTTTTGCACTTGGTTTTTCAGTTTATATACATATGCATACATGTATAGGTAAAGAGAACTGAGAACCGTTCTCCTCTGCCCTTGCAAACATTCCTTTACATTCATGCATCGTCTCAAACATGCTTACCAATCTAATTTGTTTCGTCTGATAAATAAAAAGAATCAGTTGTTCACGTATTGTTAAAAATCATTGCGTTGCGTCACTGTCTGGTTTAATTTCAGTGCACTTGAATCGTGAGTGCATTTGAGATGCAGGAGGGAGGAGATTGACCATCCTAGCAGTATATACTCGTACCTACGTGGTTATAGTGTGGATTGGTCAATGGCGGTGGGCTGTGACGCCGTGTTTTGGAATGCGGATGCTGCGGTAGCGATAATATGCTGTGGGAATAATACTTGAGAGTCGCCGATAAATTGTATTGATTACCTGTATCTTGTGATAAATATACATAGAGATGACGATACTTCCCTTCGGACTGAATAAAATTTTCATAATATTTTCGAAAATAATTTGATTGATAAAATAGGTATAGTTATCGGAAAACAAATTGAGCCCGTCGCGTGGGTGCTCAGAGCGCAAATTTGTGTCTTTTTGCTTGGATGATATATCTTCAAACCATCCACCTACACGGCAATAATGCTCAAGAATTTTGACTGAAACTATAATGTTTTGTATCTTATTCTTCGTATTTATTAATAACCACATACATATGTAGTCCCTCATATTTTACTCCAATTATTTTGATCCTTGTTTACTTTATTCGCCATTTCATTGTAATATTGTCAGTATTCCTCACTATAGGTATAGAATTCCTTTTTTTTCTATAATACATCGTATTTTTTACACTCTTTTAATTAACTTCAGTTATCTGTTCATATTGGAATTTTGAAATTAATTTTTAACTAACTTCCTAACCATTTAGTGTTATGAAACTCAGAATTTGTGTATTCCCTATGACAATGCATGTCAAAACTGTATCCAGCTTGAGTCATTTGATAAAATTGGACAATTTGGTATATCATACAAAGTAAACACCATAAAACCTGGAGCACTTTTATGAATTTATTTTGACAATTATATTTCAACGTAAAGAAAACTTAGAAAGTAGTGTCTTATAATAATAGTAATATACTTGTTCATAGGTTTATGTCCTTAGTGTTCTATCTATGTAGTTTTGTCAAACGACAATATTTTGAAAAAGGTACATTTCATGATTTTACAGTCTTATCCCTTGTATACAGAATATGAATTGTTTGTAAATTTTTAAAAGATCGTCGAATGTTTAGTAAAGCCACATTTCTATATAAAATAATACATAACATAATAGACTGCTGTGACCTTCTTGAGCTTATCTGTTTCAGAGTTAAATATTTTAATAGTAGGCAAAATGTTACATTTTCAATTAAGTACACCTTTGATATTGTTAAGAACGAATTGATTCGAAGAATTTGCTCTATAATACTTTTCTTATTCATATAGATATATTTTATTTAAAATTTGACTTTTCCAAACATAAATGTAAGTATGTTTATTTATTCACGTGAGTATTTTTGATGTCATGAAAACCATTTCCTCACTTCGTCCTTTCCTCAAACCTCTAGTTCTTCTCCCTTTTTCTACCTTTCGTTTACATTTTTTTTCTTATAAATAATTTGTGTTTATATGATTATAATGTATTACAATGTATTGCCCTGTAAAATTAAAAAAATGTGGGTTTTCTAATACATAAATAAAGACTAGAGATTTCTGTTCAGATACATGTTCAGTTACGAAATATTTCTATGAATCAACGAATCACTACCTAGTTGCATATTGTTTCGAATACTTTATTACAAGGTCATGTTTATTGCATCTTCGTGTATAAACTCGAAACCAGTATAACACATATATTATCATCTGGTATTCGTCATCTTGTAGGTACTGTTTGATAAGTGTACATTATATTATACATATGTTGTATGATTAAGCCAATATTAATATGTCGTTAATATTGTATGAACAACGATTATTACCACCGGGCGTGCAAAGGCTTCAATGGCCCACGTAATATTTGCATATGCCGGTCGGGTATGTATACTCACTCACTAGCTTGCATCGCATTTGCGTGTATTTGTACACACACATATAATATATTTATTGCAGTGTACGTATGTATGTGTGTGTTTGTACATGACCTATCCAAACTGATGGTTCGTTGTTCCGAGAGCTGGCGGGTCGTTGCATCTCTGTCGTTCGTTCCCTCGTTCTCCCGCTTACCTACTTTACTTTTCCTCCGTGCAACGGCCTCTATGTCGGGCCTCCCGCTAGGGACGTGGCGTGGGAGGGAAACTGAGAGGAGGAGGCTGGGACCTGTATATCTATGTATGTTACTTGATACCTACTTACATCTGTGCGCGTGTAATCCTCGCAGACTCGACGTGATGCATCAATATCTAAACCCCGTGAACCATTCAACTCTCTTGCTGTAGGATTCGCTGATTCCTACACATTATTAAAAGAGACATTGTGTCTGCGGTCCTTTAGATTTTACGTTTCATTCAGGATCAGGATCTTATTCTCTTATCACTTACTTGAGTCATTCTTCCGTATGTTGTCAATAGAATCATGTTGATTAAACTTATTTAAACTAATAAAAATCCAGTTGTATTCAATAAGCCTTGTCGCATCCTCGGAGGCTAAAATTATACTTTCCATAATTTTAATATATTTTTAGCTTCTGAGAGAATGTGAGGCGTGTATGCTGCTTATTGAATACTAAAACTCGAAAGCCAAATCGATTTTTTTTAAATGCATATACGCAAACATTGGATTCTTTTCCCTGTCGTGAGTCAAATGATATTTTTTTGACAAACTTGTTTATAAATAAACCAACTTTACTTCATAGATGGCAATAGTAATAATGTCGTATTTTCAGGTGATCTGTTACTCATTATTCAAATATATAGAACTTTAAAAAAAATCGCATTGATAAGGGAAATCAATAAGAAGGCATAATTGGCGAACGTTGCGCAAGCGCATAAAGTGACCACATAAACCAGCCGATAACAGGTCGTAAGCCCTGTGCCTTGAATATTCCGATTCGTCTCTATTGAGATGTTAAAATAGTTTATCAAAAAAAAATATTGAATACCAAATATATCATCTGTTTAGTTCTAATTTAACATTAATACATTTTCCATAGTTTACATTTGTGGTGTTGATGTTTCACTGAATTCATCTAAAGCATTTTATTCTACTTGTTGAATAAAATTATATATATTTACTCCTCACTACCCCAAGGGGATATTATTTTTTATTGCAGATTATCAACTAGTATCGTGCTGAGGTTGTATTGAAAGTTACGTCACAATGTATCTGTGTGTGTGTTCTACTTTGTCGATTATAGACTATCGATTATTTTTAGATTTTGAAGGATATCTGATCAGTGCTTCTCAATTTTTTAACTGACAAATATTTCAAAGTGACTCCAAGCTCAGGAAACTCTAAATTTCATATTTTTATTTATTAAATTGCTATAAAAGTACATCACTTTCATAAAATGGCATTGGAGAATTATCAAGTTTTCTTTATATAATTTTTCTTTTTATAATATTTTTTTTATAAATTATTGCATTTAATTATGTTTATAATTTCTGAAGAAATTAATTTATCACCCAAATATATGTCAACACGAGTAAGTTTGGATTAAAATTATACCTACATACAATACGTTAATGAATTAATAGTTATTCAGATCGAGGAGCGAGGGCCCATTGATTCTAAGACAAATATGACAAAACCAAACATAAAATATTGCACACAGAATTCCACCGACCTATTGTCATTGTTCAACGCCGTAATTGTGGGTCTGTAAGTGGGCAACGTGTATTAAATTATGTCAAGGATCCTTTGATTGTCACATAAATTGTAACAGTCCCACATGTCATAGTCATAAAGTAATATCCATTCGGTATACCATATCGGATTGTTATAATTTTCAACTCAATAATATAATCCATATTTATAGTACCTACCTAACTAATTTTATGTAGGTTACTTAAATTTCATCGATTTACCTACGTTTTATAGTAACAATATTACAGAAATATAAAAAGCTGATTTTATCTTCAGGATAGAATGTTTAAGTTTTTAGCGATTGAGAAAGCGTTTAGATTGTAGAACTCCATAATTATGTATATATGTATTTAAGAGGGCGACTGCTACCAACGTACCTATTTTTTCAATTTGATATACCATCATTATTACGAAACGAATCATTTTGAAAAAAATAACCTAGTTAGTTTGGATATTAGTAAAGAGAAATATACCTTAACTTTTTGATTATGTTCTGTATATATTCTTGTAGGAAAATAATAAGCATACCCCGATTTTAGCCATTTATCTTAAATTTATAAAAAAATATAAGGTATAGAGCAATATTTTTTTTTATAAATTAAAGAAGAACAAAATACCTGGAAAAATATGATATGACGTTGCATTAACGCATCAGGTTAAGTAAATAAACCATAAAAACTTATATTACGCAATGGCGCTGAATGGAAAAAAAATATTTTTTAGGTTTATTTACTAAACCTGAAGCATTAGTGCAACGTCACATCATACTTTTCTAGATATTTTTGTCTTCTTTAATTTAAAAAAAAATATATTACTCTACGCCTTATAGTTTATTAAAAATATATGATAAACGTTGAAAATCGGGGTATGCCATTATTTTTCTACAAGAATTTGTACAGAACATTATCAAAAAGTTAAAGTATATTTTTGTTTATTAAAAAAACTATCTAAATTATTTTTTTCAAAACGATTTGATAAGAAATAATGATGGTATATCAAATTGAAAAATAGGTACGTTGGCAGCAGTCCCCCCCTTAAAATAAAAATATATTTATTATTCAACGAAGTTTCATCCCTTTTTTTCCAACTGTCGATTTGTTCAGGAGAACTTTGTTCTCTTAACATATCGACAATGTATCAAGCCAGAATACGCGAGAATTGTATGGAGAGGTCTACTTTTTTCACGGCTTTTCCAACTTTGAAGTCAAAAAACACCAACTTAGAGGCTTCGCAGCATATATGTTCCGTACACGGATTTACTCAGAATTCGGAGTAGAACATTTCGTGTGTCTGTGTGTGTGTGTGTGTGTCTGTGTGTGTGTGTGTGTCTGTGTGTGTGTCTGTGTGTCCGTCCCCCCCTTATAACTTTTGATCCGCTCAATTTACAGAGCCTAAAATTTCAGAATATATAAACAGTTACAGGCCTACAAAACTTTTATGCTCGGAATTTTGAATTTTTGTTTCAGTCAGGGGTTATCAACTTTTGAATTTTTATTTTATTTTTCCATATATCTCAGAAACCATAAACGCTAGAACGCTGAAAATTGGTACAAACATAGACAAATACAAAATCTCAAATTAGTTTTTTCAAAAAAATTCCAGGGTTTCTCAAACATTTTTTATTAAGAAAAGTATTTTTTTTTATAAATTTATGAGTTTAACTGCTTATACTGTAATTTTTTTTTAAAATATCGAAAAAAGCCGAAACACCCCAACTAGATAATTTAATTTTCTATAAAAAATATTAACATTGTAGTAGAAGATCCCAATTTTTTTTTAACAATTTTTTTAAAAATAGAATTTAGTGACGACATCGCTTCATACATTTTGTATGGCAGTCGCCTATACACAATATGTAAGAAGACTTAATAGTTTGATACTTCATCTCCAAACATACATACATACCATCATGCTATTTGCATATTCTGGGTAGGAAAAAGGATCTTCCTCCATACTATCCTATCTTGACATACATACCTACAATGTTGTATAGAAAACAAAATATCTGAAAATATTCAATAATTTGTATCTATGGGTTTATAGTATAGTATAGTAGCTCGATATGTACATAATTTTTGTACATATCGAGCGAAGCACGTACTTTTGTCGCGGAACCTAAAAGTTAATCAAATCCGTACAAAAAAAACATATTTTACATTAAGTTTCATCGATATATCGTGGCAAAATATTTATTTCATACTATACTATCACAAGATCAGTTAAAGTGCATAATTAATTAACAATATCAATAAAAACATAAAAATAAAGTGCAAACTCAAAATCTGAAAGAAAAGAGACAGCTGGTGTGTCACAAGATCAAAACACAAGAAAGGAACCGCATTCGTCCGCTGATTCCTACGTCACTTTGCAAACAAGCGACTATTGGTGCTATTCACGGCAACGGAGTACGGACTGCATTAACGAACACTCAAGGTACCGACTACCCACTACTCAACAATAATAAAGCCTGTGTCACTTGGAGCAAGATTCAAATCAAAGTTTCGAGTTTATATTTATATTCTATTTTCTTGTTTGGTTTCGTTTCTTAATATAATATTATCTCTATTGCATACACATAAAGCAATATGTCCACTAGAAACAAACAAAAGAATGAACAAGAGAATACATCAAGGATGGACTCAAACTCAGATTTGAAAAAATATTTTGATCTTAAATTTGATCAATTCAAAATAGAAATTAAAGCTGAAATCGAACATTTTACCAAATCAATTGAATTTTGCTGCGCAAAGCTTGATGACATAGAAAAAAGAGTCTCGATAACTGAAAACAAACTGAGCAAACTTGATACCATCACAGCAGATCTGCGGGAATCAATGAATGAAGTCAAGTCCAAACTGGAAATCATGGATGCATTGTCCAGGAAGAACAATATCATTTTGCATGGCGTTCCCGAAAGGAAACAAGAAAATATATTAAAGATAGTTGAAAATATCGCCGAAGTCACCAACTTTCCTTTAACCTCCTCAGGCCCAGAGACTTTTTTTTTTTTTTAAAAGTGGCGAAATTTTGAATTCTGTGTGAAAATAATATTTAAAAAATTTCTAAGAAGAAATTTTTTTTTTAAATTTCAGCTTTTCCGGAAAATCGTATGTCCCCTCTAGGGGACATTGGGCCTCGAGACTGATTTTGTAAAAGGAAAGAATAAATATCAGTATCTCATTTTCAGTTCATTGAAAATCACAATTATTAAGCATAAAATTTTGGAAATAAAACTACTTATTCTTTCATATAATTTTGTTTATTCAAAGAGATCAAAGTTTATTCAAAGAATGTAAAAGAAAAATAAAAAAATGTCAATATTAAAAATGGAAATCATAAAATAATTAAACTTCGTGATAGAGTTGAAAGCAGTTCCTGTTATCTTGTAAACAAAGAAACACTTTGCATGTAGAACATTGCACGCGTGCTTTATTTGCTGAACATCCAGGTAAACGACACCGATTTTTTGTTAGAGGATTTGGAAATACTGGTAAATGCAGTACATTTTTTTTCCTTAGCGCATCAGGTGGATGTGGAATTTTGGATTTTGAGCGCTTCAAGGGTGGTTCTTCTGGTTGATAATCTGAATCATAATCTGGAATATTTCCATCAGAAAGACGTTCTTGAATCTGGATTTTAAAATCTAAATAATCCATAATTTCTCTTCTTGGCATGTTCAATTTTCTTTGATCTCGTCTATATTCTATCCATGAAGCTGCTATGGCAAAATCAAAGAAGTGCATCATCAGTCGCACGGTCCATTTCTTGGTACGCGCACCTATTCTGTAGGTGCTGATAACTCTATCAAGAAAATCAACACCTCCCATATTAGTGTTATATGCACTTACCAGAGCTGGACGGTTCACCATTATATATGCACCATCTTTTTTTGACCAGCGACGACACAAGTCTGATGGAGATTTGCCTTCCTTACTCGATATTAAGGTAACAGGCCTATTATCGAACCATTTGACTATAGCTATTTGGCCATCACTCCTCACAGATTGGTCAATACTTCCTCGTCCATCCTTTTTCATTTCCAAGTCTGATCTTAGTTTGCAGTTCTTGGGAATCCGATTATTTTGAATAGTTCCAGTAGCTTGACATTCCGCTTTTATGTGAAGCATATCCAAAAGTGGTATGGATGTAAAATACCTATCTAAATAAAGAGTGACTCCTGGTGGAAGAGTTTCAGTTAAACGAATAACAGTCTTTCCTCCGACGTCTAAGCTTGAGTATTCGTTACCCGAAATAATTGTATCTCCTTTACCCTGATATAGGAAAAAATCCAACGGTAAACCATCTGGAGCAGCGGCAACCATATTTTTCAAACCACATGGGTTTGGCTTGTTTCTAATAAATTGCCTTGCAACCATTTTACCCCAAAACGGAATCATCTGCTCGTCGATAGAAATTGCCGATGAACGTGGATTCAATCTGCATCCATTTTGTATCACCTTTATCATGGGTTGTACCTTCCAAAACTTATTCTCATTTTTTTCCTCCATAGAAACTTTTGCATCATCTCGAATTTTAAGGTTTCCTCTAATTTTAAAGTACCTACTACGAGCCATTTTATCTGCTATCATTGGCACTCTTGTGTTTGCTGCCCAGTACATTCTAATTCTAGGAAATTGTAAATATGACATGATAATTGTCAATCCCACAAATGTTTTCATTTCAGAGACTGAACAATTCAGTGGTACACCAGATTCCTGTAAATATCTTTGATTGGTGTGAGTGCAAAGGGCGTCAAAAATTTCATGAGGAATGTATTTACAAAAATAGTCGTATGGAGGAAGGTTCACTGCATTTAGATTTGTCTCTTCGTATTCAGGAGCAGGTGGTAGTGGATTGAAGTCGTCACTTTTCTTCCAAAAATCACGCCTGAAATTATTCTCAGGTTCTGTAACACTGCTAATTGGTTGTTCATCTTCAGCTACTATTTCATCATCACTGGACACCGACAATTCAATATTCTCTTCAAAAGTTGGATCGATGTCTTCATCATCACTTAGGTCAATATCCGAAACTTCTCCATCAACCTCTAAATTTACAAAATTTGCAAATGAAGCGGAATCTGAAAACAAATTAAAATATTTATTTATTTTTGTGAATATTTTTGTAACATGTCAATGCATGCATAAGTAATCTGATATTGCTGCAAAATCAATAAGAAAACAGAAATTTCTTACGATAAAATAAAACAATCGAGTAATCTAAAACATTCTGTATTCTTGATTCAATCTTGCATTTTGCTTTGCCTAGGCCCAATGTCCCCTGTAGGGGACATCCAAACTTGGCGGCTCACTGTTATTGTAAATTTTAAATTTTCTAAAAATGTAAACAGCATCTACGTAAAATGAATATTTTTGAATGTAATCACAGAAAAAAATACTAAAAATAAAAAAAAAAATAGAAAAAAAATGAACTTACTTAGTTGATCACCAGAAAATTGAGTTTTTCTTGAAGACGACATTTTGACACATTAAAAAAATATCAACTGATTTTTATTTAAACTTATTGTTGGTAAAATTCAATACTGCCATCTTTTGGTGATTAGTTGCACACTTTTGTAAACTAAATTAAGTAGGTGATAAGGTAGGAAACTTCTTTTTTGAAAGTATATTTTATGTCCCCCACAGGGGACGCGGGGCCCGAGGAGGTTAAAAGAAGAGCATATTGATCACTATTGCAGAATGAGACATCCAGCCAAAGAGAACGCGCCGAGAGGAATACTCCTTAAATTCACTAAACAGTTGCAACGCGACAACTTCCTGGCAGCAACAAAAAAGTTCAACTCAAACAAACCATCTCAAACTAAACTGAATACGAGCCACATTGGATTCGAAGGAAGCCCAACTCCAATATTCCTTCAGGAACATTTGACCCAAAAAACCCAGAAACTCTTGGCTCACACCAAAAAATTTGCGAAGGAGCATAATTTTAAATATTCATGGACACGAGATGGCAGAATATTTTTGCGTAGAAACGACATATCACCCCGTATAATTATTGATAGTGAGGCAAAATTGCACAGGCTCGCAAAAGGTACTGATGACTAATGTCATCTAAATGTTTATTCTGTTTTTATATTTTCTTTGTTTTTCTCTTTAAGCAGTCTCTAGTAACTTGCTCTAAATGAATTTAACTCTTTATTATATGAATGTGCGTGGCACAAGAACTAAAGTAAGTGAGGTGTTTAGGAATATACTAATATCGAACTACGATATAATATGCTTAACTGAGACGTGGCTAAATGAATCTATATTCAGTGGAGAACTTGTCGACAACCGTTATGACATTTTTAGGGTCGATAGACAACATGACACAAAAAAAGATGGAGGCGGTGTTCTCATTGCATGTTTAAAATACCTTGAATCCAAAATTATTAAAACGGATTACGATAAGCAAATTGAAGACGTATGGGTCCAATTCAAGCTGAAAATAAGAAATAGAGTTAAAAAAATTAATCTTTGCACTGTATATATTCCACCAAACAATGATTTAGAATCGTGTTATAAATTTTATGATAAAATTAGACTTTCATATGTAGAAAATCCGAATGCGCTTAATCTCATACTCGGAGATTTTAATAGGCCTGATATATCTTGGACCCCTGATGAATCCAATACTTTAACCCCAATACTCTTAACTACAAATGCAAGCTCATCAAATCTAATCGATACAATGTACTTTTGTAGTTTTACACAACGAAACAATGTGGCGAATGCTAATAATAGAATTCTCGACCTAATTCTAACGGACATATCAGAAATATCTATCACTCGCTCGAAAAAACCTTTGTCTAAGGAAGATGCGCATCATCCGGCATTAAAAATTAAAATTCAACATGAAGATGTTAAAATGCTAGCATTCAAAAATGATAACAGACCAAACTTTTACAAGGGAAATTATGAAGAAATTAATAATGAGCTTAATGAACTAAACTGGGAAACCTTATTTCATAACAAAACTGTCGACGAAACTGTAGAACAATTCTATAAAACTTTGGAGTCACTGATTGACAAATTCATTCCTAAGAAAAAATCAAAAAATAATTTCCCGCAGTGGTACTCGAAGGAATTAATAAATGTCTTAAAGCAAAAAGAAAAATACCACAAAAAATATAAAAAATATGGAAACGAACTTGATAAACTAACATTCAGTATAATGAGAAAAAGAGCCAAACTACTTACGGCCTCGTGTTATGATAATTATATCAGTAATATGCAAAAAGAATTCAAAGCAAACCCAAGAACTTTGTGGAAACCGATTAATGATAAACGGCAATGTACAACCACTATACCAAATCAGATGATCCTAGGAAACGAATCAGCTATTAAAGGCGTCAATATATGTAAACTTTTCTCCAAATATTTCCAGTCAGTATTTAATCCACTAAGTAATAATTTTTACCCCTGTAATCAAAATACAGCGACATCGCGCATATTAACCAAAGTTTGTTTCTCACTTGAGGACATTATAAATAAACTAAAAAAGACAGACATAAATAAGGGAGCAGGCCCAGATGGTATATTGCCTATTTTCATACTTAAATGTTTTTCAGGTATAGCCAAACCCCTTACCATAATTTTTAACAAATCGATTTCAAATGGGCACTTCCCCACCAGATGGAAAAATGCAAATGTGACACCGATCTTAAAAAAAGGTGCCAGAGATGATATAGCTAACTATCGACCAATATCTAAGTTAGATTGCTTTAGCAAAATATTTGAATCACTTGTTCATGAGGTTTTATTCAGTCATGTCAAACAAGACATAATATATGAACAACATGGTTTTCATCCTAAGAGATCTGTAACTACAAATCTATTGACATACTCACAATTCATTGCTGAAAATGTGGATAACAGAATCCAAGTTGATAGCATATATACAGACTTTTGCAAAGCATTTGATAAGGTAAACCAACGTCTTCTAATAAGAAAACTGAAAATATATGGCATTAATGGAGAATTACTTAAATGGTTTGAGTCTTATATTTCTGATCGATCGCAAACAGTAACAATAGGAGGGCATAAAGCGCCACCATATAAAACAACATCGGGAATCGCACAAGGATCACTACTTGGACCGCTTCTATTTTTATTATTCATAAACGACATAGCCTCGTCAATTAAATACTCTGAATTTTTGCTTTTTGCCGACGATCTAAAACTGTACCGTAAAATAGAATCTATCACAGACTGTAATCTACTGCAGAAGGACCTTGCCTCCCTATATACTTGGTGTAAACTTAATGACCTTTATTTTAACTACAGCAAGTGCCAATATATTTCCTTCACAAATAATAAATCTAAAATATCTTTCCAGTACAACATAAACAACAATTATTTAGCAAGATGTGATACTGTGAGAGATTTAGGAGTCCTATTCGATTTTAAACTTAAATATGACGCGCATATAGATGAAATAGCCAAAAAAGCTTCTAAACTACAAGGGTTTATATACAGGCAGACAAAGGACTTTTCGGACCAAACAGTAGCATTGAGTCTATACAAAAGTCTCGTAGTTTCTGTTTTAGAATATAATTCGGTTATTTGGTCACCGAATTATGAAGTGCATAGTCAGAGAATTGAGGGAATTCAAAAAAAGTTCCTCAGGATTCTGGCTTATCGCTCAAAGAAATCAAATCTAGATACATACGAAAAAAAAATGAACTTTTATAAAATAAACTCCCTGAAGGAAAGAAGAAGAATGGTTGGTTTAATTTGCCTATATAATGTCGTCAATGGCAGACTAGATGCCCCCAATATACTGCGTCTATTAAATTTTAACGTAAAAAAATGTATACAAGATCTCGGGACTTTTTTATTTTAAATTCATATAAAACTAATATAGGATATTTCTCCCCCCTCCCTAGAATTACTCGCGATTTTAATATTATATCGTTGTCCAGACCTCTTGTGGATATTTTCTCAGAGTTAAATGAATTTAAAAAATGTATTTTCTTGCCTTGATTTGTGGAGCTTGTGCAATCTGTGCCCACATAGTATGCAATGCGGGATAGTTAATGTTATGTAGGTGCGAATTTTTTTGGTTGTTTCTTTCCTACCTACTTCGATTATATTTTTGTAAACAAGCGAATGACCCTTGTATGCTTTAATTTATTTTGATTTTATACCTACTACCTTGTATGCTATTGGTTTGTTTTAATTTTTATACTTTGAAATTTGAAATGTTATACAAATTTGATGTAATTATTTTTTTATGATTAATCGTGTAAAATAATTGTAGGTTTAATCCTGTATATTTTACCTAAATAAATAAAATAAAAAAAAAAAAATAAAATAGTTTGGTACATATTCTTCAACTATACATACTATCGCTATCGACAGTTGGATCTCATGTGTTACATGCAACTAGTACTAAAAAAATATTCGCCTTTAAGGGCCTTTTTAACTGATTAAGTAAACCAACACCTAAAGGATATATAAAAAGCACTCTAATCAATAATCCTACATTTAAAAATATTTCAACGAGTATTGCAAAAATGTTAACAAAGAAGCAGATGCATTCTATCATTCTATGAAATCGTCCTATTTAAAATGAAACAAAAACTCCTAATATATCATATCATAACTAGTTTGTATTTATAGAATATTTAGACGATATAATTATTTTATTTTCTTGCACAAATTGATATTACGTGTATAGAATGTTACGCGTTTTCGTAACTAAACTGCTGTAATAATTTATCTTATCTGTATAACTTTTATATAACCTTTCGTCGATCGCCCACCCCGTTTCCACGAACTTACGGCAAGTTAGATTAAACTGTTATCGTTTCTTTGAACACTTGTCAATACCATTGATATTTCACATTACGCTCGACAGATATATCTTATATATCAGATATACATAGATATTAAGTAACACGGAAGCTCAGTGAATAATATCGATCATGGTCAAAGGATCCAAAACCACATTTATATACCTTTTTGGTGCGGAATAAATCGCTTATGATAAATTCGTATCATAATTTCTAATTATAGAATGTGTTGCTTTGTGGGAAGTACACATATTTACTTGTTTGCTGCCTTATGGCAGAATGTTTGAGACACAAAATATAACAAAAAAATATACGATCTTAATAACATTTACTTAATTTAAACACACTGATTACATCCACTTAATTTAATTATGAATTAGGTTAGGTTAAGTGAAAAAAACATTTTATTTTATTTTTTTACTATAAAATGTTGTATTTTCTGTACTCATGTGATCATTTCGGTAAGTTAATCATTGAATACTTAAAAGTATATTTATTTGACTTTTTGGGTATGCAGTGACGTAGACGCTTTTTACTGTATATTATAATATATATATATATATATTTTTTTTTTTTTGTATAAATCATTATTGGTTTTTATAACATTGTACTATCACTGAATAACTAAAATTTTAACGCCTACATTTTTTATTTATAATAATAGAAATCGTAAGCCACGTATTGTTACATCCCTGTTTAGCTTCATTCATAACGAGTCGTTGATTATGAGGCATCATGTGATTACAACAAAATTATATTTTTATCCGTTCGGCATTTCCGATCCGGTTTCATCCGGCTATTTTTTATATAACGATATCTATTCCGTCTAATTATTTCAAGTCCAGTTATGTAGTTGTGTTGCGCTTCATTATTTCTTAATTATAATAATTATTGCTGTCATCGCACCGCACCGCACAGATGTTATTATTATATATCTATTTATCGGTTAGTAGAGGCGAGTGGAGTCGTGGAGTTTGACCTTTCTTATCGTTCGTGCGATTTTCAATACATGGTTATTTTTTCCCACGACTCGCTGTGCCTTGCAATATTGCGATGTCATTGGTTAATTCATTCTATACAACTCTACGCCACTGGAGTATTTTTTGAAGTTTGATAAATGGTTTCTTGGTATGTAGGCTAATTCCATGTTTTCTACATAACATTATTTTGAGAACCAGTTTATTATGTTACTTTATGGGTGTGCATCTCAATAGACGCGGGGAAGTCGTTTGAAAAATATCAAGTTAGGCACAGAACGTCGGCACGCGCGACAAGTTGTTTATGCCTTTATTGAAAATTTTCCTCAATGCAATTGCGATATAAGCGACAAATGGGTCGACAATGGCAGAGCGGTTAGCGCGCTGGGCTAGTAATCCAGTGGTTGCGAGTTCGAATCCTGCCTCGACCGATTTCGTTCACCTATAGCACAAGCATTGATGCATTTTAGGGAACGTAGGAAGATGTATATGCACTTGGTTAACAAGGACATATTCATTTTTTGTTAAAAAAAAATTACGGCATATCCTACAAGGTTGAGTATGCAGCGAGAAGTGAGCGAGTGTACACTACCGTATAAAAGCCTGTATCCCCCCACACACTAGTCTCGTCTCACCCAAAAAACGGAAAGTCCTTACCTTTACATTTTTCTTTATTTTTATTTTAAACTTTCCATAAATTGTCTACATTCGTTTATGTCGTTGGGATCTATTTTCAATTTGGAATGAAACGTAATGTTCACCGTTATTTTATTTTTTTGCGTATATTTTCTATGCATACAAATTTCAATGAAATATTTCTTAAAAAAACAATCAAATTTAAAATAAAATGAATCTACTTTACAAAGTTCTTCAATTAAATATTGCGTATCCATCATCTCGTACAATTTTGAACTGTGGCTTTCCAGATTTGTGATTAAGAATTCCGTATTGGTATATTTTTATCCGTCTTTGCAGATTGCAGTTGGATTTTGAATTTTTCATAAATCGAGTAATTTTTCTTCATTTACAGCCTATTTCCGTCAATTCCTGGCCTCCTATGTTCGTTTCCACATCGAATTATTATTATATTGATTAAATACATGTTTATAAATTAAACATGCATGTTTTAGTAACTACACGTTGTTTGTTATTGGTAATAATGAATATGTCCTTGTAAACATGTAAATACCTATACATCCTCATACTTTCCCTCAAATAATAAATTAATAATATCTTATTTTTGCCGCTACGAAATACAATCGTACTTTATTTTCTCCAGAAATATGTTATCTATAATGCAGCGAGTATGGAAACATGAATTCTTTGTTTATATTTATGATAATATATCGTTTTTTAACACGGTGGTTAATTTTTTTTAATATTTTTTCAAATCTGTTGTATATTTTGTGTATTAAAGAAAAAATATAATGGACCGAGGTTTAAAGCTACATATTAATTATTTCTTGTTAATGAAAAATTAAATCGGCTGTTATTAATTTTTACCGGTACTTAAATTTCCTTTTTACACTAAACATCCTTTAGTAAATTCGGTCGATTTTGTCTGTATATTCGTATTAATACAAATGTGTTCTTTTTATTGCAATGCCATTATACCGAGTTACTCTACAATACAATATTGTTATAATATTGGTAGGTACTGTTTGAAAGTACTTAATTTGAATATTGGGGTATCCAAATATAAAACAGATGTATGTTTCATTGAATTAAAATTTTCCTATGTAACAATAGTTAAGGATGATCACCCGAGGCAAAACCACGAATCGGGCACACGGACAAAGATTACCATAATACTTAATAATATTGCACCGCAGTTATGTTGCAACTGTGACGTGTGCGTAGTACCAACCTGTGGATATACATAATATATAATAATAATTATATGTAGGCATGCGGCCGTCAAGTACCTGGTTGTGTTAAGTACATTTGCATTTCATTAAATAACATCAAGTTACTTTCGCTTAATGAGGTCACTGTCACACCCCCCACTTACAGAAGCTTTGATTATTTATGAATGTAATAAACATATTTTTCATATAGCGCCATTTTATGGTAACATGACCATTCTAAGGGCACTTTTGCTTAATTGCTGGCTCTGCGAAACAAAGAAGCCTTAAGTAACTTACGGTAAGTCCCAAATCTCTGTTCTTCGCGCACTTCAGAAAGCAATTTATTCCACTTAATAGGTTAGTTTACATTGAAATCACGTATGTCAGCCTTCTTTGCTCAGTTGGTTAGGTATCTGACCAAGGCTGATCCAAGGATTCCGGGTTCGATTCCCGATTGAAACAGTTTATTATTGTGCTTTCAATCTTGATCTGTGAGACAATTAATATCCTTAATCTACAGAATGTGGCAACTTTTTTATTGGGTGCGTGTTGAATTGGTATTTGACATAGTACATGCGAGTTACCCGAGAAGTAATATAAAATATAATCAAAATAGACCATGTTATTGGCTCTATCCAATTCCTACATGCTAAGTGTCTTTCTGATGGTACATTCTTGTGACACAGTTCTTGAATATAGTGCAGAACCAATTAATGCAGAGCTTTGATAACCATCGGGTCCACTTTGTATTGTAATATATTCGCTATGGACCCCAACCAGTGCAGCTCGTTTAGGAGAGGCGTTACGTGGCATCTTTTATCAGCCCCAAAGATAATATCGTCATAATTACAGAAGGTTAGTGTTGTATATCCCATCTGAAGACTTAAAATTCAACGCAGAATGTATCACGTTTAGTAACGGTCGTTGTACTTCGATTATCAAGTGATTATTTTGTTTTATTTGAAATTGAATATCTGCATATTGCATATACAACGAAGTGACCGTTTCGAACTTAGTCGTATCAAATAACTCATTGTTGCTTATGATTTTAGCGATTGAGATATCGTTTATACATTTTAGGTATATTTTTATATAATTAATTGAAAAATGGCCAGTGAATTTTAACGAAAAAAATATGTAGGTATCTGGCTCCAATATTATTTCAACTTGTTTGTATCTTTATTAAGGAGACTTGTTCTCTGTCAATAAACCAATCCTACATACACTATCCAGTTTCTGAGGAATTTTAAATTCAATATTTCCTCGAATTAAACGCTTAAAAACCCATAAATACGACTTTTGTGCACCTAATCATTATGCATTCACTCAATAACGTAGGAAATGTTAATTTTGCGATAGCGAATGTCTTTCATTCATGATTTTCAGTGGGACGTAACCGTAGCGGGATGCGAAAGAAGAGAGAGGGGTATAAGATGTTCAAATCGGTTGTCAGTCATTCAGTTAGGGTCGTATTACAAGAGTTATTTGAGAAAAATATAAGAAAAAGGTATGGTCCCATACTGCGAGAATACTGCTTACGGGGTCTCAACTTTTTCTTACATTATTCTTATATAACTCCCGTAATACGACCATAGTCACTTATAAATAAATAATTTAAAAAACTGAATTATTATACGAGTGTGTCAAGGCCGCGCGCTAGTAATTAGAATTAATCTGGAATGAGTGATATTGGCTATGTACCGGCATAATATTTTAATAACGGTGAATTAGTATGATCGCAACATTCCCGCTTGCTTTACTATACTCTGTGTTATAACAGATTTAAGATGCTAAATTATAGATCAATATTATGCATGCGGTTGTTGGACATTTGAATATTATGAGTAATAATAGTATGATTTATATATATTCAGCGCTTGACTTTATGATGGCGGTTTGTCCGTGAGGTTTATTAACTTATTCTAGCACGCGACCGTTATAAGAATAAAGTTTTATTTTTAAATTTGGCATTTTTTAAGATATGTTACTGTGATATGAATTTGAGTAAATATTTTGAATAAAATAAAACGACAATATATGTACCTACTTACGGTAGAAACCATTAACTCAAATCAATAAAAGTAAAATGTTATGAGTTCGGTTTCTGTAAAAGTAAACAAATATTTTCAGATATATAAGAAATAAAATATGTTTGAAAAAGTAGTCAGATAAACCGATACATTAAAAAACATTACTTATCAGCAGAAAAATATATGAACCAAAATTTATTATATAAAATTTTGTGTGCCTTTTATAATCACAAATAAATAATTTTCAATGTAAAATTTCCTCCAATTTATTTTCTGTACTTACATCACACGAAGGACATTCACGTACTACATGTGTTGTACCTATTAACTATCACACTTCTTCTTTCTTCTTTTGATGATCTGTTCAATATTCTCGGGGCTGGTACTTGGGCTTTATCCATGAGCTTACTCATATTACCCCACCACGTGGAAAGTGGACGTCCTTTTCTAGAGCAGAGCAGCACCGCATGAATCTTTTGCCTCCCAATCATGTCTTATACTATTTTGTTGTCATAATTACAAGTTACTGTAGTTACCTGATTATGATTCTTTCCCAGATTTTCAGAGTATTTCATGTAATTTTCCACACTGTGCGACATCTTCTTTATTTTCGTAGAATGGTACAAGGTGACTGTGGCGCCATGATTCCGGAATAAGAGTTGTCTTCATAATAATGTTAGACAAATTAACTAACACACGTAAAATAAATTTTCATATTTTTTTATATAAATCGTAATTTAAACCAATTTAACATAACGTATTCGATGAAATATTCTCAGCACACGCCTTTTTCGTATCACAAGTACAGGGTTCAAATCTGATTATTAATTTTAGCCTTCGGGTCTGTTCGGACTTTGGTCTCTGACTCTGGCACATGTCTGTGTGACTGATGGCTATGGCCTTCCTATTCTGACCTTTCACTTCATATATAATAAGTATACTCTGCAATTATTTTAATGGTCGTCCGCACGAAACCGAGAGATACAGAGAACCCGGAAGACGAACTCGACAAGTATACAATTTTTTTTTATTTATTTATTTATTTTATAAGAGTATTACACAATATTTTGACTAAGTTACAATATACAACAAAAATTACAGTATTGATACTCTCTCGATAGAGTTAAAAACTCGTGTTCGAGAGAGGAGTATTGTAATTACATACAGAAAGAAAAATTCAACATATAGGATTATGTATTGCCAAAAATATGCCCTTTTAATGCTATTTTAAATTTATTTATATCTTTTATTTCTCTAATGGAAGTGGGCAGGTCATTGTAAAATAAAATTCCCTATATGACAGTAATTTCTGTGCTGCATTTGTATTTTTCTTTGGTATGACGATTTTGAACTTTGCTCTAGTCGTTACTGTTCCAATAGAAAAAATTTCAGGATGGTTCTGTCTGTGAGCATATATAGTTGCAATCGTGTCTATTATCTGTTTTAGTGTTGGGACCGGGAAGTCTACGTAGATCTGTTCCGTCGGGTGATCTATAGGTTTGCCTAAAATAATCTTTATAATCAGTCTTTGCGTAACTTCAACAGGCAAAAGATTTGTCCTATATGTACCACCCCATCCCGAAACATCATACATAAGGACAGAGTGCACCAAAGCAAAATATACAATTTTTTAACTATTTTAACATAATGTATTTTTGAGATTCCTAAATATATAAATGGATTTTCTCAATATATTTATATTAATTTTTTTTAATGTTTCATGAGTTGATGGAACAACTTGAACTAAAAAAAATCAATTGTTTCTCGTTTAAAATTTCACTGCACGTGCGGATGATTCATTGGGATGATTCGGCGTATTTATTCTCCATTAATATGAAATAGTTGGGAATCATGATTTCAATTTAATAGCATATTTCATTTATTTTTTAACAGGTAAACAATTTTTTTTTATGAGAAAAAAATTATAATTAACAATATTACAAACATATAAATGATAATTTTCAGAACGTACATAGGCTACATGGTATAACAAATATTTTAACCGGACTCTCCCGCGGACCGACCCCGAGATTTTCACGTAACACCCTTGTTCCGCGGGACACTGGTTGGGAAACACTGAATTAGATCCAATGAGTTTTCCATAAACATTCGCTCATTTCTTCTCTGTGGTTTAACCTGTCAAAACATAAAAAACTCTCACTTTCTGGAAAATTTAATTTATTTTTTTGTGCACAGTAAAAATGGGCTTTTAAAAATGCATTTAGGGATTTTCCACCAATATAAAATGCATGTATCCCTTCGTGTAGGGGTGGTCAAAATTTAGAGAAGAAACAAATAGCTAAATAGTGGAGAGTTTAGTGTTGGCCACAATCTTCTCGTTTTTATTTTGTTTTCTCGGTTTAAAAATTTCACAATAAGATCAGGTAACCATCCCCTGCCACAATTTGTTCATATCCAATACATATTTTACTGTGTAATCCAACTGTCGATTCGTTCATGAGAATTCAATTATCTGAATGAATCGACATTATTAAGCCAAGATGCGTGTACGAAGGAACATTTTGTATGGCGTAGTGGACTTTTTGCATGCTAATAACACCAACTAGAGGCCTCGCAGCATATATGTTCCCATACATTTATTTATTTAGGGACAAATACAGTGAGTAAATGGATTTACTCAGAATTCGGAGTAGAACATTTTATGTGAGTTTTGTGTGTGTGTGTGTGTGTGTGTGTGTGTGTGTGTGTGTGTGTGTGTGTGTGTGTGTGTGTGTGTGTGTGTGTGTGTGTGTGTGTGTGTGTGTGTGTGTGTGTGTGTGTGTGTTCGCGGCTGCAATAAAGTGCGGACCTTGCCGTGACAAAAACCACGATTGTGCGGACAGAGCTCAAAGTGAGGACGTCCGCATAATAATTAAGCAACGCGTCAAATGTACCGTTAGAATCCTCGCATTCTAAATAGTCTATTAGAGAAATCTTGAGATTTTGGTATTGGGGTCCCCAAATTCGGTATTTTTGTCATAAAAAGTTAACACATGCTAAACTTTTAGTTCATGCGTGTAAACACCACGTGGCGCCACCAGTCCGAAGAGTATGAATATATGCGAAAATGCGGACCTTACGTCAAGTCCGCATATTACAATAACAGCATACTTATCTCTGGACCACGTGTATTCTTTCCGTATAAAAAAATACTTCTTGTGTGTAAACGCCAAGTGGCGCGACCAGTCCGAAGAGTATATATATATATATACAAAAATGCTTCAGAACTACATTTTCATAGTATTTCAAATAAAACCTGTTTTGATGATGAAATACTTATTAAAAAGATAAATTATTGCAATATTCGAAACTAGTTGTGTGCACTCTCTACGTGATACCTACCTGTTGAGAAATTGATGTAAAATTACGCTAAAAAATTCTTTAATTATGACCAATTTAATTTGGTACTGTAAATTAGTCAAATCCAAGTAGGTATTCATATACCTACATTTACACATACTCAAGACATCGGCAGTTGGATCTCATGTATTTACATTTAACCTACACAAAACATATAAGATCATTTCACAACAAGCAACAATTATAATATATATCCATAGTCATATTGTAATTCACGCGATTGTCATAGGTACCATACCATCACGCCGTTTACCTATTTGGGGTAGGCAGAGAGGACCGAACACTAGATTCCTCTATATTGACATACATTTCTCGCTTCATTCACGTTCATGCATCGTGTCATACACGCTCTGCTATTATTCTTACTTCTGACACCTCCATCTTTCAAAATTCCATTAATGTGATCGTGCCAACTTTTCCTTGGCCGACCTCTACCTTTCGTTCCTCTTTTATCACCCTTATATACTTTTTTCGTCAGTCGATCATCATTCATTCTTTCTACGTGGCCAAACCACCTAAGGGCATTTACTTACGATATCTCTTTCAATCATACATCTCATTTCTTATTCTGTCATAGGAAGGTACCTACCTAAATATTACACAAATGTGTATATTAGCCGATCGCGTACCGTACAGCCGAAGTTGAAAAATCGTGCGTTAGATAGTGGTTACCTTTATCACACCTCAAGAAATTTATAAAGCGACTAATCAGAAGATATCACCTTTCCAATGGAAACAAAAATCATCGAAATCGGTCAACTTTTGTCAGAATTTTCACTGAACATAAAATCACGTCGAATTATTATATGTAACCCAGGTTTTAATAATAAACGAGAGGGTTGTGGCCAACCATCAACTCTCAACTATATGTAAATAGTAAGAGCATATTTGTCTTCTTGAAAGATTGACAATCCCTAAATATATTTTTATGATGAACATTACTATTAAATTACTAAACACATAAAAATAATCTATAGCCTGAAAGCAATTTGAAAGTTTTGATTGATTACGTTCATGTAGATGTCGGTTTTTTATATATAAGTAGGAGATTATTATATGTGTCTAAGTTGTCAATTGAAATGTATTTACTTCATTTTTTTGCAAAAAAAGAATTTAGTCACGACCACATTCAATACAAATTGTATGGAAAACGACACGAGGACTCATTGATCGACTTTAGTTTGATTATCTAATTAATCTTCATAATATTATGCCATCAAGTGGTTTACCCATTCGGGGTAGGAAAAAAAAGGACTGAACTCCACATTATACTATCCTGACATACGTACCTACATAGTTTATGATAGTTATATGTACCTAGATATATTATATAATACAAAACATATTATATTTTATAATTTCGATTCAGGTTTAATTATTTGGTAAATACTTATTTTTCAAATATTATTTTTATCTACTTATATATTTATTTATTTTTAAATATACCTACATATAAAATTGATATTTCATTACATTTGTAGCTGCAATACTGTAGGTACCTTCTGTAAATTAGTCAATTCCAAGTAGGTATTTAGTATAAAACATAAAAGTAATAATAATAATAATTTTGAATGATTTATATAGCAACGTCTTCGTGAATGTCTCACCTCAACACCGCTTAACTATTCATATACCTACATTTACACATACTCAAGACATCGGCAGTTGGATCTCATGTATTAATATTTAACATACACAAAACATATAAGATCGTTTCATAACAAGCAACAATTATAATATATATCTATAGTCATATTGTAATTCACGCGTTTGCATAGGTACCATACCATCACGCCGTTTACCTATTTGGGGTAGGCAGAGAGGACCGAACACTAGATTCCTCTATATTGACATACATTTCTCGCTTCATTCACGTTCATGCATCGTGTCATACACGCTCTGCTATTATTCTTACTTCTGACACCTCCATCTTTCAAAATTCAATTAATGTGATCGTGCTAACTTTTCCTTGGCCGACCTCTACCTTTCGTTCCTCTTTTATCACCCTTATATACTTTTTTCGTCAGTCGATCATCATTCATTCTTTCTACGTGGCCAAACCACCTAAGGGCATTTACTCACGATATCTCTTTCAATCATACATCTCATTTCTTATTCTGTCATAGGTAGGTACCTACCTAAATATTACACAAATGTGTATATTAGCCGATCGCGTACCGTACAGCCGAAGTTGAAAAATCGTGCGTTAGATAGTGGTTACCTTTATCACACCTCAAGAAATTTATAAAGCGACTAATCAGAAGATATCACCTTTCCAATGGAAACAAAAATCATCGAAATCGGTCAACTTTTGTCATAATTTTCACTGAACATAAAATCACGTCGAATTATTATATGTAACCCAGGTTTTAATAATAAACGAGAGGGTTGTGGCCAACCATCAACTCTCAACTATATGTAAATAGTAAGAGCATATTTGTCTTCTTGAAAGATTGACAATCCCTAAATATATTTTTATGATGAACATTACTATTAAATTACTAAACACATAAAAATAATCTATAGCCTGAAAGCAATTTGAAAGTTTTGATTGATTACGTTCATGTAGATGTCGGTTTTTTATATATAAGTAGGAGATTATTATATGTGTCTAAGTTGTCAATTGAAATGTATTTACTTCATTTTTTTGCAAAAAAAGAATTTAGTCACGACCACATTCAATACAAATTGTATGGAAAACGACACGAGGACTCATTGATCGACTTTAGTTTGATTATCTAATTAATCTTCATAATATTATGCCATCAAGTGGTTTACCCATTCGGGGTAGGAAAAAAAAGGACTGAACTCCACATTATACTATCCTGACATACGTACCTACATAGTTTATGATAGTTATATGTACCTAGATATATTATATAATACAAAACATATTATATTTTATAATTTCGATTCAGGTTTAATTATTTGGTAAATACTTATTTTTCAAATATTATTTTTATCTACTTATATATTTATTTATTTTTAAATATACCTACATATAAAATTGATATTTCATTACATTTGTAGCTGCAATACTGTAGGTACCTTCTGTAAATTAGTCAATTCCAAGTAGGTATTTAGTATAAACCATAAAAGTAATAATAATAATAATTTTGAATGATTTATATAGCAACGTCTTCGTGAATGTCTCACCTCAACACCGCTTAACTATTCATATACCTACATTTACACATACTCAAGACATCGGCAGTTGGATCTCATGTATTAATATTTAACATACACAAAACATATAAGATCGTTTCATAACAAGCAACAATTATAATATATATCTATAGTCATATTGTAATTCACGCGATTGTCATAGGTACCATACCATCACGCTGTTTACCTATTTGGGGTAGGCAGAGAGGACCGAACACTAGATTCCTCTATCTTGACATACATTTCTCGCTTCATTCACGTTCATGCATCGTGTCATACACGCTCTGCTATTATTCTTACTTCTGACACCTCCATCTTTCAAAATTCAATTAATGTGATCGTGCTAACTTTTCCTTGGCCGACCTCTACCTTTCGTTCCTCTTTTATCACCCTTATATACTTTTTTCGTCAGTCGATCATCATTCATTCTTTCTACGTGGCTAAACCATCTAAGGGCATTTACTCACGATATCTCTTTCAATCATACATCTCATTTCTTATTCTGTCATAGGTAGGTACCTAAATATTACACAAATGTGTATATTAGCCGATCGCGTAACGTACAGCCGAAGTTGAAAAATCGTGCGTTAGATAGTGGTTACCTTTATCACACCTCAAGAAATTTATAAAGCGACTAATCAGAAGATATCACCTTTCCAATGGAAACAAAAATCATCGAAATCGGTCAACTTTTGTCAGAATTTTCACTGAACATAAAATCACGTCGAATTATTATAATATGTAACCCAGGTTTTAATAATAAACGAGAGGGTTGTGGCCAACCATCAACTCTCAACTATATTTAAATAGTAAGTGCATATTTGTCTTCTTGAAAGATTGACAATCAATCCCTAAATATATTTTTATGATGAACATTACTATTAAATTACTAAACACATAAAAATAATCTATAGCCTGAGAGCAATTTGAAAGTTTTGATTGATTACGTTCATGTAGATGTCGGTTTTTTATATATAAGTAAGAGATAATTATATGTGTCTAAGTTTTCAATTGAAATGTATTTACTTAATTTTTTTGCAAAAAAAGAATTTAGTCACGACCACATTCAATACAAATTGTATGGAAAACGACACGAGGACTCATTGATCGACTTTAGTTTGATTATCTAATTAATCTTCATAATATTATTATGCCATCAAGTGGTTTACCCATTCGGGGTAGGAAAAAAAAGGACTGAACTCCACATTATACTATCCTGACATACGTACCTACATAGTTTATGATAGTTATATGTACCTACCTAGATATATTATATAATACAAAACATATATTATATTTTATAATTTCGATTCAGGTTTAATTATTTGGTAAGTAGGTACTTATTTTTCAAATATTATTTTTATCTACTTATATATTTATTTATTTTTAAATATACCTACATATAAAATTGATATTTCATTACATTTGTAGCTTCAATACTGTAGGTACCTACTGTAAATTAGTCAATTCCAAGTAGGTATTTAGTATAAAACATAAAAGTAATAATAATAATAATTTTGAATGATTTATATAGCAACGTCTTCGTGAATGTCTCACCTCAACACCGCTTAAGTATTCATATACCTACATGTACACATACTCAAGACATCGGCAGTTGGATCTCATGTATTAATTTTTAACATACACAAAACATATAAGATCGTTTCATAACAAGCAACAATTATAATATATATCTATAGTCATATTGTAATTCACGCGATTGTCATAGGTACCATACCATCACGCTGTTTACCTATTTGGGGTAGGCAGAGAGGACCGAACACTAGATTCCTCTATCTTGACATACATTTCTCGCTTCATTCACGTTCATGCATCGTGTCATACACGCTCTGCTATTATTCTTACTTCTGACACCTCCATCTTTCAAAATTCAATTAATGTGATCGTGCTAACTTTTCCTTGGCCGACCTCTACCTTTCGTTCCTCTTTTATCACCCTTATATACTTTTTTCGTCAGTCGATCATCATTCATTCTTTCTACGTGGCTAAACCATCTAAGGGCATTTACTCACGATATCTCTTTCAATCATACATCTCATTTCTTATTCTGTCATAGGTAGGTACCTAAATATTACACAAATGTGTATATTAGCCGATCGCGTAACGTACAGCCGAAGTTGAAAAATCGTGCGTTAGATAGTGGTTACCTTTATCACACCTCAAGAAATTTATAAAGCGACTAATCAGAAGATATCACCTTTCCAATGGAAACAAAAATCATCGAAATCGGTCAACTTTTGTCAGAATTTTCACTGAACATAAAATCACGTCGAATTATTATATGTAACCCAGGTTTTAATAATAAACGAGAGGGTTGTGGCCAACCATCAACTCTCAACTATATGTAAATAGTAAGAGCATATTTGTCTTCTTGAAAGATTGACAATCCCTAAATATATTTTTATGATGAACATTACTATTAAATTACTAAACACATAAAAATAATCTATAGCCTGAAAGCAATTTGAAAGTTTTGATTGATTACGTTCATGTAGATGTCGGTTTTTTATATATAAGTAGGAGATTATTATATGTGTCTAAGTTGTCAATTGAAATGTATTTACTTCATTTTTTTGCAAAAAAAGAATTTAGTCACGACCACATTCAATACAAATTGTACGGAAAACGACACGAGGACTCATTGATCGACTTTAGTTTGATTATCTAATTAATCTTCATAATATTATGCCATCAAGTGGTTTACCCATTCGGGGTAGGAAAAAAAAGGACTGAACTCCACATTATACTATCCTGACATACGTACCTACATAGTTTATGATAGTTATATGTACCTAGATATATTATATAATACAAAACATATTATATTTTATAATTTCGATTCAGGTTTAATTATTTGGTAAATACTTATTTTTCAAATATTATTTTTATCTACTTATATATTTATTTATTTTTAAATATACCTACATATAAAATTGATATTTCATTACATTTGTAGCTGCAATACTGTAGGTACCTTCTGTAAATTAGTCAATTCCAAGTAGGTATTTAGTATAAAACATAAAAGTAATAATAATAATAATTTTGAATGATTTATATAGCAACGTCTTCGTGAATGTCTCACCTCAACACCGCTTAACTATTCATATACCTACATTTACACATACTCAAGACATCGGCAGTTGGATCTCATGTATTAATATTTAACATACACAAAACATATAAGATCGTTTCATAACAAGCAACAATTATAATATATATCTATAGTCATATTGTAATTCACGCGTTTGCATAGGTACCATACCATCACGCCGTTTACCTATTTGGGGTAGGCAGAGAGGACCGAACACTAGATTCCTCTATATTGACATACATTTCTCGCTTCATTCACGTTCATGCATCGTGTCATACACGCTCTGCTATTATTCTTACTTCTGACACCTCCATCTTTCAAAATTCAATTAATGTGATCGTGCTAACTTTTCCTTGGCCGACCTCTACCTTTCGTTCCTCTTTTATCACCCTTATATACTTTTTTCGTCAGTCGATCATCATTCATTCTTTCTACGTGGCCAAACCACCTAAGGGCATTTACTCACGATATCTCTTTCAATCATACATCTCATTTCTTATTCTGTCATAGGTAGGTACCTACCTAAATATTACACAAATGTGTATATTAGCCGATCGCGTACCGTACAGCCGAAGTTGAAAAATCGTGCGTTAGATAGTGGTTACCTTTATCACACCTCAAGAAATTTATAAAGCGACTAATCAGAAGATATCACCTTTCCAATGGAAACAAAAATCATCGAAATCGGTCAACTTTTGTCATAATTTTCACTGAACATAAAATCACGTCGAATTATTATATGTAACCCAGGTTTTAATAATAAACGAGAGGGTTGTGGCCAACCATCAACTCTCAACTATATGTAAATAGTAAGAGCATATTTGTCTTCTTGAAAGATTGACAATCCCTAAATATATTTTTATGATGAACATTACTATTAAATTACTAAACACATAAAAATAATCTATAGCCTGAAAGCAATTTGAAAGTTTTGATTGATTACGTTCATGTAGATGTCGGTTTTTTATATATAAGTAGGAGATTATTATATGTGTCTAAGTTGTCAATTGAAATGTATTTACTTCATTTTTTTGCAAAAAAAGAATTTAGTCACGACCACATTCAATACAAATTGTATGGAAAACGACACGAGGACTCATTGATCGACTTTAGTTTGATTATCTAATTAATCTTCATAATATTATGCCATCAAGTGGTTTACCCATTCGGGGTAGGAAAAAAAAGGACTGAACTCCACATTATACTATCCTGACATACGTACCTACATAGTTTATGATAGTTATATGTACCTAGATATATTATATAATACAAAACATATTATATTTTATAATTTCGATTCAGGTTTAATTATTTGGTAAATACTTATTTTTCAAATATTATTTTTATCTACTTATATATTTATTTATTTTTAAATATACCTACATATAAAATTGATATTTCATTACATTTGTAGCTGCAATACTGTAGGTACCTTCTGTAAATTAGTCAATTCCAAGTAGGTATTTAGTATAAACCATAAAAGTAATAATAATAATAATTTTGAATGATTTATATAGCAACGTCTTCGTGAATGTCTCACCTCAACACCGCTTAACTATTCATATACCTACATTTACACATACTCAAGACATCGGCAGTTGGATCTCATGTATTAATATTTAACATACACAAAACATATAAGATCGTTTCATAACAAGCAACAATTATAATATATATCTATAGTCATATTGTAATTCACGCGATTGTCATAGGTACCATACCATCACGCTGTTTACCTATTTGGGGTAGGCAGAGAGGACCGAACACTAGATTCCTCTATCTTGACATACATTTCTCGCTTCATTCACGTTCATGCATCGTGTCATACACGCTCTGCTATTATTCTTACTTCTGACACCTCCATCTTTCAAAATTCAATTAATGTGATCGTGCTAACTTTTCCTTGGCCGACCTCTACCTTTCGTTCCTCTTTTATCACCCTTATATACTTTTTTCGTCAGTCGATCATCATTCATTCTTTCTACGTGGCTAAACCATCTAAGGGCATTTACTCACGATATCTCTTTCAATCATACATCTCATTTCTTATTCTGTCATAGGTAGGTACCTAAATATTACACAAATGTGTATATTAGCCGATCGCGTAACGTACAGCCGAAGTTGAAAAATCGTGCGTTAGATAGTGGTTACCTTTATCACACCTCAAGAAATTTATAAAGCGACTAATCAGAAGATATCACCTTTCCAATGGAAACAAAAATCATCGAAATCGGTCAACTTTTGTCAGAATTTTCACTGAACATAAAATCACGTCGAATTATTATATGTAACCCAGGTTTTAATAATAAACGAGAGGGTTGTGGCCAACCATCAACTCTCAACTATATTTAAATAGTAAGTGCATATTTGTCTTCTTGAAAGATTGACAATCAATCCCTAAATATATTTTTATGATGAACATTACTATTAAATTACTAAACACATAAAAATAATCTATAGCCTGAGAGCAATTTGAAAGTTTTGATTGATTACGTTCATGTAGATGTCGGTTTTTTATATATAAGTAAGAGATAATTATATGTGTCTAAGTTTTCAATTGAAATGTATTTACTTAATTTTTTTGCAAAAAAAGAATTTAGTCACGACCACATTCAATACAAATTGTATGGAAAACGACACGAGGACTCATTGATCGACTTTAGTTTGATTATCTAATTAATCTTCATAATATTATTATGCCATCAAGTGGTTTACCCATTCGGGGTAGGAAAAAAAAGGACTGAACTCCACATTATACTATCCTGACATACGTACCTACATAGTTTATGATAGTTATATGTACCTACCTAGATATATTATATAATACAAAACATATATTATATTTTATAATTTCGATTCAGGTTTAATTATTTGGTAAGTAGGTACTTATTTTTCAAATATTATTTTTATCTACTTATATATTTATTTATTTTTAAATATACCTACATATAAAATTGATATTTCATTACATTTGTAGCTGCAATACTGTAGGTACCTACTGTAAATTAGTCAATTCCAAGTAGGTATTTAGTATAAAACATAAAAGTAATAATAATAATAATTTTGAATGATTTATATAGCAACGTCTTCGTGAATGTCTCACCTCAACACCGCTTAAGTATTCATATACCTACATGTACACATACTCAAGACATCGGCAGTTGGATCTCATGTATTAATTTTTAACATACACAAAACATATAAGATCGTTTCATAACAAGCAACAATTATAATATATATCTATAGTCATATTGTAATTCACGCGATTGTCATAGGTACCATACCATCACGCTGTTTACCTATTTGGGGTAGGCAGAGAGGACCGAACACTAGATTCCTCTATATTGACATACATTTCTCGCTTCATTCACGTTCATGCATCGTGTCATACACGCTCTGCTATTATTCTTACTTCTGACACCTCCATCTTTCAAAATTCAATTAATGTGATCGTGCTAACTTTTCCTTGGCCGACCTCTACCTTTCGTTCCTCTTTTATCACCCTTATATACTTTTTTCGTCAGTCGATCATCATTCATTCTTTCTACGTGGCTAAACCATCTAAGGGCATTTACTCACGATATCTCTTTCAATCATACATCTCATTTCTTATTCTGTCATAGGTAGGTACCTAAATATTACACAAATGTGTATATTAGCCGATCGCGTAACGTACAGCCGAAGTTGAAAAATCGTGCGTTAGATAGTGGTTACCTTTATCACACCTCAAGAAATTTATAAAGCGACTAATCAGAAGATATCACCTTTCCAATGGAAACAAAAATCATCGAAATCGGTCAACTTTTGTCAGAATTTTCACTGAACATAAAATCACGTCGAATTATTATATGTAACCCAGGTTTTAATAATAAACGAGAGGGTTGTGGCCAACCATCAACTCTCAACTATATGTAAATAGTAAGAGCATATTTGTCTTCTTGAAAGATTGACAATCCCTAAATATATTTTTATGATGAACATTACTATTAAATTACTAAACACATAAAAATAATCTATAGCCTGAAAGCAATTTGAAAGTTTTGATTGATTACGTTCATGTAGATGTCGGTTTTTTATATATAAGTAGGAGATTATTATATGTGTCTAAGTTGTCAATTGAAATGTATTTACTTCATTTTTTTGCAAAAAAAGAATTTAGTCACGACCACATTCAATACAAATTGTATGGAAAACGACACGAGGACTCATTGATCGACTTTAGTTTGATTATCTAATTAATCTTCATAATATTATGCCATCAAGTGGTTTACCCATTCGGGGTAGGAAAAAAAAGGACTGAACTCCACATTATACTATCCTGACATACGTACCTACATAGTTTATGATAGTTATATGTACCTAGATATATTATATAATACAAAACATATTATATTTTATAATTTCGATTCAGGTTTAATTATTTGGTAAATACTTATTTTTCAAATATTATTTTTATCTACTTATATATTTATTTATTTTTAAATATACCTACATATAAAATTGATATTTCATTACATTTGTAGCTGCAATACTGTAGGTACCTTCTGTAAATTAGTCAATTCCAAGTAGGTATTTAGTATAAAACATAAAAGTAATAATAATAATAATTTTGAATGATTTATATAGCAACGTCTTCGTGAATGTCTCACCTCAACACCGCTTAACTATTCATATACCTACATTTACACATACTCAAGACATCGGCAGTTGGATCTCATGTATTAATATTTAACATACACAAAACATATAAGATCGTTTCATAACAAGCAACAATTATAATATATATCTATAGTCATATTGTAATTCACGCGATTGTCATAGGTACCATACCATCACGCCGTTAACCTATTTGGGGTAGGCAGAGAGGACCGAACACTAGATTCCTCTATCTTGACATACATTTCTCGCTTCATTCACGTTCATGCATCGTGTCATACACGCTCTGCTATTATTCTTACTTCTGACACCTCCATCTTTCAAAATTCAATTAATGTGATCGTGCTAACTTTTCCTTGGCCGACCTCTACCTTTCGTTCCTCTTTTATCACCCTTATATACTTTTTTCGTCAGTCGATCATCATTCATTCTTTCTACGTGGCTAAACCATCTAAGGGCATTTACTCACGATATCTCTTTCAATCATACATCTCATTTCTTATTCTGTCATAGGTAGGTACCTAAATATTACACAAATGTGTATATTAGCCGATCGCGTAACGTACAGCCGAAGTTGAAAAATCGTGCGTTAGATAGTGGTTACCTTTATCACACCTCAAGAAATTTATAAAGCGACTAATCAGAAGATATCACCTTTCCAATGGAAACAAAAATCATCGAAATCGGTCAACTTTTGTCAGAATTTTCACTGAACATAAAATCACGTCGAATTATTATATGTAACCCAGGTTTTAATAATAAACGAGAGGGTTGTGGCCAACCATCAACTCTCAACTATATTTAAATAGTAAGTGCATATTTGTCTTCTTGAAAGATTGACAATCAATCCCTAAATATATTTTAATGATGAACATTACTATTAAATTACTAAACACATAAAAATAATCTATAGCCTGAGAGCAATTTGAAAGTTTTGATTGATTACGTTCATGTAGATGTCGGTTTTTTATATATAAGTAAGAGATAATTATATGTGTCTAAGTTTTCAATTGAAATGTATTTACTTAATTTTTTTGCAAAAAAAGAATTTAGTCACGACCACATTCAATACAAATTGTATGGAAAACGACACGAGGACTCATTGATCGACTTTAGTTTGATTATCTAATTAATCTTCATAATATTATTATGCCATCAAGTGGTTTACCCATTCGGGGTAGGAAAAAAAAGGACTGAACTCCACATTATACTATCCTGACATACGTACCTACATAGTTTATGATAGTTATATGTACCTACCTAGATATATTATATAATACAAAACATATATTATATTTTATAATTTCGATTCAGGTTTAATTATTTGGTAAGTAGGTACTTATTTTTCAAATATTATTTTTATCTACTTATATATTTATTTATTTTTAAATATACCTACATATAAAATTGATATTTCATTACATTTGTAGCTGCAATACTGTAGGTACCTACTGTAAATTAGTCAATTCCAAGTAGGTATTTAGTATAAAACATAAAAGTAATAATAATAATAATTTTGAATGATTTATATAGCAACGTCTTCGTGAATGTCTCACCTCAACACCGCTTAAGTATTCATATACCTACATGTACACATACTCAAGACATCGGCAGTTGGATCTCATGTATTAATTTTTAACATACACAAAACATATAAGATCGTTTCATAACAAGCAACAATTATAATATATATCTATAGTCATATTGTAATTCACGCGATTGTCATAGGTACCATACCATCACGCTGTTTACCTATTTGGGGTAGGCAGAGAGGACCGAACACTAGATTCCTCTATCTTGACATACATTTCTCGCTTCATTCACGTTCATGCATCGTGTCATACACGCTCTGCTATTATTCTTACTTCTGACACCTCCATCTTTCAAAATTCAATTAATGTGATCGTGCTAACTTTTCCTTGGCCGACCTCTACCTTTCGTTCCTCTTTTATCACCCTTATATACTTTTTTCGTCAGTCGATCATCATTCATTCTTTCTACGTGGCTAAACCACCTAAGGGCATTTACTCACGATATCTCTTTCAATCATACATCTCATTTCTTATTCTGTCATAGGTAGGTACCTACCTAAATATTACACAAATGTGTATATTAGCCGATCGCGTACCGTACAGCCGAAGTTGAAAAATCGTGCGTTAGATAGTGGTTACCTTTATCACACCTCAAGAAATTTATAAAGCGACTAATCAGAAGATATCACCTTTCCAATGGAAACAAAAATCATCGAAATCGGTCAACTTTTGTCATAATTTTCACTGAACATAAAATCACGTCGAATTATTATATGTAACCCAGGTTTTAATAATAAACGAGAGGGTTGTGGCCAACCATCAACTCTCAACTATATGTAAATAGTAAGAGCATATTTGTCTTCTTGAAAGATTGACAATCCCTAAATATATTTTTATGATGAACATTACTATTAAATTACTAAACACATAAAAATAATCTATAGCCTGAGAGCAATTTGAAAGTTTTGATTGATTACGTTCATGTAGATGTCGGTTTTTTATATATAAGTAAGAGATTATTATATGTGTCTAAGTTTTCAATTGAAATGTATTTACTTCATTTTTTTGCAAAAAAAGAATTTAGTCACGACCACATTCAATACAAATTGTATGGAAAACGACACGAGGACGCATTGATCGACTTTAGTTTGATTATAATAATTTTGAATGATTTATATAGCAACGTCTTCGTGAATGTCTCACCTCAACACCGCTTAACTATTCATATACCTACATTTACACATACTCAAGACATCGGCAGTTGGATCTCATGTATTAATATTTAACAAACACAAAACATATATGATCGTTTCATAACAAGCAACAATTATAATATATATCTATAGTCATATTGTAATTCACGCGATTGTCATAGGTACCATACCATCACGCCGTTTACCTATTTGGGGTAGGCAGAGAGGACCGAACACTAGATTCCTCTATCTTGACATACATTTCTCGCTTCATTCACGTTCATGCATCGTGTCATACACGCTCTGCTATTATTCTTACTTCTGACACCTCCATCTTTCAAAATTCAATTAATGTGATCGTGCTAACTTTTCCTTGGCCGACCTCTACCTTTCGTTCCTCTTTTATCACCCTTATATACTTTTTTCGTCAGTCGATCATCATTCATTCTTTCTACGTGGCTAAACCACCTAAGGGCATTTACTCACGATATCTCTTTCAATCATACATCTCATTTCTTATTCTGTCATAGGTAGGTACCTACCTAAATATTACACAAATGTGTATATTAGCCGATCGCGTACCGTACAGCCGAAGTTGAAAAATCGTGCGTTAGATAGTGGTTACCTTTATCACACCTCAAGAAATTTATAAAGCGACTTATCAGAAGATATCACCTTTCCAATGGAAACAAAAATCATCGAAATCGGTCAACTTTTGTCATAATTTTCACTGAACATAAAATCACGTCGAATTATTATATGTAACCCAGGTTTTAATAATAAACGAGAGGGTTGTGGCCAACCATCAACTCTCAACTATATGTAAATAGTAAGAGCATATTTGTCTTCTTGAAAGATTGACAATCCCTAAATATATTTTTATGATGAACATTACTATTAAATTACTAAACACATAAAAATAATCTATAGCCTGAAAGCAATTTGAAAGTTTTGATTGATTACGTTCATGTAGATGTCGGTTTTTTATATATAAGTAGGAGATTATTATATGTGTCTAAGTTGTCAATTGAAATGTATTTACTTCATTTTTTTGCAAAAAAAGAATTTAGTCACGACCACATTCAATACAAATTGTATGGAAAACGACACGAGGACTCATTGATCGACTTTAGTTTGATTATCTAATTAATCTTCATAATATTATGCCATCAAGTGGTTTACCCATTCGGGGTAGGAAAAAAAAGGACTGAACTCCACATTATACTATCCTGACATACGTACCTACATAGTTTATGATAGTTATATGTACCTAGATATATTATATAATACAAAACATATTATATTTTATAATTTCGATTCAGGTTTAATTATTTGGTAAATACTTATTTTTCAAATATTATTTTTATCTACTTATATATTTATTTATTTTTAAATATACCTACATATAAAATTGATATTTCATTACATTTGTAGCTGCAATACTGTAGGTACCTTCTGTAAATTAGTCAATTCCAAGTAGGTATTTAGTATAAAACATAAAAGTAATAATAATAATATTTTTGAATGATTTATATAGCAACGTCTTCGTGAATGTCTCACCTCAACACCGCTTAACTATTCATATACCTACATTTACACATACTCAAGACATCGGCAGTTGGATCTCATGTATTAATATTTAACATACACAAAACATATAAGATCGTTTCATAACAAGCAACAATTATAATATATATCTATAGTCATATTGTAATTCACGCGATTGTCATAGGTACCATACCATCACGCTGTTTACCTATTTGGGGTAGGCAGAGAGGACCGAACACTAGATTCCTCTATCTTGACATACATTTCTCGCTTCATTCACGTTCATGCATCGTGTCATACACGCTCTGCTATTATTCTTACTTCTGACACCTCCATCTTTCAAAATTCAATTAATGTGATCGTGCTAACTTTTCCTTGGCCGACCTCTACCTTTCGTTCCTCTTTTATCACCCTTATATACTTTTTTCGTCAGTCGATCATCATTCATTCTTTCTACGTGGCTAAACCATCTAAGGGCATTTACTCACGATATCTCTTTCAATCATACATCTCATTTCTTATTCTGTCATAGGTAGGTACCTAAATATTACACAAATGTGTATATTAGCCGATCGCGTAACGTACAGCCGAAGTTGAAAAATCGTGCGTTAGATAGTGGTTACCTTTATCACACCTCAAGAAATTTATAAAGCGACTAATCAGAAGATATCACCTTTCCAATGGAAACAAAAATCATCGAAATCGGTCAACTTTTGTCAGAATTTTCACTGAACATAAAATCACGTCGAATTATTATATGTAACCCAGGTTTTAATAATAAACGAGAGGGTTGTGGCCAACCATCAACTCTCAACTATATTTAAATAGTAAGTGCATATTTGTCTTCTTGAAAGATTGACAATCAATCCCTAAATATATTTTTATGATGAACATTACTATTAAATTACTAAACACATAAAAATAATCTATAGCCTGAGAGCAATTTGAAAGTTTTGATTGATTACGTTCATGTAGATGTCGGTTTTTTATATATAAGTAAGAGATAATTATATGTGTCTAAGTTTTCAATTGAAATGTATTTACTTAATTTTTTTGCAAAAAAAGAATTTAGTCACGACCACATTCAATACAAATTGTATGGAAAACGACACGAGGACTCATTGATCGACTTTAGTTTGATTATAATAATTTTGAATGATTTATATAGCAACGTCTTCGTGAATGTCTCACCTCAACACCGCTTAACTATTCATATACCTACATTTACACATACTCAAGACATCGGCAGTTGGATCTCATGTATTAATATTTAACATACACAAAACATATAAGATCGTTTCATAACAAGCAACAATTATAATATATATCTATAGTCATATTGTAATTCACGCGATTGTCATAGGTACCATACCATCACGCCGTTTACCTATTTGGGGTAGGCAGAGAGGACCGAACACTAGATTCCTCTATCTTGACATACATTTCTCGCTTCATTCACGTTCATGCATCGTGTCATACACGCTCTGCTATTATTCTTACTTCTGACACCTCCATCTTTCAAAATTCAATTAATGTGATCGTGCTAACTTTTCCTTGGCCGACCTCTACCTTTCGTTCCTCTTTTATCACCCTTATATACTTTTTTCGTCAGTCGATCATCATTCATTCTTTCTACGTGGCTAAACCATCTAAGGGCATTTACTCACGATATCTCTTTCAATCATACATCTCATTTCTTATTCTGTCATAGGTAGGTACCTAACTATTACACAAATGTGTATATTAGCCGATCGCGTAACGTACAGCCGAAGTTGAAAAATCGTGCGTTAGATAGTGGTTACCTTTATCACACCTCAAGAAATTTATAAAGCGACTAATCAGAAGATATCACCTTTCCAATGGAAACAAAAATCATCGAAATCGGTCAACTTTTGCCAGAATTTTCACTGAACATAAAATCACGTCGAATTATTATATGTAACCCAGGTTTTAATAATAAACGAGAGGGTTGTGGCCAACCATCAACTCTCAACTATATGTAAATAGTAAGAGCATATTTGTCTTCTTGAAAGATTGACAATCAATCCCTAAATATATTTTTATGATGAACATTACTATTAAATTACTAAACACATAAAAATAATCTATAGCCTGAGAGCAATTTGAAAGTTTTGATTGATTACGTTCATGTAGATGTCGGTTTTTTATATATAAGTAAGAGATTATTATATGTGTCTAAGTTTTCAATTGAAATGTATTTACTTCATTTTTTTGCAAAAAAAGAATTTAGTCACGACCACATTCAATACAAATTGTATGGAAAACGACACGAGGACGCATTGATCGACTTTAGTTTGATTATAATAATTTTGAATGATTTATATAGCAACGTCTTCGTGAATGTCTCACCTCAACACCGCTTAACTTTTCATATACCTACATTTACACATACTCAAGACATCGGCAGTTGGATCTCATGTATTAATATTTAACATACACAAAACATATAAGATCGTTTCATAACAAGCAACAATTATAATATATATCTATAGTCATATTGTAATTCACGCGATTGTCATAGGTACCATACCATCACGCCGTTTACCTATTTGGGGTAGGCAGAGAGGACCGAACACTAGATTCCTCTATATTGACATACATTTCTCGCTTCATTCACGTTCATGCATCGTGTCATACACGCTCTGCTATTATTCTTACTTCTGACACCTCCATCTTTCAAAATTCAATTAATGTGATCGTGCTAACTTTTCCTTGGCCGACCTCTACCTTTCGTTCCTCTTTTATCACCCTTATATACTTTTTTCGTCAGTCGATCATCATTCATTCTTTCTACGTGGCCAAACCACCTAAGGGCATTTACTCACGATATCTCTTTCAATCATACATCTCATTTCTTATTCTGTCATAGGTAGGTACCTACCTAAATATTACACAAATGTGTATATTAGCCGATCGCGTACCGTACAGCCGAAGTTGAAAAATCGTGCGTTAGATAGTGGTTACCTTTTTCACACCTCAAGAAATTTATAAAGCGACTAATCAGAAGATACCACCTTTCCAATGGAAACAAAAATCATCGAAATCGGTCAACTTTTGTCATAATTTTCACTGAACATAAAATCACGTCGAATTATTATATGTAACCCAGGTTTTAATAATAAACGAGAGGGTTGTGGCCAACCATCAACTCTCAACTATATGTAAATAGTAAGAGCATATTTGTCTTCTTGAAAGATTGATAATCAATCCCTAAATATATTTTTATGATGAACAGTACTATTAAATTACTAAACACATAAAAATAATCTATAGCCTGAGAGCAATTTGAAAGTTTTGATTGATTACGTTCATGTAGATGTCGGTTTTTTATATATAAGTAGGAGATTATTATATGTGTCTAAGTTTTCAATTGAAATGTATTTACTTCATTTTTTTGCAAAAAAAGAATTTAGTCACGACCACATTCAATACAAATTGTATGGAAAACGACACGAGGACGCATTGATCGACTTTAGTTTGATTATAATAATTTTGAATGATTTATATAGCAACGTCTTCGTGAATGTCTCACCTCAACACCGCTTAACTATTCATATACCTACATTTACACATACTCAAGACATCGGCAGTTGGATCTCATGTATTAATATTTAACATACACAAAACATATAAGATCGTTTCATAACAAGCAACAATTATAATATATATCTATAGTCATATTGTAATTCACGCGATTGTCATAGGTACCATACCATCACGCCGTTTACCTATTTGGGGTAGGCAGAGAGGACCGAACACTAGATTCCTCTATATTGACATACATTTCTCGCTTCATTCACGTTCATGCATCGTGTCATACACGCTCTGCTATTATTCTTACTTCTGACACCTCCATCTTTCAAAATTCAATTAATGTGATCGTGCTAACTTTTCCTTGGCCGACCTCTACCTTTCGTTCCTCTTTTATCACCCTTATATACTTTTTTCGTCAGTCGATCATCATTCATTCTTTCTACGTGGCCAAACCACCTAAGGGCATTTACTCACGATATCTCTTTCAATCATACATCTCATTTCTTATTCTGTCATAGGTAGGTACCTACCTAAATATTACACAAATGTGTATATTAGCCGATCGCGTACCGTACAGCCGAAGTTGAAAAATCGTGCGTTAGATAGTGGTTACCTTTTTCACACCTCAAGAAATTTATAAAGCGACTAATCAGAAGATACCACCTTTCCAATGGAAACAAAAATCATCGAAATCGGTCAACTTTTGTCATAATTTTCACTGAACATAAAATCACGTCGAATTATTATATGTAACCCAGGTTTTAATAATAAACGAGAGGGTTGTGGCCAACCATCAACTCTCAACTATATGTAAATAGTAAGAGCATATTTGTCTTCTTGAAAGATTGACAATCCCTAAATATATTTTTATGATGAACATTACTATTAAATTACTAAACACATAAAAATAATCTATAGCCTGAGAGCAATTTGAAAGTTTTGATTGATTACGTTCATGTAGATGTCGGTTTTTTATATATAAGTAGGAGATTATTATATGTGTCTAAGTTTTCAATTGAAATGTATTTACTTCATTTTTTTGCAAAAAAAGAATTTAGTCACGACCACATTCAATACAAATTGTATGGAAAACGACACGAGGACTCATTGATCGACTTTAGTTTGATTATAATAATTTTGAATGATTTATATAGCAACGTCTTCGTGAATGTCTCACCTCAACACCGCTTAACTATTCATATACCTACATTTACACATACTCAAGACATCGGCAGTTGGATCTCATGTATTAATATTTAACATACACAAAACATATAAGATCGTTTCATAACAAGCAACAATTATAATATATATCTATAGTCATATTGTAATTCACGCGATTGTCATAGGTACCATACCATCACGCCGTTTACCTATTTGGGGTAGGCAGAGAGGACCGAACACTAGATTCCTCTATATTGACATACATTTCTCGCTTCATTCACGTTCATGCATCGTGTCATACACGCTCTGCTATTATTCTTACTTCTGACACCTCTATCTTTCAAAATTCCATTAATGTGATCGTGCCAACTTTTCCTTGGCCGACCTCTACCTTTCGTTCCTCTTTTATCACCCTTATATACTTTTTTCGTCAGTCGATCATCATTCATTCTTTCTACGTGGCTAAACCACCTAAGGGCATTTACTCACGATATCTCTTTCAATCATACATCTCATTTCTTATTCTGTCATAGGTAGGTACCTAAATATTACACAAATGTGTATATTAGCCGATCGCGTAACGTACAGCCGAAGTTGAAAAATCGTGCGTTAGATAGTGGTTACCTTTATCACACCTCAAGAAATTTATAAAGCGACTAATCAGAAGATATCTCCTTTCCAATGGAAACAAAAATCATCGAAATCGGTCAACTTTTGTCAGAATTTTCACTGAACATAAAATCACGTCGAATTATTATATGTAACCCAGGTTTTAATAATAAACGAGAGGGTTGTGGCCAACCATCAACTCTCAACTATATGTAAATAGTAAGAGCATATTTGTCTTCTTGAAAGATTGACAATCAATCCCTAAATATATTTTTATGATGAACATTACTATTAAATTACTAAACACATAAAAATAATCTATAGCCTGAGAGCAATTTGAAAGATTTGATTGATTACGTTCATGTAGATGTCGGTTTTTTATATATAAGTAAGAGATAATTATATGTGTCTAAGTTTTCAATTGAAATGTATTTACTTCATTTTTTTGCAAAAAAAGAATTTAGTCACGACCACATTCAATACAAATTGTATGGAAAACGTCACGAGGACTCATTGATCGACTTTAGTTTGATTATCTAATTAATCTTCATAATATTATGCCATCAATTGATTTACCCATTCGGGGTAGGAAAAATAGGACTGAACTCCACATTATACTATCCTGACATACGTACCTACATAGTTTCATGTGTAAATGTTGCCAACCTAATAATAAATTAGTGTTGCCAACAATTAAAATGAACCATAAAATATATCCAAAACAATATTCAATATTTTGTTTTTGCATAAATTAAGATATGTATTAATAACAAGAGGAAAAAGTCATAATGTACCAAATATACCAGGGTGGGCTAATAATTAGATCAGGGACTGTATGTGAATTTACATGAAAAAGGTAATGTGGGGACGGTGTGTTAATAAGTTTGTTTATCATATTATGCGGACGGTGTGTAATTGAGTACGAATTTGCATGAACATGCGAACAGTGTGTGAATTCGTATGTATTTCTTGTAATGAGGGGACGGTGTGTTAATAAATTTGTTTATCATATTATACGGACGCTGTGTAATTGCGTATGAATTTACATGAAAATGCGGACAGTGTGTGTGATTTCGTACGAATTTATTGTAATGTAAGGACAGTGTGTTAATAAGTTTGTTTATGATATTATGCAGACGCTATGTTACCAAACGTCCGCGGAATCCGCATTTTTGTCACGTTCTTCGAATGACGATATCTCCGTACCACTCGAGTGTATAAAAATTCCTGATAGATAGCTGCGTTGGAGGGAGAAAACACTCGCGGGTTCCACAGCTCAAATATTGCTAAATCAACGGGAAAGGTAGGACCGCACAATCGGTAATTTTGTAAAGGTCTTCACAATGGGATATCCGCGAACAAGGGTGTGTGTGTGTGTGTGTGTGTGTGTGTGTGTGTGTGTGTGTGTGTGTGTGTGTGTGTGTGTGTGTGTGTGTGTGTGTGTGTGTGTGTGTGTGTGTGTGTGTGTGTGTGTGTGTGTGTGTGTGTGTGTGTGTGTGTGTGTGTGTGTGTGTGTGTGTGTGTGTGTGTGTGTGTGTGTGTGTGTGTGTGTGTGTGTGTGTGTGTGTGTGTGTGTGTGTGTGTGTGTGTGTGTGTGTGTGTGTGTGTGTGTGTGTGTGTGTGTGTGTGTGTGTGTGTGTGTGTGTGTGTGTGTGTGTGTGTGTGTGTGTGTGTGTGTGTGTGTGTGTGTGTGTGTGTGTGTGTGTGTGTGTGTGTGTGTGTGTGTGTGTGTGTGTGTGTGTGTGTGTGTGTGTGTGTGTGTGTGTGTGTGTGTGTGTGTGTGTGTGTGTGTGTGTGTGTGTGTGTGTGTCTGTGTGTCTGTGTGTGTGTCTGTGTGTGTGTCTGTGTGTGTCTGTGTGTGTGTCTGTGTGTGTGTCTGTGTGTGTGTCTGTGTGTGTGTGTCTGTGTGTGTCTGTGTGTCTGTGTGTCTGTGTGTGTCTGTGTGTGTCTGTGTGTCTGTGTGTCTGTGTGTCTGTGTGTCTGTGTGTCTGTGTGTCTGTGTGTCTGTGTGTGTGTGTGTGTGTGTGTGTGTGTGTGTGTGTGTGTGTGTGTGTGTGTGTGTGTGTGTGTGTGTGTGTGTGTGTGTGTGTGTGTGTGTGTGTGTGTGTGTGTGTGTGTGTGTGTGTGTGTGTGTGTGTGTGTGTGTGTGTGTGTGTGTGTGTGTGTGTGTGTGTGTGTGTGTGTGTGTGTGTGTGTGTGTGTGTGTGTGTGTGTGTGTGTGTGTGTGTGTGTGTGTGTGTGTGTGTCTGTGTGTCTGTGTGTCTGTGTGTGTGTCTATGCGTGCGTGCGTGCGTGTGTGTATGTGTGTCCGTCAGTCCCCCCCTTATAACTTTTGATCCGCTCAATTAACAGAGCCCAAAATTTAAGAATATATTAACAGTTATAGGCTTGCAAAACTTTTATACTCAGAATTTTGAATTTTTGTTTCAGTCAGGGGTTACCAACTTTTGAAATTTTGGTTTATTTTTCCATATATCTCAGAAACCATAAAAGCTACAACACTGAAAATTGGTACGAACATAGAAAAATACAAAAACTCAAATTAGTTTTATCAAAAAATTTCCAGGGTTACTCAAACATTTTTTATTTAGAAAAATATTTTTTTTATGATAAATTTATGAATTTAACTGCCTATATTTCCAAATATTTAAAAATATCGAAAAAAGCCGAAACACCCCAACTAGATAATTTAATTTTCTATAAAAAATATTAATATTGGTAGAAGTAAATCTCAATTTTTTTTAACAATTTTTATAAAAATTGAATTTAGTGACAACATCATTTCATACAATTTGTATGGTAGTCGCCTATACACAATATGTAAGAAGACTTAATAGTTTGATACTTAAATCTCCAGACATACATCCATACCATCATGCTGTTTTCATATTCTGTGTAGGAAAAACAGACTGACCTCCATACTATCCTATCCTGACAAACATACCAACATGTTTTATATAGAAAATAAAATATCTTCAAATGTTTATTAATTTGTGTTGTTTATAGTTTGGTACGTATTTTTTGATTATGCATACTATTGCCATCGACAGTTGGATCTCATGTGTTACATGAGAAGTAACACATGAGATCCAGTAATAAAATTTCACTGTTGGTGTGTTTTGTGATTTACCCGGGAAATGGAAGCACGTGAAATCGATCCATATAATACTATTAATATATACCTTTGACTGCTTCTATCATACTTTTGACATTGACACACATTTTGTTTCAATAAAAACAATAATATTGTATTTTCTCCATTATTTATTTATTAAAATAACATAACTGCGACAAAGTGTTCGTGTATAATTATATTTATTTAATCATCTCATAGATATTTCTCTCTGTAGATCATGATGATGTTTCAATATTTGCAAATATTTAAGAATGAACTTAAACTATACTTATCATATAATATAATAGTACAATAGTAAAATAGTACGATGAACTTTGTTCCTACATCATTAAATTCCTTCCATACTTTCCTCGTTGCCACGATCCGGCCTTCGTGGCTCAATTAGATATCCGACTGCTGAGTCAAGGATCCCTGTTTCAATTTCCGGCGGAGACACAGTTTTTCTAATTGTGTTTTTAAATTGAATATGTGAGACGATGTATGTATACGTTTCCAGAATGTGACAACTTATTTTTGGATTGAAATTAGATTAATATTTGGCATAGTACCAGCCAGTTACCTGAGAAGCAATGCAGAATAAAATCAAATCATTTTTTTTATTGTTATATTTTAATTTTCTTTATAGATAGGTACTACATACATTTATTTTAATCAATATACAATATTACGATATAATTATATACTAGAAATTGTGTGCGTGCGTGTGTTTAATTGCGATCTTACAATGATCACCTCACTAAAGTGTACTTTACACGGACACCGTTTTCAACGCGGCCCGGTTTCCAACGCTTAATATAGCATCCAAAATAGAGGCTTCTCCGAGCATCGCTTTTCAGTACTTTACACATTTTACACAATTATATGTGCAAATGTTTAATATAATATTAATAAATGTATATCGAAAAATTATGTAATAAATGTTTAGTATAATATATATGCATATCGAAAGTTTCGACACTTTCCAAATAAACAAAATACATCGCGAGCGAACGTTACACGTAAAAGTCAACGCAAACGGCAAACCATGTTGACTCGTCGGTAACGACGACAGTGAATAATTTTACAGATTTCTGTTCTACCAAAAAGGATGAAAATCGCGTTGAAATTAGAACACGTTCTATTTTTTTGTCCATCGCGTTGAAAATCCCGTCGAAAACCTGAAACCCGTTGAAAACAGCGTCCGTGTAAAGTAGACTTAGTCCTGTTAAACGTAGTCTCAATTTGTAATAAAATTGCATTTCTAGACTTGTTTTCTATATTTTTTATTTATATTATATTAAAAAAATGTATACTTACTTATTTATGTGAGTTTTTTTTATATTTCTTACTTTTTATTATTTTTCTTATTCTTTGCGCCTGGAGCGACCACACATTTGAACCTATAATATGTTGGATGGCGCAATATATTATGTACTATTTCACACGAACATTCCGAAATGAACAGTGGCAATTAATAATAACTTTTGTCATTTGTTATGTTTCAAGTGAATCAACTCGTCTAGGCAGTAGGCACTCTATGTTATTCTCTCCTAAATTAATGTAGTTGTTAATAGTTATCTCAGAATATTTAACTTCAATAAGTTTTACACTGTCGTCTGTTTGTTTTAGCGCTCACCAAATGCCAAATTCATTTAATCTTTCGTAATAATATTATTCTGCTAAGCTACATACAAACACCTGTTGTTTATAACAAACATCCATGCGATAATCGTATCACTTTACAAAATAATATTTCCAAGGAATAATTATTTATTCCTTGAAATAAATTTATGTAATAACAGAGTGTAAATTCATTTTAAAATTAACAAATCAAATAGATCTTAGTAGTGTCTCGGCATTATAAGGTCTTAATGGGAATTTTCTATGTGTCATTAAATATTCATTATTTTATTTAGTTTAATTTCGATTACTCCATTTTGGTGTTGATTTTTCTTTCATATCTCTTTTTGAGCTGTAAATTGTTTGGAATATGTTTAAAAACAACGTGAAACGCTATTGTTTTTGTTATTTACTGAAACATTGACGCATGTTGAATTCTTCCATATCGCTTTCAAACTTGCCCTTTAAATATCACAGTCAGTGTAGCCAACCCTACAGTTTTAACTGTAGATATACAGTTTATTGGAAATCCTCTCAGTTTTTAGTTTAAACCTCCAAATGTACAGTTTTTAATTATGTTTTTTTATTTCTATTTTTTATGTAATATGTTTTATATTTTTGTTGTTTTGTATTGTTTACTTAATTTAATTAATTTGTGGAAAGTAGTTTTCTTAAATATCCTATTGTCACTGTTTCTTTCCTGAACAAATAAATCAATTAATTAATATCGAACATGTTGATATAATTCAAACAGGCGATAATTCACCAATTTATAGTTAAAATGATTGTAAAATACGTGTTTTATAGAACAACTTTATTTTGTTATACTGATAAGAATTTGATGATCACATGATTTATTTTGTTTATAATTTTTTCCCCATATGTGTTTTAATCATTATTGCCATTACGTAATACAAAATAAGAAAAAGCTGTAGATTCATAGTTTTTTAATTACTATTTACAGTTTTATACAGTTTTTTTTGAACATGTATGCAGTTTTACTCTAGGATGAAGTTGGCAACACTGATCACAGGTGGTGTGGGTTGATTTTCATATTAGGTTATGTTTTCAACACCCACCTTTACTTTACACTTCGTGAGTGTTATTGGCGCGATATTCAAGTTCTTGCAAAGTAATAAATTATTTAAGCAATTACCTACCATCATAATGTAAGCATTAACATCTTCGTCTTCGACAAAAAGAATACTAATATATTTCAGAATTAAAAAATATCGATGGCTGTTCAACTGTCGATGGCGACTGTATGTATAGTTGAAGAATTAATACAATTTAAGTCAAATTAAATATTACAATGGAATTTATAACCTCATTAGGGGCCTAAGCCTGTTCTGAGGTAATACTAACTAAAATACTAAATTAGTACGCAATACGTTTTTCTTACATAAATTCTTAATAAATTTCAAGGTATAAAAATTTCAAAAACATTAAATTGTGAGTTTGTTTGCATCTTGTTGGGGTGTTTCGAAGTTTTTCGATATTCTTTTTTTTTAAATATAGACAGATAAACACAAATTTGTCAAAAAGATGTTTTTCTCAATGAAAAAATTTTGATAAACCCTGGACCTTTTTCACAAAAAAAATAATATGGAATATTATACGCACTTTTCAATCTTTCGATTGTGACGGCTTCTAATTTGTAGAATTCCATTATGACAATGATTAATATGAACACATATATAATTCCACAATTTATTTTATTTTTCTCCCGACGACCGTTTCGGCTTATAAGGCCATAATCAACTGGTGTTGAATACACAGTTCACATTTCTTTTATACAAAATTAAACAAAGGTAAAATGTGAACTGTGTATTCAACACCTTATAAGCCGAAACGGTAAAATAAAATAAAATAAATTGTGGAATTATATATGTGTTCATATTAATCATTGTCATAATGGAATATTATATTTGTCTATATTTATACAAATTTTCAGCGTTCTCGCTTTTATGGTTTGAAATTTTTAAAATAAAAATTCAAACGTAAATAACCCTGACGAAAGTTTTGTAGGCCTAAAATTTTCATACTTTAAGTTTTGGGCACTGCAACAAGCGGATCAAAAGTTATAAGATACACACGCAGAGACACTTAATGCTCTCCGAATTCTGAGTTGATTCATATATATCCATAATATATGCTACGAAGCCTCTGGTGTTTTTTTACTTCAAAGTTGGAAAAACCATGCAAGCAATCCGCTTCTCCATAGAATTTTCTCACCCAGGACTAATTTTAATACTGTCGATTCATTAAGTGAAATTAATTCTCTTTAATAAATCGTCAGTTGGAACATTTTTTATTTCATTTGATCACATCACACCACTTCTGTAATCTGTGTCTGCAATGTTTATGTGTTCAAGGACGTGTGAAGACAGTTGGATGTCCATGCAGTTCATGGAAAAGTGTCATCTTAGTTTACAGATCTAAGGATACCACAACTGTTAACGGACTGGAAAACAAGGATTAAATTTACAAAAATTACCTTTGGAATTTATTTAGTCTACAAGTGTTCATTTCAATATTTTTTTGTCATTTTTCCTCGAATGTGATAAAAACATAGTATTGTTGACTACTTAATTTGATTATTATTAGTATTTTTGTGCGTATAATGTATGCCCTTGAATCCGGCGACATTTAGGTTCGACATTACAATATTGTTTTATTGATAGAGAGGAATATCGGTATTTGTCTGTTAACAGTAATTTTAGATAGGTATTATTTTCCAAGGTAATTAAAATAAACATTATTTACTCTTATTTGAATTATTTGTCTCATGAAATTTTCAAAACATTGAATAATTAATTATCATACCTACCTTTCAGTTAAATATAATTGTATTTTCAGAATTATTGAATTGAGTAGTTATTTTTTAATTAATTTGTCGACTACTACACAATTTTTCACGATACTATAAAATTAATTAAAACTATTTGCTTGTAATACATGATATCAAACTGTCGATGGCGATAGTATGTAGATATAGTTGAAAAATACGTAAAAAACTAAATCCAAATCATAAATAAATAAAAATACATAAAATAACTTTGTATTACCACCAATTTTGAGTATTTACGATCGAACGTTTTCGAAGCTAACCGCTTCTTCCTCCGTACAAACTTATACTAAATCAGAATGTGTGCACGGGCTAACGGTTGTGTAAATTATTCGAAACATACGTATACCGACACATTCATATATAGCTCATCATGTTTTGTGCAAACAGTCAAAGCATGCAGTTATAATAGCTAAACTTGAGTTACTAATAAAATATCGGCAGCCAAACAGTTAAGTTTTTAATTTTGTATTTGCATATCACTAACAACAGTAAACACAACATGAAACACTCTATATATTAGTGTATAACTAATATCAGTACAGCAAAATAAGCAGTGGAATTAAGTTATAAACTTTTTTTTAATGTTTATTAAAAATTTTAAGAAATTTCAACACGAATAATTTTTGATCATATTTTCATATCACTAATAATCAGCATATAAATTCATGAAAATATTTGTAAATCACTAATAAAAAATCGCCAACACTACACGAAGTATTCTTGAATACTTACATATTTGGCTTAAGCCGGTTGAAGACCAAAAGCTAAGCTAAGTTAGTTTAGCTTATTTATTGTGTTGAATACGTGGAGTTTCGAGTATTGACACATTCAGTAAATTATAATTTGTTTCGTAGATCCATGAGTTAAGTAAGAGCGCCCTGTGAACGATTTCGCACCATTTAACGGCGCTATACAAATTACCTATCATTGTTACAACTCGACGAAACAGTTATCTTTTCGTCAATATGTGGTGTTTATCTTTTGTGTTGCTAGGTGTATGTAGGGTGGCAATTCATTATATTACATAACTAGCTTTTATGTCCCGCCGTTGGCCAAGAATGTAAATTAGTGAAGGAATAAGCAATCATTTATACAACACACAAAACACAAAATATTTGCTAATTCGTAGTATGAAAAGTAGTTTGAAATTTAATTGAGTTTAAGCGATGTAAAATGTTCAAGTGATGGCCACAAACCATTTGTTTTATATATAAGTAGGTACATACAATTTCTGCACGCATGGACTATGGTAAATGGTTTTAAATATGACTGATTATAAAGAGACAACGTTGTAAAGAGTTTGGTTTTGGCCACATTCCCTATTTTTATATATTGTCATCGAACGCAAATAATGTGTTTTAAATATTTAGTAATTTTGGATGATGGGAAATGGTATAAAAATTGATTAAACAAAAGAAATGAAAAGATGTTGGTCATATCCCATTCGTTTTTATATTTTTCGTCAAGTGTGCATATAGTTTATTATATTTTTGCACAATAAAACTGATAGACTTAAAACTGACACATAAGTCTACATTACAGAAGAAGAAGACTTAAAGTATGTTAAATAGTTTTTAATTTGAATATAAACGTTGTGAAGAGTCCAGTTATGGCCACAACCCCGATTTTTTATATATTGTCATCAAAATGAAATGTGTAGTTATTGAAAATTAAGCAATATATGATGGTATAATAAATGGTGTAAATTTGATTGAACAAAAGTATTGAGAAGATTCTAGTGTTGGTCACATCCCATTCGTTTTTATGTATTTTCATCAAGTATGCATGTTGTTTATAATATTTCTGAACAATAGATTATTAAACTTAAAACTAACCCAAAAACACTTTGGCGGCCCTTTTTGAATCAAAAATCGATTTTTGTTTAAAATGCCAGTTATGTATATGTATAATAATAATAATTCTGCATCCATCCAAAGTCAGATCATTTGGGCAGTCTTCATCAATCAGCGGGTCTCCTCCATCAATCGATTGTGTATGATAAATAATAATGAAATCGGTGCTTGCTCGTTGCGCCGCGCCGCCCGCATTCCCTCGCCCCGTCCCCGCCTACAGCCCCCGCCAGGCAGCCAGCCGTCTGGTGTTAGTCTGGCCTATCTCGGTCGCGTTGGGATAGGTCGTGGGGGCCCGATGCGTGCGCCGCCGCATTCTACAGTACGACGCTATGCCGATGCCACCTTACCCATTAAAAACAGTATTTCAATATGTTTTCTGACTTAATACACCGGCCGGTATGCACATTTTTATACAGAATCACAATAGTCATGAACTGAGTCAAGCCCTATGTTTTAAGACAATGGCTGTCATAGATTTAAGTTATAACTACCATACACTATTTGGTTTAAAATTAATTTGATTTATCACTGACACATAATTCTAATTAGCATGATGAGCAATTCTATATTGATTGTAAATGTTATAATTATAATTAAATATATTATTAAATACAAAATTTCTTTCACCTAACTTTTTTCACCACTATCAAAGATATAATATATAATTGACAAAATCATCTTAACCCCTTCAGATCCCATGTGCAGAATTATGCACATGGTGTGTTGAGTCTTATGACATTGTTTTAAGGCTTAAAACATTTACGGCCTTACTTATTAGATTTCGTTAATAGCTTACTTAACGCGCAACTAGATAAGCACGACTAAAATAGTTAAGATCGGTATTAAAAAATATTACTTATAAACGTATATACTAAGATATGACTTACTAGTTCACTAAATTGTTTACGAACACCCTCATTTATTTTTTACATATGGTCACATTGGCTTCACAGATGTCAAAAAATAGATAAATGCATGTAATCTTTGGATAGCTGACATCAAAAAATGAAAACAAACACCGCGTTGTGCCGTGTTGAGTCAAATTATACACGATTGCGATGAAGAATAACAAGGAAAATCGTTATAAGTATTAAATTTTTCTGTCAATCTCAAATATACGTCGGAACATATGTGAAAGATCCGCCATTTTGAAATATTTTTTATGACGCGTTAGTCAAGCGTTAAACAACCTATCGACCTGTCTTAACTTGACGTATATGAAATTAAGGTGTAATAAAGATAGTCACGGTTTAATCACGCTCTATTACCAGGTACCATAGATAGTTTACGTTTATAAGTAAGACGGTAAGTGCATAGACTAAATGTGCATAATTGTGCACTTGCCGGAAAATTAGGAAAATTTAAAAAATATGTTTATATTTTCATACATATTTTCTATCCATAATCAATAATTCAGGTTTGAAGGAGTTAAGAAGGATTTTTCACCATAGTCCTCTTCACAACTATGCATATGAGACTTTTCTGAACAACATGGGATTATTAGTTCCTTTTCACCTAAATTGTGGTTTGACTCAATTCACCACAACGGCAACGATTATTTCAATATAACCCAATCGCCCCCATATTATTATAGGTCTCAGTGCCTTAGTTTTAAAAGCATCCGTCTTTATATTATGAACCAAAGGACCCGAGTTAGATTCCTACTGGTAACACTGATGGGTCAGTCCATTTCAATTCATCCAGAAAAAAAATTTCTCACTTTTCTTGCGTATCTGGGTAGAAAACGCTGGTTAGTTTGGAAGAAATTGCCATATGGCAATAAACTCGCCACATTCGCAGGGTGCAAGGAAATGTATATTATTATTATTATTATTATATTATTATATATTTTTTTAAATTTAATTGCAGTGTTTCAGCGTTTTTCGATAAATTCATACTTTTTGGAAATATAGGCAAACAAAAAAACATTGAAAAGCCCTGGAAACTTTTCTTAAAAAATAGTTTGAAATATTATATTTTTCTATATTTATACAAATCTTCAGTGTTCGAGATTATATGATTTTTGAGATATGTGAATATATAAAAAAAAAACAAATGTTGATTACCCCTGACTGGAACAAAAATCCAAATGACAGTTGGACTACTAAGTTGTGTTATCAATATTTTAATAAATTGTATAAATAATGTGAATTACTTACTATTTTTCTTCAAATTTGTAATGAGTCCAGATTCGCGTTATTATTGACTGCAAGATTTTGTCCGGACTGGGGGGTGGTGGGGAGGGGGTTATTTGTGTTGAATATTTCAATTCAACTATAAAAGAGGTTGTGTTATTAATATTTTAATAACTTGGACTCAAATAAAGTTTCATAGCATATTATAAACTGATGTACATGTGAACCATAATTTTTGTCTTTCGGAAAGTAAAATTTGGGGTTTTGAGGAATTAGAAAAACTGTCAGGCAAATAGCCATCAATTTTCTTCCAAAATGTAATAGTTTGAACTTTTATGATTATTATAAAAAAGAAAAAACTTTGATTAACGGAGGGCCTTTTTTGAAAATTGCATTTAAAATTTTTATGTTTTTTCGTAAAAAAAAAATAAAATGCAAGTTTGATGGAAAATATGCTGCAATGTATAATATATAAGTTGCAAAATGTATTTTTTCCTTGTTCTGTAGAGATTTTTGAAAATATAAGTGAAAAAATGATTCTGATATGATGAAAATTGTCAAAGTTATGATTTTTTTAGTAAAACCTTGTGTCTCCGCTTAAAAGCTCGGAAACAACAAAAATGTTTTTTTTTACAAATTTTGAAAAATCATATCTCAAAAAGTATTCAAGATATCAACATAATATTTCAGATTGTTAATAAGGATGACAAATGGTATGAATAAAAAAAAATCATAACATTCTGAGACTATGGGTGTCATGGCCTGGATGAATTGAGATGTATTGACCCTGATACGAATTTAATATACCTATAATAACCACGCTCATATGTACCTATAAAATTAAAACAAAATTAAATATATGAAAAACTGTAAGTGTACATCATTGTTCATAATTTTTATTCATCATTTTTAATAAAAATATTAATAATATACTATTGTTAACAATAATGAATTATAACTAGTCAACAACAATTAATTAATAAATAGTCAACAACAATTATTAATAACTAGCCAACGAAATAAAATAATAACTAGTCAACAACAATCAATTTGTCAATCAATCAGCCGTTGGGTTTCTGTGCGGGCGTCCTGGGTTCGATTCCCAGCAGAGGAGAAATTTATTTAAATTCATTTCTCACGCAAATATTGCTTCTCTGGGCTGGAAACACTGGTTAGTTGGAAGAAATTGCCATACGGCAATAAACTCGCCACTTGCTTAGGGTGCAAGGAAGTGTTCATTATTATTATTATTATTATTAATCAATTTGGTAATAACTAGCCAAAGACAGTTAATTAATAACTAATCAATAACAATTAATTGATAACTAGTCAACAACCATTAATTAATGACTAGTTAACAACAAATAATTTAAAACTAGTCAACAACAATTAATTAATAACTAATTAACAAAATTAATTAGTCAACTAGTCAACAACATGTAGTTTGTTTTTGTGCAAACCAACATTGACGTGAAAAAACTCCATGATAGGTACAAATCAAGAACTTCTTCAACATCGTCAGGCTGTTCGCATCCAGAGTTCAACATAGTCCTCCCCTCTTTTCTTCAACTCCTGTCTTTCCTGGGCGCACCTCTTCCAATTGCTCCCTGCCACTGCTTTGATGCATTCCGACCACCGTGTCTGAGGACGTCCTACGCTCCTTTTTCCGTGTCTCGGACGCCACTCCAAGACTCTCTGGGTCCACCTACCATCTGTATATCTGGAAATGTGTCCTGCCCAGTTCTATTTCAGAGTGGCGACTTTCGACGACATCGGTTACTTTGGTATGCTCATATAAATTCAATTGTATGAGACTATCGACATCATTAGTCTCCAAAATGGGGCAACTTGGTATTTGATGAGTTAGTGCTCGACATATTGTTGCTTGATGAACAATTTGAACTATGTTCATATATTAATTTACTAGAGGCTTCGCATTGCTTGGAGTGGTGGTTGAAAGAGATAGTCTTATGGCAAAAACCCACCTTTGTTCAATTGTTTGTGATGATGTATTTGGTGTGAAAGGTGGATTAAAAATAGCAGAAGCTAAAATTGTTTATTCTGTTAAAATTCTAAATGAGTAGTATTTGAAATATAGTTATTTCAAAACATTTTAGTTTTATTAAATACGAAAAAAAAATTATTTCACTCACAGTAATAAAGCATCGTATGTTTTCTTCTTTTGTAATTATTGTCCACATTATGTTTGTCTATTATTTATATGATTTATCTATTTATGTTTTGTATGTGCAGTGCGCAATCATTCAACATCTGTCCTCAGTATGTTTAGTCCAATTTCCTTCTTTGTGTCGCTTATGTATAATATTGTGTTTTTATATTGTTTTTTGTCGCGAACCCTATCTATCGTGTTGTTTGTTTATAATAATTATTGTCATCCATGTTGTGACACATCACAATATTATATCATTTGGCGGATGTTTATACCTATTATTTAGTTGGGGTGTTGTTGTTTTGCATTCGGAATAAACTCGTGTAGCAAGCAGTACGGGTTGTGTTTGTTGATAAACACCGCTGCACTATATTATTCGCAATAATGCTATAATATATTCCCTCCTCCTTATGCACCTACCTACCTCCTCCCTCGTACTCTTTCTCTCCCACTCCCAATCCAGCTCCATCTTATTGCGTCGCAATATTTCCACTGTTATGCGGATACAAATAATAATAACAACATGTACCTACCTACCTACCTACCTACCCGTGCAGTATAAATCCTTTGTGTTGGTCGCACTATTCTACATCAACTAAACAATACATTTATATACATGTACACGATTGTATATAATAAAATTTCAAGTTATATTGTCATACATACAGACGTCAGACAGCACTGTCAATAAGTTCAGTCACATACATATCCCAAAGCATGCAACGATTCAATTGATAAATATTAAGGAAATAATAAAATATGTAGTAAGGAGGGATGGGGACTCCGGGGAAGGGGGGGGGGGCAAGTCTGGCCAACATGCGGAAGCAAAACCATCCATTTTTACACATGTCATGGATATAATTATCTTATGGAGTTGTATAGCATCTTAAGATATTATAGGACTTGCCACCCTGGTGTCCAATTGGAGAATGACGGCAGAGACAGGGGGCGTTGGAGAAGCATTCTGAGAGAGGCCAAGGTTCTATGTGGGCATTCAATTTGTGTGTGTATCTCGAAGACTAAGGCCTACTGTCCACGTAAACCGCACGTCATGCGCACGCTTTCGTCAACTGACGAATGCAAGACGAATGCTTGCATCTTGCATAGAAACAATGAAAACTGTGTCCACGGAGCGGCAACGTCACGTCAACCGCACATCATGCATTCGTCATGCGGTGCATGCAGCAGCGTTCCACTTCTCGACCGACACGCAAGACGCACACTTATTGTTTATATTATAAAATGGCGGGCTAGGCGGTGGTAGTTGAAAGAAAACTGAGACGTTTTGTAGCGTGGTTGACGATTGCATGACGCAGCGTGGACACAACAAATACGCAAAATACGCCTATCGTCATTTGTAGGATGCATGCATCCTACAAATGACGCATCCGTCGATAGTAGGCCTTATTCTATCGAAATTACTTGAGGTTTCTCGTAGCTTGGGTTAGTTTGTATATTACCGCCTTACATCTATATTTATGAATAGTGAATATGTCCATACCTACATAAAATAATGCTTGCGCTATAGGTGAACGAAATCGGTCATGGCAGGATTCGAAATTAAAAATAGCAAGTTGTTTTTTCTACATTGAATTTTTTTTTGTTAATATTAACAAAACTTCGTGTTAAAATTAACCGAACTATAGTGACTACAAAACATTTGGTTTTGTGCAACCAAATGTTATGTGCACACAGCCAAACAGTACAGTCATAAATAGATAAACCTTCATTACTGATAACAAAGGTTTGGCTAAAACGCAGGTAACCAGTTCGGTTGTCATAATATTTTTTCAGTGTAATTTAAACTAAAAAATAGTTTTATACTAATTCTTTTGTCGTTTATGGCAGTTACATTTGTGTCTGAAAGTTATATTACTAAGCATTGTTAGAGGTAGAACCAGTTAAGGCAATATTAGTCTTTCAAAGCTGTGTTGTTGATTAATCTTCTTTTAAATTTATTTGTCGTTATAAATACACAAATTTACTCGTCCAATATATAACACTTGGCATTCATATTTTTGTATTTATTGGATGTTTGATATTATTTTTGGTCGTAATAATTCCTAGAAGTGTAAGCGATTCGAGTTGATAGCGTCCGCAAATAATATGTCGTTATTTACGATGACTTTGCGCGTTTTCAAAACTAATGTTCAAACATGCACTCTTCTCTCGTTATTTCACAAATATAATTTATCACATATGTGCTGCTGTTCTGGTACCTTGTACCGGTATTTGCACGTGAGAAATGATGTTAAACCGTTGTTGTGAATAATCGTTCGGCGGCGGTCACCATTGTGCTTTTTGTGAAAAAAAAAACGTCTGACTCATTAGACTTGTGAATCTTATTCATAAATTTCGTCATGAGTCGTGTTTTTGTATATAATTTGATACATTTATGCATTTCTTTGTTTCGAATTCAAAGTATTTTTCTTCGGTAGGTATGCTATATTTTGTCAACATCAGTTTCACATTTTACCGTCTTTATTTATGCTTTGTTTTACAACGTGATGAATCGCCTTTTTTTCTTAGTTATTTGGCGCTATACACACGAAATGCAAGAAAAAAATAAACCAGCCGGGCAAGTCTGGTCCAACCGGCGAAATCAAAACCCTCGTGTTTACCCATATCATGGATATAATTATCATATGGAGTTCTATGACATCTAAAGATATTATTATTGGTCAACCGGCGAAATTGAAACCATCCATGTTTACCCTTATCATGGTTATCATTATATTATAGAGTTGTATAATATCTTAATATATTATAGTACTCCATATGATAATTATATTCATGATATGGGTAATCATGAACGTTTTGATTCCATTTTTTGACGGGACTTACCCCCTGATATTGATTCATTTAAACACTACCTACGTATACTTACCAAATTCTTGGACCTATTTTATAAGTAGATACGAGTACATAATAGTATCGGGAAATGCAAAGTACTGAAGTCCTACCCTGTCAAATAACGATCGCTTTTAAAATAATGTGTATAGGGTATGATTCGAAACTTAATAATATTTGCATTATTTCAATATACCTATTTGATAATTTTTAGGGTGGAGTAAAAAACTTATGTTTTCGACAGTTTGCACATCTACCAACCAAGCAAAAATCTCATTTTTTTTTGTCCAATTTTTGTCCACGTGATAATTTTCATTACTTTTTCTAGTACCTAATATTATTGAATAAAGTATGTTTCTTGTCCATTTCTCCGACTATAAAATACCGTATTATTTAGATTGTTGTGTATTTATATAACATAGGTGACGTTTTGTGTGATTTTAAATGTTATTCTTAGCGACACTTCCGCCATTCATCTTTTCACCAAGACATGTCCCACGCTGAATCCCTAATGTTTTTGTTTAGAGATACGCTTCAAAGTTTCTTTCAAATTGGGCAGACGTGTTAAGAAACTCTATTTACTTGTAATGTAAACAAATTTATCCAGCTATTTATTTACTTTCTTCTACTATATCATAGTGGTAAGCTATAGTTATGATTTCGTTATTTTCATATCTATTTTTACTCGGGTATCATGTTGATTTTGTTTACAACATTCGTTGTATGAATGGCATGTTCTGATTTTTTTTTCAGTAAATCCTCAACTTAACGTCAATTTACCCTATAAATTTAAAGCCGACTCGTTTTCTATAGAGAGCGGTGAATTTATTAGCAGAAGAGGTTCAAAATGATTTACCCCGAAAATTCTAAAAGTATTGCATCTTTGTTTAATTTTTAAATAATATACTAAATAGCTAAGTCCAAGTAATTGTTAATTAAACATTGAAACAAAGAGCCAACATTGAAACAAAATCCAATACACTACCTTCAGGAATCCACACTACATTCAGGAATTGTGCCAAAGGAATGTTCCATCGGGGAGGCAGCTTACGCTGAGATCGTCTGAATCACAGAGTACCAACTCTTTAAAAGAATTGGACAGAGTCAATTAGGCGGCTTACTATGATCGCGGTTTTAGTGTGAACGGGCCTTTAAAATGGAATAAATTGCCTTTTGACATACGTGGAGCTCAGAGCATTGACACCTTCGGTAAACTTCTTAAGACTGCCTTGTTTCGTAGAGCCAACAAATAAGCTACAGCGCCCTTGTAGTGATCTTGTATCACTAAACGGCGCTTTATAAATTTTTATTATCATTAATAATTTTTGTTTCTATAAATGTTACAAAGCGAAAAAAAATATTATGAGATATTTTTTGGCGTAGTGAAAACATGTACCTACATTTCTCTTAGTGTTTCATGACGAAGAAAAAAAAATTGACGGCGGTGGAAAGGTACTTGTTTGATATTTTGATAACATTCTGTACCGGAACGTGGGCTGGTTGATTTCGTGCTGAAAATTAATATATTATATTCCTTCTATAAAAATGTTACAATGGGGGCGGATCTGTATAGGATTTCTAGTACAAACACTTGGCTATATTTCAACTGCCACGTCTTATTTCTTAACAATGTTTTCAATTATGAATTATTAATATTTCCCCTTTCCCTTTCATTGCTTTTCAATAATTTTCTTGTTTTCTATTATAAATGTATGCGTAATATAGTTTTATTTACGCATTTTAATGCAGGTAGATATGATGAAAGGATAAAAGTCTTAAATAGGTACCTTAACTCATTATTATTTAAAATTAATTGTTATATAATTTATATTCTTTTTTTAATAGTTTTATTAGCAAAGTTGTCTATTTTTACGGTGTTTATAGTTCGTTTTTTTCTCAATAGAAACGATCTCAACGCATGGTCAGAAAAGGGGATAGATAATACCTATGTATCTATATGTATATATTTATTTATTTGATAAAGAAAAAAAGTGATACATAATACAGTAGTTACAATATATAATACAGTTACTTAATATTTAATAACATTACCCCCCAATAAGAGTTATTATTATCGATTTATTTACAAAACATAACAAAATTGAAATTGTATAAATATGACATGAATGATACATATATGGTATTTTTTGTTGTTTTTAAACTTATTAGTAATTGTTCTTCTAATTTTAAGTCTTTATGTACATATATTTCAAAACTGTATTTAACCTAGAATAAATGAAATAAACAAAAATATATGTACATATTATCCAACTGTCGATTCGTTCAAGAGAATTTAATTCACTTAGAGGCTTCGTAGCATATATGTTTGGGGTAAGAAGTATTGTGGTATGTAGTGCTTACTAAAGTGCCAGAGTGGTCACTTGGTTGGAAGCGATTGCATACCAGCGTGAGCTGGTATACACGCCTGTGATTGAGGTGGTAAGGTCGGTCAGTTGGACGTGTAGGTATTACCTGTTTGTCCGCCTTCAGCTACATACAACCCAAATGATATCTCAACCGCTTGGTTCGAACCTGGAGGCCGTCTGTTCGGATAGTCCCGACAGCTGAGCCACAGATTGATCGACCAAGCAACTGCGATACCGTATACAATAGATCAAATATTATTATCAAATATTACTCAGGTAGGAATGGTTGACAGATTGAAAGATATAACAGGAAATTTAACTTACTCTTTTATTTATCAAGATGATGATTACAATTGATGTTTACTAATATTACTTGGTACAGAAATGTCGAGTTATTATTTAATGAATATAAATGTAAATTTGAAACGCGGACGATTTGAACGACGACGAGCGGTCGGGCAGCGTGATGCCTAGCTTCGAGATCTGGATGAGCGGAATGATGTGGGCGCGCTGTGCTTCCCCTTAAATAGGAGACGGGCTGTGAATACGGCGCAGGGCAAGATGGCGCCTGCCGAAGTACTCAGCGCAGCGAAGCACTGCGCGGCGCAATTGGCGCAATCGCCACAGACCCCGCTGGCAGTCTCTTAGACGAAACACGACCCCTCCTCGAAGTTCAAAGTCCTTACATTGCGTTCTGTGAAAGATAAAAAAAAATTTTAAAGCATTTGATTTGTTATGTTATTTTGTATAGGGTTTTCTTTTGAACCGCTATGTACATGTTATGTAATGAATTTCTATATGAAAAGTAGTCTTTTCTAATACACAGTAATGTAATTATTTAGATACAGCTTAATCTATACATATATAAAGTTAATCATATTATAAGTATAAATTTGTTTTTGTACAAAGTATGAAGTTACTTATCTTTTAAAAATATCTGCTGCTGGTATGATTTGCTGCTCTTGTGATGGCGTGTGGTTGCTCTGCTATTGAGGTGAATGGAGGAGTGTCGTCCTGCGTGTGCTGGCTGGACATCCTTATGTGTTCCTCAGTGGTATAGCTTGTTGGGTGTTGTTGATTGCGACTTCGTAGTGTACCATTAATTGTGAATGGTCCCCAGTTTTCTGTTATGAAGTGTAGAAGTTCTATTTTTTGTTCAGGATGAAGTAGATGTGTTATGTATGTAGAAAATTGATGCAGTTGTATGCGTGGATGCTTCGACTTTGTCGGGAATATCTTCCTGAAGTAGGTATTTATCCAGCTAGGCGAAATGGTTTGCAGTGTGCTCAGCGTGTGTATGCTTGTATATAAATATTCGACAGCTGCCTCGTGTGCCGGCAAGGGCGAAGCACGAGGGTGTCTTGTGGTTTTCGGCGTGTCGTCAGGAGACAGCTTTGGATGTAGAGTATCCAGTGTAGCCTGTAGGGTTTTGCGGTGCGCCATGTTGACGGCTTTGAAGTGCATGGGACTTCAGTGTAACCTGTGTACATTTCGTGAAACCGGAGGATGTGCTGTGAACTCCTCAGGGCGGTGACACGTAAATGTTGAGCAGCTTCGTTTCTTCATGCGTCGCAAGGAGGTTGACATTAGCTCTTTGCGTGCAGGCCATGAAGGAAGAGACGTTGTATGTCCAACAAAATCGTTCCTCGTCAGAGCAATGATGGCGATGACTTGTGGAAGACTTTGCGTGCTCTTGTAGTAAGTGTATGTGTGATGCTGGCACGGAGATGTTCTCAAAAGGCAAACGTTGCTGGTTCTTCAGCGGTGTTGAGCAGTGAGTATTGGCGGTACCAATGATGATCCTCAGCGATGCTCCGGTTGAATGCTGGTATGATGTGAAGATGCAGTGGTTCATCCATAGTTAATTTCTTCCCGGTAGTGATGCGGTAGAATGCGGGGGCAGCTAGTTTCTGTATGAAGTCGTCCAGATGATCTATGTAGTGATGCGGTTGAATGCGGGGGCAGCTAGTTGCTGTATGAAGTCGTCCAGATGATTCTTGTTGATGTCTTTGATGCTCAATTTGAAATTTTAAAATTATACAATAGAATTATACAATGTAAATGTTTGTACTTGCGATGATTGATAGGTATAAAATGTTTTTTATAATTTGCAAGTTCCATTTGGTTATAAGTATTTATAAGTATTATAAGTTCCATTTGATTTGATTTATAAGTATGTTTTTACTCGTTGCTGAAGTATTATACTATAATGCCATATAAGGTTATTTGTTTGTTTCGTATTGTATTGTACAATGTTTTTTTTTTAAATTTAATATACGAGTATGTTTATAATATTTATTATTATGTATGCCATGTTTCAATGTTTTATAATTTTAATGTTTTATAATATTTTTTGTAGTATTACATAGTTAATATAATATAGTTTAGTTTATAGTACCAGTTTGTTGCTGTATTATATAGTTAATATTATAATAAGGTTTTAATGTTTTAATGTTTGATTATAGTTAGGTATTTTTACTACCGTATATTATAGTTTCAATGTTTCTATATTCTGGAACGTATTCGCTATCGTATCGTATTATTTTTATTGTTCGATCATGGTTTTATAGTTGTAGTGTTTATAAAAAATAAAGTAAAATATTTTGTATATAAAAAATATTTTGTATTTAGCTAATTGTAGCTGTTCAATGTATCACGGCTTTTTATTTTTATTTATTTCGATTGTATTTAAAAACAATGTTTATTTGTAGTTAGTTATTGTTTAAATTTGCTTTCTATATTATAGTAATAGTTTTAAACTTCCGTATCGTATGCTTGTTGGAGTTTATTTTTTAGAATAATATTTTAATATTATAGTTTTAGAAGCATTAGTTTAGTTTATTTTCAAAAAATTATTTCGAAAAAATATTTTAAAAATATATTATAATGTTCGTTTGCGTACGTATTTTATTTTATTTAATTGTAATTGTATACAATTGTTTTATTCCTATAATTATGTTTAGAAACGATGTATCTAATTTATTTAAATGTTTAATTTATTTGATTATTTGTTTTGCGTTGGTAACTTATTTAATAAAGCGAGGTATAATATTATTTTTACGTAGTCTTCTTATATTATTATTTGCGGTAGTATTTCAAATTATTGGTGCGCGATGTTTTTGTGATGGTTAAGGGTTTCAACAGAGTTCATCGGCCCCTAAGTTTTAAACTTTCTCTTTCTTTATCGCGGTTATAACGGGGTTACTTGGGTTCATTCGGCCAGGCCTTTGTTTGTAGGTCGTTTACCTTCGTTTTTTATTACCGATTGACGCGAGTGTAACATTCTTAAACATATATTTGGTTTACTGAATTTTTACATAAAAATATGCGTTTTACGAATATACCGATTATTTATCTATATGTTTCTAATTTTCAGTTTTTATGGTAACGGTTTTATTATTATAATTTTTATAAATAATTTTCTAATTTTTACTTATTACATTATTTAGCAAAAATAAAATATGTTATGAAATTTATTTTTAGTTTTTATGTTTTTTACGTTTTATCAATTTTGAACAAATTTAAATATTTATAATGACTTTAGGCTTTTAGAATGACTTTAGTAATATTATAATTTTTATACCTCTATTCGGCGTTTTGGTTCTCTAGCTTTTTGCTTTAGATTTTTATACCTTCATCCTTGTATGTATTTATTTATTTTCTGGTACTTTTGGTTTTTTTTTTTTAGGCAGCTTCTTTTTTAATTGTTCCGTCTGGATTATTTTTGCGTCTCGTCAGTCATGAAAAAATATAAAGTACATATTAGTTATATATTAAACAATTGTAAATATGTTAAGTTAGGTGGAATTTGCGTCTGAGCGTTTTTGAACGTTTTTTGAACGTTTTTGAGCGTTTTTGAGCGTTTTTTGAGCGGGTACACTTGTAATTAATTTTTGACAAATTATAAGACAAATGTATTTAATATATTAGCTTGTAATATATGTGTTACCTGCTCGAGTGATTCCGTTCATCCAGACCTCGCTGTTCAAGTATTAATTCCTGTTAAATCCTTTGTTTCTGTCGTGCAGTAAAATGTTGCGCAGTATATTAATGAACACGTATTATTGCTCTGTTTAATAAAACTACTGATTTTACGTTACACAATACTTGGTTGTCGCGCAATGGCTACCAGTCAATTACCACAATATAACATATATAAAATTATTAGCACAAAATAAAAGTACCTGAGTTTTTAAACGATTTCGGAATCTTACCAGTTTCTGAAGGTATGTGTGTGTTCTGAGACACGATCAGGGGTCACCAGTTTTGGGCTGGTGGGTGTTCAGAGACACGATCAGGAGTCACCAGTTTTGGGACTGTTTAGAAGGTATGTTCAGACACGTTCGGGTCACCAGTTTTGGGGTTTTGTTTTAGTATTTTGTGGTATGTAGAGCTTACCAAAGTGCCAGAGTGGTCACTTGGTTAGAAGCGATTGCATACCAGCGTGAGCTGATATGCAAGCCTGTAATTGAGGTGGTAAGGTCGGTCAGTTGGACGTGTAGGTATTACCTGTTTGTCCGCCTTCAGCTACATACAACCCAAATGATATCTCAACCGCTTGGTTCGAACCTGGAGGCCGTCTGTTCGGATAGTCCCGACAGCTGAGCCACAGATTGATCGACCAAGCAACTGCGATACCGTATACAATAGATCAAATATTATTATCAAATATTACTCAGGTAGGAATGGTTGACAGATTGAAAGATATAACAGGAAATTTAACTTACTCTTTTATTTATCAAGATGATGATTACAATTGATGTTTACTAATATTACTTGGTACAGAAATGTCGAGTTATTATTTAATGAATATAAATGTAAATTTGAAACGCGGACGATTTGAACGACGACGAGCGGTCGGGCAGCGTGATGCCTAGCTTCGAGATCTGGATGAGCGGAATGATGTGGGCGCGCTGTGCTTCCCCTTAAATAGGAGACGGGCTGTGAATACGGCGCAGGGCAAGATGGCGCCTGCCGAAGTACTCAGCGCAGCGAAGCACTGCGCGGCGCAATTGGCGCAATCGCCACATATGTTTTATATATGGATGAATTCAGAATTTGAATTAGAACATTTTGTGTGTCTGTATATCCCCCCCCCCCCTTATAACTACTGATCCGCTGAATGCACCGAGCCTAAAATTTCAGGAAATATAGAAAGTTATAGGCCTGTAACTTTCTATATTTTATAACTGCTTATATTTTATTTATCGAAAAAAGCTGAAACACCCTTACTAGATAATTTAATTTTCTATAAAAAATTTGAACATTGTAACAATTTAACATTGAAAAAATTTTATAAAAATTTAATTAAGTGACGACATCGTTTCATACAATTTGTAAGGCAGTAAACACTACACAATATCTCAGTCAATAGTTTGATACCTACTTAATCTACAAACATACATCATGCTGTTTTCATATTCTGGCTAGGAAAAATAGACTGACTTTCATACCATCCTATCCTGACATATATACCTACCTACATGTTTTATTTAGAAAACAAAATATCTTAAAATATTTATTAATTTGTGTTTGTGTTTAGAGTTTGGTACGTATTCTTCAATTGTGCATACTATCGCCCTCGACAGTTGGATCTCATGTGTTACATGCAACTAGTTCTAAGGAGATATTCTAAGTAGGTACATACCATATTCTGATGGTATGTACTTGACTTACTTTTTTAATCAAACCTCTCGGTGAGATTACAAGTTACAAATATTTTTTATAACCTAGAGGCCTTAGAGGCTGCAATTTTTTGGTTCTCGCACTCATTGTCTCCCAGGTGTTAACAGACACACCTAGGTAGAGGAAAGTGTATTGAGATGGTACTGGTACGAAATGTTATTGACATCAGACTGAGTTTTCGGTTTAAAACATTATTTTCAATTTAACATAACTTTGTTAATACTATTGGTTCTACATTAAACGGTATTTGTTGGTTCTATGTATATATCAATAAAATAAATAAAACTAAATCAAGCAAGTGATCTCCACGGATCTCCTATTATTATATTGGTTGGTGTAGTGCAACTAGATTCAGAGACATGGCCAAGACCAGCCGGGGTGACTTTGTACAGGACAGAACATCTTAGGACGAGGGCTGACCCCAACAGTCTGCACAGACGATCAGTTGGTATATATATAGTCAGAGAGAAGGCGAAACAATCATTGTTATTAAAGAGGAATAAAGCTTGTCTACGAAAGATTCATTAATATCCACACTAGTAAATACGTACAACGCAAATACATATTATCAACGAATTATATTATTATATATTAACTATATTATTAAATTCATTGACGCCTGTATCTTCGTGCGTCATCATTATCACAAAGGGCATGGTTATATTTTTTCTGTCGCCATTTTTAGAAACGATACTTTTTGTTTTTGTACAATAGTATAAAAAAATTCGAGTGTAGTTAGTGCGTCACATTGCGATCAATGTATTGACGTAAATCGAACCGAACTGCCTTGAATATCCAATTTCAATATAAGATGAATGGTGAAACGAAAATAATATATAAAACGAGAGACGGATAAAATGTCTTCGGAGAAAGAAAAAAAATGTAGGTACTGAGGAGATATCACCGTTTCTCAATCATGTTTTCCCTCTGTACATTTGAATTTGCTGGCGAGTTTTGTAATTATCCAATTATTCAAATATTTACGATTATATTCAATAAATTAAAGGACGAAAAAAACAGTCAACAATTATTTTATAAAAAATTATTCACATGCCAAGCCCACGTGCCAAGGTGGGATCTGGCCTCTTCTTCGCCATTCCGATCTGTCAGAGGCTCCGTGTCTCCAATTGAACACGCCCAAAGAATCCAAGTCCCCCTAGGCGCAGTCCATTCATCTTAGCTTGGGTCTCCCACTACGCCTCACACCTTACGGTCTATGGTAATGGACTCTTCTGGGAGGTAGTTGCTCACTCATTCTTTCCACGTGTCCAAGCCATCTGAGTCTCCCAATCCTATTAAATACGCTGACGTCTACAGCATCATAAAGCTGGTACGGCTCGTGATTGTATCTGATTCTCCACAAACAGCTCTTTAAATTCGCCGCAGGATCTTGCTTTTAAAAGTACTAAGCTGGCCCTCATCTCTTTTACTTAGAGTCCAGGCCTCGGAAGCATGTATTAACACTGGTCTCGCAATAGTTTTATCACAATAGTCTGCTTGTTTTTTCTCGACAACAACTTGTACTTCATGTCTCTCTGTAGGTCAAAGCAGCATCTTTTAGCAGCAACAATTATTCTGTTCACTTCTACACTGATGTTATTGTTACTGGTGATTTGTGAACCGAGGTATGTGAATTGCTCTACAGATTCAACGATATGGCTGTCTACTGCAAGTGATAGTGGCGAAGTATGCCGGACAGCATGTATTTTGTTTTATGTATGTTCGTTGATTGTCAGACCCATATTCCTATCCGCTGTTTTGAGGGTTGTAAAGAACTCCGCAAGAGCATGCTACTTCTGGGTACAATGTCAAATTCAACTTCATATTGTGTATTTTTCTTCTTGAGAGGTTGAAAAACCATGAATGCATTTTAATTACATTTATATGGTATCTATGTATATGTAAACATTCTTGAAACAAAAATGTACAATTATCCAGTTTTAACATGCTCAAAGTTTCGTCGGCCTTCGTGGGTCAGTTGATTAGATATCTGACTTCTGAGTGAAAGGTGGGGTTTGATTCCCGGTGGAGACACAATTTTCATTAGTGTTTCCAGTCTGAAAATTGTGGAATAGGTATTCCAAATAATACTGGAGAGAAATTATCATTATTATCCGATTAGAAACGTCCGACACTTTTTTTTACATTTCATACAGTAGTGCCTCTAAAAGGTTGAGAATCATTTGATCCGCAATACGAATAGTCCTATATAATATTATGGAGTATTACCATTCTTAAGTCCCTGAGTATTATGCTAATTACCATTTAATAATATGAATTTGAATAAGTCAGGATGCCTAATTTTAATGGCCGAGATTAACTTTTATATCTTCCTCTTCTTATGGAAGAAGTTTTTTTTAACCGTAGTCGGAAAAAAATAATATATTATCTTCTCCCGAGACGAAATATAGCATTGTGTAAAAATCAGCGCTTTAGAATTATATAAAAAAATACGCAAGTGGGCGGCTGTGGAAAATATTTTTGAATATCTGCTCTAAAAAAGCTATATGCTATTATATTTACACTCGAAATATCCAAATAAAAAAACGTCGTATCAGTAACATCAAAATATTGTTTAAATAAATTATTTATTGGTTATCGTAATATTATTCTTTAAATGTACCTATTTGAGGTATAATATTTTGTGTGCATTCGTGTTATTGTAGAATATGTGAATTAAAACGAAAATTTATGAATTAGGATGCCCATCGTTTCTATTATTTTTTGTAAATTGATTAATAAAAATTTGAAGTTGTGAGAATAGTTCGATTTTTATATTCGAATATTATTGAAAACTCGCTAACGATATCACAATTGCCAGCGGTTAAATGTTAACTCAGTTATTCTTTGGCCGCCCAAATTTTACACTCGCATTCATTTTCATTTCTCTGATGGATAAGTCCTTGTAACAAGTTCCTACATATAAATTCTCATACATTCCCTAAATTAATCATAAATGCTTGTGGTATGGGTGTGCTATAGGAGGCGAGATTCGAATCCTCTACCTCAGATTCTGGACCTATCTACTATTATTCAATTATTTTTATTATATTGATTGATGTTGCCTTTTTCGGTAAGACGAAACTAATGTGTGGGCATACACGTGTGTGTCGTGTTTCCTTTTATAAAGTAATGAACACCCCCTTCCCCCTCATTATATGTATATAGATTGATGATTGAATGTTTTTGTCGCCAGCGGTTTATGACTTCTCAATCATTTTTAGTAAATTTTGCCATTGTTACAAACCTAAGGTTACCCCAAAATGAAGACGGCGCGGCGCCGCGCCGAGCGCCTAGTCTTCCAGTGGCGGATTTAGTAGTTGGAGCGTGTAATTTTCCGTCCTATTAATTTGTCAAAATTGACTAAAATGATAGCAATAAATAGGTGGAAAGGGTAGGTGCCACGGGCCCTGTGTGTTCCGCTTATCATCATCCAGATCCGGTGAGATCGCGTGCCGCCAAACAGTCAGTATACCGCTTTACCCGACACACCGTCAAATGGCGGCGGACGGTGCACTTTGCACACTCTCATTCTTTCTTTTCCTTACCTTTGTATCATTTGTTATTTATTAATACATACCAATGATCGAGAACCAATTATTGTTTAAGTTATAACCTACATAGCTGCCTCCGCAGATTTCGTTCGCCTATACCACAAGCATTTTTGCTTAATTTAGGGAATGTATGAAGATGTATTATACTTTTCACAAGGATATTCTTTAAAAAATACACTAGGGGGATTATCCCGCCAACATGTTGATGGCTCCTTCCAGGAAATGTTGATTCGAGCACCCATCTTATGCTAAACAGTAGTACGAACTCCTATAACATCCCGATAAAATGGAGCCGGAGACTTACTATTTATAAATGTAGAAATCTTCGTCCTCTTAGACCGGTCGAAGGCCACTGGGGCCTAGATTCCCAGTTGTCTCTCCGTCTTTTAGGAGATCTTCTAGGCATCCTTCTTCCCTTTTATTTTTCATGTAAGACAATGTAAAAGTAATGATTTCAATCGCTGTTGCAACTACTTCAATAATCTTCATCCTCAACACAACATTATTTAATATGCCCCGATTATTGGTTACATCTGGGGGGCAAGTCTGGTCCGACCGGCGAAATCAAAACCCTAGTCATATATTTTTATATGTCATAGAACTCCATATGATAATTATATCCATGATATGGGTAATCACTAGGGTTTTGATTTCGCCGGTCGGACCAGACTTACCCCCCAGGCTTTTATTGAACGTGTAGAAGTGAAACTATGCGTTTTATCTAATTGAAAATCTAAAAGAGGATATTTCAATTCTTACAAGAAAAACATATTTCATAAATATTATTACGACATACACTACAATATGGGGTAACCAGCGACAGGTGTGCATGCATTATACATTGGAGTACGACACGTGTGTATCCCAACACACCAGTCTCGTCTCAACCATATGAGATGATTATAAAAATATTTCAACAGTTACATTTTAATTTAAAAGTTACTACTCATTGTTTGATAAATGTTTTTTTTTAATACAACAGAAATACGCTCGCGTTTTTGACATTATTTTGGTCTTTCCCGCGCGAATGATCGTCAGTGTGGCGTGTTAAAAATAACGGTGTTCGCAATATCTCTCCGCCTTTGGCGCCAAAATGGATATGTTCACATGTCTGGTGTTATTTTTACGGGGTCGTTTAACTCCCCCACATCGTGCAACCTCCCCTCACTCTCTCCAACCCTCGGGTCGGTTTTTGTAAATTTTCCGACGAAATTTGTTAGGACAACGACCGGTTTCGCCTGGGAAATTACTATCCAATCATCGCCAATCTGGGGTGGTTCAACTTTCACTTTTACCTGCACCTGCACGCCACGCCATGTCACTGTCACAGCTTTATATTATTATTTCATTTTGTCTCTTTTCAATTTTCTTACATTAATTATTTTTATGATTTTTTTTAATTATAAATTTATTTTCAAGGATTTGTACAACAAACTTTTTTTTTGAAATTCGTCTGATAAAAACGAAAATATCTTTTTCGGTACTGGGAAGTATGGCACCTACATAATGAATTTTCAATCATTTATTGGAGGATTTTTGCGATTACTTTATAACCTTGCGCAACTTTCATTATCGAATCATTAATTGAACAAGTACGTAATTCAAAGCAGTAATTACGAAGTTATCTCTGAAAAAATATCAATTAATATAATAACCATAAATATTTATTTAAACAATATTTGAGTAAATAGTTAAAAAATATATTTTTCAGACTCTTCTATTATTTTAATTAGATCTATATATTAAAAACACTATTATTTTGTACTTCTTATTTCTTAGTATAATACAAATGTTTCTTTTCTAATTATTATTTTTTATAGATTTTTTCTAACTATAATGATTTTAATTGTATCTTATTTGATTGTTCCAGGTATATTATGCAAAGAAAAAACGAAGAGCACAGCAGTCTCAGGGTGATGACGGAACACATAAGAAGGAACGGAAGCTGTACAATGATGGGTATGATGACGACAATCATGACTACATCATCAAACATGGAGAGAAGTTCCTGGACCGATACGAAATCGACTCCCTTATTGGGAAAGGATCTTTTGGACAGGTTTGTACTTTGATTATTGTGGTCTCTTCATGATCCCTTTTAATAATAATTTATTTTATGATAGTGGTGGATATTGTAAATGATAAGAAAAATATTCATATACTGTTATGGTGATTTCAGAATGATAATGATTTTTTTTACAAGTTTATATTAATTTAGGTACTTACATTTTGACTGCATGACAAAGTGGTTGGTCCATTGGCTTCTGTGCGAGCATACTAAGTTTGATACCCAGCAGAGGAGAAAGTTGTTAAAAAAGTGTGCAATTCTTGCTTCTCTGGGCTGGAAATACTTGTTGGAAAAATTTTCCATGTGGCAATAAATTAACTCTTTAAAATTATAGATCATTAGTTTATGTTTACTAGAGATATTCTGTAATCAATGCATTTTTCAATATGCACTGATATTAGTTAAGAAAAATAATCAAAAAGTTGCCTCTCTCTACATTCAACTTTTATACCATTAAATTGTTTAAAATATTTATACCAACAAATTTTAAGATATGAGATTTATAGCATTGGTTAGAGGGATGATAAAAATGAGAACAGGAAATAAGAACGATGATATGAAGAAATTAGAAAGCCCACCTAGTAATGGGAGTACATTTATTTATCTACCATATATCGAAAAACTCCATAAAGTTTGTTTTATATAAATTTAACTATTTTGGTGATTCTTTCGATAGATGGTAGTATTGAAAGAGATATTGTGAGTAGAATGAAGATAAATGCTTTGTGATGGTTAGAAAATGAACGCCTGACAAAAAATTATACAAAGCTGAAGAGAGTAAGGGCTAGCTGAGAATGAGTTGCCATGATCATATTATACATGTGATTTTGAAAAATGGGAACATATGAAGTCAGAATAATAGTCAAGATTACAGAGTCTGGCATTCGGTTCTCTCTGCCTACCTGAAATAGTAAAACAAAGTGTTGGTATGAATGTATGTATGATTCCTAAGCACTTAATTTGATGAAACAAAAATATTGAAAATATTAAAAATGTGCAAAATTTTAATATATGACCTTTTCATATATCCACATATTATTTCTTTACCGCTGTACTAACTCTAGTACTTGGATGTCTGCCAATAACTTGTTAAAATAATACATCACATTAACTTTTTTCAATGAAATTGTTCCGTCCGTAGCTGTCTCAACTCATTTACTCAATAATTTGTTTAACAAATGCGGATTTTGTGGATTTAAAGGAATTCTTTACTTTGAACATTTTTACCTTTTTATTTATAAAAGTGTGTCATGAGGATTAGTATTTTTATTTTGGGTATAATTTGTAACTTGGAATTTTTAAGAAGAGAATAATCCACTGTGAATAAAGAAGTATATCTAAAATTTCATTTGGTGTTTTTATTCAGATGATATCAAAGTTAGACATGTTTATCATGTGAAAATTTTTCATCTATAAATATATAGTCATCTGAGTCTGCATTTTCCTGAGGGCAAAACTATAGAGGTCGCCCTAAAGAATATCAAATGGACCAGGCGATTAGTGATGTCCGGTGTAGCAGTTACCAAGAGATGAAGGTTCGAAACAGCATACTCTGAGGTAAAGAAATTTTTCAGTGATCAAATTAAGACAAAAGGTGCTATCCAAGACCAAAATGGAAAACTGCTCTTTGAAGATGAACTGATAGTGAACAGATGGAAAGAATATATAGAGGAACTATATAAAGGTAAAAGTGAAATTACAGACAATGAAGCTTTAGAATCGAACCTGGACATGGAAAATAACGGAGACGCTATCATGAGACACGAATTTGACCACGCTGTATCAAAACTAAAAGATAACAAGGCACCAGGCATAGATACCATTCCATCGGAACTGCTTAAATGTGCAAGCAATGGTATACTTGACACGCTATACAAACTTGTCTGCAAAATATATGACGGGGGCGAAATACCCAAAGACTTCACTAAATGCCTGATAAAAACACTTCCAAAGAAACTCGGAACAACTAAATGCGAACAACACAGAACATTAAGCTTAATATCACATGCATCAAAGATACTTACGAACATTATCATGAAAAGAGCAGAAGGGAAAATCGAAAGTGTTTTGACAGAAGACCAATTTGTCTTTAGAAGGGGAACAGGTACGAGAGACGCAATTTTAAGCTTGAGACTTATAATAGAGAAGAGAATTAGGAAAAACAGACCAACATACATAGCTTTTATAGATTTAGAAAAAGCTTTTGATAAGGTAGACTGGAAGCAACTTTTTAAAATATTAAACAAGATAGGGCTAAGTTTTAAGGATAGAAGGGCAATATGGAATATATATAAAAATGAGACAGTAGTTGTGTCAGAAGGAGAAAGCAGAGCCGAGGCAAGTGTTGGCCAGGGAGTGAGACAGGGATGCTCTATGTCTCCAGCTTTATTTAATCGGTGCCACTATTTTTACGACCGGAATTGGCGGGAAAAGCGTTTTCCCGCCAAAAAGTGTTTACACGACAAATTTTCTGACGTCGTCTATGTTTTTAGGTCATTTATAACCATAGAAAGCGCAGATAAATCAAAATACAAAAATATTTACCTTTGTCATTTTTTCAATGGTCATAAAAATGCATCATGGAAACCAACTTGAAGAAAAAATAAATAATATTGGCATCTTATTACATTTACTTAATTTTATAAATCATTTTTTCATCGAGATCTACAATTATAACAAAGTATAAACAAAGTTAAATATTTTTATAACTTGATTTATCTGCGTTTTCTGTGGTTATTTTGGTTTTCGTCTATGGTTGAGTTGTGTAAATAGTCGTAGCCTTATTTAATTGCTACATTCAACAGGCTATCAATGAGCTGAGAGAAGAAATGAGAGATTGGCATGGTGTTAAAATTCAGGGACAAAAAATTGACATGATAAGGTATGCAGACGATATTGCAATGCTAGGAGAAACAGAGGAAGAATTAAATGAGGCTCTCAGGAAGATGGAAAGCATCCTAACAATCTATTATAACATGAGGATAAATAAGGACAAAACAAAATGCATGGTTGCTGGAAGGGAGGAATGCACTGCAAATATTGTTCTGGGAGGCATCGAAATTAAGCAGGTGAAAGAGTTTATATATCTGGGAAGCAGAATATCTCAAGACGGACGTTCAACAGCAGACATCAAAAGCAGAATCCACCAAGCAAGAGTCGCCTTCAACAAAAGATCAACAATTTTTGAATCCCCTAACATTTCCATCAAAATTAGGAAAAATTTGATCAAGTCTCTTGTCTGGAGTGTACTGCTATATGGCTGTGAAACATGGACCATCAGCCAACGTGAAACGGGACGTCTGTCTGCGTTTGAGATGTGGTGCTACAGACGCATGGCTAAAGTTCACTGGTCAGAACACATCAGCAACGACGAGGTACTAAGTAGGGTTGGAGAGACAAGGCAAATTATGAAAAGAATTGCCAAACAGAGAACAACTTGGATAGGCCACAACATCCGGCACCCAGGCCTGCTTTTTACCATCGTCGAAGGAATGATTGATGGGGCTAACTGTAGAGGTCGCCCCAGAAATAACTATATAGACCAGATAATCGGTGACGTGCGGTGTAGCAGCTACAAAGAGATGAAGAGACTGGCGGACGATAGAGTCAAGTGGAAAATACGAGTGTTTGGTGCAGACCAATCTTAGGATTGTGACCCAAGAAGAAGAGGCTGGCGGGCAACAGAGATATATAGAGTGATGGATTGCTTGGTGCAAACCAATCCTAGGATTGTGACCATGAAAAATATAATAGTCATTTATAAATGATCCATAAAAATCGGTTTAGATTATAATTTCAGTTAATTTTAAACAAATATATATATCAGACTGATCTCTAGTGTGATATTTATTTTATCCTTGTATTATATTTTGGATTCCTTTTTTTTTTTTACTTATTATTATTATTTGTATTTATCAGGTATTTGTTTATTTCATTTATTATCAGGAATATTTAATAATAATAATAAACACTCCCTTGCATTCTGCGCAAGTGGCGAGTTTATTGCCATATGGCAATTTCTTTCAACTAACCAGTATTTCCAGCCTAGAGAAGGAATATTAGCATGAGAAATTAATTTAAATATATTTCTCCTCTGCTGGGGATTGAACCCAGGATGCCCGCACAGAAACCAAACGGCTTTCCAACTTCTTGATAATGAATTAAATTTACAAATATCTGCTCATTTGATGCACCAAACACTGCATTAATATATTTTTAAACCCATAACAAATCTAGTTAAAGGGAGAATCAGTAATGAAGCAGTTCATTTAGATTTCCATATTCAAGTACGTATTCATAGGCATGCATGTTTGTTTACTCACGTTAGTCTGGATACAAATTTGAGTTATGTATCTATATATTTGATAGGTTGAAGAACATGCCAATGTACGTGACTGACCACTTGCAGATGATGTATAAAAATGTTTGTCTTTCTTTTCTTAAAGGTTGTAAAGGCCTTCGACCTGGAGGAACAGTGTCAAGTGGCAATTAAAATTATCAAGAACAAAAAACCCTTCCTAAATCAGGCACAGATAGAAGTTAAATTATTAGAAATGATGAATAGAGCGGATACAGATAACAAATATTATATAGGTAAGTCAATGTTCTATTTTTTACTTTATTTATCTTTATATATTATGTAAACGGGTCCCAGCTATTTATTTTTATAAAAAAATGCCTTAAAATTTATACAGATGTTTTAATAAACTTTTAACATAGTCATGTCACTGACCAGACAGTTTTAATCACCCTTAACCCTAAATTTTCATTGTATTAAGATTACCTTAAATTTCATGTAATCTTTTATACCTCCATGAATATACTCATATTTTACATAAAACTATGATGTTAGTCTGATCATATTAATTAAATCCTTCAGTGCTGATTTTATTTCAAAATTCTTTATTATTAGGTATGTCAAAAAAAAAAAAAAATACAACGGCAAAATAGCAATATATCCTATTGTCTACGTCTAGTAAAAAGGGGGCTAGTTATGAAGTTTCCAAAAATCCAAGGCCACTGTGCAAGTGCTATTGAAAATATTTATGGATTCTTTTTTTTTAATTTGAAAATAGTTTTTTTTTACATTTTATCTACAGTACAATCTCACTTATCCACAACTTCATTGTACCTGCACATCCATCTGGCACTACAGATTATAAAAAAAACATTGATTCAATTAATATTTTATCAATGAAAAATTATTTACTTAAATTTTACTTACATATGTTTATATTTTTTTTACATTTTACCTAAATTTCAATAATCCAAATATTTCCCTAATCTGGCTCATTGTACCTTTGTAATGTATGTACATTCAAATTTAAGATTTATGTATGTAGTAGATATTTATGGTATTCATATATTTTAGAATTACATAATATTATACATACGCAATCATTGGAAATGTGTCCTGGTGTGAGTCAATGATGTTTACACCTTATTTACAAGTAATGTGAAAATGCTTCACAACATAATATTATATACAAGTTTCAAAATTGGATTGATAAGGAAGTTAATAAAAAGGCGTAATTTAGCGAATATTTGCGCAAGCAAAAAGTGATAACATAAACCAGTCTATGATTGGTCATAAGGTGCCTGATTTCCCGGTTCACCTATAATATATATTTCAACTTCAACTATATTGAACAGTTTTTAAAAAAAATTGTATTATTTTCTTTTTTGCAGTGAAATTGAAAAGACATTTTATGTGGCGAAATCATCTATGCCTGGTGTTTGAGTTGCTCTCTTATAACCTGTATGACCTCTTAAGAAATACCAACTTTAGGGGAGTATCCTTGAACTTAACCCGCAAATTTGCACAACAGTTGTGCACGGCATTATTATTTTTAAGTACACCTGGTAAGTTGGATTTTATTTTTTTATTAAAAGTTATTATGAAAGAATAGATACTTACAAATAGAACAAAAATGATAAGCCAGTAAATACAATTAACACACTTAGAAGCTCAGACGATGGCTTTTTACGACAAAGGGAGGTGTGGGGTGACCACGGCTGCGATGGAGAGAGACAATATCAAACATTATATACTGACACGTCCTGGATGCAGACTCCACATGCCAGGGCGACATGGACGTAAATGGAGGTGGCTTTCGTCCAGGTGTGGACAGGAATAGGCTAAGGATGAAGAAGTTAATTTTTTCAGCATTGTAGTTGATGAGGATATGATGTATTTTATTGATAATTTACTTTATTTTGATTTCTTGTAAGAATTTTTGCAATTTTATCTTTATTTCCTTTTCTCTTTAAAACCTAGATATTATAAATAAAATAAAATGTTATTTGGGATATATTTTTCATATATTTTTATATGTGCGTGTCTATTTTAGATTTCTCATGTAATATCATTTTCATTTCAGAATTAAGTATAATCCACTGTGACTTAAAGCCAGAAAATATTTTATTATGTAATCCCAAAAGATCAGCAATTAAAATAGTTGACTTCGGAAGTTCGTGTCAAATGGGTCATAGGGTGAGTTCTTTCGGATGTAATTATAATTTTGTAAATTTTATATCAATTTCAGCACCAACCCTAAATGGGATTTATTCAAATCAAAGTGGATGGGAATTATTCATGAAAGTGGATGATTATTTTAACTACTTCATATACTTTGGATTTTACACAAAAATAGAACTCAAAACATCAGATTATTTTATAAGTCGTAAAGTTAACAATTTATTAATAACTTTTAAAATATTATTTTCAATAAGTTAAAAAAGATCAAACACTTTTCATAAACCTCTATAAGCGTCAGGCTGCAACTGGCGAGTACCTATAGATCGTTTGTTTATTTTTAACTCAAATAACTCGAAACATGCGAGCTGTACTCGGGTAGGACAATTGTGTTGCCTGAATACTACTGACCGGTAAATATTCTGGTGGAAAAATATTCATTTAAATTTGTACAAATTACTTTAACATTGTAACCAATAAATTTTATAGGAAATGTGCTTATGTGAATTTCATATTTGTCAAACAACAATATGTTTTGATAGATAATCATTTAAGGGAGGTTTCGTTTGCTTTTCTTTTCAAATTTTCATATATATTTTTTGTGAGCCTAATCGGTACACCAGCAATTTTGTGTAAAGAGACAAAGAACATGTTTTTAGTCAATTATTATTTTACAATGTCAATATGTCCTATTCTGATTTGTCTAAATTTATCCGTCTGAATTTTAGTATATGAGAAATGTTAAAAAGTTGACTGTATTTATATGGGACTCATAACGTCACAGCACGCGGATAAAATCCTTTTATCCGTGGTCGCCCGTAGATTTAGACATTTTCGCACTCTGAAACGAATCAGAATAAGACATATTATATATAATGTTATAATTGTGAAAATATTAGTGTAAATTGGTTACTATCTTCAAAGTGATTTAATAAGGTTTCATCAAATTTTATTTTTTCCTCTATAAAGTCAGTCATCTTATTATGTTTGTTAAAAATAAACAATTATGCCTTTTCAGATATACCAATACATCCAGTCCCGGTTCTACCGATCACCGGAGGTATTATTGGGCATTCCGTACGATTTGGCCATCGACATGTGGTCACTGGGTTGCATTCTTGTAGAAATGCATACAGGGGAGCCACTTTTCAGCGGAGCTAATGAGTTCGACCAAATGAATAAGATTGTCGAGGTCTTGGGGATGCCACCAAAGCACTTATTAGACCAGGTATTATAATTTATAAGAAACCAACTTCAATATATACATGGATAAAAGATAATTGACTTTCATTATTTCCTATGTTTGTTTGTTTGTTTGTTTGTTTGTCTGTGTAACATTGATAATCAACTATGAAAATAAAGTACCAAGAACATTAAATCATTTTTGAAGGGCTATAACTAGCTAATGAGAGATTATTTACTTAATAGAATTTATTATAATAATGTCCTGATAAGATAAAATAGTTATAGATGTAAATAATTATATATACATGATAGAATCAAAATATATTGTTTTAAAATGTTATTATTTAACTGTTCCAGATTTATTAGTTCTATATATCTGACTTCTAAACCAAAGATTTTGGGTTTGATTCCTGGTGGAGATACAGTCTTTCATTGAGAAATGAAATGTGTTTTTTTTTTTAAATTTTTAAGCTGAACCCGCGTAATTTTTTTTTGTTCAACAAAGGTGTTGAGGAGTGGAATGGTTCGCTTTCAAACCTGTTTGACTCATCAGATGTCAACTCCTTTAAGAACTTATATAGTTGTTGTTGAACATCTAGAAAAATCATGTGCGTGCGCAGACTGCCTCCCTCCACGATGAATAGTTTCTATATGTTTGACGATAACTATATGACTATGGCAGAAATGAGTGATTGTTGTTGTTGGTGGTGTTGCTAAACCTGACAGTGGCAATACACACATTGTTAACTTATCAGCTTAGCTGCCTGTCTGATAATAATCATTGACTCTGGACTGTTTCAGGCGAACAAGACGCGTAAGTTCTTCGACAAAGTATCTTCGTCTGAAGGCGGTTATGTATTGAGGAAGAATCCTCCGGGAGGCAATGGAAAGGAGGGTGGAGCAGCTCGGAAGTACCGGGCTCCTGGGACAAGACGCCTTCATGACATTCTGGGAGTTGAAGGAGGAGGACCAGCGCAGAGAAGAAGGGGAGAAGCTGGACATAGTGTCTCTGACTACCTCAAGTTTAAAGTAATTTTCTACTCAAATTCAAATGATATACAGTGAGCAATGTGATAACAACCAAAAATTTATATAATAAAATATCATTGAATAGAGAAACAAACAAAATCCTATTTTAGATGACTTTGCCACATACAAATAAGAAAGAACTATGATCTTCTCATGAAACTAATACATTTTAAGTTAGTGAGAAGTTGAAGCCGACTATGATGAAGTTTATACATAGGGACGTAAGTGAAATGAAACATGGGATAAAAAAAAATTGTTTCACTTAAATTATACATAGTTAACAACAAACGTTTAGGCTGCACAGAACAAAATTTAGGTAAAAGTGTTAACTGTCTTCCGCTCGGAAAGTTATCAATATTTTTTTTTTTAAAATAATGAATTTGTCCTTGTAACAAGTTCATATACATCCTCATGCATTACCTAAACTAAGCGTAAATGCTTGTGCTACAGGTAAACGAAATTGGTCGTGGCAGGATTCAAACTCATGACCACTGGATTACTAACGCAGGGCGCTAACCGCTCAGCCACCACCCATCTATAATATTAAATAAAACCTATGCCAACCTATTCTTTTTGTAATTATTATGAAAACTTTCTTTATGTACTTAAGTAGCAATAGAATGGATGGATGGAAAATTGATGAATTTTTAAATACTTTTATATACACATATAACTCCGTCAAAGAGTATTTCTCCTTCATCTAGAGTTCACTTACAAACTATTGAACTCCAGACGAAGGAGGGTTCAACCGGTTGAGTCAACGACTGAATTATGTGTGTAACACAATGTTTTTAAAAGTTTATTAAGATTTGTTCTTTTCTCTCTGCCTACCCCGTGAGGGACATGGCGTGATGGTATGTATGTATGTATTGTTCTGTATCAACATGTTTGAAATTGGGTATCGTGCGGTCAGAAAGGCTAGATTTTTATATTCTGGGTCAGGTATTCTTTTTCCCCCCAGTTTCTTCACCACCTATTTACCCCCTTATATTGTAGATTGTAACAATTTTTTTTTAACAAATGTAATTGATGATGTTGTAAAATTTTCAGGACCTAATTCTTCGCATGTTGGACTATGACCCCAAGTCCCGTGTGACGCCATACTATGCCCTCCAGCATAACTTCTTCAAGAGGACAGCCGACGAAGCCACAAACACGACAGCGGGTGCCAACGCTGCGGCGGCGGCTGCTGCTGCTGCGGCGGGAGGAGGTGGGGCGGGGGGTAACTCGCCATCACCACAACAACCCCCCTCCATACCTCATCACTCACAGGCACACCATGGTTAGTTTATCACAATTTCTCATGTTGGCTTAATGGTTCTTCAAAGCTGCATTTCTGCACCTGTCCAATACTATTTTCAGTGGAAATTTAACATGACATCATTATATGCACTCAAGAAATTACGCCGTCACACGCTCTGTTGTCGGAGATTCTCCATCAGAAAATAATCGCTTTCATATATTATTTTAATACCTACATTGAAATGTAAAAACATATCTTCTTTATCTTCTAAAATTAAACATGCATTCTTATTGTCATCATTCATGCTTGCTGTGTTTATTGCTAACGCATCATTCTGAGTGTATCATTGAATGGCAATTTTAATATAAAATATTGTATTTTTATGTACCTACTTGTATACTTCAAACTTTTCAATCAATTCATCACTTACATTTCATCACAACATGCAATATTTTTTACAACATTCATGTATTGAATTTAGAAGTAAGTAGGTATTTTTATTTTTCGTTATCATTGGACACAAAAAAGTACAAAAACTACAGTTTATGTGGAACAAAATGTTTGCGTGAGTGAGAGATATCTATGATTAATCTGAATTTAAAAAAATATTATATTTTACAATCTTATTTATATTACATAATGAAAAGTAAATTTGGTCAGTTTTTTTTTATAGATTATTAAATGTTGTGTTTTGGTGTTTTTATAAAAAATCATATTATATTTACGATTACCCAAAAACTTAAATCATTTACATAATTATTTTGATGCATAGGAAAGAAGTTACAAATTGTGATATGAAATTTTATGTTTCAATAATGTACAGTTTCAAATTTTCTCCGATGAATAAACGATAAGAGATATTTTATTTAAACAAAATAGTATATAACTGTTAAATCTGCTTTTTCTTGAGTGTGATCACAAATATTTTAGGAATGATCAACGAAATTTCTATGTTTGTATATGATTTTTATCATGTTGATTTTTTTTGAAAGAGCATTTTATAATAATGGACAAGGTGATTCACTAGCTTGAATCTAAAGAACTTGTTTGTTATTTTTAAATAAAATAAATTTGAAATAAATCTGTGATACACACACATATTAATGCTATTTATTTTTATGTATTACATGGTTTGCTTGGGCAAAAAATTTGATTCGGAGTGTGTATGTTGTTTATTGCCCAGAGTGCGGTCGATGACTAGAGCCCAACACGGCCCTTCGTCAACCATAAGGAAACCCCCTCCCCTACTCACAGTACTCTTCTGTGTCTGTGTGTGTGTGTACATATGTCACTCCGTGCCTCTGCATTAACAATCGTAACCCAGGTCCGAGGTCAACTATTTATATAGTATACCCCCAACCCTCTCCACCCCCATATTGAACCTTACACTACACTAAATAGTTATCACTTAATATCTAGAAATATCATGTGGGTGCGCAGAAGACCTATTTTTTTTTTTTTTACTTGATTGCTTTAATCACGTATGTGTGCAAACCGCCTCCCTCCACGTTGAGTAATTTCTATTTGTTTGGTGATAACTATACCAACTCACTCTTTATTAGCGCTCCCTTACCTTTTCACTTCATCTTTATATCATTATTTTTTTATTTGCATGTGTATTTATTGACACAACAAGAACCTTTGTCATGATAGAATTAAACGCAGTTCTTTTCCACCTAATTTCAGTTTATGACTAAAACATTTTGTCATAAATTTATCCAATTGGCTGAAATTCTCCTTGTAGATAGTAGTGTAGTGAAAATTTCTGCTTGATCCAACCTTAAACTTGAATGTTTGAATCATAACTATTAAATATTATTTTGTTGAAATGATAAATCAACCTCACATTGTTAAAATTCATTATATTGCATGATTTGAGTTTTTTGAATTGTTTAAATAAACTATAGGAGTTCTAAATAAATAGAAAAAATGTATTTTAATGTATTTTAAAATTTATTTAAGAGGTAGTATTGATTAATTGAAATAATATCTTTTTAATTATAATATATTAAGATTTATTATATCAGAATTTACATTATGTTGGCATAACCGTATGTCATTTAATTTACCACTATACTATCACATCAATGCTGTTATCCTAGGTTTGATTCCTAGCTTATTCAAAACTTATTATAAATCATTACTTACAAAATTTCTGTTTCTCTGGATTGGAAATATTAGTTGGTTGGAAGAAATTAAACTTATTTTATAATACTATAAATATCTTAATACATTTCCAAATAACTATTAATGCTTTTACGGTGGTAAAATGCTTCTTGAATATCTTGAAATTTGATTTTTAGAAAATCAGTAATGAATGGTAATTTTTTCTTTATTCAATACTGGTTTGAAATAAATTTCAGTCTGGCGGTTATGTTTCTACTGTGTTACAAGAAAGTATTTATTATAAAAACATATTCTAAAATTTTTAAATATATTTTCACTGAATCAATGTGTTCATAAGCATGTTATTTTTAAAAGGCTTTATTTTTCATAGTGGCGTTGAATTTATTTACTTAACTAATACTTTACTTGCATGTTTTCTTCATAAGAACGTATTGAACATGTTTATTACCAAAGAAAGTATTATGTATTAAAACAAGAAATCATTGTTGTTGAATTCTGAAGTTAAAGTTCTTATATTTACATTTTTAATGTTATATTTCTGTGTCTGAAAAAAAAAATTTCTTTATTTCTTGTTTTATTTTCTTTATTTTCAACTGTCAATCAAGTATCATTCCTAGTATTTTAAGAAGATAAAAGGAAGAACAAAACTATTTTTATTTTATAAAATTATATGTATGTGTAGTAACTGTTCTTTTTTATCCTAATTCTAAAAATAAATACAGATTCCTTTTTACTATGATTTCCATTTAAATACACAAACTGTTTTCCAGATAGTAATTCTCAAGACAAAATCACTTATACTTATTTCAAATTCATAAGTTTAACAGAACAATGCGTTTCATTGAATAAAATTATAAATTTAAAAATAATATTTGATAATGAAACATAAAATCTACAGTGAATTATATGCATTTTCTAGTTTAGGTATCCACGTAATATATAAAGGCAAATATTTTTGATTCTTCATGAAAATAAATATTAATGAGTGTCTCTAATCTTTTTCAGGGTTGAACATGCTGCGCGTGAGGTCGGACATGCTCATGTCGCAGTTTCCCCCATCTCACGGCGGAGGAGGGGGAGGTACTGCCATGGAGTGCGACCCTTCTTTCCCCCAGGTGGGGCCTCACGGGCACCCACACCGCTCCCGCTACCTGCCCCACCACCGCGCCCTCCTGGCCGCCAGCAGCGACACCCTCGGCAGCCTTGAGGGGGCCGTCTTTGCCCCGCCTCCGCCGCCCCTGCACCACCCCCCGCCCCATCCTCCGCCACCGGACCCCCCTGCACAGACAGACAGCCCCATGGTGGGGGTCTGCGTTCAACAGAGCCCCGTTGCCATACACTGATACAGACAATCACAAACACACATCATCTTTATCAATAAAGAGGCTAACATCATACAACTGGATTGATTCTTCAATTTCAGATTCATAATTCTGAATCAAAATCAAGTTTTTTTTTCTTTTTCTGTAATAGGCTTTGTGACAATAGTGATATTAAAAATTCCAGGTTTGTTTCCTATTGGGTCACAGTTTATCCACACTGGTAACAATTTCTTACAATTAAAAAATAATTGATAACATTGTTGTCGACCACATATAGATATTTCTGTTCCATCAATTTTGCATGCACTTATTGATGGAATGTTATGTAGACTAAAAACGCGAGTAATGCTCATAAAATATATGTGGGAGATAGTAAATTAGAGAGATATTAACTACCCCCAAATTTTGTTTCTTGTATAAGAAGTTAAAAATGATAGAATGCTGTTAAATTATGAATTTGTTTTGATGAATTTTCTATGAAAAAAAGCATTATTCATTAATTTTATCATCCGAGTAAATTATTCAAGATAAACAAAAATGTTTATGAAATATGAATCCGAATTTGACAAAGCAATCCCATGGTATGAGCCTAGCTTTATTAGAGTATCAGATTCCATTCAGATCAATATAGTAATGGTGGTGTTATTACTTATAAGAACAGTGTTTACGCATGTACAAAAAATACATAAAAACTTGTGCAGTGAAAATATGAAGTTGTTAGTGACAAATTATTATAATACTGTTCACGTTGTGTAGAGTGCAACATTGACTGGACGTACACTTAGTGACCTCACTTTGTTTGCTACGGTGACTAGCTCCGCTACAGTGCGGTGGCTGATCTTGATAACATTTATGTATTAAAAATATACTCTTCATGAAGCCCATGTTCCTCTACGTTAATGTTTCGCATAATATTAATTATTTTTAATTGTACACGGCGATATATTTGTTTTTTTATGAAAAAAGACGACAACCAACGCCAACTGCATGGTTTGGTTGCATTAGGAAAATTATTTATTTAATCATTTATTAGTGGACGTAATTATTTGTACGCCATATGATTAATATTTTGTTGTGTTATTTCTTTGACCCACGCGCCGAAAGTTATTTATTGACAATGTCATCCGTTTTTTATGGAGTGTCTGTGATTTAGGTGAATATATGTTAACAAAATAACTTGAATACTTAGGAACTTTTGTTACTGTCAGTGGCAAAATTTGCCAATTCAAATTATTGAAATATGAATTAATCAATTGTTACATATTATAGAATCAATTTCAGTGTATTATGTCTTTTTGTTTTGAGGTTTTCCTATTTTTGGGGAAGGCTTAGAAAGAAATGCATGACCTATAAAATATATGTTAGAAATTGTCGTGCAACACGACATATTCTGAATGTTTAGATAATTTTTGTTATATAATATCATATACAACAGACTGAGAATTGGATTCAAATTTTTATTGGTTCCAATATTATGACTAAAATGTTAATGTATAATATAATATTTTTTATGTCACAAAAGATATATCTTTTCATTTTTCAAAATTCCGTTTGGGCTCCATACTAAAATAGATTGGATTAAAATTGTATATTTGGCATTAAAATATTATGTAATTATAAATTTGGCATATAAGCAACATGATGAAAACAATTAGTTAATAAATTGCAGCTATTAGGTAAGCAACAGCTGTTCATGAAGTCTGGATGACTGTTTTTATATGAATTAAAACCTAAACCAATTAGAAAATCTGACAAAAAACATTTAAATATAGTTAGCGATAGTATAGTTCTTAAGAGACTCGCAATGATTAATAAATATGTTTATTTATATATTATTAATAATAGTAAAATGTGAAGCTACAATTTAATTGATGAATGCAAAGTTTGAAAGGTTATGTATTATTTATGGTATTTACTTTATGTGGTCTTTCTTATTTGTGACATGATGAACTATGATGCATTTGTATTTCTAGCACATCGCTAAATTTGATTTAATATACGCCAGTAATAAAATTATTGTTTATTTTAACTTCTTCACTGCTACATGAAATGATTTTGCAAAGTGTAAATGAATGATTTAAAAACTGACTTCAATTGAAACTGAAAAAACAAGAGCATAAAAAATATCTATTATTTTGTGTGATACCTCATTATGATCCATCGCAAAATTTTATTACTTAAAATCAACTTCAAAAATTTAAAATCATTATTTTATTAATATGTATTAATGACTGGACCATAAAAAATTTAATTGTATTTTATCATGTATGGTGTGCATCATCAGTTAATTATGCTACATTTTAATATGTTGTTTTCATTAGAATGTGAATTTGTTTCTCAGTGTTTTTATAAAATGAATGTGAATTTTCTGTTATATTCTCAATTTATTTTTTAAATTGTTTTCATTAAACAAATACAATTTATACATTCATATAATATAGTTGTTGTCTATTGTAAGGCTTAATGATGAAATATTGCCATTTCCAAGCAAGGGTATAAAGATATCTTTTCCGAGAGATTCATCTAATCACTTTTAATTGTTCAATAAGAGGACAGACTGTTTGCAATACGACATATTATGCTTTCTTGCTTGGGCATGAGCAGTGTATTTTGTAATAAACTTTGAAGGAAACCGTTGTTCCCGGGCAATTTAATAAGGCAATTTTTTAATTTTATATTAGCATATTACCAAGCCTTTTGCTACTCAATCAGTGTTGATCCATAAAAAAATATATATTAATAAAAATGTACACTTTTTTATATTCAGTCATTCGTTTAAAAAGCCTTACTGTGTTGTACAGTAATTTTTGGTTGCCAGCATTTAATTTTTGACAATTAGCATTATTATCGGAGTTACATATATATATATATAATTGTATGTGGTACGTACATATATTATATATTTTGAAGTATTAAATTGGACATGTTGTGAATAACGAATGGATTTACACATCCGGGGATGTTGTTATTGTCCTTAAATTGAGATATTTCTTTTAGAGAAAAGGGCAATGTGTGAAAGCACACTAATCTATGTATATTGTTTCATATTACATGTCGGCAACATATGATCAGTGATATTAACTAAGGTAAATATATGGACATTTATATTTTGATGAAAACGACATTAATTCAAAATTAAAAATAGGATTTGTGAGTGTAATGATGAGAGGTTAGGTTTTAAACGAGGAGGTGATTGTTCTAATAGACATACCGAGAGAGTATACTTATTAAATCAATCATCATAATATCGGTAACAAAATATGTTAAGTTGTAAAGTTTTAAGGTGTAATACAACATCATATAAACAATGAATAATTAATTCTTTGTCATATTGAACACCTAGAGGGTAATTTGTTAGCAAATTATAGTTCATTTGAGCAGAGAGTTATCTGCTATGGTGTCTCCCTGCTTCATTCGCAGATTTATATATTTTTAATATGTATTTCACGAGCATTCTCGTTGACAAATTTTATTATTATTTGGTTGGCTTATATTCAGTTGTATGTAAATACATTTGTATGATAATGGTTTGAGGTTATTAGGAAAAGTACATAGTCTAAAAAGTCCTTTCCTTGTGTTCCATCACTTTCCGAGGTTCTAATTTTTGTCACCAAAATATGATTCCATGAAAGGGCTATTTCGTGAGGCATATTCAAGAAGTACTTTTTTTAGGATTTTTTGTATTTCCACAATTTGAGTGATTTTTTTTTATAATTCAATAATTTCACAATGATAATTTAAATGTCAAAATGACTGAGCTTTTGGCGATCATAATCTTGTTATGTATTTGTTTTATATGAAATTTATTTGTAAATATGTATTATACAATAGACATAATCACTTTTTGTGAGTTTTGTTTGTATTTCTTAATACACATTATCATTTTGAAGTTTATCTTTGTCAGTATTCAATATTCATGTTAAAAGGGAGGGAAGGCACATTGTGATCATACTGTATACGAAAAAGTAAATGTTTTATAAAGATGTTTTGTCATGTTACCTTATATTTAGTTAAGGCATTATAAAGGTTCTTGGTAATGAGGAGTTTTGCCTTATCCAACATTAAGAAGTGCTAGACTGTCTACCCGCACGGCTGTCATGGAATGTGAATTGAAGAATATTGTATATAGTTATATTATAAATAAAATGTTTTGTCATTGTTTTCAATAAAATTTAATCGCCATTAGCTCATTCTCGGCCACTAGCAATAGTATACTAATGTGTTCATTGTAGTAAAATATATATGGAATAATAGCGGGAAATGCCAAGATTGTTTCCAGGTGTTGTTGGTGTTGAATCAAAGATGGAATTGATTTCATTAATTTTACTATTTCTACTTTGTATAATCTGTTACATGGTTAAATAATATACAGTTGACCCTCGATAATCTTAACACACAAAATTTATATCCTGTTTGAAATATAGTATGCAGATATTTTGAAAGGCATTTTTTTACTGAAAGTTTGTTTTGATTCTGCAAAATGCTACTGTTAATCATACTTTTTTTAAAGAATTTCAATATAGTGCTTTGACGAGTTGTATTTAACAAAAAACGCTTTATCCCTACGATATTGACTGCGTAGCACTACGAATTACTGAGAAACGGTAGTTGCTCAAGGATACAGGGGGGTCGTTAGGATTGTAGGATTATCGAGGCTCTACTGTGCATAGTTTTTGTATCTCATACACCTGCAGACATCATCTCACAACTAAAATACATATTCTGTTTTCTATAAAAATGGTGTACCCAATCTCAATATCTATCAAAATAAATAATTATTGTTAGGTTTTATCGATTTCCCAAATACCTCACTGTGTCTCCTGTGATTTACATGCCTCACTGTGATTTACATTCAATTTTGCTGTCTTCAATATTGTATTTTCCAGTTTGTATTACATTTAAAAAGATATTTTTAATTTGAGGGGGTACACTGTATATGTATGTAAATAATATTTGGATAAAACACAAATTTACTAATATTTGACAAAAAAAATATGTTATTCTCTCCATAATTATAATTGTATTAATGCGATGGAAATCTCGGTATGGTCAAGGCAAAAATCATATTAATAACATCTGAAGAGTGATATGACCTAAAAGTAAATAATAGATTATATTAATATAATAATGTAAATAGTTAATATCAAGTGGCGGCTAGTTGCCCCTCTGTGTTATTTGCTTGTCCGAGACCAAAATATTTTCATTTTCCTAATGTGAGACTGGCCTAAATCACTTCCTTATTTCGTTGTTTCTAAAATAGTCTACATAACATCAATTTCGGACATCTGGTCACATTTATTGTATAATGTTCTTTTAAACATATTGTATATTTGATAGGTAAAGCAAATAGTACAGTCTTGTAACATGGTCTGCTATTGAATAATCTTGAATGTCATTCATATAATTGATTCCTACCGGCTCTTTGTTAATAAAAGTAAACTAAAAATATGTCTATTATTTTCTATAGCCCTTTACCTGAATGGCAAAAATTGTTGAGTGCGTGAGGAGATTCACCAAAAATTGTTGAGTGAGTGAGGAGATTCACCAAAAATCCCGTTTGTAAAGTAACATTCGGAGTGAGTTTCTATTACGGTAATAGTCGAACAACTTTTATCATTGCCCATTAGCTGCGATCCGCACGATGATGTTGTATTTCTTGATTGTACTCAAAAAGAAGAGAATAATGGAATGTTATTGTATATTAAACTTCTACAAAAACTGAAATATAGCTGTTGGTTTACCGTTTAAAATAAATATATAGAAAAATAAAAATGTTTATTGACAATGTTTGATGTGCGCTTGCGACGACTCTTCAACCCTTCGTTTTATGCGGCATTTTCAGCCTCCTGTGATGTGGACTGCCAACTATCTCGCCCTCTTAATGGTCCACGTGGTCGAGGCCCCTCCGGTACGTTGTCTCGGGCTATCTTTGGGATCCTATCTTCGGACATGCGACAGACGTGTTTGTTCCAGTACCTTCTCCTTTGGCGCCCACATCTTTCGATGTCCTCAACTTCGCAGATTCTTTGGATCTCTGTATTATTCTATCAAGAAGACTTTTGCAAGCTAGGCATCGAAGTATTTTTATTTCGCTGGTGCGCAGGACTTGCATCATAAAAATCAAAGGTATTTGCAAAAATAAACAATAACTGGGTGGAACATGCGCAGCAAACAACGAGTGGTTACCCATCTTGAACTGACTACTGTAATGCTCTCTATGTAGAGCACATTATATTGCAAATGATGCAGCCATCTCCACCTTAATTCAGATCAAATAAATTTTTAAGCATTTAATAGTTAATAATTGTAGTTTAGGTAATAAATGTTGTTTCGATAATAAAAACAAGATTGTCTTATTTTTATTGTATTAATTTGTTTTGTTCTCTCTTTTATAAGGCAATGCACACCCGCACACCTTTCGCTGGTTACCCCACATTGTGGGAAATGCCGTGATGGTATGAATGAACACTTAACACAATCTCCAATAAGGTACAGTATTCAAATTAATACTTATTTTCACTATAAAGAGGAAAAATGTATAAGCTGGATCTAAACAACTATTATTAATGACATCAAACTTATTGAGCCTTTTCGCTGTGGAGGGGGGCAGTTTGCACATATACCAACCAAGTCAAAAGATAATAATCCATGCTGAATAAAATTACATCAACCTGGGATCTGGTGAGTAGTTTGATATCAAATAATTTACAGCTACCTCGATTTGTTCCAATTTTGATTGTAAAAGGAAGTAATTTTTTTTGCTTCAGTCAGGGGTTATCAACTTTTGAATTTTTACTTCATTTTTCCATATATCTCAAAAACCATATAAGCTAGAACCCTAATAATTGGTACAAATATAAACAAATAAAAAATTTCAAAAAAATTCCAGAGTTTCTCAAACATTTCTTATTAAAAACCTTTTTTTATGATAAATTTATGTATTTAACTGCCTATATTTCCATTTTTTTTAAATATTGAAAAAAGTCGAAACACCCCGTCTAGATAATTTAATGTGCTATAAAAAATATTAACATTGTATCACATCTCATTTTTTTTAACACTTTTTATAAAAATTGAATTTAGTGACGACATTGCTTCATAAAATTTGTATGGCAGTGGCCTATATGCTATACATTATATCTAAGAAGACTTAATAGTTTGATACTTAATCTCCAAACATACATACTTAACATCATGCTGTTTTCATATTATGGATAGGAAAAACAGACTGACATCCATACTATCGTATCCTGACATGTGTTTTATTAGTTTATTTCAAATATTTACTATATCCTATTTGAATACCTATATCCAAGTAAATAAAGCTTTTCGAGTAAATATAATCATTTGACTTAAATTTATTACCATATTATATTTGTAACCTCTATAATATTTAATCATAAAGAGTGCAATGAATACAAAAACAATTCCTAAGCCACCTGTAGTCCCAAATAAAATAAAACTTGATTGATAATAAATGGGAAGAAGAAAATTCTCAAGTATTTTTAAAAAAAGCATGACATTTTGCATTTTTTTTAAATAAATCCTAATTAAAAATCCATTATCGATCAGTTTTGGAATATTCAATATCTAGCAGTGATAATTAGGGAGGGCAAGTCCCGTCAAACAGGGTAATCAAATCCCTCATGATAACCCATGTCATGGATTGGGATATAATCATTTAATCAATCCCATGTCATGCGAAACCGCTAACATAGAATACACTAACTGACCGCTAATCACAGAACACAATGCTGATAATATTTTTTTGGTAAAAATTGCTTTCTCTCAATGCACAGATAATCCAACTGTCGATTTGTTCAAGAGAACTTCGTTCTCTTAACAAATCGACAATGTTTCAAGCCAGGATATGCGAGATTTGTATGTAGGGTCTATATTTTTCATGGCCTCCCCTCCACACGGTTACAAAGGGGGCCCTGGCTTGCGCTAGGGCAAACGCTTCCCAGGCCGTCGGCGCCTCGAGTCAGTAATAAAATATAGTCAGATGTTAAAATAAAAAAAATGGCAAGTTACGAGACGCACGACGGCCTGAGAAGCTACTTCTATCTTTCGGCTTTAGTCTGAAAGAGGCCTCTACAGTTACAAATGCTGCCAAAAGATTTACAAAAAAATTTACCGCGTGGCGGAGGTACCTTGTTCAGCGGCAGTTTGGGGCCGATTTCGTGGCAGTTGCGCCTCTCTTGTGGCAGGACCGATAGAGTTCGATCTGTTGGGATTCTCTGGCGGAATCCCAAGGGTTCTTTTAGTTATAAAATCTATATTTTGCGCCGGAAAGATCCGGCCGTCTCTTGAGTAAAAATTAGCTGATCAGCTGTTCGTAGCTGTCAGAATCTTTTTTTTGAAAAAAGTTCAAATCATTGTCAAAAAAATAAAATTGCCATATAAAAAAAATTTAAATAAATTTCCCCAAATCCCGCTGACGGTCGGGGTAGGTTCCGCGGAGAAATTTAGCCACAACCTACTCTAATAGGACGGTGGATCTCTCTCGCGGACATGGGGCCGAGGCGGGCCGGTATCAGTAAATATTTTTGTATTTTGATTTATCTGCGCTTTCTATGGTTATAAATGACCTAAAAACATAGACGACGTCAGAAAATTTGTCGTGTAAATAGACACTTTTTGGCGGGAAAACGCTTTTCCCGCCAATTCCGTCGTAAAAATAGTGACACCGAAAAAAATAATCAAAAAACCGAAATATTAAATAAACCCCAGCAGTTACTAAAGTAGAAGAATGAACTAAAACTGAAACAGGAGTTGGAGCTGTTATTGCAGCATGCAATCAAGCTGAAAAAGGAATTTGTGCACTTTTATAAAAAAAGCCATGTTTTCTGCCCACCTTGTCAAAAGTCCCGCTAAAAAAATCTTCTCTTCGATTCATACAAAATTTGCTAAATGCGACATCTAGTATATTATATGAAAATCTATGGTTCCCAACAATACATTGTTATGCCCGAAAAAAATATTGCCGAAAAACAATGATTTTTATTTTTTTTTCCACGGCAACATTTCTGAAAGCAGCTAGCGCTCGTTGCGGGCAAGCAACGTAACTTACAGCTAGCAGCTAGCACGCGCTATAGCACACGTCATCGGTCGACACGTGCTCCCGATGGCGGCCATATTTTCGACGGCGCAGGAGGTCTGCTTGACAGGACACGTCACGCGCATGGACGCTGCCGGTGCTACGGAGCCAAGATGAGGGCATCATTAGGGCAGAGGCGTGGAGGCAGGGCGCTGTGTTGGGCCACCGCAGCAGGAAACGCGGCGGCTCGCAGATTGGACCACGAGGGGCTTTCCGTATCGTCTGGGGCGTCGGTTCGCCTCCGGTGAGGCTCCCAGCTGGCCTGCCACCTCTGTTGAGATGAGCCTTCATAGCGTTGCCGTGTGACACGGAGCCAGTCATGGGTGACTGCCTTGCAGAGAAGAGGAAACTATGCCGAGTACGAGAAGGACCTGCCAGCCTGACGCAGAGGCTGGGCCCCGCCGGACTTTCAGCCACCACGTGGAAGACAGTGACATGCCTGGAGAGAGGATGTATTTAATTGCCATGGACGAAAAATGCTGATATTTTGAATAAATGCGCCGTACTAAAAGAATTTTCATAATGTCACCATCATTTGTCTCCTTTTCTTCCTCACATTGGCTTTGATGTTTCCTCGTGGTCGGAGAGAGGGATCATCAACATGAGTATTGCTAGAATTTATGTTTGCAGTACTTATCGCAAATAAAAAAAGCTAAAATATTTTTAGCAGTAAACACTAAAAAGAAGTGTCAAATGATGAAAGTTTACATCGATTATTTTTGTATTTATGTTTTGTTGTATGTTTTATGCATTCAAATGTTTTGTATGTGATTCGTGGATAATAGTACGTATTTAAGTAATATTATTGGATTATAAAAGCAATTGATTTTCCGTTTTCTTTGCTTATTTAATAAGTTTATTAGCATAACATAAAATGAACAATGTACATATTTGATGCGATTTTTTCGAAGATCTCCAAATTTATTCACTTGTATTGAGTATAATATTCTCAAGTTTATACATTTTGAAATCTTTGAATGCTCAAATCAATGCAATGTTACAAGTATATATTTTGTAGTTTGATAATTTTTTATTTCAAGGTAGAACTTATGTTCAGTTAAGTATATCCATTTGAATTGTCCAATTACTTCCCCATTACTTTAATTTGTCTAACAAAATTGATATTTTTTTATAATAAAATATGATTTGTATATATTTTTATTTGTTATTATTGAAAGAATAAAATTTATATTTCATTCAACCAAAAAATGTCTAATATCTATGTACCCATATAACCATTGATTGAATATTATATACTTAATTGTTGTTTTTCATCTCTTAACCACTTAACTTGATTTTTGAGAGAAAAGTGTGTCCAATAATTGTCAGTTTTTTATATTTTATCTCAGGCTTGTCAATACACAATCGAAATCCACGCCCTGATTGACACTCAGACAAATCAGTTAAATCTTTAATATATTCTACCGCATAGGTATTTGAGAACATTTTCTGTAAGTTATAGAACTGTAGTTTTGTATACTTGAAGACAATTTTATGAAATTTAAAGTATTTTTTTACAGAAATAAAAAAGTAGGTACATTTTAAAAATGTAAAAAAGAAACAATTCAATATTATTGCCACATTCAAAGTGTGGACACTTGTTTATGATTGTATGGTTGGAACTTAATATTCTATTAGACAATATAGTTCCAATATTCATCCAATACCAATATTCATCAAATCAATCTTGGGATGGTCACCCAGAAGAAAACTCATCCATTTAAAACAGAATTGTTCAAATCAAGAGTCAAAGGAGAACTTTATTTAAAATTATTTTTCATGCAAATTTTGTTTCTCTCATAATGTTAAATTGTTATTTTGGATTTATACTGATCCAATGTGACAAATTTGAACTTTCTTTATTTTTATTTAATGTTTTATAACAGCTAATTAAATATTACAATGCATGAAGTACCTAACTAACAATAATGCAAGTTTTGGATTTAGTTATTTCCTTTTTTGTAACTTGTGTTTCAGAATATTTGAATTATATCATGATTTTTGTACAATGTTAAAAATGAACCATTAAAAACTTTCAATGAATTGTTAATATAAGTTTTTTGTTATTGACTGCACTGTACTTTACTTTATATTTACATAATACATATTTTATCCCTTGTGTATTATATATAGAATGGCATCAGATAAAGATCCCTAGAGAAGATCACAAATGCTTGGAGGCTAAAATGGAAGAGAGGGACGATACCATGAGTTACATAGCACCTATAAAAATCTGCAGAAATAAGGTTGAATTTTATTTATGAAATTATTAATTAAGTTTCCTCATCACACAGTTTCAAAATGTTATGATGCTCCAAGATAGTGTGAGTATTATTGAATGAAAAAATAATTGAGTGGGATCTGCTTGGTGGTGTCTCATTCTTTAACTAATATAGTTGTCATTTCTTTGAATAAGTATCTTATAGAATGTTTATTGTTCTTTTGACAATGTCCAAGGTTCTAAGTGTGGGTCATTTTCAATTAACTGCCACTAAATATTATGCTCTTAAAAATTCTCTCAAAATTTGATTAAATGAAAAAATTATATTTAAAAAATGTTATGTACTTTCAGGCAAAGGAATGGGAAGTACCAATTATTGAGGTGCCCCATAAAAGGCATGAAGAACATACTTTGAATTCAGTGCCAAAAAAAGGAAGAAAATTTTATTCTTTTGAAGCATGTTACATAGATGAACCTCAAGTAATTTAAATTCTATATTTAATTAAAATATACATTTTTATTTAGATTGCTGGTAAATAAACTATTTTATTGCTGATTTGTTGCAATTGTGATTAGGTACCCTTTCATTTTCTTTTTGTATTATAAATTAGTGTTATATGACATTTTATACTAATATTTCCACTTAAAATTTTAGATTATGCTTCAAAATGCTACTATCAAACAGGAACCTCAAGAAAATGTATTTATTGATCCAATGGAAACAAATAATGTGGACTTAGATAAAGTTGCAGATGTTTTGGATAAAAAAATAAAAGGAAAAATGAAGAATGGTGATTTGAACAAAGAATATGAACTTCATGGTAGTCCCGTTTTATCCAAAGAAAATGACAATGGTGAAATTGTATTAATTGATGAAATATCTGAATTGAACAAACATGCTGATATAAAAGTAAAGAGATTGTCAAGAAAAAAACATTCTAAGCGAAAATACAAATCGATTTCCAAACAAGATGATTCGAAAATTGGTAATCTCGATTCAGATAGTGAAATTTCAAATACTTTCAAGAAAAGGAGAAAATCGAAGAAAAAATTTTTGAGTGAAAGTCAGTTATCTACAACTGGTAAAGTAAAAAGACGTAGAAGAAAAATAGTGCATAATAAAATATCGTATGAATGCGTTACATGTGGAGCTTACTTTTCTACATCCAATTACCTTAAAAGACACAGTGTAGTACACCTAAAAGAAAACTTGTTTAAGTGCAGTTTTTGCGGAATGGGTTTTTTAACATTTGCTAAATTGCAAGAGCATCGAAATACTCATACGGAAGATGAAAATTTTAAATGTCCAATTTGCGATGAAGAATTCACCTCACATGAAAGTTTTCGACAGCATCAAATGGTTCATACAGATGAAAAACTATTCAGTTGCGGAGTTTGCAGGACAGACTTATTGACGTCTGACAAAGTGAAGGAACATCACATGATTCACAGAGATCAAAAGCTATACAAGTGTGGTCTATGTGAAATGGATTTCTATACCATCAGTAATTTGAAGGAGCATCGTGTTGTTCATAGTGGAGATATAGTATTTGCGTGTGGGGTGTGTGGAAGGAGTTTTACTAGATTGGGTAATTTAAAACAACATTGCTCTGTATACACCGGCGAAAAAATATACGCATGTGAAGAGTGTGGTAAGAGCTTTTATAGTGCCAACATTTTAAAAAATCATCAATTGGTTCACACTGGAGAAAAACTGTTCAAGTGTGAAGAATGCGGGAAAGAATTTTCTAGATATATTCGATTGCAAGAGCACCACTATGTCCACATGGGTATAGTACCATTCAAATGTGAACAATGTGGAAAAGGATTTTTCCGCAAATGTGTTTTGGATAGACATCGTGTGGTTCATTCTAGAGAGAAGTCATATAAATGTAGTGAATGCGGTAAAGCTTTCTCTGCAAAGAGTAGTTTAAAACGACACCATTTAGCTCATACTGGGGAAAGGTCGTTTTCATGTATGGAATGTGGCAAAACATTTTCGCGTGCAAGCGTCTTGAAGAATCATCGTTTTATGCATACAGGTGTTAAATCGTTTAAATGTGATGATTGTGGTAAAGCTTTTACAAGGCCCAGCAACTTGCAGGAACATTTGTTGACTCATCGAGGGGAAAAGACATTTGAATGTATCGAATGTGGAAGAGCATTTTTGAAATCGTTTAATTTAAAAAAACACATGGTAGTTCATATAAAATAATTTATTACTAAATGTGTTTTTTTGTTGATAAATGTTGCCAATAAGCTGCGATCCAGTTTCAAAAATTCTTTGTACCATAAATAGTTGATATTATTTACTGTTCATATTTCTTGCTCTTAAAAAAATACAGCATATAGTATAAATGAGTATTTATTACAATAAATAATTAGTTTAAGTAGAAATAATATTATTGTTATATCTCAACAGAGGACAAAGAATTTAGTAGAAAAATGAAATATTCAAGACTTGTCATCAGTCAGTATCTACCATCGTTGTACGCATTACATTCCTAATGTTTACTTTTTGAAAACTCTAGTCTTATTGATTTTATGTTTATTGAAATTTTCGTGAAGGAAAAAGAACTTTTATTTGGAGTTGTACTTTCAAAATTAAAGTAACGCTTTATGTTCTTAAAACATGGTGTCATATTAATAAAATATATTGATAAAAATATTGTTATATCAATACGGGGTCTACTGGAATTGTGGATATTTTGTTATTTGGAAAGCAGCTTCACATATTTTTGAAATGCACCAATTTTCGAAGAATTATTGGGTAGCATTTATTTGATTACATAGTTTCGATAATATGAAAATACTTTATTAGTATTTCTACATAATCAAAACTTATTTTAAGCAAAGATTGTAACTGATACCATACTTATGATAGTATATTAATATTTATTAGATGCATTGTCTTTTATTGTGAGTGTCATGAAAGATATAGTGACCATAAAAACAAATCATGATCATATTTTTATTGCATGTAAAACCAATTGAATTGTTAAAAATAGATAAATGTATGTTTAAATAAATAATATCTTTAGAAATATTGCATTATTTATTTTTAATTATTAACTGAGTAGGTATATAGAGTAGGAACACAAATCTATTTGATACATTGAATCCTTTAAATGTAATACTTTACTAGCTGTACCCAATCATAGGTTGCAGTAGCTCAGTCTGGGGGGCAAGTCCGGTCAAATGGTGAAATCAAAACCCTTAAGATTACCCATATCATAGATATAATTATCTTATGGAGTTCTATGATATCTTGATATTTGAGACCTCCATATAAAAATTATATCCATGATATGGGTAATCGTGAGGGTTTTGATTTCACCGTTTGACGAGACTTGCCACCCTGGTTGCTCTACCTATGAGTATGTAAAAACACACAAATGTAAAATTTCAAGTAGCTACTTTTTGAGTACAAACATATATGCATGCTGAATTTTTATATTCATAAATTATGAATCATATTTAACAAAAATAATTTTCATGTGTTTTTAAAATATTTTCTACATATTTTTAGTTTTTAATATTTGAAATAAGTACCTATTTTCTTTTTAAAATTAACAATTTGGTATTTATCAACAAAATATATATAAATAAAATAAAAAAAAAACACCTGGGGGGCAAGTCTGGTTCTATTGGTGAAATCAAAACCTTCGTGATTACCCATATCATGGATGTAATTATTATATGGAGTTCTAAAATATCTTTAGATGTCATAGAACTCCATACGATAATTATATCTATGATATGGGTAGTCACTGGGGTTTTGATTTCGCCGGTCGAACCAGACTTGCCCCCCTGAATAGGAAAAAAAAGAAGAGAAATGCAAAAAATAACATAAATAAATAAAGAACATTTTTAAAAGTTGCATATATGCAAACATTGGATTTTTCCCTGCCAGGAGTCAATGATATTTTTGGCGATTTTCCAACATCTGTAAGTGCCATGAGTCTCTGGTTCTTCTATAATATTCCAACTTTGTCTCTATTGAGATGTTGAAAATTTGTCAAAAACAAAGAACACATTATTATTGCTAAATTTTGTGTACTTGACAGTCATTCATTGCAATACTTTTTATATTGCATTTATTTATTTTATATTATATTTTGAAATAGTCGGCATGGCACAGGCCTTGCCTAGTTTGACCGTGATTAAAACAATACCAACACTGCTAACTACACCCATCACTATTTCATGTATTTTTTATAAAACAAAATAAATTCATTCCAATATTTGGTTGATGTGTATGACTGTATAGCTCCCTTCAAGACAGTGGTTCCATGTCTGGGGAGAATAAGTAGATGGTCTCTTTATCGCATAGAATATTACGGGACCACTTTGATCTGTCGTACAGATAGGAAGATACTTACTTTTTATAATTCTGAATATTTGTCAGTTGACGAATTTTCCTTCTGTTAAATATATTCAGTGGGTAACCCCACATTGGTGAATCCTGTCCTGCTTAAGGTATGGAGAAACATGTGCTCGCCTAGGTGTTTCTTACCAAAAACATGCACACGCATTTTGAATATATTGCACTTCTAATATGGATAAAACAAGACTATCTCTGAGCAGTTTACGAAAATTGACTGAAACATACATAGAAAGTGTACTTATTTTACACTTAAATAACATACAAAAGAGAAAGGCAATCATGGTTTCATTGGGTTCACGAATCCAGGCCCACAAGCACAGGCGACCTGAGAACCAGCCAGAATAGATGAGCCACATGGGTTTGACCAGGGGCCTGAGCCAAGATGAAAACGTTTAACAATATCGTCAAATGCTATTTTTTTTGTATGGGATTTGACATTTATTGTAGAATTTTTTTCCAAAATCCCATACAAATAAAAAATAGCGTTTGGCGATATCGTAAAGCATTTTCGATTTGACTGAGGGGCCAGGCATGTGGGCAGGCCTCTCGCCCCCAACTCTACAGCATATTATATTTGTGCTCAAGCCATTTTGAACTGTTTTATATACCAGTTCCTTGTACTTGTTTAGTGTGTATTGGTGGTCTTTTGGAATATTTGTCTCCACATAAATTCTTTTCAATGAATCTGTTTCCATCCCAGTGCTGGAGGAATACGAAATTACCCCAAGGACAACCAATCATTTTGAACTTGCAAGTTCAACGCACATTCATATTCATTGTTTGCATCTTGTGCAACAAAGTCTTTCATTTGCTCTTTTTCGGTCGTGTTTCTCCCCACCCCCAGACCTGAACAGTTTTTATTACAACTCGGGATGAATTTATTATGGAAATCAACCCTAATTTTCAGATTACTTATTTCTTTTTCTTCATACATACATACTTCCGAAATTTATATAAAAGGCATAGCCCCATTGCACCTTCTTGACACAAATATACAATGATTTTTACTCTACACACTTTCTCACATATACACACAGTTTATTTGAATTCCATGAACACTGAAAGAAACAATTTTTAATCATTTCTCCTCTGTTGGAAATCAAATGACTTGCAAATAGTGTGGTCAAAGTGATATCATTTTATACTCGATACATGCAAACAAACTACAAAAATATGAAAAGAAATAAAGTGAATTTAACCACACATGGTTGGGAATGTAGTCAGGTAAAATCAATGGATGTTCTTGTATTCAAAGTTATATTTATATAATACACAAAAGGAAAAACATTTTGAATTATTACAATATTTTATTCATTTTTTAATGGCAAACATAAAATACAAAAATATGAAAAAAAAAAATATAGTGTATTTAACCACACATGCATAAAACATTCACCAGAAAAGCCTTGTGTTAATATTGAATGAATGCATTCAATGATTCATAGAAACTACAGAAAAAAAATCTAGTTTCCGCTTTTCAAGTGTATAAAAATATTATTTTGACAATAAACTTACAAATTACGTGTAGCTCCCCCCCATCTCTTTTATCATTCTATCTTAATTAACATGTCACATTAGTTAAAGGACTTTAACAGTTCTATACATTAAATTGGAGATGAAATAAAAAAATATTTTCATTTTTCAACTGTCGATTTGTTCAAGAGAATTTATTTCTCTTAACATATCGACATAGTTTCAAGCTAAGATCCGCGTAGATGATTTTATAAGACTAGGTGTACATTCTTCATGGTCCAACTTTGAAGTGAAAAAACATTAACTTAGAGGTTTCGAAGCATATATATGGATGAACTAAGAATTTGGAGTAGAAAATTTTATGTGTGTGTCGGTTATAAATTTTAATTACGTTGATGCACAGAACCCAACATTTTAGAAAGATAAATAATTTTAGACTTTGAATTTTTGTTCCAAGTCAGTGGTTATCAAAATTTGAATTTTTACTAAATATTTCACAAATACAATATCCCAAATATTCCTCCAAGATCCCAAACCATTTTTATGAAGTTCTAGAGTTCCTCAAACTTTTATTATAAAGAAAAATATTTTTTTATGAAAAATTTATGTCTAACTGCCAATATTTGTTTTTTTTTAAATATCGATAATACTGAAACTAAATTTAATTTTTTTTATAACAAACTTGCACATTATAGCTGTATATCTCAAACTTTCCAACAATTTTTGTAAAAATTTAATTTACTGACGACATTGTTTCATACAATTTGTATGGCCGAATACACAATATTTACGGGGACTCTTAAGGGCCTTACTTACTATTTGCAATTTGTGTTAAAGCTGATACTTACCCAGTTTTTTGTATGGCCGAAACTGACTTAGCACCGGATTAAACTCGTATTTTAAATAGTAAGTAAGGCCCTTAGCGTTATTTATAAATGTGGCTCAAATATATACTACAATTTGATCACTTTTCTTAATTATAAACATGGATCAAGGGTTGAACTGAGATTCAACTCAAATGTTAAATTTAACTGGCGACGGGGGTAGTTTAACATTGGTTCAATTTACCATTTCACAATTTTAAAGTACCTATGACCATAAGATATGAGAAAAAACATATAAAAAGCGATTTAATCCATTAGAATTTTTAATTGACGTTGAATTCAAATAAAACTATTGAATGTTAAAAAGTGCAATAGCTAGAGTTTGACAGAATTATCGTTTGGACATGATAACCAACTTAACAAAACTAAATACTGTGCTTTCATATAAAAAGAGCTCAAGATCAATTAAATTAGGGTTCAAATATTATTAAAAAGAAGGTTTTTAAAGTTTGATACTTCATACTTACAGCATACATACCATCAAGCAGTATAGCTATTCGGGGTAGGAAAAAAGGATTGAACTCCACATTATCCTATCCTGATATATAAGTATGTTTTTTATATAGGTAAACAAAATGTCTTAAATATTCAATTATTTTATAGTTTGGTACGAACAACATATACAATGTACCAACAGTTGGATCTCATGTTATACATGTAACTAGTTTTAAATAAATTGCATCTGCAATTGTCTACATCTGGACTAAACAAATTCACAGTTTCTTTTAAAAGGTGATTTTCAAATCGGAATGATTTTATTGACCAAACATAACTTGAAAGTATTCTATTTTCGAGTTAGTATTGGGATTCAATAAAATACAGATGGTATTGTGTGAAGGCAACAGATTAGTATTGAGTTGAATGTGTGAGGCCATAAATATTTATTTGGTTGGAAACATAAATTCCAATCCAATGCTTGGATATCTTCCATAGAGATTTAGTATTAGATTTTTATTTTATAGGGAAATAGTAAGTATGTATTGGTATGTATAGTGTTTTCTTCGTTTTGATATTCAACATTTTGAATATCTACATAAAAAACTAGGGATGGAAAGATACATTAAGAAACAATGTAAAATATCAATCATCATTATTTTTTGGAAATAATATTTTAAAAATGATCGATGAAAAATATTTTTTTGTTTTTTCAATTTAACCCTTTGAACGCGTTAAGCAAAAAATAAAATTAAATCTGAAAAATGCAAATTTTCCATAAAAAATAAAGCAATTTATAAAATTCCTTTTAATTTTTTTTATTCAATATCTTAATAATACACCAAAAAATAGTTGTCACATTATATTTTGGGGAGAGGGGGGTTAAAAAAATTAATTTAGATATATTTTACTTATCGATAGTGATTTTAGAAAATAGAAAAATTATAATATTTATAAAAACCTTTTATGAAAATATGAAAAATAACGGAAAAAACTGAAAAATATAACAATTAGTAATGTCATGAAAAAATAAATTTTTAAGAAATTAATTTTCATTATTAAATTTATCAATTTCCATATCATTTACTTCATATAACTTGAATGCAAATTATAATAATTCTATATAATACAATAAAAACACGAAAACGTTTATGATAAGATTCTAATGAAAATTACTCACGTTTAGTATCCAACAGGGGATGATAATAATCTCAGGAGCAGCACAACAGTATACATGACTTCACCAAACACTAACTAGAATCTAATAATTCTAAATATTCAGTGTCAACAAATGTGTTAAACTATAATAAAAATGAATGCTGTTCTCTATAATGATGAAAAGATAAGAGACATACCTTTGGAATCTCTTTCCCCCATCCTGAGCAATATTAAAATAAAAGCAAAGGGTCTGTATACCACAGACATGTCATAAATAAAGTCGACTATCGCGTCCAAAGGCAACGTTTTTTACAAGCCATGGCTATAGTCTATTCACGCGTCCAAAGGGTAAAAAAATTCGGACGACTTTAGTTAATTAACACATTCAAAGGGTTAAATTATTTAATAATATTATATTTGCCAAAAATACATACATAGAAAGATAGAATTTAGTTCTTAGTGATTACATTGATTTAGTATGCTATTATTTAAATTTTTTGAAATTGTTAATACTCTAAACTTAAAAAGATAGTTAGATAATTATAAGATTAAAATCCACTTGCACCAACATCTCCTTCATCTATTCCCAACATGGCTAAGTCATCATTTACAGGAGAAGCCTTTTTAGAAGGTTTACTTTTTTTAGGATTACTTTGAGGCACTTCTTGTTGTTGTTGGAACATGCCCCCTTGATATCCCATCATTCCCATGGGGCCCGAAGGTGGCATTGGACCACCCATCATTCCCATAGGTCCCATGTTGGGGCCCATCGGTCCCATGTTGTTAGGGCCCATCGGTCCCATGTTGTTAGGGCCCATCGGACCCATATTATTAGGCCCCATAGGACCCATCGGTCCCATGTTATGGCCCATCGGACCCATGTTAGGTCCCATTGGACCCATATTGTTCGGTGGCATCGGTCCCATTGGCCCATTGTTTGGTCCCATCGGACCCATGTTGTTCGGTCCCATCGGACCCATGCTGTTTGGCCCCATTGGGCCCATGTAACCCTGATGTGGCATATTGGGCATCATAGGCATGTGGGAAGGGTATGGATTGTTCATAGAAGGTGGAGGAATATTTGCTAGAATATTGATGTTAGATTCAAAGACGTCTTCACTCATAACTGATGCAGCATTTTCTTCTTTTTTCTTCTGTTCTTCCGAAGGGAAGATAATGTCAAGGGCATCTTGGAAATCCTTATGTAAAGCTGCATCATTTTTTGCATTTTTCTGCGGTGAAGGAGACTTTTTTATTTCATTTTTAGACGAATTTGATGTTTCCGTGATATGAACTGGAGATTTTTGTATTCTGTAAAAAAATATAATTATAAGTAAGTATTCTGTATTCATTGATAAGGCTGATTTTTATGATTGGACAATTATGAATATGTAAAGAGGTCAGTCACTGGTTCTTAGGTTCATGTTCACAATTCAGTGTTTACATCCTGATTTGTAAACATACAATAAGCATGATGACTAATTATGAAAAACTCTCACAATGTTTTTACGCATCCACTGTTTTCAAAAATATGTATATTTCTACATATAAAGGTTTAGTAGCAAAAATTGCCTGTTCAAAATCAAATTTTGACATATGTCATTATGGTGTCTGCCGGTGACGTCACACTTTTGCAAACTGAATATCAACTCCGTCGAATCTATAAAATGGATGGTGATCTGATTATTGATTAATCAAATAATTTTTAATAATCAAAGAAAAAGATACGTCGAGGATTGGAAAAATTCTTTCATTTTCAAAGTGGATCAAAAGATAATGGACAGAAGAACAGGGGATGACCACAGTTTGAACAGGGGACTGTGTCCAATTATAATAGCGTTCCATTGGTTGAATCGCTTCTATAAAGTAAAATGTTCCGTACTATACCTACTTCTGAACTCATCAAATTTTTATCACACATATAGCGACAAAAAAGGGGTCTGTACTATTTTTGATAAGCCATCTGAGAAAAATTGCTATCGCAAGAATCGTTGCAAGTAATCATTGCAAGAATCGTTGCAAGTAATCATTGCAAGAATCACCCATCCCTATTTTTTTGAGTGAATCGCTCCGCGATGCGACCTGAAGTTGGCAACAGGCATAATTGAAATCATAATTGTAGTGATTCTTTCTAACTGTCTTAACATTCTAACTAAACCAAAAATTATACTTCACAAATTTGCGATGATAGGTTATCCATATAAAAAAATATATAAGTGGGATTAGACAATACCTATGAATTGTTTGTGGATATGCTATGGTTCCAGCATTTGACTTTGGTACATTAGATACAATAGGTGGCGGAAGCATTCCACCGAGGGCTGTTGGTAAAGCTAAACCAGGAGCTGGAAGATTTGTACTTGAATCTTTCGGATCAGCGTCACTCAATTTTTTCTTTAATGTTTCTACAGAGGCTTGCATAATATGTGCATTAATCTCGTCAATCTTTTTTTTGGCAGCTTCGACACACTTTTGACGGTCCAGAGCTTTAGTTGGTTCACTCTCTGATTTTGTTGGCTTATTTGTAAGCGACTTAAATAACGGCATTTTTCCTAAAAAGATAAAAATAGAAGATTAATTTACAGAGATACAAAAAATTTAATTATAGTAGAGCTTTGTTAATTCGAACACCCATATATTGCAAGAGGCAATTTTTTGTAATAAAATTACTTTTTTTTTGGAACTGGAAGTATGTTTTAATCATGCAAAAAGCTATTTAATACACATTAAAAAAAATCAGTGTAGTGCTTTTATGAGTGACAGAAATCTCTATCTCTATGATACTGATTGTGAGTTACTGAGTAACAGACGCTTGTTTAATCTTAAAAACAAGAGACAAAATAACATCTCACATTTTTCAGCAATGAGGTTCACCACCCAATCTGAATATTGGCTTTTTAGGTAAGACGAGGCTGGTGTACACGCATGTGTCCTGCTTCTGTTATTAGACACTATTGTCATTGTGGGACATGCCGTGATGGTATAAATAAATAATAATAATAAACATTTACTTGCACCCTGCACAAGTGGCGAATTTATTGCCGTGTGTCAATTTCTTCCAACCCAGAAAAAAAAATGCGAATTCATTTCTCCTCTAGTGGGAATCGAACACAGAACGCCCGCACAGAAGCAAACTGGCTGACTAAGTGTACCACGTTGGTTGACTAATCATGTAGTTAGCAAAGTTAAATTTATCTCACTACAGCTATTTTCTGACATGAAAGCTGTGAAAAATAATTATTATAATAATAAAATAATAACAAATTTTGATCTATTTTTATTGAAATGAATACTTACCAATAAACGGCATTTTCTTAGAATCACTAGAAGCAGAGTTACTGGATCCTGATCCTGATTGCTTCTTTTGTTTTTCAGATATTTGTTTATCAAATCTGGCCTCATTATGATCTTGATTCTCCCTCCTCCCAGGGTAAGGTTTAAAATCACCGAGGTCTCTTTCATCTTTTCTACTGCTGAAATAAATAGTACATACATACATATATTATATAATCTTAAAATTTTTGATGACAAATAGATTTTTCTATGCATAATAGAGTGACACCCAAACAGATGTTATAATAAGTCTAAGAATCAGATCTGTACAGTTTATAATAAAATATTATAAAGAAGTTAGTTTCAAATAAAAATTGTTCTTTTACATACCTCATATCTTTAGACCTTTGTTTTTCATCACGTTCTTTTTCTTTCCTGCAACAATTAATGCATGATCATTATTACATAGTTATAAAAATACACACAGCTTTACACCAAGTGCTAAACGGACAGGGTCAACCAGGAAGACCCCAGTAACGATGGAGATACAGCTGGAAGTCAGCATCTCAGGACCATCATCCTATGATAATAAACTCCTGAGTCTACATTAATATGAACAAGTTATAAAAATTGTTTTGTGAATAATATTTCTTTTGTTGCATTAATGAAAATCTATACCTTTGAATATTGTTGAGAGTTTCTCTGGCTCTATCACTCTGTATATTAAGCAGTTCTCTGGCCTCCCTTTCCCTCGAGACAACTCGGCTGTCCACCTTTTGTTCAACTTTTTCTCCAGCTTTTATTTTAACTCTGCATTGAATAAAAGATAAACAATGGTTACATGTTTGATATTTCAAAATATATTACTGGACTGATTTTTAAAATTATATAACGCGACGTCCTATGTAGGCGATTCAAAGCGAAGACGATTGCGAAGCGATCTGAAGCGGTTACACGCGAATTCAAAGCGATGTAGTGCGACGCGGCGGCTCTGTCCTACCTGCGCACGAATCGCGTTTCTGACATTATACTTTACAAAAAAAAAAAAACTATGGTACCACTTTCAATTCACGCAAGTATCAAACCAACTGATCGCGTTCGCTTCGCATCGCTCTGTACCCTATTCGCGGTTGGTAACGTAGGACACCTCCATAGTTACCCACTGTTTGTTATTTTCGCACCGCGCCGTTCGCTTTGAATCGCCTACGTAGGACGTCGCGTAACAGTTTCATTATTCAAATTTTCAAGGTTGAGTCAATATGCAAAATTTTCACTATTGGGTATTGTTTATTTTATGAGAAACTTGCCCAGAGGCTTTGGAGTTAAAGTTTGTATACTTATCAAAATTGGGTAAAAAATTACTTCTTTTCAAATTTAAATATTGTAATTTCAAATTATGTGTTGATGATATTGGGTTGGAGAAGGGTGGGTTTTTCCATAGAATAGTTAAATTTGTAGTTTATTTTTTTTTAACTACAGTTGTATAACATTACAGTACATGTACAGTTGTTGTTGAATTATAACTACAAATTACACAAGAAATAGTTAAATATCTTCAAATGGTTTTTTAAACCGTAGTAATGTTAATAGTTACGAGTGTTGCAAGTAAAATGACGCCCAATATTCCTAAACATGAGTGTGTACGGCGTCTTCGCATTTTATTCATATGTATGTCAAATTATAAATAAATTTGGTATGGTAAAATAAAATCAAAGTTTTCAGTTCTACTACTTTAATGACACTGACTAGTTTTGGTCATCCAGTGACCATTTTCAAAGTGTGTCAACATTAGTGATGCAACAGACCTCTCATCTGCAACTGCAGAAGTTCTCTATGCTTTTTAACATCTGTTTCTGCTAATTTCTGCAACTTTTATAACGGTAATTTGATGGGAACTTTAACAGCGCAATTTTTATTAATGAAAGTATATTTAATATAAAGTAAATAATTACTTGTTCTTCAATTTCTCCAATATTTTTTTATTCCGTTAGAGCATCCTTTTTCAAAGACATCCATTGTGATAGCATGCGAGTCACATCTGAATCACTTTTGGAAATAGATTCCTTTTGGTTTTCATCTTTGTCTAAAAGATGATGAAAGTATAAATATATATATATAAATATTAAACTATTAAAATGCAAGATAGGACTAAAATATCTTACAGTCTATCTTATAAAAATCGACTGCACACCCGTTGTCCAGTGTTTTAGTTACACACCGTGCAAAGCCCGTGCAGCAAATATTTAAAAATCTTACCAATAAACGCTGACTGGGTAGTTGCAACAGAAATTGATCCGACAACGCTTTAATTTCGCACCCGCCCAAGCGCAGAGCCCCCCAGCCGCCATCCTTATTTTGGCATTTGTTGTGGTTAATATTTCATACGTTTTCACATTTTAAAATAGGAATATGGAAAAAATAACGAAAAATTAAATCATATGAATACCCATGCGAACACCAATATAGATATTATAAAGGAATTAATTTTTTGAGAACTTTTCGCTCCTAATTTGCACAATTATCGAGAATAAAATAACTTATAGAGATTTTTCATCATATTATTCCAAGATATAACAATATAAACTTGCATATCAAAATTGAATTTGATTTGTGATAGATGACAGCTGTTTTAAAACACCACTAAACTGTATGAGAGATACAGTTGTTAATCAACTGATCTGCTACACAACGTTTGGCCTAAACGGGTGATAAGCGGTCGTGTAACTTTTAGAACATGTTTATTAGTAAGACTGTTTAAATACTATGTCGATATTTGAATGCATGAAGGAAAAGGGGATATGGTAATAGATAGATTGAAGCAACCAATAAAATCCAATAATGTGTGATACAAGCGTATCAAAAGGAAGTAATCTCAAGGCATTATTCACATTCATTCTGATACAAATATTATCATTCTTTATTTTGCTTTTTCTTTTTTCTACATTTTTTATTCTATAGTATATTGTATACTTTTGTTGTCTAGTGATCTCATTTTCACATAATTTATTTATTTTTCTTTTTTCTACATTTATCATTCTATAGTACATTGTATACTTTTGTTGTCTAGTGATCTCATTTTCATTTTTCTACATTTTTTATTCTATAGTACATTGTATACCCCTTGGTGTGTTTGACCTTGTGCGCAAATTGCTTAATGGTCGTCTGCTTGGGTATATCGTTATCTCGACAGCCCGTATGGAGGTGTTTACATTTATATGAAAATTAATTAATTATGCTTCGGGACGAAATAAATTTGCGGTTATTATCTAAAGCTAGATAACTAACCAACCTTTTACAATATTTTTTATTGTGAACACATGTTTTATTTATTTTATATAGGCCATTGAATATAGAATTCAACTTGTAACAGTTCCCATCTCAATAAACGAGGAATTTTCAATATATGTTTTATTTCAATTCGCGATTTTTCATGTTTTCTACTTGGAGCGATAATAAAGCAATCATATGATACAAAGAAAATAAATACTTTAGAGGAAAATGAGTTATTATTTCCGATTTGAAAACTGCAAAAAAAATACGCATTTACGCCATTTTATACTTCGTCAAACTTGACTTTCAGATACTCGCAAGACGTAATTATTTGGTCTTGGATGTTAGAAATCACTTTTTTACACAAGTTAGTTATCGTATTTCGTAAATACCACATAAAAATTCACAATCTAAATTGAAAAATTGATTTTAGGGCAAATAAACTGAATATAACCCCATTTTAGTAGTACAATTTGATATTGCCTCTTGTAAATGACCTTGATGTAAATTCCCAACATATTGTATATCATTGGAAAGAAGAAAAAAATATCTATCATATGACGTAATAAATTTCTAACCAGTCAATAATAAAAAAGTGAACAAAAAAACATTTGTTTCGGTTGTCTTTGGTCTACTACTTGCGTATGTATTGGTAAAATTTGAAATTGGCGCACGTTTGGTATTGGTCAGCAATATTTCAAGATGGCGCTGGCACAATGCTCGTTCGCTATTGGACGGGCCTTACAGAAGGGACTCACAAACAATAGCGGCAGGGATTCACAACATATTTATTTTGATAAATAATTGAAATGAAACAAACAACTAGAAAAAATACTTTTATTTTGTCAATATGTAAAATTTGTCAAAAATAAAATTCAATAGCACAAAAAGAACAAAATACAGTTGGCATTAAAAAAAATTATAAATAAAATTTACGGGATAGACAAAAATTGTCAAAAAAAATTTACAACCCAAAATACAATTTACATATTTTTTTTATAACCCGAGTTTACGGGATAGTAAAATGTGTAGATGACAACTATCTGTCAAAACAAAAAAAAATTATAACCCATAAAGTTATACTTAGTTTATTGTAAAATACAAATGGTTGAATTTTTTTTTGCAAATATTTATTTTGACAGAATTACTTTAGAACTGTCAAAATAAAATACAAAAGCTACAAAATACAATTTAGATATTTTTTATATAACCCGAGTTAACGGGATAGTATAATGTGTAGATGACAACTATCTGTCAAAAACTGACAAAAAAAATAATTTTTATAACTCATAAAGTTATACTTAGTTTATTGTAAAATACAAATGGTTGAATTTTTTTTTGCAAATATTTATTTTGACAGAATTACTTTAGAACTGTCAAAATAAAATACAAAAGCAACAAAATACAATTTACATATTTTTTTATAACCCGAGTTTACGGGATAGTCAAATGTGTAGATGACAACTATATGTCAAAAAAACTCTGACTGGTTGGTTGGAAGAAATTGTCGCTTGGCAATAAACCCGTCAGTGTAAAACTATTTGTATAAAAAGTTGAAATAAATAAATAAATTAATAATAAAAACGGTGCCAAAAACTCTGGCTGGTTGGTTGGAAGAAATTGCCGCTTGGCAATAAACCCGCCAGTGTACAACTATTTGTACAAATAGTTGAAATAAATAAATAAATTAATTAATAATAAAAACGGTGCCAAAAAAAATAATAAAAATTGTTATGTAAAAAGTGAAAATAGAACAAAGAATATTTATTTGTCATGTAACTAAAATTTTGTATACAAGCTAAATAAATGTATACAAAATCAAAAACAATAAATATAACAAATATTGTGATATCCCTGCCTGGCCGTCTTTGTATACAGATAAGGAGCCGCCATCTTTGTTTGCATTTGTGTGTGTGTTGTTTGATGATGAATTTCTCGATTGCAAAATATTTTTATCACACCATTTGAATTTATTGTAAAAAACTTATTGGAATCTGTTGGATATTTGTTCACAACAAAATTATCTTCAAAATGAAATAAGTGGTTCACTCAAAGTACTCTTCTATACGTAGAAAACACTCGAACAAATTTGTACTACGCACTTCGTTTTTACCGTTTCAAATTTTTAACAAGATTTTTTCGATAATTATGACACAATATTACAATTTTTATTTACGCACTCACTTTATTTTAGTAAATAGTAACGAAATATAACAATAACTTATATTTTCTAGTTATTTACGTCTTTCTTTTCCACAAAAACAAAACTTCGACTCGCAGTACAAAACATTCAAACTTGGTCGAACTTCAACGGTATTGAATGACGAATTAGTCGCATATTTTGACCGGATGTTTTTTGTTTATGGTAAAATAATTCATTAGGATTAGATTCAAGCGAATCTAAAACTTATTTACTGCTTGCATAATATTTAAAATTGAAAAAAATAAACACAATACCTCTTGGTACGGATCCGTACCGTAAGCACACGACGGGGTATAATTTCCTTGGTACGGATCCGTACCGTGAGCACACGAGAGGATACATTTGTTGTCTAGTGATCTCATTTTCACATCATTTATTTATTTTGCTTTCCATCACCCTGTGATCGTGAACAAAGAGTATATAATACCTACGGATAAGAGACGCAACTCCATACAAATAAAAATAATCGGCAAAATGTATGAAAAGAATTATGAAGTAATGTCAACGTTAAGAAAAAAAAAACTTATTTTTTTGCGTTGCCTCTCTGCTATTTGACAGCACCTAGGGATGGAAAACGTTTATTAAATGGTGTCACCGGTAGTGATATGGACAATATCATTGATTGATGGACAATTAGTAAAATTGGGTTCTTAATGTTGACTAACTTTAGTGTGTTAGTTTTTGTATGTTGGTATTTTAGCCTGATTCTCCCCATACAAAATCTTCTTGTATGGAAGTTGCGCCCCACTAATTGTGAAGAGCAATAATTTCACAATAAGCCAAAGTGGAATGAATCAAAGAGACAATATAATTCCTTCAAATGAGTTTTAATATTGATGAATGATAGAGAAACAAAGTAATCATTAATTATTCATTCATACATATCCCCCAATGTGGGGTAGAGAGCGACAGGTGTGCAGTTGTGCTAGTAAGGCACGGCACATGCGTGTATCTCCATACACCAGTCTCGACTCACAGCAAAAGAAGGAACAACATTCAGAATGGGTGGTGAATCTCATTGCTGAACTATGTGAAATGTTATTTTGCCAGTTGTATTTTCGATAACCTGGCTCTTACGGGACACAATAGTGGAAGCACTATTCTAAGCCTGTACTTCACAGCAGAATTTAAATGATATTGTACCTTTGGTGTATTTTTTTCTTTTTTTATCATCACTGTCACTAGAAGACGAAGAACTGCCACTAGAATCACTGGAGGAATGTTTCTTTTTTCTTTTTCTCTCCTTTCGCTTTTTGTTCTTATCTGTGATCTCAAGTTTCTTTTCAGACTAAAAAAAAATTATAATTACATCAATGTTTTGATAAAATAATGATATTTGTCAATATAAGCGCCCTTTGAATAATCCTGAATCATCAAACGGCGCAATATAATGATATTTTTGACAATTTTTCAACATCTCAATAGAGACGAAGATGGAATATTATAGAAGAACCAGGAACTCAAGCTACCTACTTACAACCTGTCATCGGTTGGTTTACGTGATCACTTTATGGGCTTGTGCAACGTTCACCAATTATGCCTTCTTAGTGAGTTCCCTTATCAACGCAATTATTGAAAGTTCTATATATTTCAATAATGGGATACAATTCTTTGAAAATAACACATTTTCACTATTGCCATCTATGAAATAACGAAGGAACAATCCTTATACATGAGGTGACAGTGATTCTTCGCACAGATGTCAACCCTGAATTGCGCCAGAAATATTATTTCATTTTTGGATTGTTCACCTACTTTTACCAATGTGTATGTAAATGGGATATATGTATTTTAAAATTAGCATATACGCAAACATTAGATTAGTTCTGGTTCTTATATAATATTCCTACTTCGTCTATATTGAGATGTTGAAAAATCATCAAAAATATCATTGACTCCTGATAGGAAAAAATCCAATGATGTTTACGTGTATGCAACTTTTAAAATATTCAATATTATTATTATTATTATAATTTATTGAGATGTCATTCTATCATTCCAACATATTTATCTACTAATGTTTTATTATTTTGTGGATTTACATATAAAAAATTGGCTGATAATTCATACACTGATATTATTTACAGCACAGATATATTCCATACAAAGAAAAACCATTAAAAATATAATAATGGTGGATAGGTTTCGTTTTTGTAAAACAATTCAGGATATAAAAAAAATATAATTCCTTACTGTAAATATGTTATTGAAAAAATAACATATACCATGCTTTGAAACAGTGAGAAAAATACCTGTAAAAAGAAAGCCGGGTGTACTCACCTTCAAATACATATTTAGACCATAATGGCAATTATGCTCTAAATATGTATATAATTGATAGTAATGTTATCACTGAACGTCTAGAAGTACCATGTGGGTGCGCAGAAGACAAATTTGGGTTTTTTGCTTGGTTGGTGTGTGCACAAACCGTCTCCATTCTGAAAAATGTCTAGAAGTGTGGCGATAACTATATAAAATGTGAAAACATACCGTAGGGCTGGCTCCCTTCTTCTTTTTAGTATGGAAACCATCGGCTTGGAATGAGATAGTGTGTGGGGCATACTGAGCCTTAGTGGGTTCTGGAACACTCGCCACGTTCTTTTTCATCTTTTGGAAGTTCTTCTGTCTATCAGACATAAAGTCCATTTCCCAGTGTGGATTTAATTCTATGAAATTCTAAAAAAAAGAAAATATTATAAAAATGTCATTTTTTTTATATATAATTATTATTAAAAGAGCCGATTGGCTCATGACAACAATTTATAGTCAAGATTGTAATTTTAATATAGTAGTTCTTCATAAACAGCAACACACTACTTCAGTTCCTGATACAAAATCTGGTTTTCAATTTCCGTTGGAATGCATTTTTCGTTCATAGTTTTTAGATGTTCTGGAAAATTATTTTAGTTACAGAGTCCACAGCCACATTTTTATTTCGTGTCCAATTCTTTTTATAGCTTTCTCAGTTTCAAATTATTTTTTTGTATGTGCGTTGTAGTTGTGGATTTGTGTTCTCTTCAGTTTAAGGTCTTCTATTTATCCTATTTTTATTTTGATACTAAACGAAATGGCTCTAGTTTATACAGGATATTGACAAGTCATTTGAAAAACTTTGACAGACTTTCCATGAACTTTATATTTTTCTTTGGTTTGTTTTTTGTTCATTCTTTCCACACGACGAAACTATAGCAGTGCTTTTACTCTTATTTTGTCCAAAATATCCCTCTTAATAGTTATAGACAATTTGTATCCAATCAGACAGTAAAAATCTTATTACCATGGAATTTATTTCAGCAGAGTTCACCACCCATTCTAAATGTTGCCATCTTAGGTGAGATGAGACTAGTGTGTGGGCATACACGCATGTGTCGTGCTTCCTTTTATAAGGTAATACACCTGTCGCTGGTAACCCCGCATTGTGGGATATGCCATGATGGTATGTATATAATGTACCTATGTTCATATATTACTAGCATTTCAATGTTGGTCATATAATTGTGTGGTGTATTCCCACCTCAGGTTTTTTTTTTAATTCTTTCATACCCTAATTAATATAACATGAATGTTGTTGAATGAATAACATGTTAACTGGTTGAGTTTGTAGAAATTACCTATGGGCATATAATGCAAAATTTATTTTTTTACATAGTAAAAGGATTTTATTATTAACAACTTACAGAATAATTTTGAGAGTGCAGTAATGACTTCAAATGAGCTGAAGCACAATGAAGATCTCCTATCCATTGATCGCAGAGTTTGCAGTACCATGCTGAAGATGGAACAAAGAACTGGAGACCTAAAAGAGCATTACAATATGCAATTAAATTTTGTATTTATTTGTTCTCTGAAATCCCGCAAAATGTGAAATTGAGAAAAGCAAAATTTAATGAAATAAGATTATTAAGTCATTTCATCAAACTTATATATTGAAATTGTAGATTATAAAATGCACATTTGAATTATTTTATTATCAATGAATTTATTTTTGTAAAATGTTTAGATAATAGGTAGATCCCGGCTGAACCGAGATAGAGGGGTAGGAAATAATGATGATTTTATATAATGGGTACTAAAAATATGAACACAAAGGCGTAAAGTGTAAAATACTATTGAAAGACTAGTGTTAGCACAAAAATGGATATGCATAAACACATTTCACATTGCTCTATGTAATCAAAAGACTTGATGTTCGATCATATGATTTTCAAGTTATTTATAGATTTAAATAAAAATAACCTTTGATTGGTGTTCGTTTGGAAGGTGCACCAGGATAGTTTGGCATTCCCTCATTTTGAGGAGTTGTCTGGTTGTGCCACGGAGTTTCCAATTGTGTTGCGGAATTACTGGAAAACATCGTAAGACAATATTTATAATAGTTTTAGATAAACATGCTTATTTATAAAGGTTCATTATTAATTGCGAAATATATATTTCACGAAAAATTGTTTTTCGTGTCACGGTACATTTTATAGCCGATAAAACAAAGATTTCGACTGGTACTGTGCATTTTACACAGACACTTGAGGATGGAAAAAGTATCCACACGTTGGATCCCCAGAATGCATACCGATGCATGAAAACAAATCAAACTGAACATTTCTAGAGCTTCTTTGGAACAAGATCCGGATCGTTTTTTGGCTCTATTTATAACCACGGATGAAATGTGGCATCACCATTACGATCCAGAAACAATATTAGATCAAATATTTTTTAAAGCTTGCATATACGCAAACATTTTTTAGTGGATTTTTTCCTGTTAGGAGTCAAATGATATTTTTTTGACAAATTTTTAGCATCTCAATAGATATCACATAAATCAGCCGATGACAGGTCATAGCCCTGTGGGTGGCTTGAGTTTCTGGTTCTTCTACAATATTCCAACTTCGTCTCTATTGAGATGTTAAAAATTTAACAAAAATACAATATTGGAAACAAGACCAACCCATAAGAAATTTTAGACAAGTCTTTAAATAGTAAAGGGGTGGTCATGGTAGAATATCTCGGCCATGGAGCTACTGTTACGGGCTATTTGTATGCAGAACAAATAAAAAAAATTAGTAGCGAAATTCGCGAATCAAACTAGGAAAAAATTGCTTTGTTCCATTGAGATAATGCCCCGGCTCACAGGTCGCCATTGCTATGGTTGCAATTCGAGATGCTGGATATACTTGAGCATCCTCCTTATCCGACCTTGCCCCTATTGATTTCTATCTATTTCCAAGATTAACCCTTTGAACGTGTTAAGCAAAAAATAAAATTTGATTTGAAAAATGCAAATTTTCAATAAAAAATAAAGTATTCTATAAAATTCCTTCTAATTTTTTTAAATCAATATCGATTTAATACACCAAAAAATAATTACCACGTTATATTTTGGGGGGAGGGGAGAATCTAAGAGGACAGAGATTCGATGACAATGAAGCAGTAGTCACTGCAAAGATATTCCGAGTGTATTATTAACAGGCGACTAAATCAAAATATAAAATAACATTTAATAAATGTCACCGGCAACATACTCATTCTCACTTTTTATTTAATGCCCTTCAAATAGATAGGAATATTTTTTTCTCTATAGCCTATAGTTTTGGAGTTATAAGCGAAAAACAAAAAATACGTAAAATTTTAAGGCCTTTCCGTTCCCCCCTACCTATAGCTCTCCTCTCAGGGTCGGTTTAATGGTGACAGGAAAATTATTCGAAAAACAATTATTCGAATGCTCAATTATACGAAAATCAATTTTACGAATGGCAATTATTCGAATCACATTTTTTCGAAAAACAATTTTCCGAACGCACAATTATCAGAAATTACAATTGTTCGAATTTTTATGACGTCATGTTGGTAGTATTGTGAGAGCAATAAACCATAGATTTTTGTTATAATATACTAGATGTCGTAGTTAGCAAAATTTTGTATGAATCGAAGTGAGACATTTTTCCGGGGTATTTTTGACGTTTTCGTACATCGTTTTTCCATAGAGAATAACGACTAATGTGAATTGTTTTCGGATTTATTTGTCGTAAAAACACTTTGTTAATTTAGATTTAGAGAAAAGTTATTTGGGATTTGTTGAAATGTAAGGAAAACTAAAATATGTTGCCAAACAAAACGTAATAGGTACGCGCGTTAGTCCATGACTCACTTTTTGCACGGAGAACCTACTACATCTACATAGTAGGTATATTATGTATAATAAAAATCTATGGAATAAACAACATGGCGACGCACCGCGCTGTCGGATATCCTAGGATGTACACCGATTTTTTAAACTTAACCTACAAAACTTTGGTAAAAATAGGTTGGTTAGGTTTGCTTGTAGTTATAATTGCGACTGGCGTGAGCCAGTTGCATTATATATTATAAAAAGTAACTATATAATATTAAAATAAAATAACTAAATTGGTGTGAATACTAGATAAACTGTCTGTAGGTACATGATGTGCCAAAATCAAAAACTCGTGTACAAACTAGGCTATCCCGCGCTGTCAAAGATTAGTTATTAAAAATGTGAAACATACGTACCCAACAATAATACAACAAGTAATAATAGTCTTCATCGAATATATTTTACTGGCAACAAAATAAATATGTCAAAGGAGGCAACATAATGACAAAAAAATATATTAAATTCGGTCAATTGGTATTCCAACAAATGTTAGTTCGAATAATTTGCTTTCGGACAATTGTCATTCTGATAACTGATTTTCGATTAATTGTTATTCGTACAATTGCGCATTCGAACAATTGTGTTTCGAAGAATTTTCATGTAATCGGTTTAATTTGGGATGTTTTACTCCTAAGTACCCCAAACCCGTTCCTGAAGTTAAAAATTATTCCCCCATCCATGAACTCTATACCCTTTTTTGAGAATTTGTTGACTGGATTATACAGTATAAACAATAGTGCTTCAAATGCGATCATCGAAAGAGTTGGAATGTAACTTAGCCTTTAGTGTAAAGTATCTCTCAGGTTGACCAGAGCTATGAATACATGCCACATAAAATTTTCAATTAAAAAAATATGCAAAATTACCGATGATGCTCGGGGGAATGGAGATGATTCAGATAGTCTTTAGCAGTGGCTGGAAACTCGTTGCAAATCCTGCACCAGTGCATCTCGGGATCGTAGTACACATAATTGAATTTCTTTTCGCTGAGCTTGGAACGAGACCTGTAACACCAGATTACAACAAAACTTTAATAGAGTATGTACATTTGTTTGAGATCAAATAATACACAGGTGAAAGATAACAAATGATTACTATAGAAAACTGACGACAACTCACTGTAGTACCATTTAAACTTTATTTATGTCACTGCCTTATATAAAAATATTTCAATTTATTTCAAATACACACAGAAAATAAAGAAGGCATTTTACAATTGTGTTTAATACAACAAAATATAATCTAAACGCCTTTTACATTAAATATATAATACACCAATTTTTTATAATATCTATAATAAATAAACATTACAAAGTTTAAAAATTAAATTTAAATATAGGTACATAACACAATACAACTAATTTATAAAAAGTATTTTAATATAAGTAATTCATAAAACATAACACAAATGTTGATGATGTCTTCTGCGTTAAGTCTTGATGTACAAAATCTTCCTTTTCACTAAAATAAACATTGTATTTCAACCACTGGATTAAATTTCATGAATAAGTAACTTAAAAATAAAACTATTACAGTTATAATTGAAATAAAATAATACAAAATATCATTATTTACACTTTTTTTAAACATTAACTTGGAAGTTATACAATTACATAGCATAAATATTCAAATTATTATCAAAAATGATAAATAAAAATAAACACAATATTTGTTTTAATAACCTTGTCACCTAGAAAAGAGATGGGTGAAATAAAAATATAACATTGATTAATATTTTATTTCCTTAAACGACCAACACATTCTTGGAACAAGTTCACATGCATCCAATGTGTGAACATTCCCTAAATAAAAAAAAAATGTTTGCACTGTAGGCGAACAAAATAGGTCATGGCGGGATTCGAACTTGCTCTGTCACCAACTGATATTATGTTGTGACAAAAACCATGTGCTCTAGAAAAATTGATTAATTCTATGATAGATTATGCATTTAAGATATAAGCAAAGAATGATATAGATTCAAGGACTGAACAGAAAGTGTCGGCATTATCTTTATAATTGAAAACAACAATACAATAAATGAATAAAAATAAGTAGACCGTGATGGACAAACATCCTACAAAAATTTATTTGTGAATATGAAACGGTTGGATAAAAACGAGTAAAATACCTGGATTTACGTTTATTACGACTTGATGACCGTTTTTCGCTACCGGGAGATGAATCGCCGGACGATGTTGGGCTCTTCCCCGGAGACTTGGCCTTTCTACTTTTGGATTTTTCCATATCGCCAGCGGTCGGAGGATTTTCACCGATGATTCCGTTCAACATGTCAATGACATTGTTCATTGTGCCTAATTTGTTTTTTATTTCAATCTGAAAAATTGAGAAACAAAAATGTTGTGTAAATTGATAAAAAAATACATAATAATGTCATTCTATGATGAACATTAAAAAAATACAGAAAATATGATTAAAAGAACACTAAATTTTTAGTGTTTGATATGGTGAAAACGATATTAATGCTAGAAAGGGAAAATAACTGAATTGTTAATATCGTTAATGTTAGGAAAATAACTTTGTGGCGACATTATAAATTATTTAATTGTTAATATTTTCAAAAATGGTTAAAATATTTTTCTTTATATTTATATGTTTCTAGCACATAAATTTCAATATAATTAAGTCAAAAATTTATTTGTATTCGGAAAGAACAAACACTGAAATGGTTTAAATTCAGGAAAAGTAACTTAAGTGGCAAAAAAAATGTATAAAACAAATACAGAATAATTAATTAATTTTAAACAGAACAATTGATTAATTTAAAATTTCTGGCATTACTATATCTTAGAGGGTATGTGATGAATCAGTTTTGCAGTTAGCGACATCAATTTACTACCAAGTTAAAATGAATTTAAAGGTCATTGTGAAGAATCTTACAGGGGCACCCAGGAAGGAAAAGAAAGGTCGGGACACTGAGGTTGCGATGGCAAGATATTTCAAGGGATGCATCTCAACTTCTAGATGTGCCAAACTGGAGAGTCACAGCAAATGACAGGAGAGGTTGAAGGAAAAATCTGCCAGAGGCCAAGGATCCATATGGACTGAAGAGCCATTGAAGAAGTGAAGTTCAAGGATTGTTAAGAAATATTCAAAGCTGGGTAATTTGGTTTAAATGACACATGGTTGGTACAAACAATACTTGAATTATGTTTAAATACAGAAGAAGTTGAGACTTACCAGTTATAATATTTGGAAAGAGTCTAAAAATTTGCCTAAAAATAGTGGACCTAAAAACAAATTGTTTGAAAAGTAAGTATATATCAACAGACATGAAGCAGAAGACATTTCTAAGGGATAGAACGCAGGTGTCACTACTAGATAGAATGCAGGTGTCACTACTAGATAGAACGCAGGTGTCACTACTAGATAGTGCCAAATTTATTACTGACATTGTTTAAAACAGTTATTTGAAACAAAAATAAAAAGGTGTATTTTTATGAATACCTGTAGTTTAGCATTTTCCTTCAAAAACCTTTGGCTGTCAGGACTTGGTGTTCGCCTTGAGTTACCACGCAACTCGATTCGCTGTTTCTTCAAGGAATCTAATTCATGTTGTAAAACTTGGGCTTTCTTCAAGTATTCTTCTCTTTGCTTCGACAGAGTCGCACGTTGGTTACGCATTTCTGAAGCGATTGCTATGAGACAAAATTCAAATTTAACCAATTTCCCACAGAACAAACAAACCTAATGTATAATATTAATATACTTGAAATAATGCAAAAAAAAAAATAACACCTATTTTGAGGCAATCCACTCCATATGTAATTTTGCAAATTGATTTTCAGATATATTTTTCGTTGCTAGTTCAAATTCTTATCAAAATACAACAAAAAAAACATAACAAATATTGTTTGGAGCAAATATGTAGAGAAGGCATCATCTGAAATGAATTTTAGTTTGGAATTTAACAACACATTAATAAGTGTAAATTTTACAAAAAAAAAAATACTAGAATATTCAAATTTTGATGATTCTTAAAAAAATAAATTCACTAAGCCTTTATACGTTGTTTTTACAGTGGTTTTGCATGTATATCAATAATTACATACATTTGTTGAAATTTTAAATGATGTAAGTACATTGTCCACTAAAGTAATTATCTATATTTTCATATTCTTATGAAATAATTGAAATCATCAAAACATGAATATTGAAAATAACGAGGCATAATTACCTTTTTGCAGACTCAATTGAATAATTAATCTACGAGGTGAAATATATCCAAATAAGATGTGCAAATACATATCAATTGATAAATAAAGTTACTGGAAAAAAATTTAAAACAAATATCCAAGAACGAGTACAGCCATGAAGAATAATATGCTTTGACAATATTTTTTTCTGTAATTGTATAAAAAAATGATTCAAATAAACAATAATCACTATACGAAGAAGAGTATTGAACAATTAGGAATAAATTATTATTTCTTAATAATGGTAATAATTAATCAACTATTTATTTTTAATGTATAAACGTAAACACTTTTCCAAGCGCTATTTAGTGATAAGTTATTATATAAATGATAATAAGATCTATGAGGTGGCCAATTCATTATATTTCCATCATTCAAGTAAGGGTTGTAATAAAATACGAGGGTTTGCATAGGAGCTACAAGAGACAGATTTTATTCGTAAATAGAACAAGTAAATCAAAAAATTGAGGACACCCTATTCAAATAAAATCGATTGCAATATTACAGTATAGACAGACAGACAGACAACTGAAGTTAAAGTAAAATGAAATCGAGCTTATAATGATGGTTGACTGGAAGAAATTGCCTCCAGGCAATAAGTCCGCCATTTGTACTATGTAATTTTATGTATGTACAAAGAAGTGTTATATAGATAGATATATAAATAAATATAAATAACAAATTATTATTTTGCAATATGTATAGCAGTCACAATTCAACTTCAGAAATACAAAATATTTAAATTTTATAAAAATATCAAATGAATCAAGCTGAAAACAACTTTAACATCAAAGACCCTATATACTAAAGTATAGACTGATAGTTACGAATGGTGATACGTACAACATTTGGTGATAAGGGGGCGGGGACACGACTCACCATTTTATCGCCAAAGTAGGTCGCTTGCGGCGTGTTGTGGTGAACGGTTGTGAAATAAAAATTAATTTTAAACGAAAATGGTGCAGTGTGCAGTTGCAAACTGCTCCTATAAGAATCAAATTCTGGTGCAGGAATTCATCCCATGTAATGTTGAACTTTTATTGGGTTCCCACAATTGTATTGTAAGAATTTTTAACAGGGTTTACGAGCATTTAATAACTAGTATTAATGTATACACTTTTTGTTTCTTTCAATTATCACTGTCGTTCTTTGTGGTGGGCAAACAAATTGGATATTTTTCTTTTTTATTACTTTGAATGTGTCTCAAATTTACGTTTTTTTACTATAGATTTCCAAAAGGATCGTCTAGGATAGGTTTATGGGAAGCTGCAATCAATCGGCCGAATTGGAGCGCTAACGTCCATAGTAGGATCTGCTCAAGACATTTTAAAACACGTGATTTTTTTGTGATGAAAACCGGGAAGAGGACACTCAGCAGAACTGCTGTACTCAGTGAAAACTTGTCATTGGTAAGCATTTTAAAAATTAAACTACTTTGTATTATGATGTAATCGTACATTTACTTTAATAATTATATGGATAGGGTAATACTTTGAGTTGGTTATCCATCTACTTTGACTGCAGTGGAAATGTCATGGATCACTGGTTACATTCATTTTCATATATAATTACCATGATGGTAAAATAATAATTAAGTAGTAATTTTTTTGGTTTTATTTAGTATATTTCTTCTATTCAACTCGTGTTTTAAAAAAATATTCTTGTTCAAAATATTACATCTATACCATCTATTATCACGGCAGTTTCATGGATGTATAAATAATATTTTCTAATAAATTCAAAGTTGTATCGTAATCATAGGGAAGTTCATAATTATTCATTAAATTTATTCATAAAAAATAAAGTCGCAAAATTACAAATTTCTAATTTTTTACGCGAACAAGGGTTTTAAGTAATGCTCTTTCATATGACACTAATAACAACCAATTATGACACTAATAATAACCAATATTTTAATAATTTTTTGTAAAAATTGAATTTAGTGACGATACTGTTTTGTACATATTTGTGTGTTAGAATACATAATATCTACGGGAGCTCTTAATAGTTTGATACTTAATCTCCTTAGATACTTACACACCATCAAGTTGTTTATAGATTTGGGGTAGGAATGAAGGACCGACCTCCATATTATCCTATCTTGATATACATTTATTATTATTATAACAAGGTTCTCGTTCTCACTAATTTTAAATCTTCTGAAATTAATTTCCAAGCCTATATTTGTAAAATTTACTAATATTCTGTAAAAATCTTTAATTTCATTTCAATAATGAAGAATATTGTGTTCTTGATGATAGAAAATAGGTATTGTACTATGTATTATTTCCCAATAAAAATGTTTTCAAACACATGTTATTCTTTATCTCCATTTTCTATGAACGAATATCCATCAAATAAATTAATAATAAAGGTGATCTATGTACACGACACCGAACGATTTAAGAACAGTATTATATATAAAAATTGATTTTGATATGTATTCAAAAATTGACTCGATACATTACAATTTCACCTGATTAGAATTGAAAGGAGTGGCCTGTTTCTACGATGTATACCGGACGCGGCCGACTATACCCGAATACCCATCCCGCAACCCTCCCACATCCCCCCGCAGGTACGTACGAAATTTTTCATATTAAAATCACCTAACAATCTGTCTATACATTATTATAAGGACTTTGTTTAACATGCATTGTCATCAGAAATACACAAATTTTGAATGTTGGGAAGTTGGGCCTTTTCCTGATTTGTCGGTGCGTTAGCGGTGCGAGACCAAAATGCTCGGTATACGTGTTGCCGAAAGCTTACCGAGCGCCTATATTTCAATTAGCATTTCTTGATTGGATTGGTATGCGCGGGAGCGGTAAGTGATCATTTTTACCACATCTCGGTAGGAACATCAAGTAGCCGCTCGGTATTCGCATTGACTCTTGATACAAATGACTAAATAATGTACCTACTTATTTTTTTCTTGTTCCATATTTTGTAAATAAAATTCTAGCAATTCTTGAATACATTACTTATTTAGTTTAACCTAAGGCACTAGAATAATACCAGCCGCCCTAGACAATGTTTCATTTAGCTCAACAAAAAAACAAGATAACTCAATGTATGGAAGTGACAGTTGCCAGTCACGTGACATCTCAATTTGCAAAATATGGAACTTTATTCAAGAAACCGAACTGCTATTGAAATGATAACCTTAAAGGGAGGTGTACAATGGATCAAACATGATCACTGTGCGGGGGCGAAAGGTCCCACTCCTATCCAATAATAATAATAATCGTTTAACCCATTTAAAAGAACATTTACAAGACAATGATTAATATGAACACATATATAATTCCACAATTTATTTTATTTTTCTCCCGACAACCGTTTCGGCTTATAAGGCCATAATCAACTGTTGATTATGGCCTTATAAGCCGAAACGGTCGTCGGGAGAAAAATAAAATAAATTGTGGAATTATATATGTGTTCATATTAATCATTGTCATAATGGAATTCTACAAATTAGAAGCTGTCACAATCGAAAGATTGAAAAGTGCGAACATTTACAAGGTTTATTAAGTTTTTTTAAAGGTATACTTTTAAAAAAACTCAACACCTATTTTAAATGTATTGTTAAACTGTTTGTAAAATGTTTCCTTTGACATCCTATGTATGGATAAAAATTTATTATCATCCCGAGAAAGTTCTCTAGTGGAAAGTTAATATTTGTTTTTTAATACACGAATTTAGCTTCGTTTTTTTGTAATAGAAAATAAATATAACACGCCACATCTTCATCACTTGAAGATGACATTTTCTCGAGAGGACTGTTTTGCAGTACTGCACAATTTATGCCGAAAACAACAACAGATCCGTAACAGTGCAGGATCGTTTCAGTATACAGAGCATACTACGCCCCACCGCTGCGACAAATCACGAAAGGACCTTAAACTCAATCCCAAAATTCCAGTACAGACATATGAAGTAAAAGAAAAGGATGTAATGACAAAAAAAAAAACAAAATCATTGACTTGTGGCTCTTATGCACTCTTACCCCACGAAGCTTTGAATATTCTTATAAATAAAGAACTTACAGATACACAAGGTGCTTCACATATCTTAAGAGTATATTATTAAGGGTTGATACTTTTTTTAAATACTACTGTGTCCTTCAAATGTCCTTGGGCCTGAGTCAAGTTGAAAACGCTTAACGATGTCGCCAAACGCTATTTTTTTTGTATGGGATTTGACGTTTGTTGTAGAATTTTATTCTACTATAACAAACAACAAACGTCAAATCCCATACAAAAAAAATAGCGTTTGGCGATATCGTTAAGCGTTTTCGATTTGACTCAGGGGCCTAGTATTTCCCCTGATTCAAATAGAAAATGCTATTTGTTATCACCAGGCGCTATTTTTTTTTTGTAAGGGATTTGACGTTTGTTGCAGAATTTTTTTCTACAACGGACAACAAACATCAAATCCCATACAAAAAAAATAACAATTGACAATAACAAACAGTGTTTTCAATTTGACTCAGGGGTCTTACATTCCTAACCCAGAATAGTGACAGGAAAATTGTGTGAATGCTCAATTCTTGAATGACAATTGTTTGACTCACAATTTTTTAAAAAGTAATCATACAAAAACATATTAATCAGAAATTACAATTGTTTGATTTTTACGACGTCATGTTGGTAAAACTGTGAATGTAAAAGGTATAAACTATTGATCTCTATTCTATGTAACTATGTAATTATGTCTTTTTCTTTCAAACTTTTACTTATGCAGTTTTACTTATACAGTAAAAGCATCAAGGAATTTGATGCTTTTGCCTAACAGCATTTTCCTGTGGGATTAATGTTTACGGCTGCCCAAGTTATTCATCCAGTTACGTAGTATAGAGATCAATGGAGTAATAAGTGACATGGCGTCACGCAGTCAAAAAGATGTAAACATATCAAAAAATATGGAGCTGTGTGGTATCTAATATAACAATAAAGCAATGGGCTACTTGATCATTTTTTCTGCTCAAATCTTTAATAACAATACACCCGATTTATTTACTGGCTACAAATATGATAAAAGGAGGTAGCATAAAGACACAAAAATAGATTCAATTTGGTGAATTTGGTTTTCAAACAAATGTGAGTTAGAACAATTGTTATTCTGACAATTGTTTTCGAAAAAATGAACTATGTAAAATTGTGGATTCGAACTATTTGTTTTTCGAAGAAATTCACGTGACCATTTGGAATATATCTATAATCTCGTTGATATTCTTGGATATTTTCTACAAATTTTCTGTTGTGCCTTTCATAGTTTATCATCACGCCATTCCTTTCAGTCATAAATATTTTTTCTTTGAATGTTCCTTATTCATACATTCAATGTAGTAAAATTGAATACAATTCTTCTTCTAAAAGGTTAGATGGTGACATTCGGGTGTTTTTTTTAATTAAATACATGATTCAAAATAATGAGCTTTGTTGTACGAGGTCTAAAAGAATAATCTTATCAAATAATTCCTGATTGATATTTTCTTTCCGTTTTTCATGATTTTGAAAAACAATTCTTATATTTTATAATACTTCAGATGAATGGAATAAATGCGTTACTTTTGTTTATTCATGGAGGTAAACATATTGTATTTTTTTTTGAGAACTACATAACATGTACGATATTTACACTATACATTAATTAAATCACAAATAATTTTGCACATAGAATCTTTCATGTAAGGGACGTTGTTAAACATGGTAGACAAAAGTGATCAATTAATAGTAATGTATTCGTAAATTTTACCTTCTCTCTTGACTTTGTCATCCTGAGGTGGGTTGACTGGTGGTGTGATCTGACTCCAGGACCCTTGCTGCATCGACGGAGGCGGCGGTGGAATTGGAATGTTTAGATCGTGACCGAGGTCTAGGTGAGGTGGAGCTGCACCAGAAGGAGGTACAGAGAATCCCGAATAAGATGGTGCGTTGAATGCGTCGTAATTACCGGTCATACTATAAGGCATCGGCTAAAAATTAGAATATAAAAAATGTTAATAAAAATCACTTGACATTTTTATTATTTCTTGTGTTAATTATTATTAATTTACTGTGTTAATTATTTGAAAAATAAAAAGCTTTGTATAGTAATCGTCAAAAACGTCTTGAAAAATCAGATGGGTTATTTGCTTGGTTGGTTTGATCATGTGTGTGCAAACCATCCCCTTCCTGACCGAAGAATATTAAGATAACTAAAACTCTTCTACACTTAACTAAACCAGTTCCCTTAGAAAGCTAAGTTAAAATAACATCTAATAAGCGGTTACAGGGGATGAGTGCAAGTTTGAAAACTTTAACGTATGGCCGTATTTATAAACCATTCTCAGTTAATACTTAGCACACCGAAATGTACAGAATTTGTTATGCTAAGCATTGAGAAAAATTTGAGCACATTTTATAAATTCGGGCCTTAGTGTACTGAGAGAATGAAGTAAATTCGGGCCTTAGTGTACTGAGAGAATGAAGTAAATTCGGGCCTTAGTGTACTGAGAGAATGAAGTAAATTCAAAGTACCTATAAAAAGTTACAAAAGTTTTTAATTACTATTTTTATATTAATTAAAGTTTAAAAAGAAAAATGTGCAATTAATATTTTTTGTTGTCGAGGTTCAAATAAACTGGCTGAGTACATTGTAAATAATGAATTTTTAATGTCTGTTTTGTGTGGAACTTTTGTTTAATCAATACATTTGTTTGTTTATGACGACACAACAAGTAGACAGTTTAAAACAAGTGTGTAACTATGTGCATATCTATTCTTTATTTATGTCCATTTAAATCACAGGTTCCCAACTTTTTTGAGACCACCGCCCATTTAGTAAGAAAACCTGATGTAGGTATGATTTACTAGGGTACCTTCCACTCTACCTATTAACGGCAATATCAACTGTTTTCAGTATCCATTTATTTATTTAATTTGCATCTTATAATGCCGTTTAACATTTATATAATGCTGTTTTATATTTCGCTTATCAAATTTGTCCTTTTTACATTTAGAATAGTATGAAGGAATATCTTTATGAGCTACCAAGGTTTGGCCATAAAACCTATTGTTCACTGGTACCTTCAAACAAACCTTTCTAAATGAATGCTTTTTTTCCAAATGCAATTTTTTAGGTAGTTAAGACACTGATAATATCATTTTTATGTATTTTTGTATATATTTAATTTAAATCAATCTAGCTTGTAATTGATTTAAATTACAAATGTATCCTTTCGTTTTTAACTATCGCGAAAAAACGAGCTTTCCGGACCAGTTTGTATCTCCAGTATGAATCAACTAGCGAATCTTACTTGAATGATATTGCTTATTTTTTATTTCTGTTTGATTACTTCTATTTTCTTATTTTTCAAATCTATGTATATCTGTTGCTATTATATTGTATTATCTTATCGCTGCCAAATTTTAATTTCTATGAACATATTAATCACATAAACGTAATATCAAATACATTACATATATACACACATTACAACATCAACACCACAACCCATACTTACACAGGCGAACTTATGTTGAATTTGATTAGGCGTGCTGAAGGTGGACCTCTGACAAGCGTTTTCATTTATGTTATTCTTTTTAAATTTATTTCGATACATAAATTTATATTTACGTTCAAAAATGACTGAAACAATTAGTATTTACTATCAAAATGTCCGAGGCCTGCGAACTAAAACTCATGATTTTCTACAAAGTGTACTACTAAATGATTATGACATAATTTGTATTACAGAGTCATGGTTGATAGAAAGTATTACCGACGACGAGATATTTGACAAACGTTACAATGTGTACAGACGAGACCGAAACATTACCCTTAATAATAGTTGTAATCACAATAATAATGGCAAATTAACCGGAGGAGGAGTTGCTATAGCAGTCGATAGAAAATACACCGCAAAACTTGAAAAAACGTGGCTTTCTAATGCCGAGGATATTTGGATAAGTCTTAAACTACATCTCTCAAAAAAGCGAAATTTTTCAATTCATTTATGTTGCACCTATATACCGGGAGTTGGACCGAAACTATCGGCTTCAGATAGATTGGCACTCGTCGCAAACCATACTGATAATATTTGTAAAATGACTACACTATTCCCAGACGATATTTTTATCGTATTAGGAGATTATAATATGCCTAGCATAACCTGGGATTCTTCCTTATACGTGTCCCCACAACCAAATAATAATGATCAGTGTTCTTCCTTGTTCTGTAACTCTATATCGTTGTCGAATCTAACTCAATATAACAATATTACCAATCATAATGGACGAGTTCTTGATATAGTGTTGTCAAATTTACCCCTTACCGTTTCCAAATCTTGTCATTCTTTGGTAATTGAAGACCTGCATCATCCTTCCCTCTTAATAGATTTCCAAATCCCTTTTCCCAAGACCGCTTTGAAAAATCCTCAGACTATACGCTTATTCCATAAAGCCAACTACGACATTATCAACGACTTCTTGACAAAAACTAATTGGTCTTCAGTAATAAACACTTCTGACATTAACACAGCACTTGACAATTTTTATTGTATACTGACAAACACTATAGAAACCCATGTACCAAAAAGAACAAAGAAGTCTGACAAATACCCAGTGTGGTATACCTTACCACTGAAAAAAATTATTAAAGAAAAAATATACTACCACAACAAATGGAAACGTGACAGAAACCCTCTTGATTATCAGACGTTCTCTCTTCTGCGAAAAAGACAAAAGAAAACTGCTGATCTCATCTTCAAAAATTACATTAACTTGATTGAAAACGGAATACGACAAAACGTAAAAACTTTATGGAATTATGTAAAATCATTCAAAAAGACACCAGACATTCCTGAGACCATGTTCTTCGGCAATGCCACCTCATCTAATGGAGTAGGCATAGCCAATCTTTTTTCCGACTTCTTCAGCTCAGTGTACATCACACCTAATAGTGTCACTAACGAAAACAACAGCATCGATAACCCTTATCTTATTAATTCCATCTCCATCGACTATAACAGTACGCTAAAATATCTTCTTAACATAGATATATCAAAGGGTGCAGGAAACGATAATATTCCTGGAGTTTTTTTGAAAAAATGCGCTCGGGTCCTGGCACACCCGTTGTGTTATATATTCAAATTGTCACTTATTAACGGCACATTCCCTGAAATATGGAAAACCGCTCTTGTTCATCCCATACTGAAAAACGGTGATAAACACGATGTCACTAACTATAGGCCCATCTCCAAACTCCCAATTATCAGCAAAGTGTTTGAAAAAATAGTGTATGATCAGGTTTATAGTAAAATATCTTCATATATCACCACTGATCAACACGGTTTTATGAGAAAACGTTCTACTACCACTAATTTAGCCCAATTTACTAGTTATCTTCATGATAAAATGGATCAGAGACTGCAAATAGATGCTATATATACTGACTATGCCAAAGCATTTGACCGCGTAAATCACCCAACTCTCTTGCAAAAATTGTCATTGATAGGTATACATGGTGACCTATTTAGGTGGCTTAAATCATATATTGATAATAGACACCAAATAACCTCGGTTAACGGACATTCTTCTAAATGTATTAGCGTGACATCTGGAGTCCCCCAGGGATCTCATTTAGGTCCCCTTCTCTTTAATATTTATATAAATGACATCGGAAAATGCTTTTACAGTAGTCAAGTATTATTATTTGCCGATGACATGAAAATTTTCAAAACAATCTCAAATTGCTCTGATTGTGCCGATCTACAGAAGGATTTGGAACGTTTATCCGTTTATTGCAATGAAAATTATCTTTCCTTAAATATATCTAAGTGTTTTTCTATATCTTTCACTAGGAAGATAAAAGTTGTAAAATACAATTATAAACTGAACAATGTAGTTTTACCGACGAAAACAGACTGCAAAGATCTTGGCGTACACCTTGATTCAAAACTTCTCTTCGACAAACATATTGAAATTATAGTAAACAAATCTTATAAAATGTTAGGCTTTATATTTAGAATCAGTAAATACTTTAAAAACCCCAATACATTAAAACAATTATATTGCTCTCTTGTCAGAGGTCAACTTGAGTACGCATCAACTATATGGAATCCCCAGTACAAGGTTTACATTCACTCGTTGGATCAAATTCAGAATAAATTCATTAAATATTCAAACTACCGTTGTAACAATACTTACCAACCTACTATACTAACTTCTTTGACCACGCGACGCACAATTTCAGACCTTATGTTCCTTCACAGTATACTAAATGGAAACATAGAATGCCATGAAATTCTTACCAATATCAAATTTAATACATCTACTCGCCGGACAAGACATACGTCACTTTTCTTCTCCAATATTTGTAAAACAAATGCTTCCAAAAACGCTCCGATTAACAGAATGATAAACTTATTTAACTCTTATGAAAAGCATGCCGACTTAGACATATTTTTTGATTCACATATAACCTTCAAAAATAAACTTATATCTAACATCGTGACATTATAACAATTATTTACTGATTAATTTTATTTTTCCCAACCACCCTCAGCAATATATTATCTTATTCTTCTCAACTCATGAATCTGTCAATATATGTTCGTCTATCATGTATACACATGCACACCCTCTCTCTCACACACACATACGCACCCACACACTCACACTCTTTCTAGATATCTCTTTCACACACACATGTATTACTCTTCTCTCATACGCGCACCACACTAATTCACACTTTTTTGATGTATTATTTTGATATTAGGTATAGTACGTAAGAGGTACATGTTATTTCTGTATTTTTATTTATTTAATTTTAATAATTGTATGCATGTACTGTGTGCTGTCCTTTGTAAAATAAAATAAAAATAAAATACTTTGTCATTGCGCCATAGAAAAACCCCTCACTGATAAAAGGACAACAGAGTTCGACGCTGGAAACATACGCCATTACGACATACATAGTTCATAATAACCCTTTTGTAATGAGAAATGGAATGTCGCGTCGTGAATATAGCTTTAAATTCATTGCATACCTATTACTTTTGTTTGTTTCTGTGTCCAGTATGGCGGTGTGAACAAATCTATTGACATCTGTATTATGCATCTAGAGAATATACCACACTCAAGTTGTGTAAGCTTTCAATAGATGGCGGTGTGAACAAATCTATTGACATCTGTATTATGCATCTAGAGAATATACCACACTCAAGTTGTGTAAGCTTTCAATAGATGGCGGTGTGAACAAATCTATTGACATCTGTATTATGCATCTAGAGAATATACCACACTCAAGTTGTGTAAGCTTTCAATAGATGGCGGTGTGAACAAATCTATTGACATCTGTATTATGCATCTAGAGAATATACCACACTCAAGTTGTGTAAGCTTTCAATAGATGGCGGTGTGAACAAATCTATTGACATCTGTATTATGCATCTAGAGAATATACCACACTCAAGTTGTGTAAGCTTTCAATAGATGGCGGTGTGAACAAATCTATTGACATCTGTATTATGCATCTAGAGAATATACCACACTCAAGTTGTGTAAGCTTTCAATAGATGGCGGTGTGAACAAATCTATTGACATCTGTATTATGCATCTAGAGAATATACCACACTCAAGTTGTGTAAGCTTTCAATAGATGGCGGTGTGAACAAATCTATTGACATCTGTATTATGCATCTAGAGAATATACCACACTCAAGTTGTGTAAGCTTTCAATAGATGGCGGTGTGAACAAATCTATTGACATCTGTATTATGCATCTAGAGAATATACCACACTCAAGTTGTGTAAGCTTTCAATAGATGGCGGTGTGAACAAATCTATTGACATCTGTATTATGCATCTAGAGAATATACCACACTCAAGTTGTGTAAGCTTTCAATAGATGGCGGTGTGAACAAATCTATTGACATCTGTATTATGCATCTAGAGAATATACCACACTCAAGTTGTGTAAGCTTTCAATAGATGGCGGTGTGAACAAATCTATTGACATCTGTATTATGCATCTAGAGAATATACCACACTCAAGTTGTGTAAGCTTTCAATAGATGGCGGTGTGAACAAATCTATTGACATCTGTATTATGCATCTAGAGAATATACCACACTCAAGTTGTGTAAGCTTTCAATAGATGGCGGTGTGAACAAATCTATTGACATCTGTATTATGCATCTAGAGAATATACCACACTCAAGTTGTGTAAGCTTTCAATAGATGGCGGTGTGAACAAATCTATTGACATCTGTATTATGCATCTAGAGAATATACCACACTCAAATTTATGAAAAAAATAGATAAAATACATAAAATGAGGTCTATATAAAATGCGGTCTACATCGAAGGCGGCCTGTGACAGAACAGCATTTGTCCGGGTCCACTAGTATTTTAATAAAAATATATTGTAATGTAAGTAATTGGATCTTCGATCCTCTGGAGAATGCCGCTCGTGAAGTGGGGCTAAGCATAAACCAAGATAAACCAAGTTTAGGACACAAAGTAGAAGCCCAAGAGAAACAAGAGGTAGTGTGACGTTCAAGGATGTCTACTCCTTTGAAAAAGTGGACAAATTCACATAAAATTCATATTCCTCGGCTCAACCATAACAGAATGTTATGAAGAACCAGTGGAAATCAGAAAGAGAATCTCAGCTGCAAATAGGAAATATTTCTCTCTGCTGCCAGTGTTTAAATCTCGAGACGTCCATAGGAAAACAAAATTAACGCTGTACAAGACAATTGTCAGAATGGTACTGGCATATGGATACGAGGCAATGACACTGTCAGTAAAAGCAGCTGAGTCCCTGGACACATTCGAGCGGAAGGTGCTTCGTCGAATATGTGGGCCCGTGAGGGACGGCGATGAATGGCGCAATGATGAATTGTACAGCATTTACCAGGCCCCTAGTATCTCAACCCATATGAGGCTCTCGAGATTGATATGGGTTGGACACGTGCATAGAATGCCAAACTCACAGGTACCCAAGAGGGTGATGATGGGGCATCCGGGGGAAAAGAGGAGGATAGGAAGACCAAGACTGAGATGGGAAGACGAAGTAACCAAAGATGCGAACCAGCTTCTCCAAGTGACCGGACGGAGAACAGTGGCTGAGGACAGGGATAGTTGGAGGCGAAAGTTGGAGGAGGCCAAAGCCCGATTTGGGCTGTAGTGCCATTGAAGAAGAAGAAGTAATTGGGTATTGACATTATTTTTCTGTACACAAAGTAACATTTAGGGTAGCTGAGCAGTGGATAATATTGATAGAATTTTAAAAGGCAACAATTCCGAAAATCCTAATGGATAAAACAAGTTTCTTGATTATTTAAAGAAAACAACATAGTTTATTATTAGAAGGAAAAAAGAATTGCCATTTTCCACTTGTTGCTCTTTAAAACTCGGGTATCAAAGCCTTTCACGCTATTACAGAACACCATCATCCTTTCACGCTATTACAGAACACCATCATCCTTTCACGCTATTACAGAACACCATCATCCCTTGCGGCATATTATCGCTTAGCGCGCGATGTTACTGTGAACCCAGATGATTGATACCGGCACTCGGAACATCGCAGATCCAGAGGCCATTCTGGCTAAATTCCTCAGGTATAGGCTGAAAAAGCTGCTGTGATATCTTCCCAACTCTAACAAGGTATAATTGTGAAACAGACTATGTTGCGAGCAATATGTGTTGATTTTTAAATATACAGTTTTTTGTTTTCGTTGTAATAGACAATTTTTATTCTTTTCTATGTACCTACTTCGTTTGCATATAACCATGGCCATGCATTCATTTTAGTGTTTTTTTACTTATTTGTCAACCATATTCTGCAGCTATGGTTTTCATTTAATCCATTTGTATTTGATATTCTTTCATGCTACGGCAGTGTGATGACGTGATAGCGATATTTCAGACCTTTTTATATTTACAATTTAACATAAATGAAACAAATACATAATCATTTTCATACACTGCTTTGAATAAACAAAATAATTGTGATATAGATGAATGGAGTGCAAGTCCTAGCTAGTCCAGTGTATAATTGCTGTGAAACTGATCCATCTAATATGATGGAGGCCGGAACTGTTATTGTAATTCAATTTTGTAAAAACCTTGATGTAAACACCTTTATTTATTTAAAAATTGACATATTTTCACTTTATTTTAAATTTTTCAATTTGTAATAAGAATTCGAAAACATCGTTTTACTTAAATTTTATTTATATAAGTAAGTTATAGGTTATTTGTTATGAAATCTAAAAAATGCTCACCTCATTCGAAAATGTTGGAGCAGGCGGTGCTTGTGGCGTTGATACAAAGCCGTGAGGAGGTTGGTTGAATGAACTCTCCCAATTATCAAAATCATCCCTTTTACTTGATACATCTGTCGTAAACTCGCGAGGATCTGGGCTAAAGTCTCTCTTTCTTCTTCTAGGTTCCCTATCGCTTCGATCCATTCTATACTCATCACTTCTGGGAGAATATTTAGGACTGCTCCTATTTCTTCCGGGATCGGGAGATCTGCGGTTATATCTAGAACTTTTAGGTTTATCGTACTCTCTTCTAGGTTCTGGCTCAGCTACAAGGAAACCAAATTTATCGTAATGTCTTTTGGAGTTATTCAAATTATTGACGAACGACATGGTGCTTAATCACAGAATCGATTTACAAATGCACAATAAATACGGTTCGAAAGGCGATAAAAATGAAATACACTTTTAACAAAACTCAAAATGAATGCCCATGTTTGATGTGTTCACTTTCACGGTTCGAGTCAGTAACACTAAAAATAACATAAATTTTCTGGTAAATGTAAAATATTACATTTATAACGCCATTTCATATTATTATAGTGAATAAAGATAAACGTTAAGCACAATCCAAACTGATCCAAACACAAAATGGTATCAATTTATCAATGGTAAATTATATATCAATATTCTCAACACGGCGAAAGACGGAAAAAAGGAATGTGGAAACAGAGCGTAAATGTTAACAGTAAAAAATAAATTTCCCAAAAAATAATAATAAATAAAGGTGCTATCATTTATTTAATTTTCAGTTTTGTTAACTTTTAATTATTTTGAAAATTATGTAAATTTTGTTAGTTATAATAGCGATCAATACTTCAAGGTTATCAAAAATCAATATGTGAAACATTTTTTTTTTATTTATCGTATGGGAAATAATATATTATATTTCAAAGTTCAGACGCAAATAATAGAAATTAGCACAAATAGTGAAACAAAAAACAAGTGTTTAATAACTTTTGTCGTTTAGAATATACATATTATTATGTATTCGGTAGGTATGTATTTGTTTTTTCGTTAAAAAAAATAGATGGCAATGCATTATAATTTTTGAACCTTATTTTGTCTTCTTTGGTTTCAATCTTGGGGATTGGTTGGCAGCAAAGCAATGCATTTCTTTTTCTATTCCGCTCGGTCTTCAGCGATTTTATTCAACTGTGTGTAGGATGTATATTTCACGTCTTCGCACACTCCCGGCAGGGACGTTCTCTGCAAGTTGTTTCCTAATATCGAAACATGATTTTATTCATTGATCATAATGGAATTTTTCATTTAAAAAGCACAAATATTATGCTCTTTATGAAAAAATAATAAAAAAGTACAATAATTAATAAGTGAGGATTTGATCTCAATTTCTTTTATTAAATTTTAATCCAATACATAATTTATAATCCAATCGTTCAACTACTATCCTTCTTCATGAGGTTATTTGAATTCAGAATTTTTAAGTGTTTATCTAAAAATAATATTAGGTATTTTATTTCCACGAAGTTCATTTATAACCACTCAGTTAAATTTTAGTATGAAAATATTTATTTGATGTAGGGATATTACTTTGTTAATAGCAACTTCAATATGATTAATTTTAGCTGTCATTTTGACAATTTTCTAAGATTGTTTTTGTTTTTTTTTGCATGGTCATTTGTCTTTGCGATTTCGAGGTGATATTTTAATAGTTTTATTACAATATAATATTTTGTACTTTATTATAAGTACATAAATCAAAATGGATAATAATTCACTAAACAGCCATTCAAATGACGTGACGGACAGGCAAGAATGTTCAGTGCAAATTAAGGCACCAAAGAAAGTAATTCATTTTTCTGATGGCGTCATCGAGGAATTTAGCGAAGACGAGACCGATAATCCACCAACCAAAGAAACGGAAGTCATCGATACGGTATTTTTGTTTTAATAACAATTCTTTTACTTTCATTTTCAGCCTTGAATTACACTTAGGTATAATTTATGCTTGTGTACATAATTATACATACCATCACGCCGTATCCCTACTTGGGGTCGGCAGAGAGGACCGAACGCCAGACACTTCTATCTTGACATACATGTTTTGCCTCATTTACATCCATGTATCGCGTCATACATGCTCTCCTATTATTCTGACTTCGTATATTATCATCTTTCAAAATCTCATTTATATGATCATGCCAACTCTTTCTCGGGCGGCCACGACCTCTCATTCCACTCTTTTCACTCTTTTTTTTTACATAATTATAAATGTAATGTATAGTTATAATTTATGTTAGGGTAATATAGACTATTAACCTCTAAGTGAGTATGGCCTGGTATGGCCGTACCCGTACGGCTGGAAATGTCATTGCAAATTGGAGTATGGCTGTACCGGTACGGCTAGAGAAATGATGTGAAGATTTTTTTTTAACTAGAGTACAAATATTTTTGACACCGCAACCAATAGTTGAAGACATCTGAAATAATCAGACGATATTTCAATATAAACTTTGAAAAACGGAAAGTTTTTAATTTTTTTTCACCCGATTATTGTGTCAGAAGTCGTCAAACGTAATACTTTTTAAAATAACTCACTCCGTATAGGTAGGTACATCATACCAAAACTCACTCTCATAGAGGTTAAGATGACATTGAATTTAACGTTATGAAAACGAGGTTTTTTGAAAAATATGTTGAACTATATATCGAAAATATACCTAAATGAAAAATTAAAATGCATTCTCAAGGTATTCATTCTCAAAAATAAAACTTAGATGAAAAGTTGATTATGGGGGGTTTTAGGCGTTATTATAAAGATTAGTTATATTTTTTTTAGAAATCCTTGGGGTGGATTCCTTGGATGAAGTATTACGCGTGGAGCAGTGGCAACAAAGCGTTAGAGTACTGCGATTATGTCGGTGAAGGTTTTGCCAGCTTTCTGGGTATCACCACTCCAAAGTATCAACTTGAAATCGATGAACATATGAGGCTGCAGGCTGCTGAACAAAAGTTGAAAGATGAATCTGCTGGTTGGAATAGTAATGGTGAAGTACCGTTGGTTGTAACTCAACCAATTGTACCACATGATGTTAACAGAACGGAGAATCTTGCATCGCAGTAAATAACAAATAATCAATATTTTAATGATCTTTTTGTTACTTATAATGTTACTAGTCAAAATATGTTCAATATATTTGAAATATAAATCCAAATAATCTGTAGTCTTCAATTTATTGATTGTGACAGCTTCCAATTTGTAGAATTTCATAATTTATGGCAAATACAAATTCATATTTTCTACAATATTTATCATTATTTTTCCAACCTGTTGAATGAGCCTTATGAGCTGAAACAGTTGTCGGAAGGGTAATAAAAAATATTTTAGTAATTATAATTATATTTTTGGTACAGATGGGTCGATGGCAGAGCGGTTAGCGCACTGGGCTAGTAATCCAGTGGTCGCGAGTTTGAATCCTGCCTCGACCGATTTCGTTCACCTGTAGCACAAGAGTTTATGCTTATTTTAGGGAACGTAGGAATATGTACTTGTTCAACAAGGACATATTCATTTTTAAAAAAAAAAATATTTTCAATAAATTCCAAACAATCTTGTTATAATCAGGATTTATAATATTTTATATTTTTTTTATTGTTTCTTGGGCAAAACAGGTAAAAATATGATGCCGACGCCTATAATAGTGTTCACCAATGGGTTGACTACAATTTTTACATTGGAAATATACTAACACATTGAAGATACATTGAATTTTTTTTCGCTTTTTAGGAATTAGATCATTTGCTCCAATCAAAATTACCTATATATTTTTATTACCATTTTCTAGGTTTTTAGTTTTTAATAGTTACAAAAATATTAGTATCTTATTAGTTATAATACATCATGTTTATGACAAACAATAAGCAGTATGATTAATTTTGACACAATACGAATAATGAAATAGCATTGGACGCGGCTTAGTGAGGTATTTGTATGCTTGTGTATTACATCAATCAGTCATAATTTATATCTGATGACAGAGTATATAATATTAGCATGTATTAAAGATTAAAACTAACTTATATTTGTTTTTGCATAACAATTGCAATAGGTTAGTAATATAAAAATGTGTTTTTTGATAACACTAAAGTAGACAAAACATTCGTAAGTTAAAGCTGTTTGCCTGGATTCACTTGCATTTCTGCAAAGCAATTTGATAAGTTTGGTCTATAATACATATAGTTTTACCAGTTGTGGAAGTCTGAAAAGAATATATTGTGAGAATAATAAAAGTCTCCATATCTTTAAAATAAATGTTTTTGTTTCCGTCCTTGCATTATTTCTTCTTTGTTGTTACAATTATTGTACTCTGTATAATGTGTCTAATTGTTTTGATGTGAATTGCATGGGTACAATTTTTTTTGATAAGAAATTCTGTAATCATTTAGTTTTTATTACTTACTATGTATTATGACTTTCATGCCTTGGTATCATAAATTATTTCCAAATATATTTAATTGTTATTAGTATAAAACATTGTGTTGTATTTGATTTAGTTAATTTGTCTCTGTATTAAATATTGTGTTTTTTATATGTGTTATCATGTTGTATTTTGTATTGTAAATCTTGCAGTATTATTGGAGACAGATTTAATGTGATAATATCTTTTATGCAATGTATTTGTATATAAATTTTGCATAATTGAATGATTGTTGTCATGTTTACATTGTATAAAGATGTTGACTTATGTTACTGAGGTACCATAATCAAATAATTATGAGCTGGTTTCCAATTTATTTTTTCTAACAGACAAAATGCATTTAAACTTAAATTGAATCTGGTTTACTCATTTTTCATTAGTGCCACTTGTTTTTTTTAAATTCATAACATATGTGTCTTATTTGAGGTTGGCATCTTCAGGTAACATAAATGTGACATTGAATTTTTTATCACATATGTAATCAGGCAATTTTTTATATCAATTGTTAATTATTCTTTAACAACTATGTTAACACATCTATTACTGACATGGCTAGAAATGGTTATACTTAATTTCTACCCATGAGGTGGCAGTTTTTTTTTTATTTCCTGAATAATCTTTGCTTCTTCCTGTCTAAGTTTAGGTCGGCCCTCCCAGAACCGATGAAGTCGACCTAAAGATCTTTTTGAATCTTCCGATACCAAGTTATGGTCTTGGAGTTTAAATTTCAAAAACTTCTACTATTTCGAAATATCCTTGATATTAACCTTAATTAAACCTGAGTATTTAATTAATATTATTTATTTATTGTATAAGGGAATAGTATAATCTAGGTAAGTACATATGTTGTATTATTATTTACTTATCTTGTACACTGATATTAAGGAGTAAACTGATGTGTTTGATTTATTTTGTCTGTGGAGTAATATATAACTCGTGAATGGTGATAATGAATAATAATTATGGACTGAGAATGTGCATTATTTAGCTATTTTTTTAAATATTGTCTCTTTGCTTCATCACTTTGTAATTAATTTACATATGTTTCAGAAAAACTTAATTTAAATCTTTAATGTAATTTTATCCTCTAATACCTTAAAAATACATATTACTTTATTAACCTCATTTGTATACTTTTAATGTAGCACACTGAAAATTTTTATTTTTAGTTACATCCATAATACACAGTAATATATTATCGGAAGAATTAATTAAAATTTATTTTTACACATGATAAAATAAATAGGTTGATAAATAAATACATTAGTGTAATATTTTATATTTATTTTTGTAAATTTGTATTATATTTACAAATTATTATTGTCTATAAATAACACAATAATATAATATGTTTAAAAATATTTTATTGTTTTATTTCCTTTGGAAGGTTGGCTTTCATGGTTCATTTTGTTTAATTTCTAAATGGGATTTCACATTTTTTTTTGAAATTTTAGATTGGCTTCCGAAAATCGCCATTTAAAACATTAGCAAAATTATGCTATTATTTGACGGAACTTGGTAAAACATATTTTTATGTTTATTAGACTTGGTCTTCAAAGTTGAAAACTACATATATATATGTATGAATAATTTTATAGTGAAGGGTCCTTTTTTATCAATCGCCTGATTTTCAGCAACAAGTGTATGTTACATAATTTATTTGTTAACAGAAATCCAACCCAAGTTCATAAACCGTAAATATTACAGTAAATAATATTTGCATCTCTTTCAGACACATCTTATATTATACTTTTGAAATTGCATTGAAATTAATGGGGCTATTTTTCTCAAACATAAAATGTTCAGATATTATTTTTTTTTGTGCCATCTCCCAACGAAAGTTTGTCGATTTCCAATGGAGAAGATTCTTCCAAACCAAATTAAATGTTTCCTTGTATTTGACAAACATGAAAATCCGGCTGTGATACATAAATATTTTACATATTTTTTTGTATATACGCCTGTTTTGCAGCAATCGTCATAACTTAAATCACAATGTTCTCGAAGTTTTTTTAGATGATGCTGATTTAAGTTATCATAATAGCACAGCTTTCTATGTTTTCAGAATATGATTGGTTTATTCATATTTTTACCCTCCACTCTATGGAATAGTGGAGAGTCAAGATTTCACAATTTTTAAGCGTATTTTTTTTACATCAATTTCTCAACGGGTATCATGTAGAGAGTGCACACTATGAGTTAGACTTAGAGCTGATTAGTTTCCATAGATATCCGTTAATTTCTTCTCTATGATTTCATCTGTCCAAATTTTCAAAATGCTCTCACGGTCTGGAAAATCGAGGTATTTTTATACTGTTTGAAATTGTGATACAATAAAAATACACTCATCAAAAATGTAAGGATGTCGAAATTTAAAGAAAAAAAATCTATGGTCTGCCATATCAATGTGAAATGAATTTCATATTTGTATAAAAATGTATATAACAGAAGTAAAATAGCTTCTGTAGGGGAAAATTGAGTGATCAACTTCATATTGATATTGTGTCTCTATAGAGAAGTGTATGTTTTTACTCTCCACTTCTATCTTCCTCAAGGGGTAGGCAGTGACAACCGAACACCACATTCTTCTATCTTGACACATACATCGCCTCATCAACATTGATACACTGTCTCATACATGCTCATCTTTGCTAGTAATGCAATTTTATTTAAAATTTCTTAACAGGTATCATTTAGAAAATGCATACAATGATTTCCGTGACAATGTTTTTATGTGTATGGTGTATTGTGAAAACTGTTGTCCTCTGGGAATCTTTTGTTTAAGAATCTAATAGAAATGTACTTCATAAAAATTCATTTAAAGATTGTCGACCTTTCAAGAAGAAAAAATGAACAATTACTATGGTGTGGAGAGTTAAGTGATGGCTACAACCTACTCGTTTATTATAAATTTTGATGAGATGATGTAATAAAGATTTTATTCACACGAAAACAATAGTATTTGTACTACTGTTTTTCCATGTTTATGATTTTTCCTCTTTGTTGAGAGATTGTATGAATATGTACATGTACATACTACCTCATATCATATGACTTTCCTCTTATTTAGGATCCCCCGGGCAATATGAACAAATAGAACTATAAAAGGGTTTCAATTATCGAATATTTTTATTATTGCATATGCGCAAACATTGGATTTTTTTCCCTGTCGGGAGTCAAAGATATTTTTTAACAGATTTTTAATTAACTCAATAGAGACGAAGTTGGAATATTTATTGTAGGAGAACCGGGAAATCAAGGCACCTACAGGGCTTACGACCTGTCATCGGCTGGTTTACGTGATCACTTTATGCGCTTGCGCAACGTTCACCAATTATGCCTTTTAATGAGATCCCTATCAATTCAATTTTGAAAGTTCTATATATTGTAATACTGAAATTCTTTTCGCTTCAAAATAAGGAATTTTTACTACAGCCATCTATGGGTGAAATTATGAACAACAATCTTATTATTTTTATTTATTTTGTTGGAACGCCATCTATTGAGAGAATTGGTTTTTTGTAAATAATGAAAGCTACAATTCTTATATCTGAGGTGACAATGCATTTTTCGCATAGAAGTCACCCCTGAATAGATGGCGTTCCAACAAAATAAATAAAAATAGTAAGATTTTTGTTCATAATTTCACCCATAGATGGCTGTAGTAAAAATTCCTTATTTTCAAGCGAAAAGAATTTCAGTATTACAATATATAGAACTTTCAAAATTGAATTGATAGGGATCTCATTAAAAGGCATAATTGGTGAACGTTGCGCAAGCGCATAAAGTGATCACGTAAACCAGCCGATGACAGGTCGTAAGCCCTGTAGGTGCCTATATTTCCCGTTTCTCCTACAATAAATATTCCAACTTCGTCTCTATTGAGATAATTAAAAATCTGTTAAAAAATATCTTTGACTCCCGACAGGGAAAAAAATCCAATGTTTGCGCATATGCAATAATAAAAATATTCGATTACTTACACATTGGTACAAGTAGGTAAATAAGACAAAAATGACCTTATAAGTCTGGCGCAATTCAGGGGTGACTTCTATGCGAAAAATGCATTGTCACCTCAGATATAAGAATTGTAGCTTTCATTATTTACAAAAAACCAATTCTCTCAATAGATGGCGTTCCAACAAAATAAATAAAAATAATAAGATTGTTGTTCATAATTTCACCCATAGATGGCTGTAGTAAAAATTCCTTATTTTCAAGCGAAAAGAATTTCAGTATTACAATATATAGAACTTTCAAAATTGAATTGATAGGGATCTCATTAAAAGGCATAATTGGTGAACGTTGCGCAAGCGCATAAAGTGATCACGTAAACCAGCCGATGACAGGTCGTAAGCCCTGTAGGTGCCTTGATTTCCCGGTTCTCCTACAATAAATATTCCAACTTCGTCTCTATTGAGATAATTAAAAATCTGTTAAAAAAGTTTCAATTATAATTCATGGCGTCAAAATGGGAAGACTGCAATTTTGTATCATATTTTTTTTTTTTTTTTTTTTTTTTTTATTTTTTTTTTTTTAAATAAAAAATGAATATGTCCTTGTTAAACAAGTACATATACATCTTCCTACGTTCCCTAAAATAAGCAAATAAATGCTTGTGCTTAGGTGAACGAAATCGGTCGAGGCAGGATTCGAACTCGCGACCACTGGATTACTAGCCCAGCGCGCTAACCGCTCTGCCATCGACCCATCTATACTTAGATAATATAAATAATAAAATAAATTAAAATTTATTGAGACGAAAAGAAGTCTACATACAAAAACATGGACATATAAAAAACAAATATAAAGAAAAACAACCTTTCCGACTCATGCTGACCATGCTCAGCTATGTTGCAGGAAGACAAGCCCCCCAGCAGCTGATTTTCAGCATGATTCTATTTATTATGTACTAGCTTTTATGTCCCGCCGTTGGCCAAGAATGTAAAATTGTGAAAGAAAAAGCAATCGTTTTTATAATATTGTCACCCAATTATTTTGCAATATCAGACTATGAAAAGTGGTTTGAAATTTGATTGAGTTTAAGTATTGTAAAATGTTCAAGTGATGGCCACAACCCATTCTTTTTTATATATTGCTATAAAGTGTGAATGAAGTATAATATTTATACAATTTCTGCTCGCATGTACTATGCGTAATGGTTTTAAATATGACTGTTTATCAACGTTGTAAAGAGATTGGTTTGGCCACAACCCCCATTTTTAAATATTATCATCGAAAACAAATTGTAATGTGTACCTATTGAAAATTTAGTAATTTTGGATATTGGGATGTGGTTAAAATTTGATTAAACAAATGTACTGAAAAGATCTAGTATTGGTCACATCCCATTCGTTTTTATATTTTTTCATCAAGTGTGCATTATATTTTTGCTCAATTTGACTGAAAGTCTTCATTAACGAAGAAGAAGAAGACTTGAACTATAGTTAATAGTTTTTAATTTGAATATAAATGTTGTGAAGAGTTCAGTAATGGCCACAACCCCCATTCTTTAAATATTAGGTGTTGAAAATTATTCAAAATAGGATGATATAAATGGTTTAAATTTAATTAAACAAAAGTATTGAAAAGATTCTAGTGAAGGTTATATCGTCACATCCCATATCCCATTCATTTCATATGTATTTTCATCAAGTGTGCATATCGTTAATAATATTTCTGCACAATAGACTATTAGACTTAAAACTAACCCAAAAGACTAAATAAAAAAGAGAAAAATAAGTATAAGACTATAAGAAATAGTTTGTATAAAAAACTATTCCAATGGTCTACATAAAATAAGTAAAAATACATATACCTAATAGAAGAATTAGACTATTGGAAATAGATTGTATAAAAGCTCACCCAAAGGTCTACAAAAAAGAAGAAGAAGAATATTTAGACTATTGGAAATAGTTTGTATAAATACTGACCAAAAGGTCTACATAAAAGAAAATGAATAAGACTATTGGAAATAGTTTGTATTAAAACTCTCCCAAAAGTCTACATACTTAAATGAAGAAGAATAATAATTAGACTAAAGGAAATAATTTTTATAAAAAAATGACCCAAAGAATTAGACTCCAAGACCCGCCGCTTCAGGCCCTTCAGTACCTCCCGTCCCTTTAATCCCTCATTACGTCCCTTCCCATCAGGCCCTTCAGTACCTTCCGTCCCTTCAGGCAGTTTTATACCTCCCGTCCCTTCAGGCCCTTTAGTGCCTCCCTTCCCTTCATTACATCCCGTCCCATCAGTCGGTTAAGAAAAGTTTAAATCCAGAAACCATCCTGGAAGAACCGCGGAGAGATGAAAGAACCTTCTTATCCCAGGATGCTCTACTTAATAGGTAAAATGACTAAATACACGAAGAAGAAGAAAAAAGTTTAAACCCAGATACCTGCGAAGAGATGGAAGGACAGTTGGACCTTCTTCTCCCAGGATTCTCCAACTTCATAGGTAAAATGAGCAAAAATACACGATGAAGAAGAAGAAGAAATAAGTTTAAATCCAGATACCTGCGAAGAGATGGAAGGAAAATTGGACATTCTTCTCCCAGGTTAGTCCACCTTCAAAGGTAAAATGACCAAATAGACGATGAAGAAGAAGAAGAAAAAAGTTTAAATCCAGAAACCTGCGAAGAGATGGAAGGAAAATTGGACCTTCATCTCCCAGGATAGTTCATCTTCATAGGTAAGATGACCAAGTACACGTTGAAGAAAAAGAAGAAAAAAGTTTATATGCAGAACTCGTCCTGGAAGACCTGTGAAGAGATGGAGGGACAGTCGGACCTTCTTTTCCCAGGATACTCCCCCTTCATAGGTAAAACGACCAAATACACGAAGAAGAAGAAGAATAAGAAAAAAGTTTAAATCCAAAAACCATCCTGGGCATACGCTCGACAATTCACCAAAGTTTCATTATAATCGGACAAACGGTTGATAAATAAATAAATAAAATAATTTTCCTATAGGAAATCAGTATAGGTATATTATTGTTGATTTGTAAGTAAATAGTATTAGGTAGGTACCTACCTACAACAACCTTCTAAATAAATTCGATTCCTAACAAATGGAAAAAAATGGCCATGGAAACGATTCGAACACGTAAGTAATATCGAATGGTTCGGATACATTTTTTGAATATGTAGGTACCTACATTGGTTTGTTCGATGCCATAAAAATGAAAATTGTCAGAAAAATCAAATATTATTTACAAATTATGCAATTTTATTATGCCTATATCTTTACTAATAAATAACACATTTTTACAATATATGTCTTAAAACTTGCCGTAATGTCTTGTGTTTCATTTTATTATTTCATAATTACATTTATTTCAAAGGTTTATTATTTTCAAGAACATATTCATTCGGTTGGAAAATGAAATATTGTATGAAAAGATATTAAAATGGCGGCGTTTATGTACAAAAGGCTTACTTTAAAAATAAGTTAAACATTATAATTATACCAAATATTCACCATGTTTTTCACTTAAACGCTAAGTTATACTTCAAAATATATTTTTTTTGTGTAAATACCTACTTCTAACTTTTAAACTAACAGATATTTGCGTGCAAAATGTACACTTTTTTGACAGATATGACTTGGAAAATTTTGAAAAAAATAATTATTTAAATATTTTTAAAATTCAGCATTTTTATCGCATTCTTTTTAGCGTGACACTGCATCAGGTATACTGGTACATGTTCGCACTTAAATTAGATTTTTAGATGCTCTTGGTTTTTCAGAAGGCGTGAGACAAACACACACACACACACACATACACACACACACACACACACACACACACATACACTAACATTTTGATTGCTTTATTACTTTAGATTATTATATAATACGAGGTCTACTTTATTTATATGCAGATAAATATAAATACAAAAAAATACAAAAAATGCTCCAAAAATACATATATATAAATATTCACAAATACCTACATAAATATACATACACGCACATACATACATATATAGGTACACATATTTATTTATACACACCCACACACATAAATACACATAAATTCTTACTTAATAGAATATTTGAAAGTTTACATATGAAATTGTGACTTGTATTTAGATTTTTTTGCTGTTTATTTGTTTTTATTTTATATGAATTATATGTTTTGTGAATGTCCAAGGCATTGCTGAAACCATCCGCACTGTCCACGCGGTGAAAGTAAGCTGAGCAATCGCCTTTTTGTTGTAAAATAGTGAATTGGAATTTCGTCAAGCGCATCGTACACAACATATGGTTTACAACAAATAAATCATTATTTATTTATGTACACATTGCTTCGATGCTGTGAGGCACTGGCCTTGAATAGTGCTTCCATTCTTCAATTATCATTGTTTTTTGGGTGTCCCGTGAGAGCCGGGTAATCGAAAATATAACAGGCAAAATAACAGATAGTTAGATGGGTGGTGGCAGAGCGGTTGGATCTAATGGTCGCGAGTTCAAATCCTGCTACGGCCGCATTTCTGATTAATTTAGCGAAAGAGGATCGATGCTTTCGAAATGTCGTGCTGGAGGCGTATGTTGCGCATCCCATGGATAGCTAGAAGCAGGACCGGATAAACGTGTTTTTGCGCCCGTAGCAATATATTTGAATCCGCCCCTCCCCCCAATTTTTTTTTTGGAATTTTAAATGTAGAACAATTTAAAATTATGTAGAATCACATCGGGTCTAAAATGACTAAGCGGGAATTTTTATATACACACCATCATGCCGAGCCTCTATCCGGGTACGCAAAGAGAACCGAGCGCCATACCTGCGATTTTTTTATTTATATGATTAACATTTTAAGCGCCCATTTTAAGACAACCGCCCTGGCTTCTTGTTCCTGATTGTTCTATGACTTATCCGGCCCTGGCTAGAAGAACGAATGTGTCAATTCTAGACGAGCTAAAGATCGAGGATCGTCTTTCAACGATATGTTACAGACGTATCCTTCAATTCTTTGGATACATTGCCAGAAGGGAACCAGACTGCCTCGAGAAGCTTGTTGTGATGGGCAGCGTGGAAGGACGGAGATCTCGTGGTCGCTCACCGACCAGATGGAGCGATTTGGTTAAGTCCACAATGGGGTCTTCGGTGACTGGTGCTCTGCGTTCAGCCCAAAACAGATTGGCATGGAGGCGGGCCATACGTGTGGCGACGGACTGCAGCCGCTATCCTCAGTCGTGAGGAAAAGGACGAATATATTTAAGGATATTAAGTATATGTACTTGTTACAAGGACATATATATAGGTATATGTCATAGGTATACATTCATTATATATTCATTCAAGTATATATTCATTCTTTTTACTAAAAAAAAACATCTCACATAGTTCAGCAATGAGGTTTACCACCCATTATTAATGTTTCCCTTTTAGGTGAGACGAGATTGGTGTGTGGGATACACGCATGTGTCGTATTTCATTTAATAAGGTTTTGCACATCCGCATACCTGTCGCTGGTCACCCCACATTGTGGCATATGAATGAATGAATGAATAATATATTTCCAACAGAATAAATATTACAAAGGAACAAAATACAATTTAATTTATACCTAATTACAATTTTACAATATTTTTTTTCCACACATTCGAAATTTTTTTTTTCTTCACATATTCCACTCACTTAGAACATCGACTACCAGGATGAAAAACTTTAAAACCTCTATCTCAAAAAATCTAAGAGTACCGAGGCAGATCCTTCTCTACCAATCTGCTTCAGCTATCGAGTAACGAGGTCTTTGAAAATCATGCGATATGTTTTGTTCAATATCCATTATTATTTTATTATAAAGCCTTGGTGCCAAAAAAAATATATTAACGCTGTGCATGTGTCGTTCTTGATTGTGGCGGTCTTAGCTGATGTTTGTTTCTTGTGCCATGTATCAGTATATAGTCCGGTTGGAACTCAGAAGTGTTCTTATACAAATGAGACAGTATCAGTCTCATATAGAGCTGTCTAACATGCCGTGATAAAATGAATGAATGAATATTGTTTCAATATTGCCTATAATATGATAATCAGCGATGATTATTGAAGGTCGTTCTCTGATCAAATTAAGATCAATGCTCCATTTTGTTGTCGCTAAATAAAAGATAGGTATGTACCTACCTACATTAGGTAGGTAGGTACCTACTTTTGTCCTTGTGGCTCCGTCCTATTTCCTCTGCCAAAATTCTCATACGTCGAGGGTTAACAGATACGGCCAATTTAATATAATTTCCTTGACTAGGGTTTGACGTGGGAGGCTTTCGGAACCTGCTTCCTGCTTCACCTCAACCCTCCCCTTCCATTACCCACCACTCCCCTCTTCTCTCTATACATCCCCTTTCCTCGTACCTTCACCTACACCTCCTCCCCTTCCCCTATGAAGCTCCTTTGATCCCCTCTCACGATTGTAAGGCATGCTTTAAATAATAGTGGCGCACTCTAAACAAACTTTATGATAATTGAAATATAGATAGGAAGGTACTTACATACATATAAATATTTAAACATCGAATATTAAAAATGTAACATGAGGAATAGACAATCATTCATTTAAACCATAGATTTTTATTATAATATACTAGATGTCGTAGTTAGCAAATTTTGTATGAATCGAAGTGAGGCTTTTACCGGAGGATTTTTGACGTTTTGGTTGGCAGACCACATCGTTTTTTTTATGGAGAGTAACGACTAATGTGAATTGTTTTCTGATTTATTTGTCGAAAAAACACTTTGTTTATTTAGAGAACAGTTATCTAGGATGTATTGAAATGTAAACTGAAAAATGTTGCAAACCAAAACGTCAAACGCGCGATATTCCATGACTAACTTTTTGCACGGAGTACTACATAAAAATCTATGATTTAAACGAACCAATCTGCATATACAAACATTGGAGTTTTTCCCGGTTTACAGTACTTTCAGTTCTTTGATTTCCTCAACAAAATCAATGATAATAAGAATTTATTAAGCGCCGTTTAGTGATACAAGGACACTCCAAGGGCGCTATAGCTTATTTATGGATCTACGTAACAAGGCAGTTTTAAGTAGTCTACCGAAGGTGTCAATGCTCTGAGTTCCAAGTACCTATGTCAAGGGGCAATTTATTCCACTTTATTTATTTATTTATTTATTTATTTCTTAAGGTTACATACAGTTTTATAATATAACATATATTTTCAAAATGAATTAATTTATACAAAAACCAAGATTGTAACGCCAATTACTATGTTAGGGTCATACAATCAAAATATATAACTATATATAATATATAACTCTATATAATTATGTATATACCCATAGAAAAAATATATTTGTACAAAAAAAGGAAAATTTCCGTGGGTATATACATACAAAATGACAAAATATAAAAACCTTACAAGGATAAGAGACAAAAAATACAAAACAAATCAATATTAAGTAGACATAAAATAGATGCATACAAGCTAGGAGGTTTGGGACAGGACAATGGATAGGAATAGAAGGGGAAAATTAGGAATATAAAATCAATCACTGAGAAAGCCTCAACATACTCTTAAATACGCTCGGTGTGCCAAACATGTCAAGACCATCGAACTTTGCATCAAACTGTTTACATGCTCTATGTACAAAAGCATTTCCGGCATAATTAGTTCTAAGAACAGGCACATTGAATAGGTCGTGACTCCTTGTTAAACGCGCAGGGACTCGAAGGTTAATTTTCCCTAATAAATAAGGAGTATCAACCCGATTATTCAATATGTTATAAAGAAACATCATGTCTCTGATTGTACGCCTCTTCTGTAAAGTGGGTAATGAATATTTCACACAGCGAGCAGGGTAGTCAGGGGAATACGTATGTGATCTATAGTCAAGGTGTTTTACAAACTTCTTTTGTACACGCTCGATTTGATCAATATGTATATTATAATGGGGATTCCACACCGTGCTCGCGTATTCAACCCGACTTCTAACATATGACAAATATAGTACTTTGAGTGTATCAATTGAGTGAAATGGCTTGCAAACCCTAATTAAAAAACCCAATAGTTTCAGAGCTTTACCAACAATGTATTCAATATGATCTTGAAAAATCAATTTGGAGTCCATCAATATACCCAGGTCTTTAACTAAGCTCGTTCGACGGATATTGCTTCCTTGGATTTTATAATCAAATATAATAGGCTTCGCCTTCCTAGTATAGGTTATTATTGAACATTTGCTGGCATTCAAATATAATTGATTATCTAAACAGTAATTACTTAGTCGTGTAATATCGTCTTGTAATTGTTCACAGTCACAGTGTAATTGTTACTTTAAAGGCCTGTTCACACTGAAACCACGATGATAGGAAGCCGCCTTATTGACTCTGTCCATTTTTTTTAAAGGGTTGGTATTCTGTGATCCAGATGATCTCAATATAAGCTGTCTTTATGATGGAACATTCTTTTGGTACAGATCTTGAATGTAGTGTGGAGCCAAGTCGTTCAGAGCCTTAAACACCATCAGGCATACCTTATATTCTACTCGTTCATATTGGATATTTCAACCAATGTAGTTTGTTAAGAAGAGGTGTTATATGACATCTTTTGTCAGCTCCATATATCAATATCGTAAATATATCGTACCTACATACCATCACGCCGTGTCCCTCATGAGGAACACAGACGCAGAGTCGGTATTTTAAGTTTATTCTATAGATACTACCACGGGAATTGCTCAGAAGAACTTGCATCTTTGGTCCCTCCTCCACCCACTCGCAACAGAGTCACTCGCTTTACTCAATCGCAGCACCCATTCACAGTGGACCTTCAACATATACGAACAAGTCGCTTCTCGAACTCCTTTATTAATACAGCAGCCCGACTGTGGAACGATCTTCCGAATTCTGTGTTTCCACCTTCGTACAACCCTGGTCTTTTTAAAATCCGAATTAATAAACTCTTTTCTAGATTGCAAACCCCTGCCAACGCTACGTAGTTCGCTTCTTCGGAAGAGTAAAAAGGGTAAGCAGAAAGAACCGAACGCCACATTTTTCTTGACATAAATTAAGTTTGAAGTCGGTTTTTTATGGAAAAGATTATTATGATTAAGATTATTATGATAAAATATCTACGTTTAAAAAAAACAACATAAAAATGTTACATGCCCTTTGATTTAATGTATTTTGGGCATAATAAGTAGGTATTGCAAAGAGGGAGTCTGGAAGATAAAAGTTGTTCTAGTAGTACGAGAAGGACAATTAATGTCACCAAAAATACGAAATAAAAATTTCTTTTCTTTTTAATAAATTTAAAATTTGAATAACATATGTGAATATTTCACAGGTTTTAAGTATAGTAAAATATTATTAAATAAAATTAGTAATCCGAATGGCAATCTAAAAAAATGTATTTGGAATGAATTGAAATAACAAACAAACAAGTATAATAATTTGCCTGGATCCACCCCTTTGCTGTCAAAACCCCAAAACAGTGAAAGGAGGACAGAGAAATCCTACAACTACCCTCAGTTTACAAGAGCACATATATATGTATGCATACAAATATAACCCTCTCCCATTTACCTGCCAATTTTCGTTCCGAAACGACCCAAGCGACGCGATGCTCGCAACCAACATGGCGTAAGTCTCCCAAGAGTGGATATAATTTTCCCGCCCTTTCTGTATCTTGTATAGAGACGCTTGATGCGTTAGGAGCTGAAGCGGACGGTCCATAGATATATTGTGTGGCGGCTAGAGGCGCCCGGCCGCTTTCTCACCGGGTGTTTACAATTATTCATTAATTTATTGTTTTGATTTATACTCGAAATGTTATCCGCTTGGAGCGTTTCATATAATATATATAGATGTAAATATTACAACTTTATCTTACATAACATCGCGCCGTTTCCCTATTTGGGAAAGGAAGAGAGAATCGAATGCTATATACCTTTCTATCTTTTTCTAATGAAAACAAACATACCTACAGACAATTCTGTACATAAATATGCATTTGTGCAATAAACAACCAAATCTGTTTGATAGGTAGGTAAGGTATGTACTTATATTTGATAAGTACGTAAAATATTCCGATCGTCATGGCACAGTTGGTAAGCAGTTTGGCTTCTGTGCGGGCGTCGTGTGTTCGATCCCCACAGCAGAAGAGAAATTGATTTAAATATTGCTTCTCTGGGCTGGAAACACTGGTTATTTGGAAGAAATTGCTATATGACAATGATTTGGTCACATGCGTAGGGTGCAAAGAAGTGTTTGTTTGTTATTAATAAGAAAAAAAATATATCCTTGAAAAAAGTAGGTTTAATCGAAATCGGTCGGGGCAGGATTTGAACACGCGACCACTGGCATTACTATAACACAGAGTCCTAACCGTTCTGCCACCTCCCAGCTTACTTCATTCTCAATATATATTTTTTTGCTGTAGGAGAAGGAATTTGGAAGGGAAGAGGGAGGGGGAGGCCGAAGGGTTAAATTGACTAACATATTTTGCCTAATTTACATCCATGAATCGCGTCATATAATATATTCTCCTATAATTCTGACTTGGTACGTTCCCCATCTTTCAAAATCTCGTTCATATTTTCTAAAACAAATAAGAAAATAAAGTAGGTACTTATTGTACCTATAAGAGTGATCATTTAAGGTTAGCGTCCACATAGGCGCTGCGGACAGATCGGATTTTTGTCTCCCAGCAACGAAGATCTTATGCATGCGTGTGAATTCCTATATAAAGAATACTAATAAAATCCGTCTACTGCGCTGCATTTAACGTTCTATTTTTTCGGTTTATAAAATCCTTATTTCAACTTTTTTTAACTTAATAATAATAAACACTTCCTTGCACCCTGCGCAAGAGGCGAGTTTATTGCCGTATGGCGATTTCTTCCAACTAACCAGTCTTTCCAGCCCAGAGAAGCAGGAATTTAGGTCAACTGAATAAAATTTCGCCTCATTTGGTGGCCGTGCCTTAAATAATAATGTAAAAAAATATAAAATTGATAAAGAATACACAAAAGCAAGTGCAACGTATCCAAAATGCGTGTGCGCGTTTTTGTTACAAAATGCCTAGGCGAGCACATGTTTCTCCATACCTTAAGCAGCACGGGATACTGAATATGTTTAACAGAAGGAAGTTTCATCATCTGTGTCAAATATTCAGAATCATTAAAAGTAAGACACCTTCCTATCTGTATGACAGATTACAGTGGTCCTGTCACAGTCCTGTGATATTCATATGCATGCTAGGCGACAAAGAGACCATCTACTTATTCTCCCCAGACATCGAACCACTGCCTTTGAAGGGAGCTATACATACATATCAACCAAATACTGGAATGAATTGCCGCAACATATTCGTACAGCAACGTCACTGCAGAGCTTTAAAAAGCATTGCAGTGAATGGCTATTGAGTACACAAAATTAACTTATAATGCAAGTAATAGTGTGTTCTTTGTTAATTTTTTTTATTTTTATTTATTTATTCTCGTTTTTTTAATTCAATTCTTTTCTTTTTCCCTGTTTAGTTGTTTTCGTATATAATTTTATTTTATTTTTCTTTTTGTATTATTATCTATATATTTTGTGCCAGGCATTGCTGAAAACCAGCTGCACTGTGGTCTCCACGGGTGTACAGCTGAGCAACAGCCTATTTGTTGTAAAACAATGCAAAACATGTGGCTCGAGCAAGTCGACGAATATGTGTACTTGGGAAGCATATTTCAACGGAATGGACGACTCGATAAAGAGATCGAAAGAAGAGTTATGGCAGGAAACAGAGTGAATGGAGCACTAAGACCAATTATGAATGATCGCAACATATCAAAGGATGCCAAAGTTGCCATTCATAACGCCGTCGTAGTGCCAACCTTGACGTATGCAAGTGAAACCTGGACTTGGCAGAAGACGCATGAAAGTAGAATAAATGCAGTTGAAATGAGATCGTTAAGAAGGATTTGTAATAGAACGATGTATGACCGGGTAAGAAATGAAGACATAAGGAAAGAATGTAAGATGAAGAAAGATGTCATTACTAGAATGAAAGTGAACACATTGAGATGGTTTGGTCACATGGGGAGAATGAATGAGGAGCGCCTGACGAAGAAAATATACAGAGCGGAAAGGAATGGATTGAGAGGTCGGGGACGCCCAAGAAAGGGATGGCACGACCATGTGAACGAAATTTTGAAAGACGGAAATGTTAGAAGTGTGAGCAATAGACGAGCATGTATGAGACGATGCATGAATGTGGACGAAGCGAGGGATGCGTGCCAGGATAGGAAAATGTGGCGTTCGGTTCTCTCTGCCTACCCCTCAAGGGACATGGCGTGATGGTATGTATGTATGTATGTATATATTTTTTCTCACATATATGCAACAAATAAATTATTATTTATTTATTTAAAAGCAATAAACGAAATATAAAAATATATGTATTTAGCAATTAAAAATGAAAATATTTTTAAATAATTTGATTTATTATAAAAATCCTTTCTATCAATTATTTAAAACATTTTGCTACAGCACAACTTTCTTATGATATTCAAATATTATTTTGAGAAAATCAATTTTAAATTCAATTTTTGCCTAAAAAAATAGAAATTAGCCAATTCATTGATTACATGTTCTTATTAGAGTGTAACACACGAAATAACTGTTACAAAATCCAACTAGAATATTATACAAACGAAGTGTGACTAATCTAGTTAGATAATATAAAAAAATACATTAGAATATAAAGATAACTTTTTGACAAGGTAGAAATTTAATGAGAATGGAGAATTACATATCTCTAAGGATGAAGTTGGAAGGGATGCTTCCCAGCTATTGCAAATGTCGGGCAGTTGGAGAGTTGCTGCAGAAGATAGAAGAAGTTGGAGGAGAAGACTGACGGATGCCAAGGTTTAATATGGGCTGTAGTGTCACTGAGGAAGAATTACATATATCGGAGCTCTTCTGTCGATATTCTAGTTTTTTTCATTTTCATAACGATTAGCAGATTGAGTTACGTAAAATTGAGTACCTAAAATATTTATTAATATTTTCGAAAGTTAAAATAAATCATGTTTTCAAAGATTTTTTTTTGAAACAAGAATCGTTATTTCCTTTTTCTTACTTCATATTTATGTGATTATTTGTAATCATTTAATTTATGATAATATAACTCTCGTCATATGTTTTTTTTTATTTAGAAATTTTACTTCCCTCTTTTTTTCGTTATAAGTATTTTTTGATTTAGAAAAACAATTACACATTTACTTAAGTATTTGAATTATTTGTAAAAAAAAACGGACACGAAGCAAGAATGTGTTTTTCTAAAGAGTGAAAAATAAATTACAAGTGTAATGTAGTGTTTACTTGTATAACAAAATATGTGGGTACCTTTTTTGGGAATATATAACAAGGGAACCTTTTCTTTAAATAAAATTGAATAGAGCGCATTTAAAATTAAAAATAAATCTTTAAAGGAAATTAATATTTTATCGTATATTTTCAGTACATAGCAGTAGCGGAATTGCTTATAGAAGCCAAAAATCTAGGCATGCCTATGAATTTTATGTTGGTTGTCATTCAAAAATTAATATTTTTTGTCTGTTTTATTGAAACCATGCTACAAGATTAAAAATTGAAACGTTTGTAGATACAATGCTTGACAGGGCCATAAATGTAAATATTATTTTGGCATGTGATTTTAAAATATATTCATTGCCACTCAAATGAATAGCGATGCTAAAAAAAAACATTAAATTTTCTAAATTTCCCAATTTTCTTTCAGGGTTTGCCTAGTCCGAAGGTTCTAGGCACGCTCCTGGTACATAGGTATACTAATATATAAGTAGGTTCTTATATGATTTTTCAACAAAAAAATTATATCTAATGTACTGATGGATTTTTTAGGCTTTCATTTATAAGATAAACCCCTAAGTGGAATAAACTGAACTAGATTAAAATAAAATCGTTTTCCATTAAATTGGAATAGTTTTATTTTCTGACTAGATGTGTATTGTTATTGTGAGTGAGTGAGTGTTTGACGAAACATCCTGTAGAGGGCGAAGGCACATACATCTAAACGCTCATAGGGGTGTCCGCCGCAGATCAATATGCATGGTGTAGTGTGAGGGTGTCTAAAGGGCTATGATTGGCCAGCGAGCAGGGGGTGGGGGCGTGGCCGGGAGTTATAAGTCCGCGCACACGTGTGTGAGTGCGTGAACATCCATACACTACACTACACTACACTACACACTACATCACAACACATCCTCACAATAGTTTATTATAGTGGGCGAGATGGACAAGGACATGTTGACGATGTTACCGATAAACAAACATTCACTTTTATTATTTTAGCACCACGGTATAATAAAACATTATGTACACCAACCAACTTTTTATAAACAGATAAGAACTTCTTTTATGTTTAAGGTAAGTACTCGTATTTCACTTTGAAAAAAAAAACTTTGTATACAGTTATAAATCAAACGAGATTAATAATTCTACAAATTCGCCTTTAAAAGGGTCTCTTCAGCTGATAAAATTAAAAATAATTTTACAACGAATTTACCTACTTACCTATGTCATCTATAGACATGAGTACATGACATACTCAAACAAAATTTCTTGGTACTTACACATCGCGTGACAGTGCACCAAAATTTGGTGGCTATTAATGTATAAACGTAGGTACCTATTTGAATATTTTCGGAATGAAAATTGAAACACTGTGTACCTACCTACTCGACACTAACATGAAAAAAATAAATGTTGTTAACAAAGGAATATAAATATAGAAAAGCAAAACACTTTTTCTGCTCTATAAATGTGTAATGAATAGGTATCAAATTTATAGATATTTAAAAATTGAATGTGTTTGGGATAGGTACCTACCCCCGCTCCACCTCACTTTGTGTACCTGGGTAGCAATCCCCTGACATTAAAGTCGTAGCTCATGTCAGCTCTGTATATTTCCTTACCTACTCTGTGATGAATAAGAATATTCATACCTATTAGGGACCTGCTTATTTTAAATTGTATTTTTCTCTTTTCATTATTTTTATTTTATTTTATTTATTCATTTCCATAATAGAGTAGGTACAATAAATTAAATATAACAAAAAATATATATTACAATGGAATATATTACCTCACTAGGCAAAGCCTGTTCATACTAACAATAATTATGAAATACATTTTTGCTTCATATTTTTTTATAGTACCTACCTATAAAATTAAAGTATAAAATTAAAAAATGTAATAAAAATATATATAAAGAAGAATAAATAACTAAACAAGTAGACCAAAAAAACAATTTTATTTAAATAATGTATTTTGGTTATATAACTAAATAATAAAAAAACAAAAAATATATATTATCTAATTTTATTCGTGTTTTTGGTGACATTTTTCGTCATACAAAAATAATCTGTTCTTCCGTAACTTGTAAACTGATAAAATATTCTGTAGATACGTAGATTATAGGACGAAATATTAATTTAATTGTTTAGGTAGGGGTTCGATAATAATTATTGGAAAACAATGTGATAGATACATCTTTTTTAAATAATTTATTCAACAGAGAAAAACGAAGCATAGATCTACCAAAGATTTCCATATAATATAGTAGATGGAGTACTTAGCGCAGGGAGTGAGTCATGAGTCATATCGCGCGTTTGATTTTTTGGTTGGCAACATATTACAGTTTTCCATGCATTTCAACACTTCCTAGATAAATGTTCTCTAAATCTTAAAAAACAAAGTGTTTTTTTCGAAAAAATAAATTCGAAAACAATTCACATTTAGTTGTTATTCTCTATAAAAAAACACGTTTTCCGCCCACCTTGTTGTCAAAAGTCCCGCGGAAAAAATCCTCACTTCGATTCATACAAAATTTGCTAACTGCGACATCTACCTACAGTACCTACTATATTAAATGACAATCTATGAGATCTACCTATCTACTTACCTGCCTCGCTTTACCGTATGCAAATTCACTGTCCGTTCTCTACTTTTCGACATGCGTAATTTTGACGATTAAAGCTTAGCGTCCACAGAGGTGCAGCGGATCGGATTGTTGTCTCCTAGCAACGACGTCGTTATTGTCAACGATCCGATGCGCGTGCATGAATTCCTAATATTTAGAATACTGAAATACGTCTGCTGCGCTGCAGCTTCCGCTAGGCTTATGTGGACGCTAACCCTTATACCTACTCGTATGATTAGAAAAACACAAAAATATTGCTTGACCTAAGGAGATCATACCTATATTATTATGTAGGTAGGTACTTACCTAGATATTGACTTACCCCACAATGTGGCGTAACCAGCGACAAGTATGCGGGTGTGTATTACCTTATAAAAGTAATCTCACACCAGTCTCGTCCTAAAAGATTTTTAGGTATATTTGTTTATCTTGTCTCAATTAATAAAGTATTCGATAATAGCACCTATCTACCGATCGATTGATTCTTTCGAACTTTTAGATCTCTAAAAGTTGAAGAGACTTTATTTTTTATACTTTTTTTAGATAAAAGATACAATACATATTATAAACATTGTTAATCCTTTTAATACGAATGTTTGAAATACGTTTTTTTAATTAAATTGACCGAAAACGTTCAATAATTGTGTAGAATAAAAATAAAAAATAAGAAATATTGTTATTAATCACTTTATATAATATGTCATATTTGTTTTGTGTATTAATAATAAATAAATAAATAAATAATAGGTATCTACGTACATAATTTAACAAAAAATACATACATACATACATACATCAATTGGTAATATAGGTAGTTATATCAAATGATTACGAATGACAAAAAAATATCTCAAAGATTTAGAGATCAGGGTAGCAAGTCTCGTGAAGTCAAACGGTGAAGTCAAAACCTTCACGATTATCTATATCATGGATATGATTTGGGAGCAAGTCTCGTGAAGTCAAACGGTGAAGTCAAAACCTTCACGATTATCTATATCATGGATATAATTTGGGAGCAAGTCTCGTGAAGTCAAACGGTGAAGTCAAAACCTTCACGATTATCTATATCATGGATATGATTTGGGAGCAAGTCTCGTGAAGTCAAACGGTGAAGTCAAAACCTTCACGATTATCTATATCATGGATATAATTTGGGAGCAAGTCTCGTGAAGTCAAACGGTGAAGTCAAAACCTTCACGATTATCTATATCATGGATATAATTTGAGTTCTTAAGATATATACCTATGATAATTATATCCTTGATATGGGTAGTAAAATGGGTATTGATTCCACTGTTTGACCGGACTTGACCCCCAGTGGGATGATGATTAGTACCTATAGGTAAGGACTGTCACAGAGCAAGTCCATACCTAATATTCTTAATAGCTTGATGGTGAAATACTTTCCTTCAATCCATCGGTAGCATTTTATTTTTCTTTGTATTATTGTTACAAAATAAGTTCCATTATATACACTCAGGGCCGGTACAACGGTTTTCAGCGCCTGGTGTACTAAAATCAAAAGGCGTCTCCTCTGTATACCTACCTTTATCTCTGAAATCTCTCTCCGTACATTCTACATATAAGTATTACGAAAAGAGTATATTCTAATTGCAATTAAGATTAGAACATACATAGGTACCTACTTAGCTACCTATCGCCTGAATATGTATTATGAAGACATACATAGGTTCTTATAATAACGAAAATTCGAATTGGGACTGGATTAGAAATGAAAGGGCGTAGGTATAGCCTTACTCTTGACTCTCAAATTCGATCCCTCACTTTCGATATTCCGCTTATAGAACGTCTCTTGCGTACATTAAAATTATTACTATTATGATAAAAACAATCCTACCTACTGCCTTGTTCTTCATTATAAAGGTACGTTCTGTAGCCTTACCTTTGACATTAAAATTCGATACCAATTTCGAATTTGAATAGAAAGACTTATGATAAAAGTGGTGGTCATGAAAAATAATGCTATACACGTTCATTGTAGGTGGTGTGCTGCACGACGGCGACGGAGGAATCGGCTATACTGCAACGAAACGAATAAGCTGGGTGATTTGACACAGTTAATGGACTAGTGAATCATCCAGATGTCGCACCGAAAAACACATCACCTACACACTAATGTATCCAAATGTGAACTTTTGATCACAGTATTTTACTTTGTTGTTGCTTTTGTTTTAATTGCTATTAGCTATTAACTTTATTACTTTTACTTTTATTTTTGTTATTATTAGTTTGCAACTACTTGCTATTAATTTTGTTTTACCTTTTATACTTGTATTTTGTTATTACTTTGTTACTACTGTATCTCCACCGGGAAACGAACCCGGGACCTTTGGATCAGCAGTCAGTTACCCAACCAACTGAGCCACGAAGGCCGACAAATAATCCGCTCAGATCTCTCGTTTTCTTATGTGCATTTTCTTTGGTGATATCATAACGCCTTTTTTTAGGAAAATTGTCATTTAAATTGTTAAAACTATATTTAAATAAACCACTATAGTATAAATTCAAATCTTAGGAAGCTTAGATGTTTTTTACTCAGCATTCACGTGAAAATGGTTGAAAGATTTTGGATGAAATTTGGTATTAAGATATGTTGGTTTATCCTTTAAAAGGCTATGGGCTATATCTTTTTTAAATTCATTCTAATTAATTTTCCTTAAATATTTTCATTGAATAAAATAATGTACGAGCCGAGCATGCGATTACCAAGCCGAAGAATCATTTGTGTATTTGTATTTTCAATGGAAAATTGTCAACAAATCCAAATGACAGTTGTGTCGAAAATCCGATTGGTGCGCCTCTGTGGACGCATTGTCATAAACAAATCCGTCTGATGCGCTCCGTCCGATCCGTCCGCTGCGCCTGTATGGATGCTAGCCTTTATTCTCCATTATAAACGTAGGTTCTTAGTCGAAATTCAAAATTGGGATCGGATTTGAATGTTAAAGCCGGTTGCAGACCCAAAGCTAAGCTAAGTTAGTTTAGCTTAGCTCGCATACCTAGCTGAAGTCGTTTTTCGTACTAGTTCACATAGTTTGCGGTCTTAACACTTGTATGAAAAATACCTCAGCTATGCGAGCTAAGCTAAACTAACTTAGCTTAGCTTTTGGTTTGCAACCGGCTTAAGATTATGGCTGCTATATACTTGGCGAAAATTCGAAATTGGGATCGGATTTGAAAGTTAAGGCCCTTGTATACCCTGGGTATACGGATGAACGAAAAAATGCAACCTAAATTACCTTCTAATGTACGAAACCCGAAAAAATATTGTATATCACCTGACATGTGATATACAACAGTTTATCGTGCAAAAAAGGTAAAATTTAGAGGTTTTTTTTAAATTTAGCAAGAAAAGTTTATTAAAGTAGGTTTTATAATAATAAAAAACTCAGCCGGTAGATTTTTTTCATATTATCTTTCGATTGAAGTAAAAATCTACTTCATAGGCCTTGTGGTTTTTTATTTACTTACAATTAAAAAAATTAAAAAGGGTTTCACTAAAAATAATTATCCAAGAAAAGTATTAAACAAATTCAAAATTCAAAAAACTCATGCAATAGAATAAAGATGTACATATAAACTCTTCCTTATTTCAAAGACGTATCTTTTGAGGGTATTAGGGAAATTATTTTCAAAATATAGGTACTATATAGCCTACTATAGCCTCTTAAGAGTAAAAGGTTCAGGTTTTAGACGTGTTTTTCAACGCGGTGGGTAAAAAAATAGGACATGTTCTATTTTTCAACGCACCTTTTGTAGGAACCTGTATCTTGGATGCTGTTTTAAGCGTTGAAAATATAGACCGCGTTGAAAACGTCTTCTGTCTAAGTACGCTCAAGGCTACTGGGCGTTGAAACTCCCGATAACAGCCCCGTTATCCATGTTAGGTAGGTACCTACCATAGTAGGATAAGTAATAGAGATAGGTGCCAACATTACTCGATCTTTATACGAAAGTGTTCTGTTTATTCGGTTGGCAGAAGTGTGATGGTAGTAGATGTCGCAATAAAACGGTGGTTCATATACACACGGTTTATTCATTTTTACGATTCGACTCAGAGGTGTATAAAAGCGAAATATGTATTTTATTACGCTTGGTTGGCTCTAACGTGGAGACAATGTACATATATACCTATAGTAGGTACAAATAGGTGGGATATGGGAGAGAAAATATGTATCCATGTTGTGTTAGGAGACTTAAATTATGTTCCATTTGATCTTCCTATAAAATGTTTAATTTTGTTGGTATAAAAGAGATACCTTTGTATTCTTCTTCTTCTTTCGTGTCAGCAACGCATTGTTGCGTTGCTGTGGTGGAAGGATTGGCCAGAGAATTTCTGTTACCAGGGGGCACCGCGTGGAGGTTTACACGCGGTGTAAACCTCCACGTACTAATATGAAACATTTTTTTTTTTTTTTACGCGGCGATGGCCGATTTACTAATGATATTAATAACAATTAAGCACTACAAATAATAACACTCAATTATTATTATTACCATTATACACTTCCTCAAAAGAATTAGCAGATCAATGCGTAAATTGTAATTTATTTAAAGGAGCAAAATAAAATGCAACAAACGCATCATCAAGCTTTCAATTGGGAATAGTTCACCCATCCAGATACTTAACATATCAAAGGATTAGGCTCTGAGGAGGTCTCTATACTACCTAACAACCCTACTGATTCCCGAATATTAACTTTTAAAAAATCTTTAACGATTCTACATGTATTCATAATTACCGTTTTTTGCATTTTTATTATTAAATTTTTCGATAAATCTATAATTTCTAAATTACGGATTAACGATTTTGGAATAATGCCAGTGGCTGAAATAATGAACGGTAATATTATTATTTTACGAGAATGCCAAAGTCTTTTAATCTCATTACCTAAAGCGGTGTATTTTCTAATTTTTTCATCAAAAGTTTTTATAATATTATCTACCAGAAGGATATTTTATTATTATTTTTATTGAATTTCGGCACTATCGTCGATAGTGCAACTAATAGGCACTACTGCTGATATAGCAACTACTGAACTCGTCAACCTCAGATAAATCCAAAGGGTTTCGATGGTTGACTATATCTTATATTAAAAATGTCATTATACCTATTAACCTATATAAAAAATAAAAAAACAAAAAAATCTAAGGAAATATTAAGCAATCCTGTTACTTTATATACACTCATTTGAAGTATCAAACGACTTTTACCAGAACCCTATTGACCATCCTAAGAGTGAATTTTACTTTATAAATTAGTTATAAGAATGTGAAGATATAAATAAACTTCCGTAATCACCGCTGAACTTCAGCATTCCAAGAGTTACTTTCAGAAGAAAATAAAAACAGACCCAGAATCTATGTACATAAGAGAAGAAAAAGAAGATTCTGTAATCCTGCGAAATTGGTATGTATTGTATGTTTATTTAAATAGCATTGAATTTGTTTAAACATAACTATAAAACCAATAGGTATCTTTGAGATTTCATACTCTCATAATAATTATCGCATGAGGTAGGTAGGAACTTACTTTAATAATACCTAATAGAAAAAATAGAATAATCATTTTCAGCCTCCTGATGTGATGTGGACTGCCAACTATCTCGCCATCTTTTTGGTGGGCGTCCTCGTGGTCTAGACCCCTCCGGTACCTACGTTGTCTCGGGCTATCTTTGGGATCCTATCTTCGGACATGCATGCGGCTGACGTGTTGTTCCAGTACCTTCTCCTTTGGCGCCCACATCATTCGATGTCCTCAGCTTCGCAGATTTTTTAGTGATTTTTATTTTATTACTATAAACACATTTCGTCTTAAATGTGTTTATTTTTTCTATAAAACCATATTATGTAAGCGTTGATTTAGATACATAAAAAAATATACATTTTCTATCCATTATTAGTTTATGGGCTCATAGAAAAGAAATCAAATTACCCACAAACGAGTAGGTAATATAGAGAAAGGCTAAAGGAAATTAAGAAAACTTCCGCTAGATTAAATATTTTGGCGAATAAATGTGTTGTTATGGGTAGCGTGTGGTCGTGGGGTCACTCCCTAGGAATTTAATTTTTCGGCGAGGGGTCCGCGTGACCCCATCTGACCCGCCCCTGACCGTCTGACCTCCCCATTCCCTAATAAAGGGTCAACCGGACAAAGGAAGGGAATTCCTTTCTGTTTATTTTGTTGTGTGGATGTGGAAGGATAAAGTGAAGTGGGTAGGATGTAGAATAAAGAAGGGGAAGTGACCATTTGGTGAAGAGATTTATAGACTACCAAAATATTTATTTTCAAATAGTAACTGGTAGGTAACAAGTGACAAATAATTTAAAGAAAATAGGATAAATTTGAAAACAAAGTTTATTATATCAAAGGTCATCGGCTGGTTTATGTGATCACTTTATGCGCTTGCGCAACGTCCACCAATTATGCCTTCTTATTGAGTTCCCTTATCAATGCAATTTTTGAAAGATCTATTTATTTTAATAATGGGATACATATGGCATGATTGGTGAACATTGCGCAAGCACATAAAGTGATCACGTAAACCATCCGATGACAGGTTGTAAGCCCTTGATTTCCTGGTTCTAATATAATATTCCAGCTTCGTCTCTATTGAGATGTTGAAAAAATTGTTATAAATATCATTGACTCCCGACATCAGGGAATAATCCAATGTATGGGTATATGCAACGTTTAAATTAATATTCGAAAGTTTATTGTATAAGGTTTATGTAGGTACCCACATGGATAATTCAAAGGCTGTTTGTTGCCTTGAGGCATTTTTTACAACCACCCAAACAATAAAAAGGTTGTCAATATAAGTAGTTAGGTACATCATGCACCGAGAAAAAATGTTTTGATTTAAAAATTAGAATACCGTTTAAAACAATCTTATTTTTTTATTTTATCAAAAATAGTCTTTTCATTTCTAAAAACTTCAATATTTTTTGATGCGAGGTCGGAGGACATTTCAAACAAAGATACCTTTTTCGGAGTCCAATGCACATCCCATTTATTATCCCATTTAAAATCTTGATTTCATTCCGAAAAATGCTATCCATGATGGCGGCCATTTAAAATGGAGTGTAACGAAATAATTCGCAAACCAGAAGAAGGAAGGGTCATAGCTGCAACAATTATTATGCAAAAATAAAACTGCCCAGTGAACATCTGCTATGTAGGTATATTCAGGTAGGTCGGTAGGTACCTACGTAACCAATTTTATTGTTTTCAAAATAGAAAAAGATGGACAGGAAGGGGTTGATGTATGAAAAATGCATTCTTCAACCTCATACTGACCAGGGATGGATTTGGATTCGGAAAGATAATATCATTTTAAATATTAACACTATGAATAGGTACCTACTATTTAATTATTAGATACCTACCTACTGGAAACTATTGGAGTTTGAAATTCAGTAGAATATGTTCTTTAGTAATAATTTTTGAAGAATCGTTTGATGCTGTTTAATGCTTTGAACTGTTTAATGATGATGCTGTTTAATGCTTTGAAATCCAGCGACTCTTTTGGATGGGTCTGTAACTAAATGTTTATTTTTGATTTTCCCATTTCCCCATTCAGCCCGCCATGTCTGTTCCACAACAAATCCGCTGATTTCCAAGGACTGTGTCTGGACCAGAAGAGCTTCCTTGATTTAAGTCGGATGTTTGGAGTGAAATGCATTGAGTCCAGATGTCCGCAGTACTCAAAGTAAAAACAATTTCACAAAAAGGACAGAAAACAACTTTGTTTCGTATAGAGCAGCACGAAACTAAACAATCTGCGCTCTTGGAATTTTCTTGAATAATTAAACAGCGCAATAAACATACATCTTATTATTATTAATTATCTAATTAGAAATAATAATTCATCATCATCATCATCTGTGGCTCCACAACCCAGGTCGGGTCTTAGCCTCCTGCAGAGCCCGCCTCCATGACTGTCGATCCTGCGACGCAATGCGCCAGTGATGGACGCCGATGCTGTTCGCATCCTTCACCACTCCGTCCAGCCATCGAAGCTTCGGCCTTCCAACTTTTCTTCGTCCCCCCGGTGCGGTGCACCATTCATGATCCGTCTTGGAACGTCCTCCTCGCTCATGTTTTGGAATAATAATTAAGAGACATAATTCACATTGTTTTTATTTATTTCATTTATTTATTCAAAATTCACAATAACTTGATTTTATTAAATTAAAATATATATATATGTAGAGTCTGATTTTTTTTAAAGTGCCAATTCTATACATAAACAAAAAAATGCATAGTATTTACGCATGTAAATGTATTAGTAGACTCGTGGTTGCTGATTGGTTTACACCATTTGGTGTCCTTAACAACAAACATCAACAAACACGACAGTACGTATCTATCTCTCGAAGTGAGCGCACGTTTGATTTTTTATGGTGACCATGTGTTCTAAATTAAGAATTTCATTTTTTATTTCTAACTTATGTATTTTATTTTTTGTTTAATATCGATATATAATTATTATTATAAACATGTGTTATCACCGTCTTAGTATAGAATAAGTGTCCATTATTTATTTGTATTAGTTACATAGATATATTATTTATGTATGTGGATTTGCCTCAATGAACTATTATGTAAATATTTTGTATAACATAATTTATTATTTTGTAAAATAATATATATATATCTGTTTATTATTATAAGGATTAATTACTTCATAATGTATTCTTTTATTTTCCTAATAAAAAGTATCAAATAAATATTTTGTTTAAATATTACTTTCCCAGGAGATGCCCATTAACATTTGCAGAAAAAACCTAATAATATAGACTCATTAAAGCCGCATGGTACCGGGAGTAAGAATAGGTATGAAAAGATTTGAAGGTTTTGAAGATATATGCATGTGAAAGTTACAACCGTTTTATATCATGAAATGATAAAAAAAATCCCATAATATTTTTTTTCTTTTACACCATGGTCACCCTATGAGCTTTGGCACTCTTAAAAAAATCAGACTTTACCTAATTGTTTTGATTTCCAGTAGAGGAGAAATTTTAATCCAAAATAAATCCTCGTTTCTCTGGGCTAGAAACACTGGTTAGTTGGATGTTTTTAACATTCGACAACACTTTTAAAATGATCTATTTACAATATGTCCATAATATAAAGATAACAATCTATATACCTACTTGCAATTTGTCTTATCTAGATCGATTCGAAAGGGTAAGGGGCTATCTTAATTCAAATAATAGGTATGGAGCATATACTCAAGAGTCCTATTAAATGTTCAAGTTTATCAGTAAAAAGTCAACACTTTAATTGTATCATATTTTAAGCATGCTCTTGAGTAGGTACTTTTTCATGCGACTAAACCAACAGTTTGAAAATAAAATGTTTTAACTAACTGCGATTCAATTTTTTTTGTATAAAATTAATTTTGTAGATTCCAGTGACCCAATATTTATTTATTTAATTTATGTAAGTAGAAACAAGTGAGCAATGGTGGGCTCATTGCTATATTGCAATCTCTTTCAATCAATTCAAGTAATTTAGATATACACACAGTGAATATTTTTCAAGAATTATTAGATAAAAATAATTAAAAATAGTTCTGTTGATACATTTTTTAATGAAGCCGACACAGAGAAAAAAAAATTGATGTCAAAAATAGAAGTAAAAATATCTAAATGATTGACTCCTTTAAAATCTTTGTTTTTTTTATTTAATTATAAAAGAATGAATATGACCTTGAAACAAGTATATCCTCACATTATATTCCCTAAATTAATCATACCTAAATGCATGTGCTATAGGTAAACAAAATCGGTCGAGGCAGGATTCGAACCCGCGACCACTGTACTACTATTCTAGCGCGCTAACCGCTCTGCCACCACCCATCTAACTATTATATATTCGATTTATAACTGCAAGTCGTAGAACCGGGTTTCTTAGTTGGGCAGCAGTAGTCTACTTGTTTCTTGTTTGTATCATTATAAAATATGTATGGTGTGATGAAAAATAAACAAAATTCTGGTGTAGGTATACCTACGTGAAAAAACGTATTCTAATTACGTATATTTCTACCATTGATCAAGTGACTTAATCAAGCTAAGTATCAATTTCTTAACAAACAAATTTTTTTGTTGCAATAATATTTACTTAAGTGCGGCAAAAAATCAGTGTAACGCAGAGGTATATATTTTGATTTCGACGAAATAAAAACATTCAAAACTAGAAAGAGTATCATTTTTGAATTGGTTCGTATGCAAAAATATTATATTTAATCCTTTAGTTTCTATAAAGCAATGAACGACAGCTGAAACCTGAGGATATTTTATAATAAAGAGCAAATGGTGATGCAAATTGGAGCAGATGGCATTGAATTTAGTTCAGATTGCAAAAAAGGTTCACCGTTCATTGTATCAAAACTGTGCCATACCTACCTGAGTTTATATTGTAACAAAAGATGCCAACGATAGTATGCAAATTTTAGCCAGCAAATTTGACGAATATGTGTATTGTACCTACTTTTGTAAATCCTAACCAATCCTGCGTTGGGTATTAGGTACTTTAAATTATGAAATAAATCGGTTCCTACTCGTATACCTACATTTGCATATTTTTACACCCCTTTCTTCACATCCATGTCTGTCTGTACTGGGATTTTGCAATCGATTTTAACTAACTTCCCGACCAGTAAAAGAATTTTGTGTATTTCCGATGACAATACACCTTAAAACTGTTTACAAATTTATCATTTGACATTTTGTATTTCATGCAAAGTAAACAAAGCTATGCGTTTCCGGCTGAGCGTTAATAAATTTGAACTTTTTTCGGTTAGATGCGTTTTCACTGTAAAAATAGTTAAATAATAATATACAATTCTAAACATTAAGGAAAATTTATTAATTGAATAATTTAATGCATGCTAGTAAAAAAATTGATTACAAATTTAAAACTTTGAAAGGATTGTCGTCTGCGATTTTTTTTTCTTGATTTACTTTTTTTTCTTGATTTACAGAACTTGTTTTTTCTTGATGTGCTGACTTTTTTCTTGATTTACATTTTATTTACAGAAAGGCTGCCAAAGATTGTAATGCACGAGATACCAGAGGGACGCCGACCACCGGGAAGACCATCAAGGCGATGGAGGGAGAGCTGGACATCCTCGTCCCAGGACCTGTAGAAACAGATCATAGATCTACAAAAAAGAGGAAGAAGAAGATTTACTTGTTTACTTTCCACTACTATGGGATCATATAGAGAGAAAAAATATGTACCTACTTACGATAAAATTTCGTATTTAAAATTTTCCGAATGCTTTAGTACCTAACTACGATTTAATTAATTTGGTGTATTTTTGTAAGTATACAATTATCAGCAAGTAGATATCATATGATTATCGAGGGTGCATATTGATAGTTTCGTGGTGATGTTTTTGTATGGCACAGTGTACATAATGTATGTATGACTTCTTACACTTAAGTTGGTGGAAATCCCCCAATAGACACCTATTAAGTTTTATTAATTGTTATATGTTACGATGGGAGGCTTGATTTCTAATGAAAAATCACGCTCTATACTAAAACGCTTCATACTATAACTGACGTGTTAAAATAGCAATTTTCGACGCTTTAAATTCTGTTATCACCGAAAATCACCACTTCCCAAGGTTCATATTATCTAATCATTGTTAACTGCTGTGGTATCCTTTTACAGAAAAAAAAATCAGCCTTTATAACATGACTTAAGTGGCCCACTGTACAATACAACGTAAATCTAGAATCGTGTGATATTTATATTGTATGATGTTTGTATAAGACATGTATAAATTACATTAAATTAGTCATAAGTCATTAAATTAGTCATAAGGTAATATTAAAGCTATTTTTTGGTTTTTCATTCGTCAAAACTATTAAATTTTGTATATAATATAAATAAATATAATGCACGCAATTTCTTACAACCAACCAGATTACAATGTATGACAAAATTATACCTACATGTACCTACATTAACAAAATAATTAAAGCGAAAATAAAAACAAAGAATATATACATTACATTAAGATAAATATAAGTATTTAAAAACCTAAACAAAAAGACATTATAAAAAAAAGGATTGGGAAAGAACAAGGAGAGGGAAACGGAATCAGGTGTTAAGGGATAAATATTCCTTCTTTAGTTTTTTCTTGAAAATACAAAGTGAGTTAGACGACGCAATATTCGGACTTAAGACTATTCAAAAAATTTACAACAACCAAAATGGAATAATAAAATGCATTTTAAGATTACATTTAAAGAAGTAGATATGTATAATATTATATTTAGAAGAGTAAAAATATTTTTATATTCTAACTTAGGTATGTATTGCTGAGTTAAGAGCTGATTTTAAAATGGTGGAAATAAATTATTTATTATTATCAACAATTATAAAATATTTATAAAATATGAATATAATTAATTTTAAATAAATATACCTATAGTAATGAATTTAAATATTCAATATACCTACTATATACAATACGAAACGTTGTTACCGTCGGAGAATGTGTGTAGCTAACATGTATCCGACGGCAACAGATTTTCTATCTAGTACCTACTTATATGGTTTTCATTATACTTATCTTTACTTACATGGAAATAATTTGATTTGAAAAAGAAAGGTTAAAGAAAGTACTTAATAAAATCTTATTACTTTCACTTTCATGTGATTCCGTATTCAAATTTGTATGAATTTTATTTGTAATTTGTTTTGTAAAAGATTTACCTCATATTATGTAATAATATGCCGCGATGGTTTCTTACAAAGTTAGCTACTTATAATGAATTATTGGTAGATTTTTTTTACAATATTGTTTGGTAAAAATATAATTACTTAGAAACACAATTCTCGAGTAGGTATATAGGTACATATTTTTTTTTGCTTTATATGGCAATTCACCCTATTTAGAGTAGGTAGGTACAATATATGCCTTGAATTGAAATATAAATAAAAAAGGGAGGTTTCAAGCAGTTTAAGAGGAATATAAAAAGTTCAAAATTAAATTACAGGTAAGTACATAAATTAAGTCTAATTACGACACGACAAATCGTAACACGTGAAAACATAACATTGACAAATAAGAACAGTGATTATATTGTACATAGACATAACAGTACATTTCGAATATAAGACATAGACAAGTAAAATTATGAAAAAAATTATATTTAATTTTAATTAATTTAATTTAATTTAAAAAAACGAGTGGGTTGTGGCCAACGCTAAACTCCTCACTAACAAGTCATTCTATAAGTATTCAAATTTTGTATGGAAAATTTCCAACATTTTCATGAAATGAGTTTGTTAAATTATTTTTTATTTAAATATTTTATTATGAAAACTTGATAACTCTTGAATGCCATTTTATGAAAGTGATGTGCCTTTTTACGAATTTGAAAATAAAAATTTCAAATTTTAAGTTTCCTGAGCTTGGGGTCACTTTGAAATATTTGACAGTAAAAAAAAATTGAGAAGCACTACTCATATATCGTTCAAAATCTAATGGGATCTAATCGAGTATTAGATATACATATTTGCAAAATTTGAAAAGAATCGAATGAGTACTTTAGTCTATAATCGATAAAGTAAAATGAACACGCCGTACATAGCACATAGCACACACACACAGATACATTGTGATGAAACTTTCAGAATACAATCTCAGCATGATACTTGTTGATAATCTGCAAAAAAAAGAATACCCTTAAAAATTGCGAAATCATAACTCCCCACTATATCCCCTTGGGTTAGTGAGGAGTAAAAATAAGACATAAACCTAAGTACCTACATTTCTAATATTAGAAATGTTCTGTTTTGTCCATGAACCGTGTTATCATCGTTCTTATTTGTCAATGTTCCTACTGATTAGTTGTTGTACTGTTTTGGCTATGTACCTATTGATTTGTCACCGTTCTGTTTTCACGTGTTTCGAATTGTGTTCTGATTAGACTTTAACGATTTGTCCAGTCACAAATATTGCTTGATTGTAAAAAAAAGGTTTTAACGATGAATCATTAAAAACTGTGAATAAACCAGTAGGATCCTACCCTTTTACTTCCTACTTATGTACTATGTCAAATATTAATTTAACAAGCATCCAATTCTGGAGACTTAAGGTATTTGTCGTCTCACTTATTCAGACTGAAAAAAAAACAATTAAAAACCTAGTCTCCACAGGGAATCGAACCGGGGCCTTTTCACGCGGGATTCAGGTATTTAGCCAACTAAGCAACGGAGATCGACATAAAATAAAATCATAATAATTGAGATATTATATAAGCATTCAAATCAATGTCGTACTTATTTGACTAAAAATCATTGAAGTGTTGGATTTGTATAGAACGAAGTCCAGTATTTGTATTAGGTTAAAACTAGTTTTAGGGACATAATAATCTACTAATTTAACTCAATCGAAAATTGAAAAGGTCACAGGAATCGACCGGTCATGGTGTGAAGGCAATTTTATTCAATAAATATTTAAATTCCAACATCACGAAACCAGTTTTTTCGCGAACAAGAAGAAAAACCTGTAAAACTCCATCCCCGCCAATAACCCGTGCCATTCCTGTTTCATTGTGACAGCGAAAAGCGTCAAAATAATAAAAAAATGTAGGTAACTCCAAATATGGGGGTTACCGACGGCACGCTTTTAATTTTAAATTTGGAACACACGCCCATAGATAAAAAAGCCATAGAGAAGTGAAGACCATTGGTCAGTCCATAAATCATATACCTACCTACATACGTTTGGCCCATGCTTAACACATTGTTGGACAACACGAAATGTTTAGGGAGCCGATGCATGTAGGAACATAATAATTCTTTTCTTTACAAATTTCAATATGGTTGTGAGTTCAAATTTGGAAGGCTTGCACGTCGTAAATCAAAGATGTTTTTGGTCGGTTAATTTTTATTTGGCGGTCAAATTAAAGGCTATTAAAATCGTTTTTATAGATGAAGAAGCATTTGGTATTATATTCATTATGAAGGTATTTTATCTATAACTATTTTTGATTTTATTAGGTACACTACATACCTATATAAATATTTGATTAAGATTTGGCGTAATTTTTAATTTTGATAAATATCTTAATAACTATATAAAAATCTCGTGTCATGATGTTCGTACACGCTAATAAAACATAGAATATTAAAAAAAACATGTTTCTGAGTCACCCAAGTCTAATTTCTAGACTTGTCGACTTGTTCTCAAGACAATATCTATGGATATATACTCTAATAATAACAAACAACATTACAGTAAAAAAAAAAAACACACACACACACACACATACAAAGACGGTCTCCCAAACATACACTCCTTCCTATATTACAAAACTTATCTATTATTATTTTACTAATGAAATAAAAAGATAATAATAAAATCGTGTGAAATCTGTTAATCATATAGGTATCTATATAAAGCCATACCTCAATAGCCATTCCTTGACAAGTCTTTTTACATTGTTTTTGCTTTTGCATTTCTTAATACATAGATGCCGGCATCATAATATATTAAGTAATTTAGGTAGATTATATTCCAACGTTCTCTTACCGTGTTTATTATTATATTTTGGAACTACATATCCGTCGTTACATTATTTAAATCTAGTGTAATGCGCGTGTCGTGGTCTGTCTTTATATTCGTCCTTTAAAAACTGATCAAGGATTGTTCTTAGCCAAAACAAGCCTTTGGCGGATAAAACATTCAATTTTTTAAAATAAAGTGAGATATTATTACGCGCCGCGGAACAAACATTTTTTTAACGAGTAATCTCAGAATTGATTTTCTGAAATTTAAATTTGTATGGTTGGTTCCGGATTAAAAGATATGATAGTTTTGGATCCGATAGGTGGCGCTGTTATGGAGATATAAAAAAAAACAATTTTTATTTTTTCAATGAATATTTTTTAAACATTACTTTAGATTTCTAATTCATTAATTTATAAATCCACAAATTTTGACCCCCCTTCATCTTTCCAAGAATTGATATGTGTATTACGCATCTAGAGAAAATGCCACACACAAATGTTTGAAAAAAAAAATAGGTTAAATATATTAAATGAGGTCTATATAAAATGCAGTCTACATAGATGGCGGTATGTGGCAGAACGTCTGCCCGGGCCCACTAGTGCAAATTATAAATTTGTGTCACATTTAAATATTTCAAAATTGTATATTATGGTGGGAGCCCAGATACCTATGTAAATGATTAATTTGAGTGGAAATAAAAACAATTTTTTCAGTTCACATATACTTATTTATTACATCTACTGACCGGTATCGGCCTGTTGAAGACTATCGTCAGAGTGTTATAGTGTTCTTATTTCTATGTTATATCAAGAATTTTCCGTTGACAAACTTACCCATAAGAAGGACATATAAGAAGGATATCACTTCACGGACTCTATAGTATAATTGTTGACTCTGCGTTACAAAGTAAGTACCTATAGTCTCAAGTACTTATTTCGTGAAAATTTTAATATTTCAACAGAGAAGAAACGGGAATATATATTTTTATAGGATAACCGGGAAAGAATACACATACGGGATTACGAGCTGTCATCGTCTGGTTTACGTGATCACTTTAAGAGCTTGCGTAACGTTCACCAATTACCCCTTTTTATTGACTTCCCTTATCAGTCCAAATTTGTAAAATCTCTATACTTATGTTGCAAGGTTGCAAGGTTCACGAGTGCCTAGTACAATTGTATATAGCCGTCATTCAAAATAGGTATTAAACTGATATATTTTATTGTATTTATCTTCATTGCTCGACAAACTAAAAGTGGGTACATTATACTTTAATCGTCATAATTGCAATAAACGTAACAGTCATAATTGTACAAAAATGTGATAATCGTAATAAGTGTAATAGACATGATTGTAATGAATCGGGTATAACAATAATAATATCCCCATTTAAAATTCCCGCCGAGTCGCCCTCTGTAAAAAGAACAAGAAATCTCATTTGAATCAGATTCAAATAAACAAGCGCTTAAGTTTTTAAAACGTTTATGAGAAATGAGATGAAACGACCGAGATATGGAGCGAGATGGGTAGAGGTGGTGGATTGGCGGGAAAATGTGTAGACGTATTATCGTCTGTCTGGTTGTATGACGATGATGGCGGGAAGGAAGGATAGAAAGAAAGAAATATAGAAAGAAAGGGAAAAGATTGCCGACGGAGTCGCTAATTATGAATGGAGAAAAGTTGCCGCGCGAGCTTTCCTCGTTCAAAATGGAAACGAGACCAGGGACGTGGAGTGATGATAAATTTATTTGAACAATGTTATTAATCGCGGATTTACTTGTTTTATTATTATTATTACTTCGTATGGCATATGGCATATTAAGAAAAGAAAAATAGCAATAGGCACGTCAAAAGTAAAAATACATATATTTATGATAAATCACACGCAGGGTGCTCGTCACAGGTATATATCCAAGTCATCAAGCCAGGCAGCAGCCGATGCAGTGGCCGTGATAAAGTCCATTTCGCCACCTTGATCTCGCTACCAACTCTGGTCAACATCGCACCACCTGAAACAAGACGAAAATTTTCACTGATGAGAGAGTTGACCAAGATAACATTACCGGATGTTCCCTATCCATGCTGACATAGCAAACTTGCAAACGCTTAGGTTTAAATCTAGGAAGCCATCAGTAAAAACAGGTGAACAACTATTTGTTTTATATGACGCTGAAAGAAAATTGAAAAAAAAAACTGATTCGAAAACTAGATTTCAGTATGAATAAATCTAGAATCAAGATTTTTATAACAGAATTCTGGTTAGTACTTTTGATTATCAGTGCACGAATGAATTATTTGGTATGACCGGTTCCGAAGCGATCACTTTTTCCTTATGACTGATGACAAATGTATTTTGACTTGATCAATTTTGACTTTAAATAGATTTCATAGATTTGTTCCACTATAATATCATCGAACATATACCTACCAAAAACCCGCATATAATATTATATTATAATTTATTTATTTATTTATCGTATGGTCATATTATAAAAGTACATCACATTAATCTGTTCATTAGACACACTACATATAATTATAAATTACACAATATAATTGTTTGTCATAGTTTAAAATTGAGAGTCCTTATGTTTGTTATCAACGCTTCATTTTTGGCACATAAAATCAGATGGTTCACCCCCATATGCCCTAAGAGTACACTCGGACACGACATGGCTCAGAGTCTGCCTCTCCGCCCCACAGTCGCACTCGGGAGAATCCAGCCATCCGCATTTAAAAAAAATCCGCATTTAAATTATAATAACTATTATGCATAGAAATATTTGAACATACATGCCTGTATCTATATTTATAATCTGAATATGTTTTTACTGCTCACTATCCCAAGAGGATATATTGCGAATATATGAATTCGCAATTTTTATTTTTTTTAATTGCAGATTATCAACTAATCTAAAGTAATAAAGCAATCAAAATGTTAGTGTTTGTGTGTGTGTATGTGTGTGTGTGTGTGTGTGTTTGTCTCACGCCTTCTGAAAAACCAAGAGCATCTAAAAATCTAATTTATGTGCGAACGTGTACCTGTATACCTGATGCAGTGTCACGCTAAAAATAATGCGATAAAAATGCTGAATTTTAAAAATATTTCAATAATTATTTTTTTCATACAAAATTTTCCAAGTCATATCTGTCAAAAAAGTGTACATTTTGCACGCAAATATCTGTTGATTTAAAAGTTAGAAGTAGGTATTTACACAATAAAAATATATTTTGAAGTATAACTTAGCGTTTAAGTGAAAAACATGGTGAATATTTGGTATAATTATAATGTTTAACTTATTTTTAAAGGAAGCCTTTTGTACATAAACGCCGCCATTTTAATATCTTTTCATACAATATTTCATTTTCCCACCGAATGAATATGTTCTTGAAAATAATAAACCTTTGAAATAAATGTAATTATGAAATAATAAAATGAAACACAAGACATTACAGCGAGTTTTAAGACATATATTGTAAAAATGTGTTTATTATTAGTAAAGATATAGGCATAATAAAATTGCATAATTTGTATATAATATTTGATTTATCTGACAATTTTCATTTTTATGGCATCGAACAAACCAATGTAGGTACCTACATATTCAAAAAAGTCTCAAACCATTTGATATTTTTAACGTATTGGAATGGTTACTATGGTAACGGAAAGATTCTGAATTCAAATAAAATTAGTTATGAATCGAATTTATTTAGAACATTGTTGTAGGTAGGTACCTACCTATTACTATTTACTTACAAATCAACAATATACTGATTTTCTATCGGAAAATTATTTTATTTGTTTATTTATGCATGTATGCGATGTACTCCTAAACCGTTTGTCCGATTAAAATGAAACTTTGGTGAATTGTCGAGCGTATGCCCGGGATGGTTTCTGGATTTAAACTTTTTTCTTATTCTTCTTCTTCTTCGTGTATTTTGTCATTTTACCTATGAAGGGGGAATATCCTGGGAAAAGAAGGTCCGACTGTCCTTCCATCTCTTCGCAGATTTCTGGATTTAAACTTTTTTCTTCTTCTTCTTCTTAATCGTGCATTTGGTCATTTTACCTATGAAGGAGGACTATCCTGGGAGAAGAAGGTCCAATTTTCCTTCCATATCTTCGCAGGTATCTGGATTTAAACTTTTTTCTTCTTCTTCTTCGTGTATTTAGTCATTTTACCTTTGAAGGTGGCGTATCCTGGGAAAAGAAGGTCCTTTCATCTCTTCGCGGTTCTTCCAGGATGGTTTCTGGATTTAAACATTTCTTAAGCGACTGAAGGGACGGGATGCAATGAAGGTATGGGATGCACTAAAGGGCCTGAAGGGATGGGAAGTATAAAAGGGCCTGAAGGGACGGGAGGTACTGAAGGGCCTGATTGAAAGGGACGTAATGATGGATTGAAGGGACGGGAGGTTCATGGAGTCTAATTCTTTTTCTTCTTAATTTTATGTAGACTTTACAGTTTTTACACAAACTATTTCCTTTAGTCTTTTTCTTCGTTTTCTTTGTTGAATTTTATACAAAACTATTTCCTATAGATTAATCTTCTTTTTTTTATGAAGACCTTTTAGTCAGTTTTTATACAATCTATTTCCAATAGTCTAATTCTTCTATTTTGTGTATGTTTTCTTATTTTATGTAGACCATTGGGATAGTTTTTTATACAAACTATTTCTTATAGTCTTATACTTATTCTTCTCTTTTTTATTTAGACTTTTGGGTTAGTTTTAAGTCTAATAGTCTATTGTGCAGAAATATTATTAACGATATGCACACTTGATGAAAATACATATGTAAAAACGAATGGGATGTGGGATGTGACGATGTAAGCTGCACTAGAATCTTTTCAATACTTTTGTTTAATCAAATTTAAACCATTTATATCATCCTATTTTGAATAATTTTCAACACCTTCATATTTGATTTCGTTGACGATATTTAAAGAATGGGGGTTGTGGCCATTACTGAACTCTTCACAACGTTTATATTCAAATTAAAAACTATTTACTATAGTTTAAGTCTTCTTCTTCTTCGTTAATGTAGACTTTTGTGTCAATTTTAAGTCTATCACTCTAATTGTGCAAAAATATAATGCACACTTGATGAAAAAATATAAAAACGAATGGGATGTGACCAACGCTAGATCTTTTCGGTACATAATTTAATCAAATTTTAACCACATTCCAACATCCAAAATTACTAAATTTTCAATAGGTACATATTACAATTTGTTTTTGATGATAATATATAAAAATGGGGGTTGTGGCCAAACCAATCTCTTTACAACGTTGATAAATAGTCATATATTTAAAACCATTTCGCATAGTCCATGCGTGCAGAAATTGTATATTATACTTCATTCACACTTTATAGCAATATATAAAAAAGAATGGGTTGTGGCCATCACTTGAACATTTAACAATGCTTAAACTCAATCAAATTTCAAACCACTTTTCATAGTCCGATATTGCAAAATAATTGGGTGACAATATTATAAAAAACGATTGCTTATTTCTTCACAATTTTACATTCTTGGCCAACGGCGGGACATAAAAGCTAGTATCATAATAAAATTGTATTCTGGAAGTTTCATCACAGTGTATCTTGTGTATTGCGTGATCAGGAAGTTCCATGTATTGCGTGTTTGTTCTACTTCATCGATTAAAGACTAAACTACTCTTTCGATTATTTTCAAATTTTGCATATTTGTATATCTAATACTCGTTTAGATCCCATTAGAGTTTGAAGGATATCTGATCGGTGCTTCTCGTTTTTTTAACTGTCAAATATTTAAAAGTGACCCCAAGCTCAAGAAACTTAAAATTTGATATTTTTATTTACAAATTGCTAAAAAGGCACATCAATTTCATAATATGGCATTAGAGAGTTACCAAGTTTTCATAATAAAATATTTAAATAAAAAATAATTATATAACTGATTTCAAGAAAACGCTGAAAATTCCTTACTTATGCATGAGATATATCTCATGCATTTGCATTCTTTAGAATATACAAGAACACATTTATTATTTTAAACGACACTCATATAAATGAAGTGGTGCGCCATAAGTGATGAAATATCATTATAATTGTAACATGTTTTGCCACAAATTGACCCCTCAAATATTGTGTAAACCAAAAATACAACAAAGTATAAAAGGAATCTTTTTTATTTTTAATGAAATCACCACGCTACAGCACTGTTAATATTTTGCAGTGAACCGAATATGGCTCTAGGTCAAGGTCGCATTTTCTTTTTACTACGGAGTATCAGAATTCTTCACAGAGGCGAGGCGAGGCGCTGAGATCGTGCCACGTGGTTGGGGATGATAGGTAGGTACCTAAGTATAAATATTATGTACCTAGGTACAGACTCTTTTCATTAACACGCTTTCTACATCTTAGTCATACATACCACCCGGATACTTATTACATTTTTTTTATACAAAACGCTGCATTAAACCAGACGTTATATTCACAGGTAAAGATGATGGTTGGATATATGCATACGTATTACCTATATTATGTTGATTATAAAGGTAGGTAATCAAAATTACAACAGGCAGCAATAACATCTCACATTTTCAGGAATGAGTTTCACCATCACCCACTCTGAATGTAGTGCCTTTCCAGGTTAGGCGAAATTGATGCGTGGGTATATATAACATGTCAAATATCAATATAACATCATAAGAATGCTATATTTATCATGAGCAGATAGTATCATCAACTATGGACTGAGTAGCTATGGCAGGACATACAAAACCTATTTAGCAAATATCTATAACCTACAATTAAAACTTTTAAAAATCATAATAAGTAATAAAATAAAAAGTACGTATCAGAATAATGAAAAGGGTATATTCAAACACTGTAATGTATTAGCTATATATCATAAAGTAAAAATTGCCATCTTAAAAGACGAACATGATAACATTAATAAATTAAAAGTAAACTCACGTAGAAATAACCTCCGAAAGTTAAACTACCTAAAGAAATATATTTTAGCGGTGTACAAAAATGTATAGGTATGGCATGAGAACATGGTGACAGGAAAATTATTCGAAAAACAATTATTCGAATGCTCAATTTTACGAAAATCAATTTTACGAATGGCAATTATTCGAATCACATTTTTTGGACATTACCCCACATTGTGAAATATGCCGTGATGGTATGAATGAATGAATTTATTGATTTGACTATGTATAATGTATAAAATATGAATATATATATATTAATTAAAACAAGAGTTATCAGTTATTAGAAACAAGTTATTGGATCTAGTTTTTTACTCCTCACTAACCCAAGGGGATATAGTGGGGAGTTTCGTAATTTTTAAGATAATTTTACTAGTATCATGCTGAGATTGTATTGTGAATCTTTCATCACAATGTAGGTATCTGTGTGTGTGTGTGTGTGTGTGTGTGTGTGTGTGTGTGTGTGTGTGTGTGTGTGTGTGTGTGTGTGTGTGTGTGCGTGTGTGTGTGTGTGTGTGTGTGTGTGTGTGTGTGTGTGTGTGTGTGTGTGTGTGTGTGTGTGTGTGTGTGTGTGTGTGTGTGTGTGTGTGTGTGTGTGTGTGTGTGTGTGTGTGTGTGTGTGTGTGTGTGTGTGTGTGTGTGTGTGTGTGTGTGTGTGTGTGTGTGTGTGTGTGTGTGTGTGTGTGTGTGTGTGTGTGTGTGTGTGTGTGTGTGTGTGTGTGTGTGTGTGTGTGTGTGTGTGTGTGTGTGTGTGTGTGTGTGTGTGTGTGTGTGTGTGTGTGTGTGTGTGTGTGTGTGTGTGTGTGTGTGTGTGTGTGTGTGTGTGTGTGTGTGTGTGTGTGTGTGTGTGTGTTGTGTGCTAGTGCTATGTGCTTTGTACGGCGTGTTTATTCTACTTTATCGATTAAAATAGTCATTGTATTCTTTTGAAATATGTATATATAATACTCACTTAGACCCCATTAGATTTTAAAGGACATCTGGTCAGTGCTTCTCATTTTTTTAATTGTCAAATATTTAAAAGTGACCCCAAGCTCAGGAAACTTAAAATATGATATTTTTATTTTCAAATTGGTAAAAAGACACATCACTTTCATAAAATGGCATTGAAGAATTATCAAGTTTTCATAATTAAATATTTAAATAAAAAATAATTCAACAAACTCATTTCACGAAAGTACTGAAAATTTTCCAAACAAATTTAAAATATTTTTATTGACAAACATTTTTTTAACATCTCAATAGAGACGAAGTTGGGATATTGTAGAAGAACCAGGAACTCGAGGCACCTACAGGGCAAATAAATGCAGGATTCGAACTCGCGACCACTGGATTACTAACCCAGCGCGCTAGCCGCTCTGCCATCGACCCATATATTTATTTATTTTGTTTGAAATGCATTTGGTAAGTCTCTGAAAAGTCCGGATATAACGTCGTTAAACTATGCAACATGCATATCAAATGGCGTTAAAGATTTTTATAATGTTTTTCAAATAAATTTGATCAAGACATTGATTTAATGTGATCATTTCACAAGTCTCACGAGACTACAATCTGAAATAAATTATGAAAAAAAATCGAGTCTCTACCTTGAATAATAGACTAGCTAGACTATGGAATGGCCTAAGCGATGAAGTTACGTCGTCTCAATCCATAGGAATATTAAACAAAACTATATTTATGAAATAATAACTGGATCTTCCTTCTGCGTCCTTCAATACTTTAGTTCTTTTTCTTTGCTATTATCAGTATAATTATTTATTCTTCTCTTTTATTTTTTTCAATGTTTTTTTTTTATCGTTTATTTTTTCCCCAATGAGGAGATCCGCAGAGCTTGCAATGTGGAGGATATTGTAAGGTGGAGCAGGCAATGAAGGCGATACTGGAGAGATCATGTAGAGAAGATGAATCCAGAAAGGCTGCCAAAGATTGTAATGTGCGAGATACCAGAGGGACGCCGACCACCGGGAAGACCATGAAAGAGATCGAGTGAGAGCTGGACATCCTCGTCCCAGGACCTGTAAAAACAGACCATAGATCTAAAAAAAAGAGGAAGAAGAAGAAGAAGATTTTTTTTAAATACTATTGTACTGAATTACATTTTGAGATTTCACGTTGCTTGGGTTGGTTGATTGGAAGAGTTTGCTGTATGACCAATAAATCCGCCTTGTTGCACTTGCTGTATACAAATAAATAAAATAAACTAACAATGATTTTTATCGATAGCTGGTTTCATTACTCTTAAGGAGGAGCAATGAATACGATTCTTAAAAACACCTTTAGGTTTTAGTTTTATACTTGAAAATCTCTTACTGATTTACTGATACTTGAGGTTGGCTCTTCTTGTCTCATTCTCCAAGTTATTTCCTACTCTGCATCTTCCGAATGAATCTCCTCCTCGCTGTTTCTTGATAGTGGACAAGGGTCTGCCCAGTCTCCTAGAAGCAATTTATAAATCTATTGTCCTTTTCATAATATTGTTCTTTGATAGCTTTAAATTGTGACCTACGTATACATCTACGTCTGTTATCAGCAATAGGAATTAAAAAAAGTAAACTGTTTTTGAATCAGTTGCTTTTCATGTATTAGTTGCTCAACTCCGACTTTATTGAAGTGGTAGGTAGTCGCATGTACTCCAGTATTTAATTAAGAATATATTATGATTATAAGCACTGGGAGGTATGGCGAGAAGTACCACTCCATATTTGTATGGGAGGGCTCATTAAAATTTCCTCTCCATATGGCCTCCGTCCTATAAAGTTTATCAAGCTGGTGAAATAGTTTAAAAGTTTTAAAAGAAAATCCATGTAAGTGGGAAATTTACAAAGGTTTTGGAGTCGTGTGCAAAGACCGTGGTCTAACTTTATTTTGTACAAACTTCCACTGTTAATACACGCTCTTAATTAGGTATATTTACTTTCTTAATCACCATCCGACCGTGCTGTCTAATTACTTAATTAAATTTTAACGCCATTGGCAATATTATATCATTTTAATAATCTATTCACTACAACAATGACCGGGGGAATATTTTTGAACCCATTGCACATGCAGATCATTTAGTCACGGAGAGCAACTTCAGAGCTTTCAAGATTTTTTTCTAAAATACGGTTCACTGTTATCCTTGCTTTCAATGAACGGTGTGCCATCTGTTTCCTCATAATTAGCTCTTTTTGGCACTATATGTACAGTGTCTGTAAGGTTTTAGAGTTCTCCGGACTCTTCTTATTTTTTATGTGTTCTTTTGAGTTTTGCAATGGGTAGTTATTAGACCCCATAAGCAGAACGGGTGGTGGTGAGGGAAGACTAATCGATCACGTAACGAAGAGAGAAGTACTAACTAGTACAGTACAGCAGTTAATAATCCAGGTAAGAATATTTACAAGGGTGGAGAGGACTAAGGCGTCGAAGATTTTCTCTGATCGGTATTCTGAGGATCTGAAGCAGTCGTTCTGGAAAAACACTATAGCCGCTGTAAGCAGTTTTTATTTTCGATAAATTAGGGTGCCAACACAAAGAAAAATATCAATTATATAAAGAAAATTCTTCAAAATATTCCATGTCATAGATATAATTCCATGTACCTTTATCAATGTTTTGTATACTATTTCGAAATTCGGAAACTCCATATTTTCTGGCTCATGGGAGTTTATTTTACTTCACGTGCCTTTTCGGGTGCCACCAATGTTGCCAATCACTTCAGGCAATCGCTCTTGCTCCTGTGCCTCTCGAAATAGTTCCGGTTGCCGGTCCATTACTTCACATAGAGCCAGGACATATTTATCCTGCTATGTAGGTCCTCGACATTTTTCAATTTTGTGTTTTAAAATTTCATGTGCGTTTGGGTTCCTTTATCTCTGTAATGGATTATTTAATTTATTCATAAAAAGTCCTATGTGAAATGTCTGATTTTATTTGAATGTGAGCTCAAAGCCTTAATCGCTAAACTAACATATGTGTGTGGTGTATATAATTTAGGTAATATGAATATGTACATAGGTAATATAATGATAATATTTGCATGTGCAAAAGAGCTGAATAGCTGGTGATGTAAGGTGGGTGAGTATGGTATATTTGTGTAGTGACTGAAAGGGAATTCAAGCTCCAGTTTTTTGAAGGGAACTGTATGGAAGGAGAAAGGGGGTTAATTAGAGGTTAGAGGGTGCTTGAGACTGAACGGTAGCTTGGCTTATACTGCCACCAGTGGTTTAAGATTGGCTAATTAAATGGCCTTTTTCAACTTTTACCTTTCAAACTTTTACCTACGTCTTGTTTCCATGTTGCTTACATGTTTCTTACCTGCTATATTTACAGAACTCGCACGAGGGAGTTTAAGAGCTTTATTATTCAGTATTTTATGAAATACGTACCTCAACTTCACAACTGATGCTGTATAAATATCCATTTTAATTTAAAATAATAATTAACTTTTTTTTTACTTTGTTTACACCACGTGTCGATTGAATTTGCGACCGATTTCGGAACTAACCGTTCCCTCCTCAGGCAGGATTTCAACTAAACGCAGATTGTGACTGTGTGCTTAAAAGAAGGCTATGTCTTAGTTAAATTTACTTGATTATTTATTATATTTCTTTTTCAATCAATTGTTTTTTTATTTCAAGTGACTCTAAATTATCTAAGAGTAAACCTATTTTATTAATGTGAAGAACTTTCGGTGGTCATTTAGAATTAAATATTTCGCGAAACCCGAGAAGTAATTATCATTTTTTTAAATCTGACATGTTCTTTAACTCTAGTCTCGAATTTAAGTCCCGTTTTTCCGATATATATCGCGGAACAATTCTCACCATTTATTAATTGTTTCCCTAAGTTGTTGTCAGTATACTAATGATTATTAAAACGTGAAAACATTTAACAGGTGAAAGCATAGAGAAAAAAATGTAGGAACCAATCTATGAAAACAATTATTTATGTAGGTACCTACTTTACATAGATATGGTTTAGAATATCAAATCGAATGTTCAAATAAGTAATTAGGGCTATAGAAAGGTTTAAAAAATATTGTATGCCTATAACCACTCTTTTGTACCCTGTGAAAGCTATTTGAATAAATTTATCTGTTCTAATATTTTTTTATTCATTAATAGGTACATTGTTTATAGTTTTACAAATATGTCAAAAAGAATTATTATTTACCAAGATCATTTTAAATTCATAAATGTTTTGCTTTGCTGGCCTATAAATTAATACCTACTATCATTTTACGTATTGGGGAGCAAGTTGATACGAACAACATCTTTATTAAATGTTACGATTGTACTAAATCATTTATATTTGAATATGTCAAACAAGGGTTGTTTTCAAAAAATCATTGAAACAGTTTAATATAATATCTGTTCGCATGTCTCACGGCTATATTATAAATCCCCATTGACCAATAAATATTTCGAAATGTCATCTGGACTTGAGGTGTGTGGCGTTAGTGAAGACTGGGTAATTTTATACTTTTCCTGCGTCAATATGTATATACAAATATAAAAAAAAATATCTTTATACGACGTAGCTTTACTTTTGTGGCACATTTTAACTATTAAAATTACAAATTACTTCGTATACACCACTAATGAGTATTTATAGTTTACTAGTTGCGGAGCTGACCTGCTCCCTCATCAGAACAAAATAATACTAGTTAGTTTGTATTAGTTTGTTCTGATGAGGTAGCGGATCAGCTCCGCAACTAGTAAACTATAAATACTCATTAGTGGTGTAAACGAAGTCATTTGTAATTTTAATTTTTTTAACAAAATCACTGTAATTTTACTATTTTTATTTTTAATTATTTATTAATTTTTCTTTCATTATAACTCAACAGCTATTCAATACATTACTAAAATCTTAACATAAATTAAAGCCAATTACGCAGATGTCTAAATTACTCAAAAATTAAAAACATAAATATTTTAGATGGCCCGGTGGTCATTGCGCTGACATAGTAATCCAGTGGTGGCGAGATCGAATCCCACTCCAGTTGCCTCCACCGATTTCATTAACCTATAGGGCCTTACTTACTATTTGAAAGTAGTGTTTAAGGTGATACTTACCCAGTTTTTTGTATGGCCGAAACTGACTTAGCATTGGATTAAACTCGTATTTTAAATAGTAAGTAAGGCCCATAGTGAATACGCAAATTATACTTTGAATTATATTGAAATTATACTTTGCGCAAATTATATTTTTTGATTTTTGGTTTGTTTATTTTCTAGTTTGAAAATATAATCTATAATAATGTTTATTTATTAATATTTAATTTTTCTTCTTCTTTTTGTGTCTAGTTTTTGTTTCTGCTTGCTTTTTTTATCATTATCTCTATTTTGTTTTATAATATTGTATTATGTTGTCTTAAATTATCCTTTCTTTTACTACTTTTTTATTATTTGTGTTATTGATGTATTAGCACTTATTGTTGTTTTGTTGTGCCTACATTGTTATTATTTATCTTGTATTTTATTGTAAATGCCCTATTAAGGGCGTACATATGTAATAAATAAATAAATAAATACATTTATGCATAATTTAGGAAATGTAGGATGATGTATATGTACTTGCCTAACAAGGACATATTCATTTTTATAAAAAGAATAAATATAATTATTCATATTTTTGTGCTGGTAGTCGGTACCGATTTCTACATTATTTGATTAAATCCTGTAAAATTAGATACAGCGACCTGAAAATTACAAAGTACACATAATTATTATTTTGCCAAGACTTTATACCTAAGTAGTTTTTTGTAACTAGATACTAGTTTTATGAATAAGTCTAATTATTTTTAATATCATTTAATGATTCGGTGGATACGTTGTGGTAGTTAATACTGACCATATTTAAATTATGAAAGTGGCTTTATATCATGTATCGGAAGCGTTATCCTTGTCGTGAAGTGACTCGTAAAATAGTGGTATATAGCTAGTTTTATAATTTAAATATGGCTAGTTATTTGAGATTTGTTTTTATCATATATTAAGAAATCAATATGAAGTACATAACGAATTAATGGTCGGTATATAAGATTGTGACATTTCCAACTCTCTGGTGCCCTGTTATTAACATACTACGCATATAATGGTCATAATATCTATATGCATCAACTTTTATGTAGGTATGTACATAGGTAGGGATATGCAGAATAGAAAGGGGTGGAATAAATGTGTTGCCTTCATGCGAAACTAATTTTACGACATTCTGTTTATAATTTAATATTGCTATATGTAATATTTTATTCAATAAAATACAATGTTGGTATATACACCATATACATTTAAGAAAAACATATAATGATAAATGTACTGTTCTTTTCATCCCCCCGCTCTGTTGAAGGGGAATGATTCTTGTAGAATATTGGATAAACACATGCAGGAATTAAGAGCCCATGAAGAGAAATCTCAAATACATCACTAAAGACGGCTAAAGAATATATTCACATTTACGAGTAGATAACTACTTACTCGTAAATGTGCTTTGCACGAAACTAGTCGTAGTTAAAAAAAATAAATAAGTGGAATAATTATATATTGTTTTCATTTTAATAATTTTTAAATGGAATTCCACCAAGAATTGTCTGTCAATAAATTAAAGATAATTAAAGACATTTCATTTAAGTGACACAGTAGGTACAATTGAAATAACAGTTTACTAATTACACCAATTATAAAAACCCATGGATAAAAAGTGTAATTAATTAATTACGAGTAAGATAATCAAATGGCTGTTTGTAAATTTAAAGCAAAAAACATTATGTGCAATTTATTTTTTATTTTATTTTAATTTGTATACATGCAGTCTTCATAACAAATAATACATGAATCATATAACTCTCCTTTAGAGGACCAGTTAAGTTTACAGAAATAATAAATTTTGTGTGTAAATAATAATATCAGTATTATAGGGAAAGGAATGAGAAGGCTATTAGGAATTGGACGGAAAGAGAAAGAGGAGATCTTGCGAAAACACTACTGACCAGAAGCCACAGGGTCATTTTTTGACATATATTTTTGAAGACATTTGTTTGAAAAACAATTAAATCTTAATTCGTTTATAAGGTTAGGGTATTGGAGCTCAAATTTATGATAACAAAGGATAATAACGGAAGCAACTCATGTCAGTGAGCTCCATTCCAAAATAAGTATAAATATATTTCATACACTATAATAAAGACTAGTACATATATAAATATAGTTCTAGAAGAATCGTCTAAATCTTTAAAATATATTATTATATATTTTAACGAAGTTCTTTTGAAATCCCTTGGATTCTTAAATACACTTTTCCTTGTTACATACCAAAAGGATAGACAAAATATATATAATATGGTAAATGGTACAAAAATATATAGACGTAACGATGAAGCCATGTGTTAGTGTTAACCCTTCATAAAATTTGAAAGCTTATTCAAAATCAATCAAACAACCCCATAAATATTTTAATAGTTTGCATCGCTAATTTTTATCAATAGACCTTGTTAGGTTTGATTATTGACGTGTCAACTGTAAAAATCAATTATTCTTATTCAATTCTGACAAACTTTTCTGTTGTGCATTTATCAAAAATATCTGTTTTATAATTACATATATACCATTTGAATAAAAAGGTATCAACTTTTTATTGGAAGTTATTGCGGACCCATATTTATTTTTGATAGATTACCTATGAATATTAATTCAAAACTGATTTAAGGTTTCTGTGATATTAGAAAAATAATATTTACCTACAAGTTTTACCAAGATATTTATAATTATAGAGTGTCAAAGGTGGCCAGAGATGTCCAATTTCCAACATATGTATGTACAAAATGAAGGATACGAAATGGAGGTTCTTTTATACAAGGTGTCTCAAAAGAATGTTTATATTTGAATTCAGAGCGTAATGTGGAGATGTTAGACGAATTCTTGGTGCCTGAACTGCAAAACTTTCCTGGCTATAACCAAAGAACATGGTTCCAGCAGGACGGAGCAACGTCACACACGTCCAATACATCTCTGCCACGAGTTGGTGAAAGTATCTCAGACAAATTGATCTCCAGGAGAGGTGACATAAATTGGCCTAAACGCAGTCCTGATTTAACCCCTATGGACTTTTTCTTATGGGGTTATCTTAAATGTAAAGTTTACGCCAATAAACCGACTTCCCTGGCGCATTTGAAAGAAAATATCCGTCACGAAATGGTAGCCATCACTGATTCCAGCTTCCGAGCCGTCATAAGTAATTTTACTGTTCGATTAAATGAGTACCTAACTGCGAACGCGAGGGTCTACATTTGGAGGATATTATTTTTAAGAAATAAAAACCCAAATTGTGTACTTTAATAATTAATAAACATTTTTTCAATACTTTTTTTTAATCGATCAACTAAATATAAACATTCTTTTGAGACACCATGTATTTGTCATGGAGGAACAAAAACGCTAGGTGTTTTTGTGTCTTGCCATCATAAAAAGTTGTCTTGCCATCATAAAAATCGAAGGAATGTCGGTTGGAATATTTCCTCTGTTTTATTGAAAGTATGGACAAATGGGGCGACACGCGATGGGATGTTCCCGTGTTTTTGATATAATTTCTCTACGGTCGGGCGAGGACTTGGTGGTACGGAATTTTCATCATCTGTATTGCCTGATACGGCACGATTTGAATTCCCGAGAACAAACTAATATTAAACATGGGCCAGGGGTGTGTGAGAGTGCGTGAGGGAAATGCCTTCTCTTTCAGGAATTCATATTAAAAACGTGAGCCGCCAATGGTCGGTTGTTTTTTTTACCAAGATTAGGTATATTCCACAGTGTCGCTTACACAGGGCTATTCCAGTGGCCTAATCGACAGTGTAGATTACGCGGTTAGGTTAGAGGCTAATTTAAAAACATTGTCTCCTAAAAGTTAAGGGCTCGTTTGGATATCGAGCCTGGGACGACGACGGAACAATGATGGTTTATAAGACTCGTAAACTTACGTCGCAATTTATCGATACTGAGGACTTATCTCGGGAAAAAATACAGATCAAACTAAGCAGGGACGGAGTGAATACATATTTATAATCTTGAACGATGATTTGAAATATCGAGACAGTAGGTATTTTATTTCTCGATGAACCTCAAGTATTCTAAAGCGAATCTCGTGGAACCTCAAGTATTGTAAAATGAATCTCGTTGAACCCCAAGCATTGTAAAGCGAATCTCCATAAAACTCAAGAATTGTACAGCGAATCTCGATGAACCTCAAGTATTGTAAAGCAAATCTCGATGAACCTTAAGTATTGTAAAGGGAATCTCGATGAATCTCAAGTGAACCAGACATAAAATTATCAGCATTATGTCACTCCATTACTTTCTCTAGGAAAAAGAATATAATACACTTACACAATCAATAGGAAGACGATTGATAAGAAATCAGAATGTAGAGATAGGCATACAACTTGACAGTAAACTTTTATTTGACAATCACATTGACACAATTACACTGAAAGCTTTTAAAATGTTGGGATTCCTGATGAGAGTATGCAAACCATTCACACTGCAAGTGAAAACATTTAGCTGACTATATAACACATCTGTTAGAAGTCAATTGGAGCATGTGTCAGTCAGTCATCTGGAATCCACAATATAATATTTATATAAACAGTATAGATCGAATTCAACAAATCTTTTTGAAACATGAAATACAAATTTGGTTTTAACTACAAACATGAATTGCAGACTTTACAGACAAGATGAAGTACCTCAGACTTAATGTACCTTTATGAGATAATAAACTCCAAATTGATTTTACAGACCTTCTGAAAATTGTTAACTTCAACATACCAAACAGACGAAGAAGGCAGACCTCAACGTTCTTTTTAGACAAAAAAAAAAACACTAATGCCGCTCAGATTTCTCCATTGTACTGATGTCTTACTACGTATAATAATTTGGAAAGGATCAGGTCCGTGGACATATTATTCTGTATTTGCATAACACACAGTAGACAGGAATAGTTAATTGTTTTGTTACCAGCAGTAAGTGCATGCAACATGAAATCAAAGGTGGCCTGATTAAGTTACAATTACTTATGTTGTTATTCTGATTTATTATATTTATTTGTTTAAAAAATATTATGGTACGTTGCCCATTTTTTAAAATAAATAAGAAAAAAGAGATGAAAAAAGTAATTATTTAATACATTTTAAAAATATTTTCGACAAATAATATTGAAAGAAAATTCTCCGCCAACCACCGAAAGTGTCAATTTGTGTTACGGGCTTGATTTTTAAAGACTTGAGAATTTGCTGGCGGAATTTCATGAAAAATTCGAAAATAAATATTTAATAAGAAAATTCTTGGGTCAATATTTATAATGAAGTAAGGTCTTTTAGCTTTGGTGTTTCGAGAACATTCCCTTTCACGATGTTTATCCAGAAGTAATTTTCATTTATATTTTGACCCAGTAAGTAAGTATATTAAATATATTTTTACGGCTATTCGCGTTATCGTCAGCTGTAACATGAAAGTCTGCTTTGAATATTTCCCAGATGCTAATAATAATATTAAACACTTTCTTATCCTTATGTTGGTACTTAGTTCACAAGATGTAAGAACTTACAAATATATAATTCTCACAATGAGACATAGTGATGAAGGAATATTGGTTCTGAATATAAACTATAAAATTATAAAATGTTGAGTCGAAAAAAAATATTATGATAGACACTTTGTCTTTGTGGTTAAATTAAGCAACATAAAGCAACTAAGGAATAATCTGTAAGCGTCCTTATAATTATTTTTTTATTTAATGAAAATCAATTACAAACATTAATAGTATAAATAAAAAAGGCAATACATAATAAGCATCATAAAATTAAATTCCATATATAGATCTATTCATCTCTCAGTTGAGATCGGATCTCGTGTTCGAGGGAGGAGCATATTAGTCATTATCTTCATTCGTTTCTGGGTGAAGTCGAAGTAAACAGTCGTCAGATTTCGCAACAGGAAGCCAACGCTCATCAGTGAAGCACGCATTTACACGCTACAAACCGACGAACTCCGGCTGTCTCCCGCAAAACTGCACTCACCGTCCACTGTCATCTCTTCCACGATTCAAAAAATACTACAACATATTACATCAAAACAAATTCAATTCGCTTATCCAGAAAAAAAAAAACAAAAAGTATGCACCACCACCAATATTACAAAGTTGACATCACTTATATTAAATCTATCATTGGATGTGGTTATGTACAGTTGTTGATATATTTTGTTACTGATTTCTTAAATAATGTGTAGTCCCTCATTTTCCTCAATTCATCTGTCGGGGGTTTTTCACCAACCAAAATATCCGTTAACGAAAGGAGTGATTTCTAATTAGTCTCCGATAGTTTGATTAGTAACTCCGATCTGCTGAACGTACAACACTATACATCCCTATCCATAATACAGAATTTCTCAGCTCTTCGTTTGAAGTACAATCAGCAAGATTATGGAATAGCCTTAGTCCGGATATTGCGTCGTCTAACTCACTTTGTATTTTCAAGAAAAAACTCTAGAAGGAATATTTATCCTTGAACAACTGATCCCGATTTCCTCTCCTGTCCTTACCCTATCCTTTTTTCTTGCTATGAATTATTATTATTTTTTTGTTTAAATACTATTTAAGTGTAATGTATATTTTCTTTCTTATCTTTTACTGTTATTCTTTTGCTGTTGTACGTATCAATGTTGTCATACTTTGTAATCTGGTTGGTTGGAAGAAATAGCCTAGTGGCAATCAGAGGCGGCTCGTGATTGAAATTATAGGCGGTGCATATTTACATAAACATAATAATATGTACCTACATTCATCTTTATATTTCTTACGCAATTCTTGCTTCTGTGGGTTTTAAACACTGTTAAGTTGGAAGAATTTCCAAATGCCACTTATGCAGGATGCAAGGAAGTATTTATTATTTTTTGACAAATTTATTTGATTACCAGTAGGAAAAAAGTCCAATCTATGCGTATGTAGTATATGTTATCATAAAATAGTCGATTGTATTTTTTTTTCTCATGCAATTTAAATGTACTTATTCAAATATTAATTTAACACACACGTATCCAATAACAAATTGACACTTTCTGGATAGATATTTATAGTCCCATAGAGCTAGACTGAAAACACAATTAAAACTATATCTCATCTGGAAATATAACCCGATCCTTTATATAACTCTATAAGTTGATTGGAATGAATTGCCTAATAGCAATAAGCCTACGAGTGTGTAATAAATTTGCATATATTATGTACAAAGGGATTAATAAAAATTAAATACACAAGCGAGAAATTCAAAATTTTTGTATTACAAATAAATTACTACAGTAAGATTTTATAAGTTAATTTTAATTAAGATTTTCATATCGTTTGGCCAAATACATCACAATAAAAAAATATAAAAAAACATTTGTATAAAAAATGGATATTTCTTATAAATTAAAGTTTCATTAAATGCTAGGTAGGTACTCACACTGGGTATATCTAGATGCAAATGAAAAAAAAAAACTTTCGACACTTTCATTTGTATAAACACTTCGATTACACGATTGTTTTAAATATGGATTTGTTTTTGGACACCATTGATAAAGCAATGAGACAGTCTTCTGTTATAATAAGAATATAATAATGTAATATCCTCAAAAATATTAGAAAAAATGCGTAGAAAATCACCGATGGCACTCTACAAATAATTGTATGATAATTTAGAATCGTAGGTATTTCAAATAGTTTTTAAATTGTTATCACTCCATCGACGTTGAAAAAATACCCCGAGAATAAAGAACACGCAATTCAGTCGATATCATTTCATATCTTTATTCACGCTAGAAAGATGTTTTGTTTAAAAAACAGATAAATCGATGAATGACACTTTGTGTTCTGTGTGGACAACCAAACTTGAATGTTGTTGTATAACATTATACGTCAGTAAATGTAAAATAATCTTTACTAATCAAATCTAAAAGGTCGTTTTTACGCATGTTTTTGGTAACTCTTATTATGGACAGAATATGTCTTCAATGCGCATGTGCGGGGCAGATCGGGCATTGCACGACAACTGAATGATTACATCTCATTCTAACGCATATGTAGACCAATGAGGCATTATAACACCGACGATTTTGAACAAAATATAGAATTTGTATGGTCTCACATTTATTTACGGGCATTATTGAAAGTGCACATAATCCTTAATGCGCATGCGCGAAATATAATTCGTACTACAGTATACTTGAGTATACTCACGACGACACCGCGAATTCACCATGTACCTACAGGAAATTTACTACATATGTACATATTATTATTAAAATGTATGTTTACAAGTGTTTTGATAAATTTCTAGGGATATTTCTTTTTTATTTTAGTAAGCAGTGCAGTGCACTTATGCACATACTAAGAAACCGCCTGTGGTGGCAATAAGCCCGCCAGTGTACAATTATATTTGTTTATATTATGTACAAGAAGATGTATAAATAAATAAATAAATAAATAGTAAATAAAGAAATCACCCTTTATACTATTCTACCTGCTACCTGCGTTTTAGCCAAAACTTTGTAATCAGTAATAAAGGTTAATCTATTTATAACTGCACAGTTTGGGTGTGTGCACAAAATATTTAGTTGCATAAAACCAAATGTTTTGTTGTTTTGTAATTCAGCATAAATTGAATTTACTTTTAAAGAAGATTTCGCCTGTTAAAGCCTACATAATCAGTGATTCAAATATCTCATCATTAAAATATTGTTATTTCAAATTTTTAAGCACCTACTTACATTTTGACAATGTTAATAAAGCTCTTGAAAATATCACAGGGAATTTATTCTGTAATTTAACGACTTACCTGCGTTTTTGGTGGTGCGTTTTTTGTGGGGTGTTTTTTTTTTCACCTAAGGGTAAATAATTTTAAATGATAATTTATACCCCTTCAGTGCCACTGCACTCTGATGAATGCATTGTACTTCTTGACTACAATAAGTGTATTCCCCGCCTATTGAGATTTGATATTTTAACGCTGGTACACTATCTTGTGTGTATTAAAATATGCGCATTTTTATTGCGAAAATCTGCAACAAGCTTTTGTCTCCTGAAAAGCATCCACAGTGAGCTTTGAAATAAATTAAATGTATTTATAAAAATATAATATATTGTTTTACAAAGATTAAAATGAATATAGCTGATGATTTTAATGGAAGTTGACTTTTCATAAAAGTCATTTTATATATTATATGTTTTTTTTTTATTTTTCACTGCATTTATCATTTTGTTTTTTTTTCTACAAAAAAATGGATCATTATGTTTATCTTTCATATTTAAATACAAACTTTAAAATTCAGGTCAAATGAGGTTGGCAAAACATAATAACATCTCACATATGAGGTTCATTACCTATTCTGAATATTGCATTTTAGGTAAGACGAGACTGGTGTGTGGGGAAACACACATGTGTCATGTTTCCTTTTATAAAGCAATGTACACTCGCACACCTGTCGCTGGTTACCCCACATTGTAGGATATGCCGTGATGTTATGAATGTATAAATTATCTAAAGGGCACAACAATCTCAATCTGAATATATGTGTGCAACATTTTTTTTTTATTATTTATTTGTGTGTCGCTGACACATAACTTTTTGTGACATTTTTTACGTTATATTTTGCTTCCTGCCATTGTGAGTGTAAGAAAAGGGTTAAGGGTGAATAAGCGACACCATTCCATTGTAAGCAAAGGTTTATGTACATAATAAAGCAAAAAAAAAATGTAGGTATACATGACAGTAGGTACCCCAAACAAAAGTTCCCACATTTATTCGACAATAATCAACAGCCATCGAAAACGTAAATTTTATGTTTAATTTCACAAATACCGATTTTACAAATGCCAATAAAATTTACGGAAAAGAGCAGGTAATTAAGTTGTGAGGCACCGACATAGAATAGTGCTTCCACTCTTTTCTATTATCATCGTTGTCGGGTGTCCTGTAAGAGCCGGGTAATCGAAAATATAACAGGCAAATTAATATCTCGCAGTTTAGAATTACAGCGCCTTTTTTGGTGAGACGAGACTAGTGTTCGGGTATACACGCAAGTGTCGTACTTATTTTTACAAGGCAATGCATACCCGCACACCTGTCGCTGGTTATCTCCCACTGTGGGATATACCGTGAGCTAAATAACAAATTTAATTATAACAATGTTATTATAATTATAATTATAACAATGTTATTAGATTTGATGATGGTTATTGACAATGCCGTTGCGGTTGCTGTATTCTGAAGTGGGATAGCCTAGTGGTGAAGTATTCGGACTCGTAAAGTAAGTAAGTAAGTACAATGTTATTTTTAACACATACAACATGTAAGAAAAAAGACGTACAGTATGTACAAACAAACCATGCCCCCCAGACAACGGGTCATTTAGTTCAAGAAAAGAAAACTCAATGTATGGAAGTGACAGTTGTCACGTGACTGGCAACTGTCACTTTCATACATTGAGTTATCTTTTCTTATTTCTTTTCTTGAGCTAAATCAAACGTTGTCTAGGTGGGCATGTATGTCAAGAATAACTTGAGATAATAACATCCTTTAATTTGTTTTCATAAAAAAAAATATTATTTAACTTTTTAATGGAGAATTTGTTTGGTAGGTACGCGATAAAATGAAATAAATACCTACATAAGTTTGTTTTTATCAAAATTCAACAAACCTTAAACACGAGTTTAAAAAAAATGTAAGACGCCAATGATAATACATTTTTAAAAGTAAAAAAATACGAAGCTACAAATAAAAAAACAATGGGTGTAAAAAATTGTAATACAATACTCCAGTAGTTTTTTAAATGTCTGTCAAAGTTACATATTCTTCAAATTTGTTTAGACAGTATTGTTTTTTGTAGGTACCTAAAATTATAAATAAAAATTTAAAATAATATTTTTTGCGTTCCTGCATTACATTTACCTTTTTTTGTCTTTGCTACAAAAATACAACACATACATATATACCTCGTAAGTATAGTATACGAATAAAAAAATAAATATATAATTAGATCAACTTTTTTATAAAAAAATACTGTTTTCTATTATTGATTTTATTTTTTTAAGTTTACAGATGTTTAAAAAAATAATTTATCAAAAAAAAAAAACTAAAAAAAACAATCCAAAGTTCCTATTGAAACATGAATTATTGGGAACTATAATAATGCACTAGTTATATCTACAATATGCACAACACGACGGGAACATTTTCATCTATCCATTGTTGATCTTTTTGTGCTTTTCATTCTGTTTCTTGGTATGGGAACATAATAATGTGATAGAAGGTCAGGGTTAATGTAAGAGAAAGTAAAACTGTCACCTCTTTTAAATATATGGTTTTAATGGGGACAATACCTACAGAACTAAAAAAATAATTTGTGAATGAAACACTAAATTATTTAAAACTATTCGATCAACTCAAGACTGCCTACAACTACAAAATGACATTGACAATCTCACCGAATACTGCAAAAAAAACCATCTTTACCTTAACACCGGAAAATGTTTCATTGTAACATTTAAAAGAATAAAAACTCCCATCGAATTCATTTACAAAATCAATGACTCCAGTCTCTCCCGTAAATCCGAGGCAAAAGACCTGGGAGTAATTGTGGACGATAAGCTTAACTTTATTTCCCACATTAATAATGTTATTAGTAGAAGCTACAAGGGTTTAGGCTTTGTCCTAAGGGTGACCAAACCATTTAAGAATATTGACTGTCTAAAAATTTTATTTAACGCATATGTTCGAAGTCACGTGGAATTCGCAACCACTGTATGGAATCCTCATTATAAGTTGCACATAAATAACATAGAAAGAATCCAAAAAAAATTCATCAAACACCTCGATTTTAGAACTAGGCGATTTGGTATCAGTTATGAGGAATCTTTAAAACATCACCAAATGTTACCACTTAACAAAAGAAGGGGTATAACTGATATATGTTTCCTATATAAATTACTTAACAACCAAATAGATACTCCGTATCTCTTAGGACAAATCCCATTCAACTGCCCCGCCAGACAAAACCGCCAGAACCTCCTCTTTTACACTAAATACTCAAGAAAAAACTATGCAAACAACACTTTTATTAACCGCAGCTGCAATATGTACAATAACCTTAATCATAAGCTAGATATTTTTAACAATAGCCTACATTCATTAAAAAAACAACTAACATCAATATTATAATGAATACTTTATGTACCAAATTGTACAATTTTTGGTATGTCCAATACTGTATTAATATGACAACTCACCCTTTCCTCCTCTCCTACCTTTCTTCATGTCCCACCCTCGCTTCATAAAATACACACACACACACACATCACAATTGTACACTTACACCACACTTTTGTCTTTGACTTTGTACTGAATTGTCTTTATTATGTATATTAATCTGTGGAACAATGTAATTGGCTTACTTTCCTGATTGTTATTTTTTTATTAATGTAAAACATGTAACAGCTGTTATGTTTCCCAAAATAAAATAAATAAAATAAATAAATAAATAAATAAATACTTTCGAATTGATCATATCTTGTATACAGTCTTACAAAATATACAAAAAAATACACTATGAATTAAACAAAAAACAGACCAATTACGTTGCCTACAGATGATGATCATTAAGAGGGTGACTGCTGCCAACGTACCTATTTTTTCAATTTGAATTTACATCATTACTACAAAACGAATCATTTTGAAAAAAATAACCAAGTCAGTTTGAATATTAATAAAGAAAAATATACTTTAACTTTATAATTATGTTCTGTATATTATATTCTTGTAGGAAAATAATAAGCATACCCCGATTTTTGACATTTATCTTAAATTTCTAAAAAACTATAAGCAATATATTTTTTTATAAATTAAAGAAGATGCTTCATGCTATCACATAATATCTGGAAAAATACGATGTAACGTTGCATTGATGCATCAGGTTAAGTTAATAAAACAAAAAAACTTTTATTTCGCAATGGCGCTGAATATTTTTTTTTAGGTTTATTTACTAAACCTGAAACATTAATGCAACGTCACATCATATTTTTCTAGATATTTTTGTCTTCTTTAATTTAAAAAAAATATATGTTGAATTACGCCTTATATTTTATTAAAAATATAAGATAAACGTTGAAAATCGGGGTATGCCATTATTTTTCTACAAGAATTTATACAGAACATTATCAAAAAGTAAAGATATGATTTTCTTTATTAATACCCAAACTATCTAAATTATTTTTTTCAAAACGATTTGATAAGAAATAATGATGGTATATCAAATTGAAAAATACGTACGTTGGCAGCAGTCCCCCCTTAAACAATCTCATTATAACAATAAATAAATAAAAATATAAGTATTTATTTATTAACACAATTATTGCATGTTTGCCTTTGATGGGAAGGAAAAAGGGTGGGAGAAGGATTAAAGTTGTTACTACTATGATATTGTAGCAGTTATCACCAATGACATTTAATATATATGCAGAAGTCCTAGGTAACTAAATACTAACTCCTATCCTCACTGGAGTATTTAGTATTCTTAAGTTAGCAATTGCGTTGCAGAGATATCACTAAATACTTAATACTACGCCAAACTAAAGGTCAATGGCGTAGAATTTCACATTATTGTGTACGAAGAAAAGAGATAGTTTTCGATGAGTTTATAAACGACGTTTAAAATGTTTTTCTGTCATAACAACACAAACACAACATGTTCCAAGTTACCACTGACAGCTCGATGTCATTCTTCTGAAATTCCAGCGAATTTTCGGCATCTCGTATAGATCGCTGAATACTTTGTGTAGGATTTGATATGATAAAATTACCAAATACATATTCAACGAAGACTCTAAAATCATCATCCATCGAAAACATCTCGTATTTTAGTATTATAAATATATCCTCGCGATTAACCTTACTTTTTGACAGTTCGCAAATGTTAGTTTACGCCGACGCGCATGCGCTAAGTATTAAGATAATGTCTCTGCAATGCAATTCTCATACAAAAACTTCGTGGCATCCTTAAGTTAGGAAGCCACGTGATCTCCTAACTTTAGTGAGCGAATGTGCAATGAAAACATGGTTAGTATTTAGTATTTAGTTCGGACTCTTGCATTTGGGTCATAGACACGTTATATATGAGAAAAAGACGCTTTTCAAATATGGTACAGTTTAACGAATTCATTCAATATTACCAAGAAAGAGCACACACGACAGAAAACATAAAGTGAGAAAGAGATAGTATAATAATAGACACACATTCCAGACATATTTTCTCTTTTACTCCAATACAATCACATTATAATTATCTTTCACACTAAATGACTGAAAGAGAGGAACGTATATTAAGTAATATCAGTGTGAAAAAGCGGATACTACAAACGAATACCTTTGCATACCAACAAGCGAATATGACTTGACTACTCTCTCGTTTACTTAGAATAAAAATAACAATCGAAAAATCCATATAAATATGTTAGTTATCGAATAAAATGCAGCATGAAATTAATGATATATCTGGTCAGTCCTTCAGTCACAGTTCTAGTGTAAGTATTACATGTTTTCATCACTCAAGATGGTATTTTGACTATGGCATGTCCGAATACTACAATATCTTGCGTGTAATTAAATTGCGATAAGAATTAAGTATTTATGCGCTTTACTTTTTGTTTGCCGAATTTAAAGGCTAGTAACGTATCTGTTATTTTTATATATAATTGGTTTTTACTAGCAGTGACAGAATTCACGAGACAGAAAAAAATATCAATCTCAAAAATCTCAGTATCGAAAGAAAAGAAATCATAGCACGCGTGGGTATTTTATTTCATACATTACATAAATACATACCTACATTTTGTTACACAGTTGCCTCATACCCCCATTTCAACAGCCTTTATTATTTTGCTAAAGCCAAACTGCTAGCCCTAGAACAGGATTTCCTAGTTGGGCAGCAGTAATCTACTTATTGTTGTCATTATAAATATGGTGTGATAATTGATAAAAAAAAAACTATACAGATTAATAATTATAATTCATTACTACCTCGGAACATGCTCAGCCTAGTGAGGTGGTATATATAAAAAAATAACACATTATTTTAAATATATTGTGATAATGAGTTTTGGTATTTCTCTATAGGTACAGGACAGTTGTTACGCCTTGTAAGGTACCTTTCAACTGATAAAATATATAAAAACTCTTTTGATTCAATATGAAATATTATGCTTTTCTACGTAAGTATATTCTTGCCGATTCTAAACTAATTTCTATAATTCCCGTCTTGTTTCTCAACCTTTACCTATTAAAATTATTTATCATTAGAATAAATAGAATTTTGAAATTTCCTTATTTAATAAAAACGGCATTATCAAATATTTTTCACATTTCTTGTAAAAAATAGATTTAAAATAGATAGTAAATGACATATATTTAAATTATCCAAATTTCTTGGTTATTTCTTTAATTTTTATAGGTATCTAAATCTAAAAATTTGTTTTTCACGTACATCGAAGTATAATTTTTATTAAGTAGGATGGTTGTATATTTGTATTTTTATAATATTATGTCAATCTTTTAAAAACACGTCTGATCGAAAATTAAAAAAAAGTATCCATTTCCTCTTAACCCCTTTGCGGCGGTTGACATCTCCGCACATACACATACGAAAAAAAAAAATGTTTTTACAAAGATCGCATAACGAATATGTATCACCGATTCAATCGATGTCTGTTCCTTCATGTTTTATTGGGTCGCATTCATTATCTGTGGCGAAATATTTTTTAAAATTTATTCCTTCCTGTCGTGGCGTTACTTTTGTATTCATCCCGAGTATCTCATTTCAATGCGCCCGTTTTTTTTTCTATCGATGTTTAGTTACCCACATTTTTTTGTGTGCCCCGTGAATATATTTAATTTGCAGTGGGGTGTAAAAAAAAACGCCACTAGATATTTTGCATCAAACATATTTTATTTATTTTTTTTGTGTGCGTGTTCATCCTTTGTCCCGCGGGAGAATGTAATGCATTCGTTGCATATATTTTTATTTGTTATAATTCCATTCATCCGATTTCTATAGGTGCTAAACATTTCGAACTCTTTGGCGTGGAATAAATTTAAATTGGAAATAGGTATAGATTGAATTTTCTAATATTGCCGATATACGCGACGGAAGGGTTCAAGTATTATCCAAGTAACTGACTCAGTCATCTATGAGATTTGTCAAAGTTAAGATGAGGCTCTCAAAATTAAGTCGTTCAACGGTGAAACGGTGCGTTATTCGATTAGATACATTAGAGACTTAATTGAGTAAAAAAATGTGTTGTATTCATTAGTGAATTATTTAAAGTAAGTGTAAACGTTTTAATTATATGATTATTATTCCAAAAATAATAGTCAAGCTTTCATTATGGCTAGTTAATAAGCAACCATTCTAAATTTTAAAGTTAATCAAATAAATATTTAATCAGAGAGATACGGAAGTTTTCGGATATCTAATATGAAACAGAGCAACACGATAAAATAAAAACTAGTAATTTATCGTTGATACTGTTTAAGCATATTAAGGATTTGATTGACACCACTTTGAATGTCACAATCGGTAAAGTCCAAGATTGAGAATGATCAAGGTATGTTAAAAAGATCAGGACTTGATCAAGGGACCGCGAATTTCACCTGTGAATTACGAAAGAAAGAATAAGACAATTTTTAGCAGGAATATTGTTTTGTAAACATGTTATTGTAAAAAGCATAAGATTAGTGATGTTGTGAGTCAAATGTGAAACAATTTACAAACATACAACAATGTACAAATGCAAATTGAGGATCAGTTTTTTTATCGAATAACTGAATAAGTGATGGGTAAATGAAAAGTTGTAAAATTGTAAAATTGTTGTTCGATCGTATAACTCAGGTATAGTATAATTAAATATTTATTTTATAGGTACCTAATCTTGACGTTAAGACGAAAGTTTCCGTGAATTAATAATAGTTTAATTAACCAAATAAGACGTAATCTTGGCGTAAACTCATTTGAGCATGAACTGAGATGAAATCCTTTGACTAATCCTTTACAGTTCAAGTGTGCTTTTGTGTCTTGTGCAAGTCAAAAACTATCCTACACTATAAAGTTGTGAAAATGTTTGACAGAAGAGCCGAGTGCTCTCTACCCGTCTCGCAAAACTTTGAAATTGCAATGACAAGGAGAGGGACGGAGAATACTGTCACACTGACTAATTTTGTCAATGGGAAGCTGTGTGTTATCCCTTTTATCTCCGCGGATTCCAAATCCTTTGTATTGTCACGGGCGACGTGAAAGGGTCTTACGGAAGATGCTTCCGTATTTATTGATTGTTATTTTGCCAAACATAAAGAGATATCCGGTATAATTGGCAATTGGGACCAAATAGGCTTATCTAACACCTGACAACAAAAATATACTCGACAAAAAATATGATTAAAGCTCTTTTTTGTCAATAATCTTCACAAACATGGTTCCACATAATATGAAGTTCACATAGCTCAGAAATAATTATAATAATAATCAGGACAATTTATAAAGCGCCGTTTAGTGACAACCGTGGTCACCTCAAGGGCGCTTTCAGTTTGCGAAAAAATAAATTAAAATGTGTCCTATAGCTAACACATTGGAAATGGTGAAACATAAAACTTAAAAAAAAAACGTAAAATCACAAATTAATCTTGTTATATATATATATATATATATATATATATATATATATATATATATATATATATATATATATATATATATATATATATATATATATATATATATATATATATATATATATATATATATATATATTACATAATCGAGATGAAATTAATTATATAAAATAGTCGATTCAAAGTAAACAGGCAAAATATAAAGTAAGGGAATATTGAACGGATGAAGGACAATCTGGATAGAAAGTAGAAATAGGTATAACACAAAAATAAGGTCAATATTTATTTCATATTATTTATATATTTCCTATAGCTTAAAATCACGCTTTCCATTGACAGACACATTAGGTGGTGGAATCCTCCCGACAAATGCCTTTAAAAATGAATTAATTGCTATGTCTCTTGAATATCCTACTCCCTTAAAAAATGAGTTTTTGAGATGCGAACGATCTCAATATAAGATTAATCAATATAAGATGTTATTGGAGCACTGGAGATTCTATTTTTTTGTTTCATGTTTTTTTTTGTTTGTGTTGTTGAGTGTTCTGTTGGTGTCTCTGTATATTAAATAAATAAATAAATAAGATGTATTTTTGAAGACACATTCTTATGACACAGTCCTAGTGGTAGTTGGTAGTGTGGAGTCATATTACTAAAATCAATAGTTTGAATAATTTCAAGTATTTATAGTGATTATCTACATACACGAAGAAGAATTTATCAATATTTTTTTTTATTTTTAAATACGTAGTGACATGAATAGGTAAGAAAGCTTAGGCAAAAGCTGCTACCTGCTATACCTTTCCCACATCCACATTAAACCCTTTCTGCAATACAATGGCGCTCAATAGGATTTATGTTTATCTCGTCTCTATAAAATATTTATTTTTTATCCATTAGAATATAACGAATAATGTGCTCTTGTACCGCGGTTTCAATATTGACGTTGTCATTTTTTTTATTGTGATCATTAATTATTTTATGTATGGGAAAATGTATTAGCTTTGTGATCCAACTTAATCCATTTTATTTATTGATATAAAATGATACATTACTAATGTACACTATGTGCAGTGTAGGTACCTACTTTGTCTATAAGTATATAATAGTTTAATCAATCCAAAATACGATCGTTCAATCTAATTAATTTTAATTATTAATAAATGATTTCCGTTGAAATTATTCGTAGTTTGATGCTAAAATCGTTGTTTACGTATGACTACAATAAGAATATGACGATTAAGAGGGCATATAACGGTAAATCTAGTGACTGAAAACACGATAGGTATATTAAAACTGTCTTAGCGTGCGTTTGAAAGGGTTTATACGTGATTTAAATTATCGGAAACCTAAAAGTTTTTGATTTTTTGCATTTTAAAAACAAAGATTAAAACGAAAATAACTGTATTGGTCATACACTTTAATATATATTTATTTCTCTATGAAATATTATTGTGGAGTATTTATTTATTTATTTATCAAGGAAACATACAGTTTAATTAATAAATTGTAATAGTACAAAATAATAATCGAATAAACCAGCAAAGTTTCCATAAATGGTTAACAATAAAATACTTTATGAAGAAAAAGAACATTAGCTGTAGCAGGAGGAAGAATAAACAAGATTGAAATAAAACATAACATAATAAAAAACAAAAATATTAAAATAAATAACCAATTAACCAGTCAAGAAATGAAAAAAAATAAAGAAAACAGTTAATACGTACCCACATATAAGTTAAAAAGAATTGTTTTCACACAACATTATAAAGTTTTCTTTTAAAAGTTGCAAAATCGTCATTTAAAATATCGATTTCAGACTTAATGACAGAATTATACAATGTACAACTACGTCTGACAAAAGAGTTCTGCGCATAATTAGTTTTACAAATAGGAATAGCAAATAATTCATTCGATCTAGTACTGCGTAAAGGGCAACGAAAGGCAATTTTCTCCAACAGATATGCAAGTAATTAAAAAATGAATACTTTTAATATTTTTTATTTGGGGAATTTATGCCTTTTTTTAGAAACACAATAGACATGACTTTAAATTGCGATGTTTAGCTTTCTTTGTATTTGTTTAATTTGTTTATTAAATCAGTGATGTTTCAATTTGATTACTAAATAAGTCTTTTATTTATAATTTTCTTTTTAAATAAATAAATTACATTTTATCAAATATGTAAATGCTTCTGCTGTAGATTAACGAATTCGGTCGATGCATGATTCGAACCCGCGTCGAAAGGGTCCAGTTATCTACCTCTCTGACATCTACCCATCTTACTGAAATTTACTTTCAATATATTTTGGGGACAACATTTACGTATGGTACCTACCTACCTACCATACCATTTTCACCGCTCTAATATAAAAGTATATTTCATGTTAGACGATTAGGATAGAGCTGAATAAAGCGCCACAGTTTTGTACAGGAATTTTAGAATCTAGAATATTCGAAACTTCACCTCTCTCCATATAAGTTATAACCGTGAAGGTGCAGGATTTTGCTTGTAGTACCTACATTGCATATGTGTACGTACATTGTACATTCATACAAATTGTACATCCACACAAATTGTACATTCATACAAATTGGCCAACTTTCCAGAACATAATGTTGCTAAAGACACGAGCATCCGCATTCATTCCCCGTCCATGCTGTTGGGAATTTATGTTACAGCGCATGCGTTATGTATTTGATTTGATTTATATTACTCTTCTCAAGTACACACGTACTTAACGCTCGTCTAAATAAGTTGTTCTTCTTTATTTGTTTAATGATTGGGGATTGCGGCAACATTCAACGACTAATGGTCTATCTCTCGGTCTCGGAAGGTCCTGTAGCGGACATGAAAAGGTCGCTCCATCGAATCGGGCAGGGATCTCTCAATCTAATGCCCTCCGCGTTTTTTCATTACGACAAGCTTCTCAAGGTTATCACGAGCCCTTCTGGCAACGTGTCCAGCAAATATTGAAGGAAAACAAATTGACGATAGATGATCTTTTATCTGTAATTCATCTATGTAATATGGACACATTGGTTTTCATAGCAGTTCATGGTTTTTGAAATATGCATTGCTATCACCGCAATGCATTAATTTTATTAGGATATGAAGCAAAAGGTAAATTGTAAGTATTACAAGAAATTTAATGACAAATTTTAATTTCTCTGGAAATCAAGCACCTTCAAGGTTTACGACATGTTATCAGTTGGTTTACGTGCACTTAAAGCACTTGTGCAACGTTCACCAATTATGCCTTTTTATTAATTACCCTTATCAAAAATCTATATGTTACAAGGTGACAACAAATCGTTTGAAAATGAACTTAGGAACATCATCGCCATCTATCGAAGAAAATGAAACTTATTTCTAACGCCATCTATTGGTTTTTGGTAAACAAAACAATGAAAGCGTTCAATGTGATCACGTAAACCAGCAGAGGACAAGTCGAAATCCCTGTATAGGTGCCTGTTTTCCCTGTTCTCATATAAAAATATATATTCCCGTTTCGTCTCTAAGTATGTACATGGAATTCATTCAACGATCCAAGCAAATGGGATAAGCGGAGACTTTAAATACTCTTTTCACACTTAATAACAATATATTATAAGAACATGGTGGTTGCGGCCAACACTAAACTCTTCACAATGCTTAAATTCATTCAAATAATAAAACCAATTTTCAACTCCAATCTTGCTGAAATTTCTTTCCCAGTCCAATCCTACTGAAATATCAAACTAATTTCAAACCACTTCCCTTTACATTATTTGAGACTGAAGGGACAGTAAGTACCTACTGAAGAGACAGTATAATAAGGACTGAATTGGATATTTTTACTCATACCGAATTTATCATAAAAATTAAACATTTCAAAAATTTATACGAGAACTGAACGTGACAAAGAAATCTGAAGTTCATGGATGAAGATTGAATACTGAGACTATAATATAAATTACCTAAACCCCTTTCCATTGGTGTTTATTAAACTGGGTTAAATTTAGGGCTGTAATTTTGTATTTCAAATTACTGTATGCGATATCGAAAATTTAGAGTAGTCTTCGTATTAAAATGTATACAAGAAAACTCAATGTAAACACGGTCTGGATTATTTCTGTTGAACAAATAATAGATATCTATGGGCTGGTAGGCAATGCCTAAACATTTTCATTTGAACGTGAATTATTTGCGTGCATCTCAAATTTGTCTTTAGATTCGCATCACATCAGCCAGCGGCGTAATATTAAACGTTAGTTTCTATCAAAACAAGATAAAGTAATTGCCGGGGAGTGTGTAGTGTTTTAGAAATTACATACAACTGAGGGAGGTTGGGGGCTGTACAATGTACAAGAAGTGTAGACACGAAATAATAATTATTATACAGGGGGGGTTGAAGGTTATCTAGCGCCATCCCAGGCCGCGTTTCATCCCGCGCTCCAAATTAAATAGGTAATGTAATTACAAAGTCTCCCGTAACCCTTCTAAGCCAGCAGAATATCCTAAGCCGAAATTACCCATCAGGATATTTCGTGCTCAAGTCTGAACTTTGCCAACCAAATTAATGTATCTATGAGTACACATGAATATCTAATGAATATATTATATGTGTGTACCGACACACACTCACATAATATACCTACCGATTGTAAGTTTCTCAAGGTTTTAAAACGTCCTATGTATTCGGCAAGGTTTTCAACTATATAGGTACCTACTGAAATTATAATTAAAGTCTATACGTAACTTCTAGTCCCTGTTTTAGGCGCAACCAAAAAAAAAGGTTTTGCCACTAGTTTGATGTGGTTAGTGAAGAATTGAATACATAATTTTAAACAGAAATTTAACTTCGCATCAATGTAAAATGTTAAAGCTACGTTATCAAGTGATGTCCTATTGCATTTTTTGTTTGTATTCTACAGTAAACTGGCTCATTTTGTTTTTGTTTTGTTTAATTTCCAAATAAAAAAGAATTACATAAGCCATTATTACATAACAGTATTAATACAATACAAATAGAAAATATGTATCAATATTAGGTACCTGTTCCGAGGCAATACCTATTCAAAATGAGTAGCTGTACAAGAATTTAGTCAGTCAAAAAGTAGTCCGTGCGTATTGTATGTAGGTACATGTGTTAAGACATGAGTGAGATCCGTCATTTTAAAACATGAGTAAGATCCCTCTCACACTCTTCTCTGCCCCTCATTAAATTAAATGATATAATATGACTATAAATGAAATTTAAATCGGGAAATAGGCAATATTGATTCGTTTTTTTATTATTGAAAACCAAAGCACATTCATAATACAAACAATAAATAAACAAAAAAAATTCAATAATATTTAAAATAATTATAACATTTTTTTGTATAAACCACCTCACTAGGCTGAGCCTGTTCCGAGGAGGCAGAAAACTTCTTGCATTATATATCACAGAAAAAAACACTTTGACTTGTTTTATTTTTTCAATATCATACCTATAGTACAATAAAAATTCAAACTAGTATGCCCTTGTTTTTCATACCTACATGTATCTGTTATTTTCTTAAATTTCAAATGTTTCATCAACGGTTTGTCCTCTATACATATCTTTTTTATCATATTAATTTTTTGGAGCTAAATAGTAGTAATGTCCTTATCCGAATGTTATGTTTGTCTATGATATTGAATGAAAATTGACGTTGAATTGAAAAATACACCACATTATTATTATGTTTATTCTGTTTGTTAAATCTGAGTTATTAATTGATGTATTTTACGTTGATATGTTATAAAAATATAAAAATACTTGGTAATAGTTATATTGTATTTATTAGATTATCGACGCGTTTCAAGGCACATTATTCTGACGATGTGCCTTGCACGAAACGCGTCGATAATCTAATAAATAGAATAGAACTACATATTACCAAGTATTTTTATAACATATCAACATACAATGGAGTTCTATCAAGAAAATTGTCGATCGACAAACTAAACTTAGATGTATTTTATTATAAGCTAATATTCAAACAGTCAAATGAGTGACTCGTATCATACCGAATCATTGAATGACTCGTTTAGACCGAATAATGAATCGTTTGAATATCTCCTACTATGTTATGCGCTATTTGTTTTCTCTATGCTAAAAAAGTACCCATTCTTTTGTTTGTGACAAAGGAAATACATTTTGTTCCGCTATTATTTATCATAAAATCCAATACATCCCTATTTTTCTTCAACTTTTAGTCACTTCTGTGAAAAAATAGTTTCTATCTTGGTATCTCAAACGTTGGTATAAAGTTGTAGTTTCAAACAAACACGGGGAAAAATCTAAAGATGAATCTCTCGTTACGACATTGTAAATTCCATATTGTCCTTTGAAATATGTTTTTTTTTCTTGTCGAAAATAAGGAGAAAATAAAAAAAAACTATTTCTTGTCGGGCATATCTCTCACCCTGGTAATGACGTTTCGCACAGTGAGTGTCCCCTCCCCCGCTTCCCCTCCCAGCTCCCTCCTCGGCAATTCTATCTTGCGGATAAGACCCTCTGGTTACGCCCATGGCCTGCCGATTTATGGGGGGGCATATTTTACTCCGGCTAACAACCCAGAGGGGTTGAGAAGGTTCTGGTGGAAGAGGACACAATCTATGGTAAAGGAGTGGAATGTGTGTATTGAATCAGCGGGGAGAGCGAAGGTGTATTACTCGGGCACAATTTGCTCAAACATTTCTATATCCTTTGCAAATGTGAGAGTATTTTTTTTCTAATTTCTCGAATGTTCATTCTTGACAGAATTTCATTATAAATGATAAAATTAAATACTTAAAATAGTTTAACACAATATTTAATGTTCTTCCACTGTAGATATTCCTTCCACTTTCGCTGTGCCGACCGCCGTGGCACAGTGGTAAGCCGTTCGATTTCTGTGCGGGCGTCCTGGGTTCGATTCCCAGCAGAGGAGAAATTTATTTAAATTTATTTCTCACGCAAATATTGCTTCTCTGGGCTGGAAACACTGGTTAGTTGGATGAAATTAAAAATAAACTCGCCACTTGCGCAGGGTGCAAGGAAGTGTTCATTTTTTTTTTAAATTTTTTAATTTTTTTTTTTATTATTATTATTTTTATTATTAGATATCATACGCTTGACCGATTGGAGAGGAAAAAAGAGCATCTACCAGTCTAAAGAACGAAATTCGTTAATGGTCAAGCGTATAGGTAATAAAGTGGAATAATGTTAAATATTGTCTAATTTTCTTATTTTATTGAATTTAATATAATTATTTGTGAGAGTATTTAGTAAACATTTAATATTGACGATTTCATCAGAAACTATCAAGCTATCGATACAGTTTGATATTTATACGCGTTAGTTAAAAGACAAATTTTTATTTCATTTGGATAACTCCTAAATGCGTACGCTCTATACTACAAGAAAAGCCATATGCGCAAATGTTTCCATGCTGCAAGAACACCTTGAAACAAGATGTTTCTCGTATTTATTTGACATTGTCGGCCTTCGTGATTCAGTTAGTTAAATATTTGATTGCTGAGTCGATGATACCGGGTTTGGTTCCCTGTGAAGACACAGTTTTTTATTGTGTTTCTAGTCTGGATCTGTGAGACAATAAATATCGCAAGTCAAAATGTGCTTACTGGATATTGTGTGCGTATTTGACTAAATTTAGACATCGTACCTGTTAGTTACTTGAGCAATACAAAAATATAAAATACCTTGGTATTATTGGGAAAATAAAGAACTTCTGAAAATTTTTTTTAATTGATACGGCTCAAGGTAGTTGAAGAATACAAAGGTCGCTTGTATAATTAGAAATCAAACACATTATTATGAATCTGACATTCCTCTACATGCAGTAGATAATCAACTATTCCGGAACGGAGGTAAATGAATTATACATCGAGTTCAAGACTTGTCAAGAGATCTATAAACAAAGCAATGTTCCCCTGATGAGAATTTATGTTATTTATTTATTTATTTATTTTATTTTTAATATATTTTATAATACAAATCAATGTATAAATTCACTAGTAATAATATTCTTACATATTTTTCCCTGCAGTACCTCATCAAAAAGATTACAATCTTGTGCTTGATGAGGGGAGCACTTATAACAAAATAAAAATATCAATACAAAGCAAAGTCATCATAAAAGTAAAAGTAATTAAATCAAATCATACATGAACAAAAAAAAAATCAAATAAACATCATAAAAAGGTTGAAAATAAATGAAAAAGAAGAATACTCAAATTAGAAAACATATCAGAATACATATTCAAACAAAAAAAAAGAAAAACATGAAAATAATTGAAAAATGAGTAATATAGAATTATAGACGATTCAAATATATCAAAACACATATTCAAAAATAAAAAAAGAAAATACTGGAAATTGAAACAAATCAAAACAACAAAATCGAAAACTACTATTTTAGAAAGTTAAGTGCAATTTTAATTTATGTTTAAATTTTTTAAATTCTTTTATCTGCTTTAATTCATTTGGGAGGCAATTGAAAAATTTTATTCCCAAATAAATGTAGTTGTTTTGTAATTGTCCTGTATTACATTTGGGTATTTTAAAATCATTTTGGAATCGCAGAGACTTATTTTTTTCAATTTTTCGTATAACATTATCTTTGAAAATTTGCAAAATAGACACTTTTTTATAAATATTATCTACTTTGGGTACTTTGAATATGTCAAATAGTGTTGTAGTGGGGAAAGTGCGTGTTTTCTTAAGTATAACCTTTATGATTAATTTTTGTACAACTCTAACTTGGTTTAAAATATTGTCATATGCTCCTCCCCAATTTGTTTCTTTATGATACAGATAATTATTATTTTTTATAACAACGAACCAAAATAGAATAAAAATCCATCAACACAAAAAAATAAGAATCTAAAATTATAATAATATAAAAGTATACATTTTTATACATACATTTTTTTGTATAAACCACCTCACTAGGCTAAGAACGGAGCCGGGTTTCGCTAGTACCTATCCATTTAAAAAACTATACGTTACCAATTGAGAAATGGGTTTTATTTATTTATTTTTCTTTTTGTACATAGGTAATATAAACTAATTTATTGCACACCGGTAGGCTTATTGTCATTAGGCAATTTCTTCCAACCAACAGAATACAAAGTATGACAAAATTGTGTAGATAGGTATGTACATCAACAAGAGAATGGAAGCAAAAAATTATGTTACTTAAAAAAATGAAAAAAAAGTCAAGTAAGAAATAAAAAGTAGGTATAATTAAATCAAAATATCCTGTAAAAAATCATTTTTAAAGAATAATGTTTTTTCCTCCCTTTTATTTTTATTTTTTTATTTTTGGTTAGACCAAATTATAATTTTTTTTCATTGTTGGTGAGTTTAAGTTAGCATTTATATTGTATGACATAGAAACCCACTGATAACTATATATGGTTAGTGGGATCTTGTATAAATTAAATTATGTTGAAATCAATAATAAATAAAAAAATAAATAAAATAAATATAAGGTACCTAATTATTTAAAAACATTCCTCATTTTTTTCAAGTGTTATTCGTGATCGAATAATAATAATAATATAGCAATTTTCTCGAATTCACGATTCGAATTCAACAAACCTTACCAAGAGGTTTATTTTTTTTTTCATATCCTGTGTGTGTCCCCCCAGACGAATGAGCGCGCAGTGTGTTCGCATGACTGTATGCAAATATCCCTGGGGTAGTTGGGGGGTGGGTGGGCTGACACGGGGTTGTCGGGGGAGGGAGGTTGACGGGGCTGCCAGGTGGGGGGTGGTACGACGTCGGTGGATGGGGTGACATGTCGGACGCCATATTCAATTTTCAAAGTAGGTACCTACCTTCCAACTTAGGTGGGTACCTACCCCACCTAGCCGAAATTTCAATTACGGAATGTATCGATAAGTTATACACCGTTTCGAACGACAATTTAGGAAGAACTGTGCCAATTTAGGAAGAACTGTGCCAATTTAGGAAGAACTGTGCCAATTTAGGAAGAAATGTGCCAATTTGTGATGGTGTGATATTGTCAGCTTTCGTGACTTAAAATATTATATTTTGAATTCAATAAACTATTTGATGGTTTTGATAGCAGGTTTGTGGCAATTCATGATTATAAATAAACAAATTGAGAGAAAATAAAAAAAACTTACATCGTTTCATTATTATTTCGAGAACAATGTTATCGTCTTTAAGATAACTTACGTACCTACTAATTGACTTCTTAAAATATATTAACTCAAAACACCAGATAATTTTTCTGGTGGGTAAATGAATTTATGTTCTTAGTGTTATTCTTTGAATGTCAAATGGTAGGTACCTACCGTTTAAAAAAAATACTTTTTTCAAAGAGATTTTATTAATAATAGGTATAAACACTTCCTCGCACCCTGCGCAAAGGGGGAGCTATTTGCCAAATGCCATCTTCATTCGATGACACTGCACTGTTTCGATTGATTTTTTGTATTTAATTGTTTTTCATTTAATGTTATTGTTTATTCGAGATCAAATGTCCTTGTAGTAACAAGTAGGTACATATACATTATCATACATTCCCTAGACTATGTGTATATGCTTGTGCTATAGGTGAACGAAATCGGTCGTGGCAGGTTGCGAACTTGCGACCACTGGATCACTAACCCAGCAAGCTAACCACTCTACCACCACCCATATAAGCTTGCTATCTTTGCATATTTTTTTTTGTTTTTATTTTTTATTTTAGTTATTAATTATTATTTATTTCCATAATACATCAAATCAATACAATATCACTAAAATTAAATATTATAATGGAGTCTATAATATCACTAGGCGAAGCCTGTTCTGAGGTAATACTAACAATAATTTGCAATACATTTTTGCAACATAAATTATCAATAAGGTATAAAAGTTTAAACTTATAAATGGTGCATAAGTAAAGGACTAAACTCCTAATAATTGCTTTACTTTTTTTGTTTAATATGTACTTAGGTAGGTTTTTCCTTTTCACTGAGTTAATTATTGTTTTCTTTTCTGAGATTATGTTTTCAATACCAACGTGTTTTTTATCGTTTCCGGACAATTGCTGCTTATTTCGTAAAATTTCGTTTTAATCACTGCCGGCATATTGGATATCTCGTAGTAAAATTTCGTTTTAATCACTGCCGGCATATTGGATATCTTGAAGTAAAATTTCGTTTTAATCACTGCCGGCATAATGGATATCTCGTAGCAAAATTTCGTTTTAATCACTGCCGGCATATTGGATATCTCGTAGTAAAATTTCGTTTTAATCACTGCCGGCATATTGGATATCTCCTAGTATTTTGTAATAAAAAAAGAAGGCAATCGGTTCGTCGCCATAAACGAACAATTTTTTTCAAGCGATTTATTTACTAACTCATATGAAAAAAAGGAAGTTTTTTCTGTCATTAAAAATAGTTTCCGCACGGTGAATTGTCCATTCGGTCAATTATTTTCCATACGATAAATTGTTCTCACGGTCAACTGTACATACCTACGGTAAATTGTCCCCACGGTCAATTGTCCATTCGGTAAAAAGGGCTTACGGTCAATTGTTCACGGTCAATCGGCTACGGTCAATTGTCCGGGAATCGTTTTTTATGTATGTTTGTATAAAGCAATTTATGCCGTAAATTATTAAATAAATAAACAATAATGAATCAAATCTCAACAGGAAAAGGAAAAATAGGAGGTATAAACCAAGAAATCATAAACCTACAAGGTTTACGACCTCAACTGGTTCATTTGATCAACGCTAGACACTAGCGCACATTTGGACCCTGTGGTGGAAACTGGAACTATTAAAAATCAAAATGATCTACTCTTGAATCAAAAAATCAAAATGATTTGTAAAGCCTAGTTTGGTCATAACCCACTCGCTCGGATCAAAATTGTTCTCAACTTTGAAGCCAAATATCTCATGCTTTGACACAATATTAGATACACCTACGGTCGTGTCTTTCCTACACACACACAAATTTCCGAGAAACTTTTATTTCATTTCTGAAAATCCTTGAAACATCCTTGCTTATAACTAAGTAAGTACAAAGTGAAAACCTTACTGTATCAAATACAGGAACGGTATAAATCTAATTTATTCTCCTGCCTCCGAGGTTTCACCACGTGGATATACATTTTTTGTTTTATTTTTGTACAAATTGGAATCTTCAATCATTTCGAGACAAGATAACATATTTGTCAACCCGATATATTTTCTTTGCAAACACAGCGAAAAAAGTTAAATCCTTTGATCATATTAAGTGAAGTTTCGTGAAATTGCTTTTGGGTCTCCTTATATCCGCCATACACAAATTATAATAATTTTGTGTCAGGGGCGAGTCAAATGGGGCTGCAGCCGAAGATTCTATTATTATCAATCAATTTAGTTCAAAATTTCAATCTTTCAGTATCATTCCACTAACAAAAATATATTTCATAGATAATATTTAGTGTTTGAATATATATATATATTCTTTTGATGATTTGGAGCTGCATCAGATAAACATAACGTAACATTCCTCTCTTGTGACATAAATCTCATATGCAGGATTTTTCCCACTTGTTTAATATAATATGATCTACTTTTGTGATTTAAATAGGTATGTATATACAAATCGAGTAGAAACATTCGATGAAGAATGTAAAGTCGCTTTTACTGGATTAATATTAGCCGAGCACACTCAGGTAGGTACCTGTCGCATCTGAAGATCGGGAAGTCTTATAATTGTATCGTGGTCATACTGGCTTCAAGTAGTAAGTGAAGATCATTATGTAGAGGTGCTATGTGACATCTTCATCAGATCTATAGAATGGCACTAAAAAAAGTGTGTTAATTTATCAAGATTATTTCATGCAAAAAATCATCTACTAGTAGAAAAGAAATTTAATTATATTCACATGTTTAATTAGCAAACTTTCAACGTTGAAAAATCGAAAAAAAATATTTTCACCACCAAAATAGTACCATAAATCTGAAATCCTCAAAACTCTGTTCTTCACGCATTTAAGAAGGCAATTTATTCCATTTAATAGAACATTTATAAAACAAAACAGGTACAAATTTTCTACTCTCTAATTTACTTATACCCGCGCACACGCCCATTGTTATGTGGGACTAAATAAGGTCCTGTGTTGTCGATTTTTTTGCCGTGTTCAAAACATGTGAATCGCTTGGCAATGAAGATGATCGCGAAGAAATGACAGAGCAAAATAGAAATGTGCCGTGAGGAATTTTAATAAGCTCAACAGACAAATAATATGGACCGCCATGCTAAACGTGTATGTATTTAGACATTTCTTTGTTAATGTAAATATCAAAACGTTTTGTACAAATTAATGTGATTCGTGTCGTCTTTTTATCACATAAGAAATATGGTCATATATTCGGATAATTACCTACTTATAATTTCAGTTCGGCACGCAATGCAATATGAATACATTTTTCATATTTCACTATTTAATTGGAATTTCAGGGCAGTCAGCAAACACCGGGAAAACTACCATAGAGGTGGAAGGAAAGTTGGACATCCTAATCCCAAGACCAAGATTGACTTCTCTAACACAGATCGACCATCTATCGAAAGAAGAGGAAGAAGACATTTTATTTAAATAGAAACAATACTTCGGACCAGCTTTATGTATAACAGTCCCATACCAAGAATGTGTAGTCAGTATAACGATATGACAAGATAGTGTCCTGATCTTGACGTGTTTGCGGATTCGCTCTCCGCTTTTAAGAAATAAAGTTAATTCGCGAAGGTCTCAGTGCTATTTTTATATACGCTATTTGATTGTAATCAGTTTGAAATTGTCTTTTCTCAAATTTATGTAACTTTTTTTTACCACTTAACTTATGTACCTAATTTATTTTTTGACTTCTACTTATGTATCTTGTATAACTTATGTAACTTTTTTTTTTGCTTTACTTTTGTAACAATTTTTTTTTACTTAACTTTTGTAACTTAATTTTCTCTCATTTATGTAACTCTTGTATAACTTACGCGTATGATTAAATATGAGCTCATGTAATTTTGTAATGTTGTGAGCATATATAATTGGACGTCCAGCACTCATAATAATAACCAATATTGTTTTATTTATATGCTTGCACTCTGAAAAATAATATGATTTTAACCATCTCAATCGGTACAAATATTTATGTTAGAAATAAATGCATTATTATAATTATTATCAAATAATTCTTGGATGACATACGTAATTTTGCTCTTAAACTCGCTTCTAACTTTACGTTATTTTATTTTTTCTCGCTGTTATTTGTTCTTTTACTTTATGAGACACACACAGGTAAACTAATGTTACTTATTTATTTATTTCATCTTAGAATTCTACAGCTTTTAGTTATGTATTTTATTTATTTATTTATTTATTTGTATCTACGGCCAGAAGCCTTTTACAAATACACAAAAAACAAAGCAGTTACACAATATAACAAAAATATTAATAATAATAAAAAACAATAATTATATGCAGAACAAAAAATAAAAGTTGACAACAAAAAGGCGATAAAAATAAACAGAAAAACATCGATATATATTAATTAAAGAAATGACGAAAAATTGTCATTGTAAATAAATAACGAAACATTATATTATATTATGCATGACGGCGGTAGCGGTTGCGGGGTGTATGGCTCTAAGTAACGCGCTCTTGTACTGAGACAAACCAGAGTTAAATATATCTATTATATGTGCATACCTATTACCTAGTCTATGCTTATCAATATTATATAAAAGTTGAACCAAAAATGTTTTCTTCAATTTATATTAATAATTATACAATAATTGAAATCATATTTGATAAAACAAAATTGAAAAAGATAGATTAAATAAAAATATACACATATACAGTTAACGAGTATGTTTCAGGATGAGTAGGAGGGATCGTTAGTGAATGAGGATGAAATTGTTGGATTGTGTATTAGAGTTTAAAAACATCTTTATCTGTTTTTGGTAATGTTGTAAAGTGTCATGAAAAATATCTGTGTGTTTGAAATGTGTATTATTATCTCGCTGAATTCTAAACATAGGTCAAAAATATCCATAATTACAAATACTTATCTGTAATTAAATGATACAATTTATTCATAACACAATCTTACTTAAACAACACGTCAATTCTTCAAATAAGAGTACTTGCTGGATGCTCTAATAATAATACTAAGAAAAACGAGTGGGTTGTGGCCAACACTAAACTCTCCACACCACAAATATTGACAATGAAATATTTTATTCATTCTAAATTTTACTACCAGGAATATAAATTTTCTAACGATAGTATATTTTCATGTTAAGATAGACAAACTATTAATGCAGTATGGTGTAGAATTCTAATGTTGTATGAAATATTTTAATAAAAGCAGATAAATTTTGTTTTAAAGGACGCGAAAGCATTTTCAAAATTTTGACACGTGATATCATATGAAGAAATTTTTTGTTATTTATGGAAAGCTAATCAGTTCTATATTCAAGCTCTTTACATTATAACATGAAATCAAATTACTGAACTTTTCCATACATAGAAATGTATCTAATTACATTTTTATTCATACTAAATGTTACTACCAGGAATATAAATTTTCTTCCGATAGTATATTTTTATGTTATGTAAGATAGACAAACTATTAATGCAGTATAGTGAAGAATGCTTATGTTGTATGAAATATTTTAAAAAAAGCAGATAAATTTTGTTTTAAAGAACGCGAGAGCATTTTCAAAATTTTGACACGTGATATCATATGAAGAATTTTTTTGTTATTTATGGAAAGCTTATCAGTTCTATGTTCAAGCTCTTTACATTATAACATGAAATCAAATTACTGAACGTTTCCATACATAGAAATTTATCTAATTACATTTTTATTCATACTAAATGTTACTATCAGGAATATAAATTTTCTTCCGATAGTATATTTTTATGTTAAGATAAACAAACTATTAATGCAGTATAGTGAAGAATGCTTATGTTGTATGAAATATTTAAAAAAAAGCAGATAAATGTTGTTTTAAAGAACGCGAGAGCATTTTCAAAATTTTGACTCGTGATATCATATGAAGGTTTTTTTTTTATTTATGGAAAGCTAATCAGTTCTATGTTCAAGCTCTTTACATTATAACATGAAATCAAATTACTGAACGTTTCCATACATAGAAATTTATCTAATTACATTTTTATTCATACTAAATGTTACTACCAGGAATATAAATTTTCTTCCGATAGTATATTTTTATGTTAAGATAGACAAACTATTAATGCAGTATAGTGAAGAATGCTTATGTTGTATGAAATATTTTAAAAAAAGCAGATAAATTTTGTTTCAAAGAGCGTTAGAGCATTTTGACAATGTTGACACGTGATATCATATGAAGAAATTTTATGATATCTATGAAATGCTAATCAGTTCTAAGTTCAAGCTATTAATATTCTTATATCAATATGAAATCAATGAACTGAACATTGCCAAATATAAAAAAATTCTCTTGTTACATATAAGTTTCATACAAATATCCATTAAATAAAATATAATTTTTGAAACCGTTGAATATTTTTCTTTTAACATTGACCAACTTTGAATACAATTTTATGAAGATTCTTGGTGTTGTATAAATAGTTGAAACCAAATTAAAATATCTCTAATTTCCAGGTCGTGAGAGCATTTTTTCAGTTTTAATAGATGAAATCATAAAGAAACATTGGGAAAAAATGAACCGTTGTCTATGGAAAACTAATCAGCTCTAAGTTTATGGACTTACCACATGTGATATCAATATGAAGTCAATCGGACTTATAGTTTGGGCTGCAGAGAGGACACAAAAAAAAACAACGTAAATGATGAATTCATAGAGAAGAAATCAAAAGTTGTCTATGGAAAACTTATCAGCTCTAGGTCTTTGCACTTTACATATATGATGTTAATATGAAGTCGATCGGACTTATAGTTTGGGCTGTAGAGAGGACACAAAAAAGATAAATGCTACGGCGTACGGCGTATACGCCATACACACAAACACATCACGACGAAACTCATAGTGTGCATTCTCTACACGATACCCATTGAAAAATTGATGTAAAAAAATACGCTTAAATTTTGCGAAATCATGACTCTCCCCTATTCCATAGTGTGGAGAGTAAAAACAGCAAAAAGTACACTTATTTTCAAAAGGAACGTAATTATCATATCGAATGGCTTGTATTTATTGGATAAGATTGCAATATGTTCCCTGATTTGTAAGCTTTATAGTATATTATTATAACGATGATATTTGATTAGCCAGTATTGGTGTCAATTATAATAAATGTTAACACCAAAACTGAAAAAAAAAGTAATCTATATTGGTTTTATTGACAAGCAGCATAATATGTTTTGTATAATAAATTGTTTTTTTTTTATGGTTGCAATGCTGTTTATTTATTTATGTTTTGTTTTCTCAGTTCACTATTAGATTATACAATACATAGAGATGGTTATTCGTTGAGACTGATCAAAAAAGTCGACATCACGAATTCCCAAGAGACGAAAACAAAAACACATACGATTCTGCAAAAGCTCTATGGGCCTTCACTCCGCCAGTCACTATGCGTGACATGCATATAACTCTGGAAGAATGAGGAAGTTCAGCTGTAGAATACGAAATGGAAAAGGACGGAGAGACAGATCCTATTGATATGTGTTCCCATGGAACTATAATTCGTGGAAAGCATAACAAAATTTGCTTTATTTATTTTTTGCCACTAGATCACACGACATTTTGTCGTGCCAAACACACGACAAGTGGGAACGGGGTCTAAGAGCCCGTGACTGCCAAACTAACGTCATTTTTACTCTCCACACTATGGAATAGGGGAGAGTCATGATTTCGCAAAATTTAAGCGTATTTTTTTTACATCAATTTCTCAATGGGTATCATGTAGAGAATGCACACTATGAGTTTCGTCGTGATGTGTTTTTTGTGTATGGCGTATACGCTGTACGCCGTACGCCGTAGCATTTATCTTTTTTGTGTCCTCTCTACAGCCCAAACTATAAGTCTGATCGACTTCATATTAACATCATACGTGTAAAGTGCAAAGACCTAGAGCTGATTAGTTTTCCATAGACAACTTTTGATTTCTTCTCTATGAATTCATCATTTACGTTGTTTTTGTTTTGTGTCCTCTCTGCAGCCCAAACTATAAGTCCGATTGACTTCATATTGATATCACATGTGTTAAGTCCATAAACTTAGAGCTGATTAGTTTTCCATAGACAACGGTTCATTTTTTCCCAATGTTTCTTTATGATTTCATCTATTAAAACTGAAAAAATGCTCTCACGACCTGGAAATTAGAGACATTTTTATTTGGTTTCAACTATTTATACAACACCAATGATCTTCATAAAATTGTATTCAAAGATGGTCAATGTTAAAAGAAAAATATTCAACGGTTTCAAAAATTATATTTTATTTAATGGATATTTGTATGAAACTTATATGTAACAAGAGAATTTTTTTATATTTGGCAATGTTCAGTTCATTGATTTCATATTGATATAAGAATATTAATAGCTTGAACTTAGAACTGATTAGCTTTTCATAGATATCAAAAAATTTCTTCATATGATATCACGTGTCAACATTGTCAAAATGCTCTAACGCTCTTTGAAACAAAATTTATCTGCTTTTTTTAAAATATTTCATACAACATAAGCAGTCTTCACTATACTGCATTAATAGTTTGTCTATCTTAACATAAAAATATACTATCGGAAGAAAATTTATATTCCTGATAGTAACATTTAGTATGAATAAAAATGTAATTAGATAAATTTCTATGTATGGAAACGTTCAGTAATTTGATTTCATGTTATAATGTTAAGAGCTTGAACATAGAACTGATTAGCTTTCCATAAATAACAAAAAAATTCTTCATATAATATCACGTGTCAAAATTTTGAAAATGCTCTCGCGTTCTTTAAAACAAAATTTATCTGCTTTTTTTTCAAATATTTCATACAACATAAGCATTCTTCACTATACTGCATTAATAGTTTGTTAATCTTAACATAAAAATATACTATCGGAAGAAAATTTATATTCCTGGTAGTAACATTTAGTATGAATAAAAATGTAATTAAATAAATTTCTATGTATGGAAAAGTTCAGTAATTTGATTTCATGTTATAATGTAAAGAGCATGAACATAGAACTGATTAGCTTTCCATAAATAACAAAAAAATTCTTCATATAATATCACGTGTCAAAATTTTGAAAATGCTCTCGCGTTCTTTAAAACAAAATTTATCTGCTTTTTTTAAAATATTTCATACAACATAAGCATTCTTCACTATACTGCATTAATAGTTTGTTTATCTTAACATAAAAATATACTATCAGAAGAAAATTTGTATTCCTGATAGTAACATTTAGTATGAATAAAAATGTAATTAGATAAATTTCTATGTATGGAAACGTTCAGTAATTTGATTTCATGTTATTATGTAAAGAGCTTGAACATAGAACTGATTAGCTTTCCATAAATAACAAAAAAAATCTTCATATGATATCACATGTCAAAATTTTGAAAATGCTCTCGCGTTCTTCAAAACAAAATTTATCTGCTTTTTTTAAAATATTTCATACAACATAAGCATTCTTCACTATACTGCATTAATATTTTGATTATCTTAATATAAAAATATACTATCGGAAGAAAATTTATATTCCTGGTAGTAACATTTAGTATGAATAAAAATGTAATTAGATAAATTTCTATGTATGGAAACGTTCAGTAATTTGATTTCATGTTATAATGTAAAGAGCTTGAACATAGAACTGATAAGCTTTCCATAAATAACAAAAAAATTCTTCATATAATATCACGTGTCAAAATTTTGAAAATGCTCTCGCGTTCTTTAAAACAAAATTTATCTGCTTGTTTTAAAATATTTCATACAACATAAGCATTCTTCACTATACTGCATTAATAGTTTGTTTATCTTAACATAAAAATATACTATCGGAAGAAAATTTATATTCCTGATAGTAACATTTAGTATGAATAAAAATGTAATTAGATAAATTTCTATGTATGGAAACGTTCAGTAATTTGATTTCATGTTATAATGTAAAGAACTTGAACATAGAACTGATTAGCTTTCCATAAATAACAAAAAAATTCTTCATATAATATCACGTGTCAAAATTTTGAAAATGCTCTCGCGTTCTTTAAAACAAAATTTATCTGCTTTTTTTAAAATATTTCATACAACATAAGCATTCTTCACTATACTGCATTAATAGTTTGTTTATCTTAACATAAAAATATACTATCGGAAGAAAATTTATATTACTGATAGTAACATTTAGTATGAATAAAAATGTAATTAGATAAATTTCTATGTATGGAAAAGTTCAGTAATTTGATTTCATGTTATAATGTAAAGAGCTTGAACATAGAACTGATTAGCTTTCCATAAATAACAAAAAAATTCTTCATATAATATCACGTGTCAAAATTTTGAAAATGCTCTCGCGTTCTTTAAAACAAAATTTATCTGCTTTTTTTAAACTATTTCATACAACATAAGCATTCTTCACTATACTGCATTAATAGTTTGTTTATCTTAACATAAAAATATACTATCAGAAGAAAATTTATATTCCTGATAGTAACATTTAGTATGAATAAAAATGTAATTAGATAAATTTCTATGTATGGAAAAGTTCAGTAATTTGATTTCATGTTATAATGTAAAGAGCTTGAACATAGAACTGAGTAGCTTTCCATAAATAACAAAAAAAATATTCATATGATATCACCTGTCAAAATTTGGAAAATGTTCTCGCGTTCTTTAGAACAAAATTTATCTGCTTTTTTTAAAATAATTCATACAACATAAGCATTCTTCCCTATACTGCATTAATAGTTTGTCTATCTTAACATAAAAATATACTATCGGAAGAAAATTTATATTCCTGATAGTAACATTTAGTATGAATAAAAATGTAATTAGATAAATTTCTATGTATGGAAACGTTCAGTAATTTGATTTCATGTTATAATGTAAAGAGCTTGAGCATAGAACTGATTAGCTTTCCATAAATAACACGGAAATGAATGAACATAAAAATATACTATCGGAAGAAAATTTATATTCCTGATAGTAACATTCAGTATGAATAAAAATGTAATTAGATAAATTTCTATGTATGGAAAAGTTCAGTAATTTTATTTCATGTTATAATGTAAAGAGCTTGAACATAGAACTGATTAGCTTTCCATAAATACCAAAAAAAATCTTCATATGATATCACCTGTCAAAATTTGGAAAATGCTCTCGCGTTCTTTAGAACAAAATTTATCTGCTTTTTTTAAAATATTTCATACAACATAAGCATTCTTCACTATACTGCATTAATAGTTTGTTTATCTTAACATAAAAATATACTATCGGAAGAAAATTTATATTCCTGATAGTAACATTTAGTATGAATAAAAATGTAATTAGATAAATTTCTATGTATGGAAACGTTCAGTAATTTGATTTCATGTTATAATGTAAAGAGCTTGAACATAGAACTGATTAGCTTTCCATAAATAACAAAAAAAATCTTCATATAATATCACGTGTCAAAATTTTGAAAATGCTCTCCTGTTCTTTAGAACAAAATTTATCTGCTTTTTTTCAAATATTTCATACAACATAAGCATTCTTCACTATACTGCATTAATAGTTTGTTAATCTTAACATAAAAATATACTATCGGAAGAAAATTTATATTCCTGGTAGTAACATTTAGTATGAATAAAAATGTAATTAAATAAATTTCTATGTATGGAAAAGTTCAGTAATTTGATTTCATGTTATAATGTAAAGAGCATGAACATAGAACTGATTAGCTTTCCATAAATAACAAAAAAATTCTTCATATAATATCACGTGTCAAAATTTTGAAAATGCTCTCGCGTTCTTTAAAACAAAATTTATCTGCTTGTTTTAAAATATTTCATACAACATAAGCATTCTTCACTATACTGCATTAATAGTTTGTTTATCTTAACATAAAAATATACTATCAGAAGAAAATTTGTATTCCTGATCGTAACATTTAGTATGAATAAAAATGTAATTAGATAAATTTCTATGTATGGAAACGTTCAGTAATTTGATTTCATGTTATTATGTAAAGAGCTTGAACATAGAACTGATTAGCTTTCCATAAATAACAAAAAAAATCTTCATATGATATCACGTGTCAAAATTTTGAAAATGCTCTCGCGTTCTTTAAAACAAAATTTATCTGCTTTTTTTAAAATATTTCATACAACATAAGCATTCTTCACTATACTGCATTAATATTTTGATTATCTTAATATAAAAATATACTATCGGAAGAAAATTTATATTCCTGGTAGTAACATTTAGTATGAATAAAAATGTAATTAGATAAATTTCTATGTATGGAAAAGTTCAGTAATTTGATTTCATGTTATAATGTAAAGAGCTTGAACATAGAACTGATTAGCTTTCCATAAATAACAAAAAAATACTTCATATGATATCACCTGTCAAAATATGGAAAATGCTCTCGCGTTCTTTAGAACAAAATTTATCTGCTTTTTTTAAAATATTTCATACAACATAAGCATTCTTCCCTATACTGCATTAATAGTTTGTCTATCTTAACATAAAAATATACTATCGGAAGAAAATTTATATTCCTGATAGTAACATTTAGTATGAATAAAAATGTAATTAGATAAATTTCTATGTATGGAAAAGTTCAGTAATTTGATTTCATGTTATAATGTAAAGAGCTTGAACATAGAACTGATTAGTTTTCCATAAATAACAAAAAAAATCTTCATATGATATCACCTGTCAAAATTTGGAAAATGCTCTCGCGTTCTTTAGAACAAAATTTATCTGCTTTTTTTTAAATATTTCATACAACATAAGCATTCTTCCCTATACTGCATTAATAGTTTGTCTATCTTAATATAAAAATATACTATCGGAAGAAAATTTATATTCCTGGTAGTAACATTTAGTATGAATAAAAATGTATTTAGATAAATTTCTATGTATGGAAAAGTTCAGTTATTTGATTTCATGTTATAATGTAAAGAGTTTGAACATAGAACTGATTAGCTTTCCATAAATAACAAAAAATTTCTTCATATGATATCACGTGTCAAAATTTTGAAAATGCTTTCGCGTCCTTTAAAACAAAATTTATCTGCTTTTATTAAAATATTTCATACAACATAAGCATTCTACACCATACTGCAATAATAGTTTGTCTATCTTAACATAAAAATATACTATCGATAGAAAATTTATTTTCCTGGTAGTAAAATTTAGTATGAATAAAAATGTATATAATAAGATAAATTTCTTATGTATGGAAAAGTTCAGTAATTTGATTTCATGTTATAATGTAAAGAGCTTGAACATCGAACTGATTAGCTTTCCATAAATAACAAAAATTTCTTCATATGATATCACGTGTCAAAATTGTCAAAATGCTCTAACGTCCTTTAAAACAAAATTTATCTGCTTTTATTAAAATATTTCATACAACATTAGAATTCTTCACCATACTGCATTAATAGTTTGTCTATCTTAACATGAAAATATACTATCGTTAGAAAATTTATATTCCTGGTAGTAAAATTTAGAATGAATAAAATATTTCATTGTCAATATTTGTGGTGTGGAGAGTTTAGTGTTGGCCACAACCCACTCGTTTTATACTGGGCCCATACTAAATTTATACTTATACTAAAGTCGTAGTATAGAGCGTGATTTTTTTTTTACATTTACTACGAAATCCTATTAGAAATCTCGTTTTCCATTTACAGACACTGTTTGGAAACACCCCGACAAACACCTTTATACAGACAACAATTTATTAAATTTTATAGGTGTCCGTCGGGGGATTACCATCAAAGTATCTGTCAACGGAAGGCGTGATTTCTAATAGTCTTTCGTAGAAAATATAAGAAAATCACGATTCATACTGTAACTGAGTGCTCAAATAGCAATTTTCAACACTTTGCCACCATTACTAGTTGTTACCTGCTTTGGTATCCTTTTACAGAAAAAATCAGCCTTTATACTATAACGTAAATTTGGCTTTCGCTGACTCTTAAAATATTAATTTTACTTACCTCACTATGATTTGTCAAGAGTTTGAGTAGTTATAGTGATTTTATTTTTTTATGTTGAATATTTCTTTGGCATTGTGAGAGGATTGCGGCTGTACTCAATCATTCGACTGACGAATTGTTTGCATCCATATAAGACTTAGTTAGGTAGAGTGAAGAGCTTCAATGATTGAAGATCTTGTAGCGGACTTGCCAAGATTAGTCCAACGGGTCAGAGAACAAGGCTACTCAACGCTTTCCATAACCATGAGCACCTTCTTTTTTTCGAGGTTATCAAATCTCTTCTATACAATAATCCAAAATCTTGCTAAGTAATAATGCTTTGATTTCTTGAAACTGTAATAAAAACTTCTTCTTCGCCTTGGCTGTAACCCAACTCATTGTCAGTGCAGATTGTTGGAGTCAGCTCTCGTCGTGCTTAGGTTTTAACTTATATTATACACAGTTCAATGGCGGAGTCAATGCAGTAAATCGTAGCTGATGGTGGAGAAAAGTAAATTTTGATATCAATCAAAAAATAAGTAGGTACTATCAATAGTGCTTTGGTCTTCTGATCGTTAGTTGAAGCTGTAATAAAATATTGGTCTTCATCAATTATTGAAGAGCTTGATCCATGTATTTCAAGTTCGTGTTTATTGCAGTGTAGGTAAAATAAACGATGTAGGTATATACAGCATAATATGTACATGTGTGATATATTGGGGTGAAAACAACAGTGGACGCAAAAGTTGTATTGGGGAGATAAAACAGAATCGCACAAGGAATCGATTCATTTGAATATTTCAGTAACAGTAATGGACTTGAGACTTCACCCCGAAGCACTTGAATATCAAAACAAAACACACACTGAGACGTTTATTATCAATGAAGTATTTATTTATATCAAAAATGAATACAAGATTTCATATTATTTATTTACAGTATCAACGCTCATCTGACCATTTACTAAAACTACTTAAATATAAATACATATGCGCTAAAATTACATTAATTAGAGATAAAGTAGGTCCTTATATTAAAGAAAAAAAAAACAATGTAGGTATAATACAGTTCAGAAAAATGTATCTTGATACCCACAGAATTCCGTATTTTTTGTCACCATAATCCTAGTTGGGCTTGTCATTACCTACTAGATCAGTAAATATAACCATCGATAATTATATTTTATAGTAATTTTTTTTTGAAAGATCAGTTTTGAACCAGAAAAAAACAGGTTTCTATCAGTTTCATAAACAACATTTCTGTATAAAATTAGATAGGATTTGATTTATTTATTAATTGATGAAATTTACTATTGTATAATTAAATTATATTATGAATTAAAATCACCATGCTTTGTTTTTCAAATTAACGATTTTATGGTGTCATCGAATTTGGTATCAATGGATAAATGAAAATATTCTTAGATTACTTCTTATTTTTCAGATTACTTTAATTCAAAATGTAAACATGAATAATCACAAAAATCAACTCAGTAAACATGAATAATCAACTCATCAATCAGTAAACATGAATAATCAACTCATTCTTTTTCTTCTTCTTCGATGGCGCTACAGCCCAAATCGAGCTTTGGCCTCCGTTAACTTTCGCCTCCATCCACTCCTGTCCTCTGCTGCCACTTTCCTGCTCCTCTCCTGGAGAAGCTGAGCTGCATCCTTTCTGACCTCATCTTCCCACCGCAGCCTTGGTCTTTCTACCCTTCTTCTCCCACCCGGGTGTCCAATTCGTTTCGGCACCCGTGAGATTGGAATTCGTTGTACATGTCCAGCCCATCTCAGCCTAAGTAATTTCATGTGCGTTGAGATACTTGAGGTCTGGTATACGTTGTACAACTCATCATTTAGTCTAATGCGCCATTCATCGCCATCCTTCACGGGGCCGCATATTCTATGTCAACTCATTAAACCCGTTCATTCATACCATCACGGAATATTTATTTATTGTAATTTATTGCGTACATAGACAGTTAATATACATAATAAGACACGTGAACCAATAAAGTTTACAAATAAAAGCATTATTGTGCCGACCGCCGTGGCACAGTTGGTAAGCCGTTTGGTTTCTGTACGGGCGTCCTGGGTTCGATTCCCAGTAGAGTAGAAATTTATTTAAATTAATATCTCACGCAAATATTGCTTCTCTGGGTTGGAAACACGGGTTAGTTGGAAGAAATTGCCATGCGGCAATAAAATCGCCACCTGCGCAGGGCGCAAGGAAGTGTTATATATAATTATATTAACAAATATCCCACAATAAAGGGTAACTAGCGACAGATTTTGCGGATATGCATTGCCTTGTAAAAGAAAACTTGACGCATGCGTGGATCCCCATACACCAGTCTCGTCTCGCCGAAATTGGCACTACATTAAGTATCGGAGTGAGATTCATTGCTGAACTATGTGAGATGTTATTGTTGCTTGTTGTATTTTCGATAACCAGCTTTACGGGACATGATTATAGAAAAGAGTGGATGCAACATTCTAAGCCGGTGTCCTCACAGCTTATGAAATTCATTATTTTCCAAGAGAATTTATATCTCTTAACAGATCAACAAAATTAATAATAATAATAATAATAATAATAATTGTTTATTTACTTTTTAAAAACAAATTACATTGGAACAATATTGAATGTATACAAAGAAAAAATAATAATATATACAATATATATAATTATAAGTAAAGATTTGAGAATTTACACAGGTCTATATTTTTCATGGTTTTTCTACTTTCAATTCAATAAATACCTACTTAGATGCTTCGCAGCATATATGTAGGTATGTTACGCATACGGATGAAATATTTTTTTTAGTATTTTTTTATTTTTGCGTGCGTGCGTGCGTGCGTGCGTGCGTGGGTGTGTGTGTGTGCGTGTGTGTGTGTCTGTGTATGTGTTTGTGTCTGTGTGTGTGTGTGTCTGTGTGTGTGTGTGTGTGTGTGTGTGTGTGTGTGTGTGTGTGTCTGTGCGTGTGTGCGTGCGTGTGTGTGTGTGTGCGTGTGTGCGTGCGTGTGTTTTTGCGTGTGTGTCTGTGTGTGTGTATGTGTGTGCGTGCGTGTGTGTGTGTGTGTGTGTGTGTGTGTGTGAGGGTGTGTGTGTGTGTGAGTGTGTGTGTGTGTGTGTGTGTGTGTGTGTGTGTGTGTGTGTGTGTGTGTGTGTGTGTGTGTGTGTGTGTGAGTGTGTGTGTGTGTGTGTGTGTGTGTGTGTGAGGGTGTGTGTGTGTGTGTGTGTGTGTGTGTGTGTGTGTGAGAGTGTGTGTTCTTTATAACTTTTGATCTGCTCAATACACAGAGCCCAAAATTTAAAAAAATATAGAATGTTATAGGTCTGCTTAACTTTTATACTGAGAATTTTGAATTTTGTTTCAGCCGGGAGTTTTTTTTTCCATATATCTAAAAAAAACCTAGAATGCTGAACATTTGTATAATTATACACAAATACAATCTCTGAAATTAATTTTATTAGAAAAACATTTTTTAGAAATAGCAAGGTGTTTAATTACCTACTTATGTGTTTAATTACCTACATTTAAATTGATTTAAATATCGATTTTTTTTAAATATCGAAAAAGCCGAACACCCCAAGTAAATAATTTAATTTTCTATAAATAATAAACACACTATAATAGTAAATCTCACATTATAATATAATAGTACCCATGATAATTTTTTGTAAAGATTGAATTTAGTGACGACATCGTTTCATTCAATTTGTATGGCAGAATACACAATAGGTATCTACATACGGTGACTGTCCATAGTTGGATACTTAATCTTCATACATACATACTTAGCATCAAGCTTTTTTACATAATCCGGGTACAAAAAATGACTAACCTCCACACCAGCCTATCTTGATATACATATGTTGTATAGAAAACAAAATATCTTAAAATATTCAATAATATGGATTTAAGGGTTTTTAGTTTGGTATGTATTCTTCAACTATACCAACATACTATCCCTATCGACAGTTGGATTTCATGTGTTACATGCAACTTATATGATCAAATTATATGAATTTAAACCACCATGCTATGTTTAAAAAATTTAGATTTTATGGTGTCATCGAATTTGGTACGAGTCAATGGGTAAAATAGGATATTCTTAGATAATTCAGGATTTATTCCTGAATTTACAATATCATAAATTCTCTATTCAATAAGAGAGAATACAATAAAATATTCTGATAGGTACTTTTCACAAAAATATTCTGATCCTTTGCCAAACGCCGTGGCACAGTTGGTAAGGTTTATGTGCGGGCGTCCTGGGATCGATCCCCAGCAGAGGAGAAATTTTAAAATTAATCTCTCACGCTAATATTGTTTCTCTGAGCTGGAAACACTGGTTAGTTGGAAGAAATTGCCACTAGATTTGTGATCAGTGCCCAGATCATTGTTTTCATGAGGCTATACATATTGCAGCTGACAAGGTGCAGCTACAGATTCACACACAGGTTTGACTATTTATCCTAACGCGTGTACATAAATCGTTTATTATTGATTATGTTCGATGTGAAATTTATCAGATGGGCATTATAATGATTTACATACGTACATGTAACAAATCATTTGAATACCTCGGGGTGATTTCGAAACCCCTATCGAAGTAACATCTCCAGCGCGTATATGTACGCAGTCGAAAACAAACATATAATTTACGACATACACACACACACACACACACACCATGGTATGTACATGGTGTGTACACACGATCAGGGATTGGAAGGGGACATCGACGCAATTTTCCATCCCCCATTTCACGTCCAAAAGCATCTCAGCGAATTTCCGTTTTTACTATTTGCGAAACAGGAAAACGCTATCGGCTCTCTCCTGGGGGAGCAGATGAAGACCACCGATGGAAGACATGGCTTCTGGCTATTCCGTTCTGAAGGTGCCTACTCATCTACATTTACTAACCCCACCCCCTAGTACAGTCCACCACCCTTCTTAGACCGGTATAAGAGAAAGGATTTATACAACCTGGAGACACAGGGTAGAAAATGAAAATAAATAAATTAATTCATATTTTTTTCTAATTTTTTGAATGCTAATTCTTGATGGAATTCCATTACCACTTATATATAATATTACTTAAAAATAAGTAAAAAAACACAATTTTTTAACTTTTTTCCCACTAATTTAAAAATATTGATCACTGACGCTTTTCGCTCAAAGTACATCTACTGAATGAAACATTTCGCTCAAAGAACATCTACCATTCTACAAGAAACGCGTCAGTGGTCAATATTTTTAAAATTAGTGGAATAAAGTTCAAAATTTGTGTTGTGTTTGCTTATTTTTTAATAATTTTAGAAATCTTAATTTATTTGGTAGAATTTCATTACATATTATATTTTATTATAATTATTACTTTTGATTCTACACATTTGATTTACGACATCGATTGCTATTTTATCGTACAAAACATTGTCAAGACTATTATATCTTAAGTCTCTATAGGTACCTACTATAATAGTTATGATAATATAGTTTTTGATAATGTATCACGAAATATATTAACAACGTAGAATAAATTTAGGTTCATGACACCGTAGAATAAATTACTGATTTAGGTTCATGACACCGTAGAATAAATTACTGATTTAGGTTCATGACACTGTAGAATAAATTACTGATTTAGGTTCATGACATCGTAGAATAAATTACTGACTGCGTTTCATGACACTGTAGAATAAATTAATTACTCTTCTTCTTCTCTTATGTCAGCAGCAATCAAACTCTTTTCGCCTAATACTTGGCAACTAAATAAATTACTGATATAGGTTCATGACACTAGAATAAATGAATGATTTCACTTCAACAAAGATTTATTTTCATTCACAGGACGATTGTTTCACCCGATTAGATCCATAACAAAGTCAGTAATTTGATTTTTTTAAACCTTGCGGTATTATTTATACCGTAAAGTGCTGTCGATATTAAATTTATTAAAACATTTATATGTTCTTTTATAAAATACAGTATGATTCAAATTTCAATTCTGTCACTTATTGGTAAACCAAATGACTATTATAAATTAAACAAATTTAAGCAGTGCTGTATTTAGCTATAGTGGCATTGATCATTTTAATGTTTTATTTTTTTGTAATGCACTCCCGCACACATTTCGCTGATTTCTCTACATTATGAGATATGCCATGTTGTTGTGTATGTATAGCAATTAATATGTTGTATCTTAATAACGAATTTTAAAATTACATATATTCTTGCAAATAGTAAATTAAAAAAAATATTTGTATCTATTCTTGATTTAAAATCAAAGAAGTTTTATAATAAATACCTGTTATAGGATTTCTGATAAATGAATAAATGTTCTATAGACACAAAGCGAGTGCCAATTGTGGAATTCTATGTGCAGAGCTATTGTATACCTTTTTACTTGTATCGTAGAGCTTTCAAGCTAACTGCTTAGTTTGAGCCGTGGCGTAATGCTGTGTGTATGGGCAGGGGAAAGGGGTTAGTTGTGGGACGTAGGATGGGAGTATATGGAGGACAGGGATGGTAGAAGAGAACCTCTCGCATGTGTAGATGTACGTAATAGAATGGCGAATAACGAGCCTTTTGTGAGGACTCGGAATTTTCATGTGAGATTTTGCAAATATTCAAGTTTAATTTTGACCTCGAGAGAAAGGGGTGGCGTAGGAGTGAAAAGTACGTGGAGTGTATTCTCTCTCTCACATATAATATACTTTTTGTCGACTGAATTTTAAATACAAATATGAAGGAGCACCATGTTATAAATTAAATATAAATTCCTCAGAATTCCGACGTCGCATCGTAACGTTGGTTACAGGGCAATATTATAATATCTCGTTCGAAAATTTAATAATGACTTTTCCAAGATCCCAACAGATGTAGAAATTCTTAAACATTTTTTTCTTTGTAACAATAGATACATATAATGACACAAAATTTACGAATTTTATATATAAGTACCTACATATATAGATATACACTCAATTCATATTACATTTTAATATTATTACGAGACGAAATAATCAAAATTTTTCTCGAATTTTTGGTGAATTTATTTGAAAGTTATTTTTAAATTCGAAGTATGATATTCGAAATATGATTCAACTCCGATACTTGTTTGGTCATAAAGTGTTTTTTTTTTATCATAAAGTTAACCATTATATTATGTAACATAAAAAAGTTTTCAGGTATTTGTGAAACTGTAAGAAAATTTTTTTTACAGATAGTATTATTTAAATACTTTGTGTTTATAATTTAAATGAAAGATGTATTAAAATATATTATCAGAAATATTAATTCAATACATTAATTTAGATTTCAGAAAATGTAAAATAGCAATTTGAATGATTTATTTTGATTGATAAATTCAATTTTTGCAAATAAACTTGTACTTTTGACTAAAGTATTTTGTAATTATTTTGTTGTGGTTATGTTTATAAAGTTTCAATCAGTATTGAAAAGTGAGTTTGTATAATGAGGGGTACGTATCTACACGTTGATCTAATGTTGATGTTCATATAATATTCTCGTATGCAAGATTTATGATGGCTGATGTACAACATTCATCTCTCTGGTGCCTTATCAGATCTTAACGATTCTAGACTGTATAATTGGAATCTAGCTTATGTAAATTTCAATTTCCACTTTAATTGCAGAGCTCATGTAAAATACCATCGCCTATGTACATATATAGTGAATATATATTGTACATATATGGAAAGCTTTCCAAATTAGAGACACGTGAAGTTCTTAAGATGTTTGTGCGGTAAGCCACGCGCCGTTGGAAATTCTTATCTAATTACGAGCCCGCACAATCGAACAAAGGACATGTCAGATGGCGCGAGTTCCCAAACTGCTTCTAGTAACAAAGCTCCTTGGTGGAGTTGGAAGGATTCTTCTCCCTTCTCCCACCTCCTCCACCCTCTGCCTCCCTTAGCCACACACTCCTTCCTACCCACCCTCAGTTCACAGACGAACTAAAACCCCACATACTCGCACGCCGTTACATAAATCCACATTTTACCCTTGATTCCTTAGCAACGGTCCGTATTTGAGAAGGCCGCAACTCCGCTCGCAGCTCTCGGTGGTTGAAACTTTCTGGTTCTAGTTTGTTTGTACCCTTTCGGTTTCGAGTATCGGAACAGTTCGGTTCTGCACGAGTAAGTTACGTCCTTCTGTCGGCGGGCGAACGTACCGCCTAGCCCCGGGCAGTTATTTTGTTGCCCTTCTCGCTACACGAGGATAACTGAGTAGGATATAACATGTGGGAGTGACTCTCCCACCCGACGTAATGTCCTTTACGCGCCGTAGAGCTCACATTCCCCCACGGATCCGGCGCCGTATCAGCCTGTGACTCCGGGCGATGTGCGCGAGCGGCGAGAAGCAATTTTGATCTTTGGGGGTTTTCCGAAGGGACTATATGCCTACGCCGGAAGACATTGACATTTCACCGAGGGCCATCGGGCCGAGGGGACGCCATGTTGGTTTTATGGCCGGGGTGATAAACCCGGGACGGGTGATCATTTCACCCCCTTCCACACCCGCCTTCCTCTGTAATGTCCTGATAAGCTTATATGGTCGCTCCTTCCCTCGCGAAACCTTCAATTCTATCGCATAACTGCCTCTACCATGGAGCATTCTTCAATCACTTTTATGATATGTTATGTGGGTGAACATTTTCTTTGCGAGATAGCTCACAAAGGCGGTTCTAGAAAGCCATTTAGGAAGCCAAAGGAACGCAAATAGCTATAAAATTGGGTCCATATTATATTGGAACACCATCTACTACCATATACCTACGAATATATTACATATAACTACTTTGTAGAGATTTTTTTAGAAATTGTTATCGACTAAATAATACCTCGATAATAACTACCGTTCGACCAAATATTTCGCTTCGGCTTTGACCGAATATAAGCCGATTTTAATGCCAAAGCCGATGTTTTCCATCAGCCACTAAAAACAGTTAAAATTAGCTAAATTTCATTGTTTAAACAGTTTATACTGGCCGATTTGTTACTTAATTTTTTCGTATCATCACGGCATATTCCACAATGTGGTGTAACCAGCGACAGGTGTGCGGGTGTGCATAAACGTACAAATGGAAGCACAACACATATGTGTGTATACCCACATACCACTCTCGCCTCACCTTCAAAAGGCAGTACATTCAGAATGGGTGGTGTGCCTCATTGCTTCCTATTTTACCTATTATCGATTGCCCGACTCTTACCCGAAAACGATGATAATAGAATGAAGTAGAAGCACTATTCTAGGCCGGGCCTCACAGTAAATTTGTTACATATAATAATTATTTTATTTCATATCAATAAAAAAAAACCTTGATATCTTTCAATGTACCTACTTATTTTTTTTTTACAAAGTTTGCCTCGATATTTTTATGATTTTATACAAATCTTCGGTTTCTGCTTCGGCCTCGTCCGAAGGTTTCGGCCTCGTCCGAAGGTTTCGGCTGGAAATCTGACCTTCGGTCGAACACTGATAATAACTAAATTATGACTAGACAGTAGACTGTGTAAATTCATTATTACATTTCGAAGAAATTAATAAATAAAGATATGAATTTTAAATAATAAAGGTGGCAGGTACTATTGTTTGATTAATATATTTATTATAAACCGAGAATTTTTCAAGAAATTGTAGACAGAGATAGAGGGTAGGTATTAGCAATAAGACTGAAGAAATTCAGTGATCCCTTTTTTTACACGAGAATTTTTTAATAAAAACAATACATAATTTTAAACTACATATTTCATAATATATATTAACATTTCCAGATTAATACAGAAAAAAAAACATTCTCAAAAATACTAAAGCTGTGATACTTATAAAATCATTGTTTCCAAATAATTTGCTTTTTTATGTATAAAAAGTATAAACATTTTCGTATATTGATACACTGAAAAAAAATTATGACCACCGAACTGGCTACCTGCGTTTCAAGCCAAATCATTGTTATCAGGAGTAAAATTTTATCTATTTATGACTGTAATGTTTGGTTAAGGGCACAAAACGAATTGTTTTGTAGTTACTATAGTTCGGTTGATTTTAACATGAATTTTTTTCAGTGTAGTATATTATATTTCTCATTATGATGTTCCGTATATTGATAAAAGGTATTAAAATATTTATATAATATTTTTTTCTAATATGACCTCAGAAACATTCATGTAAGAATAAAACGCTTAAAACCATTATTGATTATTTAAAAATATTACCTACTCTAAATAATTTTTTAAACAGATGAACGTCATTTTTTTTAGTGTGTTTTCATAAAAACTTACGATGTGTGTAAAAGTGGGCTTTGTATTTTTAAAATGTAAAAAAACTATCGCGTAAATGCAAGACCGCAAAATGGTGTTGCGCTAAGATGGAATATTTTCAACTTCGTTATGATTTGCGATGTTGAAGAATGTACTTGTACCAATATTGTAGAGACTTTGTATTTAAATTGAAAGCACTATATGAGTTTGGCTTGGAGCTGTTTGTCATGTTCTAGATTTGGCTTGTACCCACCCATGTATATATGTACATATACATACTGTGTGGGGGTACAGAAGAGTTAATCAAAGATTTCACTGACTAATACCTACCATACATCATACACCATCGTATGACTATATTAACACATAGGTATCAAATAAATTATAATATTTTCATATCGTGTAGGTACCATTTTATTTTGATCTTCAACAATCAAGAAATTAAAATCTTTTTAATAAAGTGGAACATAGTACATGTGCGAATTGTGGACCTTACTAAATACGTATGACGAATAAATAATATAGGTACCAAATATTCATAACTTAAAACACAGAACCTCTGATGATATTTTGTGACATATACCTAGTAGGTATATTTTAGGGAGAAAACAGTTGAAAATCACGCACACGAGATGTGACGTAGAATTTGATAAATCTAATTGTTTACATGTATTTTATGTCCTATTCAATAAATTAATGAATAATAATGGTATGTTTTTGACAATTATTCATTCTACCTACAAAACTATATATTTATTTTATTTATTATTAACAATACAATGAGGAAGTTACAAATACAATTACATACTGGAGCTAAAAGTTAAGTGCGTGTGTACATATGTGTATGTGCATTATTTATTGATAAGTATTGTAATTGATAGGATACGATGAACACCTCACTAGGAAGTCCTGTGCCAAGGTGTTCATTAGAACAGTTGTGTGACATAGATAGTACATTATTTATATATGTAGTTCTTGAATTAAATTATACATTAACGGTCTTACTTATTAGATTTCGTTAATAGCTTACTAAACGCGCAACTAGATAAGCACGACTAAAATAGTTAAGATCGGTATTAAAAAATCTTACTTATAAACGTATACTAAGATATGACTAACTAGTTCACTAAATTGTTTACGAACACCCTCATTTATTTTTTTCATATGGTTACATTGGCTTCACAAATGTCAAAAAATAGAAAATTGCATGTAATTTTTGGATAGCTGACATCGAAAAATGAAAACGAAAACCGCGTTGTGCCGTGTTGAGTCAAATTAAACACGATTGCGATGAAGAATAACTAGGAAAATCGTTATAAGTATTAAATTTTTCTGTCAATCTCAAAAATGCGTCGGAACATATGTGAAAGATCCGCCATTTTGAAATATTTGTTATGACGCGTTAGTCAAGCGTTAAACAACCTCTCGACCTGTCTTAAATTGACGTATATGAAATTAAGGCGTAATAAAGATAGTCACGGTTTATAAGTAAACTTTTACGTTAATCACGATCTATTACCAGGTACTATAGATAGTTTACGTTTATAAGTAAGACGGTAAATAATTATTGAGATAAAAATGTGGATTTTAATTATATTTGATTGGGTGTAATTATGTAATTGATTTGTTCTGAAACGGTGTTATTTATCCATGCTGTTATGTGTTTTTTGTGACGATGTGTTTTGTGGTAGCAGTTTTAGTGAGGTTGGTAGACAATTATGTAGTTTGATGGCATAGTATTTAAAATGTCTTTGTCCATGAGTAGTTTGTAACTTCGGGATATTTATTGTGTTGGTGATAGAGGATCTTGTTGTTCTTGGAGGTTGTGTATTGTGAATAGTGGATATGTTGTGTTTAAAATGGTATAGAAGTGCAGATCTTGTAGAGTTATGAAAAAAGTTATGTAAAAAAAAGATAGGAGGTTTATTAATATCTAACTATAAAAAAATGTGGTCTGGAGGGCAAAAGAGTGAGAGAAACTATAGTCCAAAACAATATGACATATACAAGTAATTCCAGGACACGAACAAATTAATATATGACATCACTGGGAGGGATGTTTCAGTCAAGAAAGTAGGCGATGTGAATAGTATAATGTATAAGGTGGGTAAGTACCTCAGTTGAAGAGTACCAAACACAAAAGCATGTAATTTTCATATTCAAACAATTCATAGCGTAATAATATTATTTATTGCATAGTTTTACCTTTAGTCACTCCATCTGGTCGCTACAATATTTAAAAATTGTAAAAACTATGACAATAAAAGTAGGTTGGTACGCTAGTTTTCCTAAATATTAAAATATAATCAAAAATGAATACTTATATTCTTGTAATACTTGCTTAAGGGTCGCATTACGGGAGTTATTTGAGAAAAATATAAGAAAAATTTGAGGTTTTGTAAGCAGTATTCTCGCAGTACGGGACCTTTTTCTTAAATAACTCCCGTAATACGACCCTGTTGAATACAATATCAACAAATCCTTATTTTCACACTTGTTTGAACAAATTAAATAAATAAAACTAGAATTTTGAGTATCAGAATTAGTAAAAAAAAAATCACAAAACACGAAATTCAATCAAAATCTAATGATACGATTGTCCATACATGCATCTTCTCAAAATCTAGTGATACGATTGTCCAAATATGCAACTTCTCAAAATATAATCATACGATTGTCCAAACATGCGCCTTCTCAAAATCTAGCGATATGATTGTCCATTCATGCACCTTCTCAAAATCTAGTAATACGATTGTCCATACATGCGCCTTCTCAAAATATAATTATACGATTTTCCATACATGCGCCTTCTAAAATATAGCGATACGATCGTCCATTCATACACCTTCTCAAAATCTAGTGATACGATTGTCCATACATGCGCCTTCCCAAAATCTAATGATACGATTGACCATAGATGCGCCTTCTCAAAATCGAATGATACGATTGTCCATAGATGCGCTTTCTCAAAATCTAATGATACGATTGTCAATTGTCGTCTATGCATGGTTTTTTCAATTTATTTTGGTTACGATTATCCAAACATGTTCTTTTTCAAAAATTCATAAAATGTTATTGTTTTTTTTTTAATTATTTAATACGCCTGACTAACGAAGCCATAAAAATGGCACAATATGAAATGTTGGACTAGAGTTTCAGACGGTCTTCTGTTTAGACTAGTTAGATGTACCATTGAAATACTTACCAAATGTAGTGACGGTATAAGAGGCAAGGAGATATCTACTGTGTATACTATTTTAGTGTAGGTCCCTCTCAAGTCTCCAGTCTCCATTGTATTATTTGGCCCGCTTGCAACTTGTGACTTGAATTTATTGTTCAATTTGGTAGTAATGTCGAGAGGGTGGCTTCAGATAAACTAAACGGCCCAGTTTATCTTATTATTATCATCATCCCAAGTGTGGTACAAGAGACAAGAGTATTGGACCCGAAACTATGGGACCGTGACGGATTTATACGAGGCAAGGACTCTCTGTAGTATGTATTCTATCATCCATTTTATGTACAACACTTGATTAACTTAAATATCGTACTAGAATTTATAAGAAATCATCAAATCAAAAATCATCACCACAACACGCGATGACATAATAAACATACACCACTTAAATTATTGAATTATGGCTTCTTAATTATTTACAATTTTTAACTCTTCTTATGTTTTTGTATAATTATTGTTTTATTTAGCCCCCTAATGTTTTTGTATAATCTACTTAACTATTTCATTTCCTTAATGTTCTTTTTTTATTATTTTTTACTTGTTTTATCATTTATGGCCTTTTATTTTTATTGTGTTACTTTGCAAACTTTCACTTAAACCCATATATTGTTACCTAATACTGTAAGGTTGCAGATAAATGTGGACTTAACATATTGCTATTAGTTATACAGACATTTATATTCTGTAACTGCTTGTACCTATTCCTTAATGAATAAATAAAAAAAGACAATTTATATTTTATTTGACTTTTCAATTTTGATTTCAAGGTATTGTCAAGGCATAAAAAATGATTTTTAATAACACAAGATAGCCTAATTAAAATTTACAATAATATGTTTATTTATTCGTTAATAATAATTTACACCAACCACTTTTACGGGAAAGGGACTCGATTTATAGGATTTTTTATGAACTGTATTCCTTTTGCGTAGATACTTCAAATTCATAAGTCTGTTTATATAATTGTATATAATTGAAATATGACTAATACCAAAACAGAGCGAAAAGAACTTTAAATGACTAAAAAAGCCAAACTACGACGCCAATGACAGATTTCTTCGTGTTGACAGATGGAAAAAAAACTAAACATTGCCTATTCGACATTAGCGCCATCAATCATTATTTATAGTTAAAATCATGTTTTTTTTTGTTTTCCTTTTATTATATTAATGTTTAAAATTCCATTTTGTTAATCTAAATCACTCAGAGACTTACACAAACACACAAAAAATTTCATCAAAATCGGTTCAGCCGTTTAGGAGGAGTTCAGTGACATACACACGTACAGAAGATTTATATGTATAAATATTTATATTATTCTATTGCAATCTTTGTTTTTCTGCTTTGATATCCATTGCTTCAAAATATAAGTTTGCGCTGTCTATTCAACGGTAAGTTTGTTCTCCACACATCATTATCCTACGGCTTGTGCTGACGAATGCATCGGAGGTTAAACTATAACAATATACTGCACCGTCAGATATAACCTCCTCTTCCAAGTATCCATGATCCACATACATGTGAATTGTTCACAGTATCAAGATATTCTTGCCCGAAGGTACAGCCCTCATTGTATTTAAACTGAATAATGTTATTCACAATAAATCAATGGTGGTTCGTCAAACCTTTGATATATGATATTAATGTTGTATTAAATTAAATTTATAATACATATATAAAATAACATTAAAATAATATAGAAAAAGATACACAGTTCGTAAAAACACATTTCCCTTTACTAGAGCGCAAGCACTCGTATGTAAAGGAGATGTTTAAAAGCAAAAGACAAAAAATATTACAGTACATAATTATTATCTATACAAAAAGAAGTTAATATAATTTAAAATTCAGTCAAATTTAATAAGTTTTTTATTTTTTATTTTCTTATTGAATTCATTATATTCATTTGCCAGTCTCAAGTCTGTTTCAGGTTGATTGAACCACACCACCCCATTGTAAGTGTAATAGTGCTGTGCAAAACTTGTATGTGTTAACGGGGTACACAATTGACCCACTACATTTTGTCTATCACTCGCACACACGTACAAACGCATGGTGCGATCTTCCTATGTCTTTATGTATTTGAAATAGCACATTTTTTTATAAATGTTTTAAGAAGTCGGCACTTGAAATTCACGAAATAGTTGCAAAGTTAGGCAGTCAGATGGTTTTTTATTTATTATTTGAGTTAAAGTGTTTATTAATGGTTTAAATTATTGCTTAAAATACAAGTATGATACCAACTTATTTTGTTATTGTTCTTAGGTATAATCGTGATCAACAGGAATTAAGCTAACAACAATAATGGTGCAAATACTTTGCTAAATACCACTTTGTGAGTTAAAATAAAGCACTACTAGTTTCGGAAAAGCACTCCTCCCATCGACAGGTGTATTATAACTGTCGATGGGAGTTATAATACACCTGTCGATGAGAGGAGTGCTCTCCCGAAACTAGAAGTGCTTAATTTTAAATCACCAAGTGGTATTTAGCAAAGAATTTGCACCATTATTATTGTTATCATGGACTACTACACAGTTACCGTCAAATCCATCAATGGAATTAAGCTACTTTACATGTCACTCTGAAAATGTAAGATAAAATGTAAGATATTCGATTTCAAAAAAAGTGTTACTGGCGATAGTTTACCAATTATAAAATTTTACTGTATGTAGCTATTGTATGAAGCTTGTTGATTGAGATTCTCAAACATTTTTTATTAAGAAAAATATTTTTTTATAATAAATTTATGTGTTTAACTGCCTATATTTCCAAAGTTTTTAAAATATCAAAAAAATCCGAAACACCTCAACTAGATAATTTAATTTTCTTTAAAAAATATCAACATTGAAGCAGTACATCTCAATTTTTTTTAACAATTTTTATAAAAATTGAATTTAGTGACGACATCGCTTCATGTAATTTGTATGGCAGTCGCCTATAAACAATATCTAAGAAGACTTAATAGTTTGATACTTAATCTCCAAACATACATACATACCATCATGCTGTTTTGGATTTACCTATGGGTTAATAGTTTGGTATTTATTCATCAACTATACATACTATCGCTATCGACAGAATAGGTATATTTCGAAATTATCGAACGATTAATTAATATGAATGCTTGCATAAAATTACTTGGGAAATTCTGAATGAATACAATTTGTATAAGAAATAGTTTCAGAGTATATAATTATTAACGCGAACCTTTGTGTATAGTCAAAGTAGTTTTTATGTTGAAACCGCTAACCACGCGCCGCCACACGGAAACCGACCGAAACTCTCGCCAAGAAGCGGATGGCGGATGTACGTGAAACGTAATAGCAATAATAAACTTAGTACCTTATTAATGCCGAAGAAACATAATTAAGGCAGTTGCCATGGCGACGGCTCTATATGTTTTCGTCAGCCACGAAGCTATGAAGCGATCTCCTAACAAACACGAAATGTCGGCCCCGACGAATTGAAACGGCAACATAATATCAAGATGAAATTCTACGGCTTTTGTTTTAGTGGGCACTGGGATCTTTGATCATAAAACACCAACGAAAACAAATATGCACAGCATGTAAAAACGACAAATGAGTAATTGGCATTGCTAATAACCCTACTTCTTAACGAAAAATAACACAATAAGGTTCGTATTGTTTTATATTTTTTTCTCAAACATTTAACAAACTATGTTTCACGAGGAAACTTGTAGTTACATATTAATGACAAGTTGCACCAGTGGAGTCATTTATGACTTTGGATTCAAATATCTAAATTACTGAGCTACGACCGAATGAAAAATAAAGTAAGTTATTTTTTGACTTGCCTGGCCTAATGGCTAAAGGAAGGCGCTGGGTTAGTAGGTAATCCAGTGGTCGCGATTTTGAATCCTGCTACAACCGATTTCGTTCACCATAGCACAAGCATATACTAAATATAGGAGTGTATGAGGATGTATATGTTCTTTTAACAAGGACATATTCATTCTTATTTAAAAAACGTGTGGGTTGTAGCCAACACTAAACTCTCCACACCATAGTAAGTGTTCATTTTTTTCTTCTTGAAAGGTTGACAGTCTCTAAATGCATTTTTATGAAGAACATTTATACTAGATTCCTAAACAAATATAAGATTCCCAGAGGATAAAAGTTTTCACAATACACCATAGACACAAAAACATTGTCACGAAACTCATAGTATGTATTTTCTACATGATACCTGATGAGAAATTTTAAGTAAAATTGCATTACTAGCAAGATGAGCATGTATGAGACAGTGTATCAATGTTGATGAGGCGATGTATGTGTCAAGATAGAAGAATGTGGTGTTCGGTTCTCACTGCCTACCCCTTGAGGAAGATGAAGTGGAGAGTAAAATATACACTTGTCTTTAGAGAAACATGCAATATCAATATGAAGTTGATCACTCAATTATCCCTTACAGAAGCTATTTTACTTCTGTTATATACATTTTTCATACAAATATGAAATTTATTTCACATTGATATGGTAGACCATAGATTTTTTTTTTAAATTTTGACCTGTCTGTCGAGGTACCCTTTTCAATAAAATAAAATCCTTGAATGCATTTTTGATAGTGTAATTTTATTGTATCAACATTTCAAAAAGTATAAAAATACCTCGATTTTCCAAACCGTGAGACCACTTTGAAAATTTGGACAGATGAAATCATAGAGAAAAAAATAACGGATATGTATAGAAAACTAACCAGCTTTTAGTTTATGGTGTATAGTGTGCACTCTCTACACGATACCCATTGAGAAATTGATGTAAAAAAAAGCTTAAAAATTGTGAAATTATGACTCTCCACTATTCCATATTGTGGAGAGTAAGAATCTTAATGTTTCTGTCCAATATTCCAACACCTTATAATACTGCATCGAACGATTTATTTAATTTTAACTATGATTTTATTTATACTTAGTTTCTGGATAATATATAGATAGATTCGCGGTTATATTTTGTATATTTTAATATATAAACTGTATGTTGATATGTTATAAAAAATATAAAAATACTTGGTAATTGTTCTATTGTGTTTATTTGATTATTGACGCGTTTCGTGCAAAGCACATCGTCAGAATAATGCTCTACAAGACTGAGACTAGTGGTTATATACAAAATTTACATGGCAGGTGTATAAAAATGTTGGTTTTTGAACGGTTGAAAAGAAGTTATATAATGCAAATGAATCTATACAAATCTACGTTTTAATACAATGAATGTAGTTGGGTCACTGGTTGTAGTCCCCTGTGTCCAAATGGACACAGGGGACTACAACCAGTGACCCAACTACATTCATTGTATTAAAACGTAGATTTGTATAGATTCATTTGCATTATATAACTTCTTTTCAACCGTTCAAAAACCAACATTTTTATACACCTGCCATGTAAATTTTGTATATAACCACTAGTCTCAGTCTTGTAGAGCATTATTCTGACGATGTGCTTTGCACGAAACGCGTCAATAATCAAATAAACACAATAGAACAATTACCAAGTATTTTTATATTTTTTATAACATATCAACGTACAATGGAGTTCTATCAAGAATTGTCGATCGACAAACTAAACTTAGTATAAACTGTATGTTTAAATAGTGCATTCAAAGAAGTCCATAGAAGCGTAGCAAAGTTCTTATAGCGAATGCATTGCTGCTTAGCAACGTATAGTAGTTAGGAACAGAAAGTAATACGTGGTTTGAGCAAACGAGAGCTGAGCGGGAAGTATTAGGTAAGAGGCATGGACTATAGACTTGAGTTCATATTATTGTGGCGCTAATTATAATTATTATACATAGTGAAACAACCTTCTACAATACAACCCAGGTATTCTAATTGAAAATGTCGGGTTAATTCAATTTATAATATTTTAAATTGCTATACGAGCGATTTGTTTGATAGAGGGTGACTGCTGCCAACGTATCTATTTTTTCAATTTGAATTTGCATCATTACTACAAAACGAATCATTTTGAAAAAAATAACCTAGTTAGTTTGGATATTAATAAAGAAAAATATACCTTAATTTTTTAATTATGTTCTATATTATATTCTTGTAGGAAAATAATAAATATACCCCGATTTTTAACATTTATCTTAAATTTCTAAAAAATTATAAGGTATAGCATTATATTTTTTTTATAAATTAAAGAAGATCAAAATATCTGGAAAAATACGATATAACATTGCATTAATGCATCAGGTTAAGTTAATAAACCAAAAAAACTTTTATTTCGCAATGGCGCTGAATGGAAAATAAATGTTTTTTAGGTTTATTTACTAAACCTGAAGCATTAATGCAACGTCACATCATATTTTTCTAGATATTTTTATCTTCTTTAATTTAAAAAAAAAAGTTGAACTACGTCTTATATTTTATTAAAAATATAAGATATACATTGAAAATCGGGGTATGCCATTATATTTCTACAAGAAATTATAAAGATGGTATATCAAATTGAAAAATAAGTACATTGGCAGCAGTCCTCCATTAATTTAAAAATATATTAAAAAGTAGATTAAATAGAATATTTCAAAAGTTGCATATACACAAACATTGGTTTTTTCCCTGTCAGGAGTCATGTCACCGATTACCAATGAAATGTCGTAAGCCCTGTAGGTGCCTTAAATTCCCGATTCTTCTATAATATTCCAACTTCGTTTCTATTGAGATGTTAAAAAATTACTATCAAAATTAAAGTAGATTTATCTGAGGCATAATGATTGTGAGACTAAGGTTGGCCAGACACGTTCAAGGAATGGGCGATAAAGACATCCCAAAGGCGATTTTAAATGGAGAACCAGGGGTAGAAGGAGAGCTGAAGGATCGAAGCTTCGGTGATTGGACGGAGTTGGAGAGGATGCTTATAGCATAGGTATCCATAACTGGCGTGGTGCTGCGTAAAACCGACAGTCTTGGAGGCGAAGTCTACAGAAGGCCATGGCTCGTGTTGTAGAGCCACATATGTACATATGTATGTATTTAAAGTAGTCAGATGGTCACCTAGAATCCTGAAGTGGAGGCTCTGGACCAACAAAAGAGGCGTAGAAAGCTCACAAAAAAGTTGAAGAAATATCATTGTTTGACTTCCGTGTCGTAGATGGCAGCGGATAGCCCAAAATAGAGTACACAAGCATAGTTCAGAAGATACCTTTATACAGCAATGGAACGAATGTGGTAAATAGTAGAGTACACTGGAATAGTTTAGAAGAGGCCTTTATGCATTAATGGAATGAATGTGGTAAATAGTAGAGTCCACTGGAATAGTTTAGAAGAGGCCTTTATGCAGCAATAGAGCAAATGTGGTAAATAGTAGAGTATGTACACTGGAATAGTTTAGAAGAGGCCTTTATACATCAATGGAAAGAATGTGGTATTTAGTAGAATACACTGGAACAGTTTAGAAGAGGCCTTTATGCAGCAATAGAACAAATGTGGTAAATAGTAGAATACACTGGAATAGTTTAGAAGAGGCTTTTATGCAGCAATAGAATGAATGTGGTAAATAGTAGAGTACCTACACTGGAATAGTTTAGAAGAGGCTTTTATGCAGCAATAGAACGAATGTGGTAAATAGTAGAGTACCTACACTGGAATAGTTTAGAAGAGGCTTTTATGCAGCAATAGAATGAATGTGGTAAATAGTAGAGTACCTACACTGGAATAGTTTAGAAGAGGCTTTTATGCAGCAATAGAATGAATGTGATAAATAGTAGAGTACCTACACTGGAATAGTTTAGAAGAGGCATTTATGCAGCAATAGAACGAATGTGGTTAATAGTAGAGTATACTGGAACAGTTTAGAATAGGCCTTTGTAGAGCAATATAAAGAATGGAACACCAGCCTACACAGGGCAGTTAAACGCTGGTTTAATGAATAAAATAAACAAAAGTTTTGAAATTTTCACTATTCTTTAGTTTTATTTGATTCTAGCAATTTGGATGCTTTTCATTGCACTATTGAATGATATATCTTATTCCTATAACTCTTTGACCTCATGACTGAGGATGCACTCAATCACTCAATCTCTAAGTGGCTTCACTCAATCATCTATTTTCTATATATGATTGAGTGAATATATATATCTTCTACCTACAGATTCTGGACAGGTGATCTTATATCTGCAATATATTTGTGATTTGAATTCAACAAAGTGATTATTATGAATAATATGGTATCTATAAGATTCAAAAATTCAAGTATCCATAAGAAACAAAAGGTGCGAGAAAGACACCAGCTCCTTTCCGTTAGGGTTTCACCCTTGTACCAACTAGCTACCAAAGGTGGTGAGTAAATCACGGATGAATTCTTAAGTATTTATGATACTACGCGATTTTATCGTGAAGTAAGGGCAATTATTTCATTTTCCATCAGCTATTCAACATTTTCAGAAAATAAAAATGTAACAATCTAAGCTTCTTTTGTAGTATTTCTTTTCGGGCAACAAACAAGTTGCCACATTCTGGAGACTTACGATATTACTTGTCTCACAGATCCAGTCTGAAAACACAATTAAAAACTGTGTCTCCACCGGGAATCGAATCCGAGATCTTTCGCTTAGGAGTCAGATACCCAACCCACGGAGCCACGAATGCTCACTCGAATGTCTATATAAATAGGTACTTGAGTTTTTCGTTTGATGGTTTCAAAATTCCGGATTGAATCAGAACGCACGTACAAGATTTAAAAAGAGGATTTTGGAAATAATTAATCAACTTAAGTGGCTCAAAGAAATAATAACAATAAACACATCCTTACGGCTTATTTAATTGTCATCTCTATTGTAATATGTATGTACAAAGCTGTTGACAATAAATAAAATAAATAAAAAAAAAGGAACGCGTGAAATAAACAGCTACACAGTTAACAGTTTTTTTTCTAAAACCCGCTACAACCCTCTCGTTTTTAATAGAAATAATGAACTGTGTTCATAATTACCAAAAGCATGGTTAGAAAATTATAGGTATATTAAAAAAACTACGTACAATCCTAACCAACCTATTCTATCTGAACTTTTTTATAAAAATGCTCAATAATAACTACAATGATACAAACCAACCTTATCTAATCAACATTTTGGTTAGAATAGGTTGGTTTAACTAGTATATAATGACACGCGAAGGACTAATCAATTTGGCATTGGAAAAACTAGTTTGTTCTGAAATTTAAATAGCTCTGTGGCTTTTTTCTAGATTTATTGGAAGATTAAATAGTATAGTTTAAATAGAGTCACTTTGGGTGCTTTCAGCACATATTTGTCTCGCCTTCAACACGCGTTTGGAAAGACAATTTACGCTGCAAACGCGTACACAATTGGAAGACGTGTTCCGTGAATTAAATACGAGTTTGCAACAAACCCGTGCGTAATTCGAGGCAGTGCTTTCTTACTATTGAACACAGATCACGACCATCGTTGCGCTTTATGGTTGAGGGTATCAGTGGCATAGGGCGTCCTCGCCAGGAGTATCTAGAGCGGGAGTGCGAGGACATGAAGACGTGTACCTCCTACACAGAGTTGAAGAGAGTCGCTGAAGATCGAGCGGAGTAGTGGAAAAGATGTATCGCTTTGCTGTCAACCAGTACCAGTCACTTTACAAAGATTTTTAATAAAGATACGTATTTTAATGGACATGCGTTCTAATATTTTATTTAAAAAAATATTAAGATAAGGTAGAATTTTTTGAAGTACTAGTAACTCTACGTTCACCTTTAACAATCGAGGAAAAATTAATTTTAAAAAACTTATTATTTTTAAATACATTTGTGGAGAACACATATTTTGAAAAAAAAAATATTTTAATGTTTTTTTTTTTAAATAAAAAATAATAAGGTTACAAAAATTCAATGCAATATACGGCATTTATCCACTCAACGATTGAAATAGGGGAAAACATTATGCAGTAAATCATTAAAGGGTTACGGTAAATATTAATTTACAACAAGAAAAGGTTGTTTGCAATTTTATATCAACAAAGGCCAGCACTTTTTCAACAATACCTATTTTTCGTATCTAAGCAATATAATTCATGTTTGTAAATATGCGAATATATATTATCTAATCTATGTATGCAAGTAATAACAAAGAAATTTTATATTTATGATTAACGTATTACCTACACTTTTAAAATTTTTCTCTTGTAAATATTTGACATAGAACTTATTGAAAACAATCATATTGTAATTTTTTTTTTTTTAAAATATGATCACATATGCATACTCAAATTTTATTTATCTAAAATTGAAATGTAAGGAACCTATATTTACCCAAATAAAAACTTGCATGGAATTTGTTAATGACATCACAAAACGTTCTTCTGGGACATTTTAATATTTAAAGAATCATCTGTACGTAGATGATTACATAGTATATCTATTAATTTTTGAAAATTGAAATGTTTTATTTAGCTTAAAAATAGTATTTGAAGTCGCTATCTCCATCCCTCCCTATCGACCGTCAGTCTTCTCCAATTTATTAGTTCCATTTCTCTTATATCGCAAAGCACGTCGTCCAGCCATCTCAACCTCTGTCTCTACTGCCTCTACTTCTTCTGCCTTAGGGACAGGTGTCTAATACATTTATAGACTCTAATATATTAAAACGCTTTTCTGAAATTATTTATTTGATTTTTGTACAGTCGAGAGCATAAAGGTGGGTTTTTGGCCATACGACAATATATATCTAACAACGTAATCAACGTGAAGCTTCGTGGGAAATCGGTAAAGTACAATTATAAAAAACAGTAAGGCAAACGAAAAAAATATGCAATGCTTAAATTTTGATGAACTTTCAATAAACTATTTATTTCTGTATTATACTTTATTACAATCGAATACTTTTGATTGGGATATAAAAAAAAACATGTATTTATTGTTGTTTTCGTTTTGATTGTTATTATTATTATTTGATACTATTCTAAATTAGCCTAGGTACGTGGAAATTGATTTAGACTGTTGTAATTGAATTCATGTGGGTTGTGTCAGTATGTATGTTTGTTGCAAGGTCCCCTCTGATTGCTAAGCAGAAGCTGGTGGCATCTGGTGATTCGTGACTGTTGAACGGTGGATAGCTTCAAGCTGTGGTTCAGTACAGTCCTCAGCTCCAGGTACACGGTACATATTTGTATGTATGCCTGGTTGGCAAGTCGGTGCTGTGGATTCTGTAAGGAACAGGTCGTGTTCAGTGTACAGGATATTACATAATAGCCGAGTTCTCCCAAACTGAAGCGGAATCTTAGAGGAATCTATATACTTACCTAACAACATACCTCTACGTCGATGTACCTCCAAGAATTTTAAATCAAAAAGGTAAATAACTGTCGTGTTCTTATTGGATCCTTTTGTTCTTCTTTTACTTTGCTATTTCTTCGCTTTTTCCTCTTTTAGCCCTCCTTCGTCCAGTAATGGAGGTAAGCCTCCCCTAAGACCTCCACAGCCATATATATTGAGAATTCCTCTTATCTCATAATTTTGTTTGTAAATAGTTGTTAAGTTTGATTTATTTGTGTAATATTTCTCACAAAAAGTGAATAAAAGTATTCTGAGAATCATTAATTCAAAGTTCCTATCAACTAGAATTATGAAAATAATTATATTTAATTCTAAGTTCTATTTACATTTTTCGCAAACGCGACTCCCATTCACCGGTATCGCACTATGCTGAGTGTCGTCAGAATGGAGTTCTATCATGAAGTGTCAGTTTCAAATATGGAAAAAAATCAAAGTTTCTTTATTTTGAATAATTATAAATGGATTTTACAGAGTGAATGTAGCACCTAGATCTGTTATAAAAGATCGCGACATAAAAGGATGCCAAAGTTGCCATTCACAATGCAATCGCAGTGCCAACCTTGACTTATGCAAGTGAAACCTGGACATGGCATAAGGCGCACGAAAGCAGAATAAATGCAGTTGAAATGAGATCGCCAAGACGAATTTGTACTATAACGATGTATGACCGGGTACGAAACGAGGACACAAAGAAAGAATTTCAGATGAAAAAGATGTAATTTACATAATCACATTGAGATGGTTTGGCCACTTGGGAAGAATGAACGAGAACGAAAAAACATACAAGGCGGAGAGGAATGGAATAGGAGTTGGGGTTGCCCAAGAAAAGGATGGCACGACCGTATAAACGATATTCTGAAAGGTGGAACAATAACAATATTTATTTATTTATTTATTTATTTAATATTGCTTCTCGGGCAACTAACAGGTACTATGTCAAATATTACTTTAACACGCACCCAATAACAAGTTGCCACATTCTGGAGACTTGCAATATTAATCGTCTCACAGATCCAGACTGAAAACACAATTAAAAACTGTGTCTCCACCGGGAATCGAACCCGGGACCTTTGGATCAGCAGTTAGATACCCAACCAACTGAGCCACGAAGGCTGACATTTATAATAAATATAATTAATTAATTTATTTTTAATAGAAGAACATTTATAAGATGAAGGCGAAAAATGAGTGTCGAGATAGAAAAATGTGGCGCTCGGTCTTCTCTGCCTACCCCGTGAAGGAAATGGCGTAATGGTATGTTATAATATATGTATGTGATTATAGAGTTTTAGCAATAATTATTTATTGTCTGTCAACAAGTTGATACATTTAGCACAGAGCATAATATTGTGTTTTGACCATGGTACATAAATTCATCGAATAAACTGTAAAATATTTTTGACATCAAAGCTATCAGAGAAATGGCGTTGGTACCAAATATCCTCAAATTGACATTCAATGGTTTTGCTATTTTCATTTCTATTAATATTAATTATTTATTATTCATTAACAATTCATTTACATAACATCAAAATAGTTTCATAACATCAAATAGTATAGTTTCCCTGTTAGAATTCCAACCCGTGTTAGGAGTATTACACCATAGTACCATCTATATTATAAATTTGAATGTTTGTATCTATGTATGTATGTGTTGAATGCGCTCCTAAACCGTTCATCCGATTGCAATGAAACTTTGGTGAATTGTCGAGAATATGCCCGGGATGGTTTCTGGATTAAAAAAAAATTCTTCTTCTTCTTCTTCATCGAGTATTAGGCCATTTTACCAATGAAGGTGGACTATCCTGGGAACCGTTCATCCGATTGCAATGAAACTTTGGTGAATAGTCGAGCGTATGACCGGGATGGTTCCTGGATTAAAAAAAATTCCTTCTTCTTCTTCATCGGGTATTATGACAATTTTGCCTATGAAGGTAAAATGACCTAATACTCTGGGAGAAGAAGCTCCAACTGTCCTTCCATCTCTTCGCAGGTCTTCCAGGACAGTTTCTGTATTCAAACTTTTTTCTTCTTCTTCTTCTTCATCGTGTATTTGGTCATTTTACCTATGAAGGTGGAGTAAGTTTCCTGGGAGAAAAAGATCCAACTGTCCTTCGATCTCTTCGCAGGTCTTCCAGGACGGTTTCTGGATTCAAACTTTTTCCTTCTTCTTCTTCTTTATCGTGTATTTGTTCATTTAACCTATGAAGTTGGAGAATCCTGGAAAAAGAAGGTCCATCTGTCCTTTCATCTCTTCGTAGGTCTTCCCAGTATTGTTTCGGGAACTAAACTTTTTCTTACCCTACTGAAGGGACGGGAGGTAATGAAGGGAAGTGAGGTACTGAAGGGACGGGAGGTACTGAAGGGACGGGAGGTACTGAAGGGTCTGATGTGATGGGTGGTAATGAAGGACAATTTTAATTATACACGCAATACGAAGTTTGCCGGGGGTTCACTAGTACTATATAAAATCATCATATTACCCCCTATTCAGTAACTATTGTAACTAAAATAGCAACGTTCCTAAATTGTAGATTTTAGATTTACAGTCTTACTTCAGCGTTATAAAATATAAATTTAGATTAAATGGAATAGGAACGTTCCTATATTGGTGGGAACGTTCATAAAAAGTTCCCGAATTAGTCGTATTTTGAATAATTATGAAAATTTCATAATTTTCATAATTATTCGAAATACGTCTAATTCAGTAACTTTTTAAGAACGTTCCGACCAATATAGATACGTTCCTATTCCATTTAGTCCAAGTTGATATTTTATATCGCTGAAATAAGACCGTAAATCTAAAATCTACAATTTTAGAACGTTCCTATTTTAGTTACAATAGTTACTGAATAAGGGTCATTATATCATATTTTATTACATTACATTACACTTTATTACCTTACATAATGCACTTTATTTAAAGCATTTTTTTTTTTCAATTTTACCAATAATTTGTAATTTCGATTAATGCTATTGATACATTAGAACAATTAAATCGGCGCAGATTTCTAAGGGAAGGGTGGTGTTGGGAGAATATCCGGACGGTACATAATGTATGTATAGAGTTTGGGAGGGTTATGTACTAAATACCGTATATACAGGGGTCCACATACCTCCACATAGCACATACCTACTTAGGTACCTCTCTCTTGCTTGTGGATACATTGGCACATACAGAACAGCACAGCACCAGGTATGTTGTTGGAAACCTCAGGGGAATATTTCACGTCTTGTTAAGGGACGCTTTTCATTCATCTTAATTTAATATCTCTATCTTCAAATTCAATCATTTCACCATTAACAAATATGTAACCGTTACACTCACAGAATTCTGTGTTATCTGTCGTCCTACGTGTAATTGGAAAATATACTAATAATAAAATATCAAATACTATATTAACTACTTATAATATGACGGAGTTTAATGTTATCTTTGACATTCTTTTATATATAGTACGTTTTTGTGTAATTTACCACCTTATTCTTCAAAAAATCTAATTTCTATACTTTTGATATCGAATTTTGTGCCATCAGCAGCACTACGTAAATTAATACCTCTTATAACTATTTGTGCCCCTGATACGTTAATAGTTGATTTTAGCAGTATTACGCGATCAAACAACACTCAAAAAGACATATAAAATTATGTAAGTTGATTGATACAAGTATCTTCATAATTAATTTAAATTCTTGAATTAAATATGTAAGTAGTCGAAATATTTTATTTACATACCAATATTCTAATTATTTTTTGGCTATCAAAAAATAGTTTGTGGACACAGGAGACTACAATATAAGTGATCAAATGTAATTGCCACATATATTAATTAGAAGACGATTAATTGTCAACTATTATACGAATTAAAGTTTCTTTTATTTAATTAAAATTCTTGAATTCAATAAACACAAGGTACCTACTATTATTTATCTGCTAAAGTTTTTGCTACAGAATTAAAGTTTGCGGATACAAGAGTCCAGTGATCAAATACATTTGATTTATTAAAATAGAGATATGTATTATTATGTCTTCAACTATTCAAGATCAATTAAGTGTTTCAAACACTTTATCATACATAAATTTTATTTCGTAGGGAAAATATGATTTGCGTAGTTGTAAGTATATATTTTTTTTGATCTCGATAACAGCTCCACCTATCGAGTCCTAAATTATCCCATCTTTTAAATTGGAACCAACCATACACATTCTTCTTCTTCTATCGTGTCAGCAACGCATTTATACAATCTTCTGCCAGTGCCTAGCAACATCGATAGCACAATCATTGCCCACCATAAGATCGTGCATGGTGCAGTTGACTGGACTTGAGGGGCAGCTGCACAATGATGTGCGGTGGTATGCTGCTCTCTCTTCGGCCCCTTCAGACAAAAGTTTTCCGAAATAGAGACAAAAAATTTCCTGCGACTCCGCGTAGCCATCTAGGATCACTCGTAGACGAGTGGATAGCCGTAAAACAATATAGAATAGAATAGACTCCGCGTAGCCATCTAGGATCACTCGTAGACGAGTGGATAGCCGTAAAACAATATAGAATAGAATAGACTCCGCGTAGCCATCTAGGATCACTCGTAGACGAGTGGATAGCCGTAAAACAATATAGAATAGAATAGACTCCGCGTAGCCATCTAGGATCACTCGTAGACGAGTGGATAGCCGTAAAACAATATAGAATAGAATAGACTCCGCGTAGCCATCTAGGATCACTCGTAGACGAGTGGATAGCCGTAAAACAATATAGAATAGAATAGACTCCGCGTAGCCATCTAGGATCACTCGTAGACGAGTGGATAGCCGTAAAACAATATAGAATAGAATAGACTCCGCGTAGCCATCTAGGATCACTCGTAGACGAGTGGATAGCCGTAAAACAATATAGAATAGAATAGACTCCGCGTAGCCCGACACCGCCATCGCCTATTAATCTTCAAGTAGAAAATTTTAAGTATATTAGTTGCGTGTAACACATGAGATCCAACTGTCGATGGCTATAGTATGTATAATTGAAGAATACGTACCAAACTATAAACACCCAAAACAAATTTATAAACATTTTAAGATATTTTGTTTTCTATATAAAACATGTTGGTATGTACATATGTCAGGCTTGTATGTATTTTAGATGATGGTTTGTATGTATTTTTGGAGTTTAAGTATCAAACTATTGAGTCCCCGTAGATATTGTGTAGAGTATACTGCCTTACATATAGTAGGTATAAAATGATATCCTCACTAAATTCAATTTTCATAAAAATTGTTAAAAAAAGTTTGAGATGTACTACTACAAAGTTAATATATTTTATAGTAGATTAAATTATCTAGTTGCGGTGTGTCGGCTTTTTTCGATATTTTTAAAAACTTTGTAAATATAGGCAGTAAAACACATGAATATATCATAAAAAAATGTTTTTCTTAATAAAAAATGTTTGAGAAACTGGAGTTTTTTCGAAATAAAAATTTGAGATTTTGTATTTGTCTGTATTTATACCAATTTTCAGGGTTCCAGCTTATATGGTTTTTGTTCTACTCCGAATTCTGAGTAAATTTACATATATAATTTAGAACATATATGCTGCGAAGCCTCTAAGTTGGTGTTTATTAACTTCAAAGTTGGAAAAACCATGAAAATTATAGACCCTGCATACAAATCTCGCGTATCTTGACTTGACTTTTACTTTTTCGTAATGTTAAGTGAATAAAGTTCTCTTGAACTAATCGACAGTAGTATTAATTTGTGAGATGTGAAATAAAATAAATAAATAAATAATAGCTTAGAAACTACCAATGTTTCATCGCCATCAGAAGGATTTTATAGGAACGCATGAATAACATAAAAAAATGATGCTCATTGGTAAACACAACCACTCCCAAGTGCCATATTTAATTTTTCATATCTATATTCAATAAGAAAGATAATATCAAAAAACAGTCGTACAAATTAATTATTTATCAAAAACGTTGCTATCTCTCTATCTCTCGTACTATAGCATGATACTTTTATGATTTTGCGGCCTGATCTATAGAAACATCTAGACAATGTCTTATAAATGTAAAAATTAATATTTCACTTTGGTTTTTCGTTTTGAATAAACAATGAGTTTGTATTTTACATTTAAATAAATTTCTGAAAATCAAGAAACAAAATTATTTATTTAGTTCTGTAGAGATACCTACGTCTATTAATTGATAAACCACTTGTTACAAATCAATGTCCGCTTCGATATACATTTTTGTGATATATTTAGATTTGTAATACGTCTACTAAAAATACACACACCTATTTGTAAAAAAACCTTCAAATATGAAGTGTTTCATATGAATTATTCAGTATTTAATTACTTAATTTAAACGGCAAATTTATAATTTTGAATTGCAAAAATGAGATCGAATTTGAATCAAATCTCAAAACATAGACATTTGCTCTAACATTACAATATCAAAATGACACAAGCATAAATACCTTCGATATTGAATGAAATTCAGTGTCATGTTTAGAGGATAGATTTATTCTAATATGTTTAAAAAAATTAAAGGAAATTCCATGATCATTGGATTTTTTCCCTGTTGAGAGTACCAATGTACATGATATTTTATGACAATTTTAAACATTTCAATAGAAACTAAGTTGAAAAATTATAGAATAACCAGGAAATTGTATCTTCATCACTTCATAGATGGCGATGGTGTATTTCAGCTTATTTTCAAACAAACAGATGTTCATGACTTAAATATATAGAACTTTCATAAATTGGATTGATAGGGAACTCAATAACAAGGCATAATTGGTGAATGTTTCGTAAGCGCATAAAGTGAACACGTAAACAAACCGATGACAGGTCCAACTGATGTAGGTGCTTCGAAATTCTGGTTCTCTTATAATAATAATCCAACTTTGTCTCTATTGAAATGTTAAAAAAGAATTCCCACACCCCTTCTTCCCTCCGGATGTGTTGTGAGGATTCTTCTCGGTGTTTGTTCATCGTCCATACGATGCGTGTGTCCTAAACGGCGGAGCTTCCCTATTCTCATCGTTTGGATGATATTTGGTTCCTTGAATAGGCTCTCTAGTTCGTGGTTATACCTGATTCTCCACGTGCCTTAATCGCAGAGGAGGTCGAAAATTTTTCTCTAAAACCAGTAACGCATCAATATCTTTTATAGCAAGAACTATAAACTTTAACTATTCTCAAATTAAAAATATTCAATAAATAAATAATATCTTCTAAATCAAATTAAGATATGTAAAATATAGAAAAAACAGCGAGGTTTTCAAATGACTTTATTTTCAAATGTAATGAAATTAAAGCACACGTTTCTATCTTTAATTATTTAAATACTTTTGTATACTTACTTACTCACTTACTCAGCCTCTTCTTGAGTCCAGTATTAGACAAAGGATTCCCGCTTGGACTTCCACTCGTCTCTATCGTGTGCCATTCTTCGCCATATTTGTAAAGATGTGAAAATTGTTTTTAGTTAAAGAAAAATGCACAGAAATACAGGAGTAAAAATACAAAATAAGTTTTTTATGTAAACAATTGTTTTTTTGTCAATTTGAAATAACTATGAGCATTATGTTTTCAAGTAACGCAATAAAATGAATAAACTTTCAACTTCAAATAAAAGCCGTTCACTAAGAAAAAAAATTTAACATAAATAAATTTGTATCTTGTATGAAATTTGTGTATCCTTTGAGAGGGAGAGAAAGGTATCGGATTTTCAGTAGGTAAATATTTGAAGTATAAGTATTGTGTCGTTTAACAATATAGGAAAAGTATTATTTTGGTTTCATATTATTATTATTGCGAAGGATATAAAACATGTTTAACAATAAGATGAGGGCCCTTGGTAACACAAAGAGAATAGAGGACCTCTTCCTCCTCTCTGCCAACCCCTCCCCACAACCTTCCCCTACTGCTGCCCCTTTCCCCTCCCCTCTGTTCACCATTCCTCACTCCATGTATCTGAGCTTATGTAAAGCGAACTACATTGTACTGTTTCAATTTTACCGTTACAGAGAAATTCTCAGGAACGAACGGGGTGAGTTTTGGGAGTCGGGAGTGGACTTGGAATGAAGAATGTAATAAGCATAATTTTATATTTTCTTAAAATAAATAAAATTTGAGGAGAGCTCCATCTTAAAATCTTTTATTTCAAACGGGACGTTAGTTTTTAAATCAATATCGATAAAAATCTCTGTATATTTATTACCAAATATTAAATCGAATATTTTTTAATTGCATATACGCAAACATTGGATTTTTTTTCCTGTCGGGAGTCAAATGATATTTTTACTGACAAACTTTTTAACATCTCAATAGAGACGAAGTTGGAATATTGTAGAAGAACCAGAAACTCAAGGCACCTACAGGGCTATTATTAGGGCACCTATTGGTGAACGTTGCGCAAGCGCATAAAGTGATCATGTAAACCAGCCGATGACAGGTCGTAATCCCTGTAGGTGCCTTGAATTCCTGGTTCTTCTACAATATCCTGACTTCGTCTCTATTGTGATGTTAAAAAGTTTGTCAATAAAAATACCAAATATTATTAAATAAAATAAAATCAATTCTTAATATGATTACATTATTGTATTTTTTAAGTAAGTTATATTTTTATTTTAGTAAAAACAAATGACACTGTCTATTATCTTTAAATTACAGTGGGACTTAAAACAAATTTATTTATTTTCATCATCATCATCAATGGCGCTACAGCCAATCATGAACCTCGGCCTCATCAAGAATTTCCCGTCATTCTACCCGGTCTTTCCTTCAACTCCCATTGGAGATTGGAGACCTTATGTGTTTGTATCATGTGTTAACTTGTGTGTGTATATTTCAATGTTCTGTTGGTGTCTTTAATAAATAAATAAATAAATAAACTCCCTTTCTAGACCATCCATCCACCTAAATGTTGGGCTTTCTATACGTTTCGTCTCCCATCTGGTCGTGTGTTGAGAATCCATCGGTTCTCCTCCATGCGCTGGAGATGTCTCAACCATCTAAGGCGATAAGTTTTTTTATTCTTTACTATGTTGGGCTCATTGTACATATATGTAAGTTCCAGGTCATGGTTATACCTAATCATCGTCCATGAAGTTAAATAAACTTATATTTTTTTAGATATAACTTACCTCATCATACTCAATAAGGTACTGGAGATTAAATAAAAAAAATCATTACTACCTACATCAATACTTATAATAACGATAAATCCTTAGTTATTTAAAGGTTTTTTTTATCGTTTAATTTTTTGAAATTGTTTTACTGGCTGACATACGTATGTGCTTGAATTGAAATTCCAAATTTATTTTTCCGGCAGTGTGACGAAAAATACGAAAAAACTTTACAGATTGTATGTAGATGTTTTTTTTGTGGAATAAATTATTTTCGAATATGAATTATATGTGTGATATGAATAATATGTGTATAAGTGCTCTGTTTTACTCATTATTTTATTGTAATTGTCTTCACCCTTATACCAGCAGTTCGTTGTCTGAGGTCCTTTATTGCTAAATTTGTGATTTTTTTGTTTTACTTACTCATTGTATTGAAATATGTAAATGAACTCATACATAATATTCTAACCAGAATACGCGTAATCGGCGTCATATGAAGAAAATACGAAGATCGTGGATATAGACCGATGTACTTATTCCCTTTTAACAATGAACATATAGACTCGTTTATTTGAGATTGGTTCAGTAAATTTATAAACTAACAAAATAAAGGAATGTATATTGAGTCTTAATTCGGTCCTGCGTGTGTGTGAACCCGGGGTAAGGTGGGGTTAGATGAGGACGCGGAGAGGACCAAACAGCGTTTGCGGTTTCAAACGGGGATGGAGTCTACTTGATTAGAACCACCCCCTTCCTCCCACGTTACTATCTTTACCCTACTCGAGAAATACGGGAACCTACGTCCAATATTCCAACAGCCAAGATGTTTAGTTTAATTTAGTATATAATTTAGTAAATAGTAAATTGTGAATTTAAGAGATAACTCGATTGTGGCTTCGGGAGCAATATTCGTTACTTGCAAATTCCGAGATAGACTTGGAGTTTATACAGATGGGTATATATTATAGCACTATATATGTACATGGCAATACCACCTATTACATAAGCTGGTAATTCAAACAAAACTTGTGGGTTGAATTAATTTTACTTTATTGAGACAAATAATATATACACCCACGTCGTTCTCAACTAGGCCTACAGTTTAGTGATGTAGGTATAAAGGTCAAACTTGGCAACAGTGTCATATATTTTAATTTTATGTTGTTTGGTATCTGTTACTTTTGATAACATATATTGTTAAATAAACACAAGCGTTTACTATTTACACAGTTTATTACAATAAATAAATACAGTAATTAGATATTATAAAAGTGAAGTACAATAATAGTATACCTAATAGACGAACCACAACGTGAGAGCACTATATAATCGATCAATACACAATCAATCCACGTCCGGCCTTACCCCAGACATTACTTTATATCAATCTCCCTACTCCCGAAGAATGCCGATCTCCTGTTCGTGCAATCTCGTAAAACGCTATAAAGATTGCCTGTTGAAAGGCGCAACATCAATATATTACATGTTGGTTTTTGGTAAATTAACAGCAATTTTACTGAAAATCAAATTAACACCACCCATAATATATTTTTGAGGCTTGTAGTTGATCGTTATACAACCCAAATTATAAACAAAATGAAAAAAAAATCACTCTGCGTGACAAGTTTATTTGCAAATGGCAAATTCTTTCAAAAGTGTTTTCGGTCCAGAGATGCAAGGGTTGCTTAAAGATAATTTTAAATGACATCCATCAGTAGGTAATAAAACCTATGACGTCTGCACACCTCCCTAAAGACCTTAGTCCTGTGCAAGTGACAAATATATTCATCAGCAAAAGGAAAAAAAAAATGATGAATTAAAAATTCAAAGGTTGTGTTTCCCTATGACAGAGAATCCAAATGCATTCAGGTACCTGAAACAAAGAAAATGAGCATGTATATTTTCTTTTATTAATAGAAAAAAATATTTTTTGATAAAATACATATTGACTGAAATGAGATTGACATAAAATGCTAAAAATATACACAGTGATGTGAATATAAAATAATTAATATTTGTATTAGATTTGGTTCGAGAATGATGCTAGGTACATAATAAATATGAAAGCAGTGTTATTGTATGTTATTCAAACCATCCGGGGGTGTTTAAATGATAAATATTCCTCAGGTAGGCACGTTGTAATAAGGCTATGTTTATTATGCGTGAGCCTACAGAGACCCATTGTTCCAATGTACAAAGCCTCTCATCCCTTTCGCTAACGGTTTCCCTTCGGTTTGATAAGAAACAAAGACCATTAAAACAATATAACCGGAATGAATAAGGCATATTTGAATTTATTATGAATCCGTAAAATCAATGTTTATACCTACATATGTATGTACCTATACACAAGGTGTCTCAAAAGAAAGATTATATTTGTAATCAGAGCGTTATGTTAGACGACTTCTTGGTGTCTGAACTGCAAAACTTTCCTGGTTATAACCAAAGATCATGGTTCCAGCAGGACGGAGCAACGTCACACACGTCCAATACATCTCTGAAATGACAATACATCAGTGAAATTTTCCCAGGCAAATTGATCTCCAGGAGAGGTGACATAAATTGGCCTCCACGCAGTCCTGATTTAACCTCTATGGACTTTTTTCCAATGGGGTTATTTAAATCTAAATTTTACGCCAGTAGACCGACTTCCCTGGTGCATTTGAAAGAAAATATCCGTAACGAAATAGTAGCCATCACTGAGTCCACCTGCCGAGCCGTCATAAGTAATTTTACTGTTCGATTAAATGAGTGCTGCGAACGCGAGGGCCTACATTTGGAAGATATTATTTTTAACAATTTAATTCCCGAATTGTGTACTTTAATAATTAATAAACATTTTTTCGATACACGTCTTACTTTTTTTTATCGATCCACTAATATTGTAAACTTTATTTTGAGACACCCTTTATATACATGGACATGCCAAAGAGCCTTGAATTTGATGTTTAAAAATGATATACTTAATAAATTTTATGACCAGACCAGATCATTATTTTTTCATTTATATGAAATAATTTAAATTTAAAGTGTGGCATATATATCTCAACACAGAATAAGAAACATTTCGAACTAAGCAGAAAGAAGGTTAATCAAATCATCAATAAGGATTAAAGAGGTTTGATTCAATGCTTAAAAACTTTACAGATGTTGTAATTTCCAATAATTTCAATTCAAATATTAGATTTGACATATACATTGTGTAATGCGAACGCATAGGTACATATATTTTTTTATTATTTACTTTGTGAACACACAAACATCTTAAACTCAATGCACATTTTCAAAATTTCATGTTAAACGTATAATTGAAATCGTGGAGACGGTGTGTTCATTGATTAATTAATAAAACATAAATAATATTAATGTTACTTAAAAAACTAATCAATTTTGATTGAATTTCGTTTTAAATAACATTTGTCACAGCTCACTTTAGTAAGAAAACTTATACAACATAATAAACATTGTCGGCCTTCGTGGTTCAGTTGGTTAAGTATTTGACTTCTGATCCAAAGGTTCAGGGTCCGATTCATTTTTTAATTGTGTTTTCAGTCTGGATCTGTGAGACGATTAATATCGTAAGTTTCCAGAATGTGGCAACTTGTTAATGTGTACGTGTTAAATTAATAAATGACCTGTTAGTTGCTCGAGAAGTTATATTAAATAAAATAAAATAGGTAAGTCCTGCATTGCAAAAAACTTATAAATTAAAGATAATTTTAATATGTATTTGTGATATTGTGTTTTAATCATGTTAGAGATATTTATTTTAATTTTAACAGAAATGACTGAGTTTATTGTCAAAATGAGTCAAATTAATATTGTTTTTTCGTAAAAAAAAATGCATCATCGTTCTTTATTTTTCTAGTTTATTTCATTCGGCCATATTCACAAAAATCAGATTATTTTCAACCTTTGTATAATAATAAACACTACAAATTAATGATCATTTTACGAGTATGTAAAATGTATTCTTTAAATTTTTAAGGTGTCACTATTTCAAAATTAAATTATCGTTATTACGAGAAATCAATTTTCTCATTGCACAAGAGAATAAACTACCCACACATCGAAGAAATTTGTTGAGAAGTAGTTTCTAAGTTTTCATATGGTATTACATGGATGAAGAACATGGTTTCAAACAAAATACTTCAACTAACTTGTCGCTTCCTCATCACTCACTACTACTTTCACCAGAACTGCACTGGATGTCTGCAGTACAGGGCTTCAGCTTTTCGTGATAAACCGGAATTTGGTTAAGCATTTTCCATAACCACAAAAGGGGATATAATATTATATACCTATATAATATGTATATACATTTTTACTAGTATAAACCTTGTTTATTAGTGCTAGTCTACATTTTTCTACATTAACGATGATATTTTAGGATAGGGTATAAAATTAACACATTTTATGCAAGTATGTACGTTCAATATATTAATTAAAAAATCATATAAATTTTTCGCATTTAAATACTTTGATCATATGTATTGAAATGTTATAGCTGCGATTTAGATAATAATTTTCACTTTGAAATAATAATGTTCTAACTGCGTTTTATTTATTCATACAAAAATATGTACATACCAATATATTAATTATACAAATGCATTAAAAAAACCTAAGCACAATATAAATAATGAAATAAGGAGTGTACAATATAAATATATTTCATTTTTATACTCTGTAAAAAAACACTGTAAATTATTATTGTATCATTAAACTGTAAATGAGCTGTGGCTTTCAAAAATAATAAAAAAAAAATAATAAATAAATAAATAAATAAATAAATAAATAAATAAATAAATAAATAAGTAAATAAATAAATAAATAAACAAATAAGTAAATAAACAAATAAATAAATAAATAAATAAATAAATAAATAAATAAATAAATAAATAAATAAATAAATAAATAAATAAATAAATAAATAAATAAATAAATAAATAAATAAATAAATAAATAAATAAATAAATAAATAAATAAATAAATAAATAAATAAATAAATAAATAAATAAAAAAATAGGTAAATCTCAGATGCAATTAAAAGCCTAGGGTCAACTTTGCATTTTACACTATCTCTTCAATATACATGTTACTACTTTTATCTATCCCCGATGTATTCGACTGTCCTAAGATCCCTACCATCTATTCCTTAATTAAATAATATTCTTTTTTTCCTGTTCAATTGATAAGGATATATTTTACTTAATGATATTCAATGGTGAGTCGAGATAGGTATTCATTTTTGTAAAATAAAAAATGTATCATTGTTTCTTTATTATATAGTACGTATACTAACCTTTCGAAAATTAAATTAAAAATAAATAAAGGTAATACCGTTTTTTTACTTTCGTATTTATGCTTTATTTTTTTCATATTCTTTATTCACTTGATTTTAAGTTTTCAATAACTGTAGATGTATCTGAGATATTTGACTATGGACTTAAAAAATATTAACAGCCATTCTTAATAACTCAAAATACATATAACATTTTTAATTGAATTTAATATTTATGTTGTTTTATTATTTTATTTCACAGTAATCGTCATTAACGAGGATGTAAAAGTACCTACTTGTATCACGAAGAGAATTATTTGTAGCAGAGAGTTAAATTTTAACCAATTTGGACCCAGTTGCTTATCAAGGTCACAGATAATACCAAATTAAACTCAAACGGTTTATTTGATAAATGGATTTTATACAAGCCTTTCTTGTCAAATTCGACTTGTGGTAGTTGGTGTCTGACATTTGAATTGTCGTTCAACACTGAGCTATTTGACTGAAGCCATTGTTTTGAATTGCTGCATTCTGCGGTCAATTATAATACACCTATGATTTTGCTTTTGTTTTATACGAAAGGGATTAAAAAGCGGTTTAGTCATATCATTGTTCCCTCGCCTTAATTACTCCCCGACTATTGTGGTTTCTGAATGTGAAAATAAAACAATAAGTCTTAGCGGGAAGTCAAATGTTAGCGGCCTGTCAACTTTAACAATATGGGAATATTTTATTTTTATGTGAAGAAAAACTTGCACTAACAATTATTCAAATAATATGTATGTGTCCTCTGTTAGGTAGATACTCACGCAGAACACTCCGTGTGCAATCTATATTATTGTTTTACAAGACAAATTATTTGAGTTAATTACCTATGTGAGTTGCCGTAGCATTATTAATTTAAAATATTTTTTTCGTGTTTTTACTTGAAACCACCGTACATTCTTTGGAAAAAATAAAATTAATTATTAACCAGTAAATTAAACGATTGGTGTGCGCTAAAATTATTTGACAATTATTGTTTGATAACTATACGTCCGTCGTTTGTTATAAAGTAAAAAAATCTGATAGACAATTTGAATTGATGCATAAACTTCTTCTTTTTCTTCATTTAGTAGTTCTGTTGGTCTGTAATTTAAAAACAATGCCTCCTGAGATGACGAAGTCCAACTATCCTTCCATCTCTTGAGTGGTCTTCCGGGTAGACAGTGACACCAGAAGAGATTTATTTTGTTGCTATATACGCAAGTCTATCACAATGAATCATCAAAAGTCTCAATCCTATGGATTGGTTTGCAGAAGAAGTCTACATCTCGCTTTCCACTTCTCTCTATCCTGTGCAGCCCTTTTCAGCTCAACATATGTGGCGCAGTTCATGTCCTCGCACACCTGGGCCAAATATTCCCGTCGGGGGCGCCCCCTGTGGTTTGTACCCTCAACCATTCCCTCCATTAGGTCATGTAGGAGTCCCTCGTGGCGCAAGATGTGAAAAATAAGACTAAAGTGATGACTGTAGGCCGTGAGGAGCAGCAAATTAATGTGGTAATGTTCGGAGAAACATTGAAAAACACAAAAGAGTTCGTGTACCTCGGAAGTAGGATCTCTTGGGATGGGAGAACAAGGAAAGAAGTTGACAGCCGAATACATCAGGCAAGGCTGGCTTTCAACAAGAAGTCGAAGATCCTTGAGTCAAACAACCTAGACTTGAAGCTCCGTAAGAGACTCACAAAAACATATGTGTGGAGCATACTGATGTATGGCTGTGAGACATGGTGTCTTACCGAAAGAGACAGAAGTAGACTTAAGGCTTTCGAGATGTGGTGTTACAGAAGAATACTGGGAATTTCCTGGAGGGACCACATCACGAATGCCGAGGTTCTCAACAGAGTTGAAGATGGCAGACACCTACTCAATACCATCTCCGAGAGACGTGCTCGCTGGATTGGTCACAATGAATAAACTGAATATAATAAATGAACTATGTTTTATGATCTCCTTCTTCCTTAGTCTTCTTCCTTAGTCTTCTTCCTTCAACTCCTGGATTTAGGCCTTTTCCGTCTGATTCCATTCGTTTCTATCTCGTCACCTCCGCGTTCAGGTTATTACAGCCAACTGGACACTGTCGTCAAACAATCTTTTAAAATGCCATCATCCAGTCATTCCAGACCATCTTATGTTTCTGCTAAAGCTTTTCTTGCCTATTCGTGGTATCCTTTGGAGTAATTTGGGTGACGATCTGGCAATACACTGACTGGCTATATGGCTATAATTGTTTTATTTTTTGATACATTTATAAAAATTATTCATATTTGCTCGTCTCGCCAAAAACACGTATTTTAATCATCTTTCTGAGACAAGAAGATTGTCAGAATTATAAATAATATAGCCAAAAATGATTTTCTAAATCACAATGCGCGCATAAAAACGAACTGGCGTTTCTCACGCACACACAACAATGTTTCCTCTCACGAATGTGGAGAGTTCATATGAAAATAGGTTTATAACCACCCCAGAGTATCATATTACTGAATCATGTATACATTTTATGTGATAAAGGCATCAACTTCTTGTTTTACTCTGTCTCTCTCTCTCTCTCCGTACACTCTTCTCTTTACGTTATACGTTAATTAACGTGCTATGTGGGAAATATAATCCTTTATAACTTTAATAAATTAATGTTGAATATTCAATATCAATGTTTATGTAAAGCCCTTCCTAAAATCTATTTAATTACTTCGGCAGTTCGCCTAGTATCCAACACACAGAGTCTCGTCATTTTATCCCCTATAGAAATAAGTATCAAACCAACCTAATGTGTTATTATGTACATTTTATGTTTATATACATTGGTACGTTACACGTGGATTATTTGATTAAATAAAATCATTGTTTTAAGTAATGATCACAACCTCCCTTTTAAACAAATATTAGGTAGGGGAAAAAGTTTTTTCGTATTCTATATGAAAACTCAAAAGATTTTTTTTAAAGTTTATTTACATTTAATTAAAGTATATATGTGCCAATTTGGTCAATGATTTTTTGCCATCTTGTAGGTAGTGACATGATTCTGTTACTGTGGAAATTTTGGGACTTCTGATAAAAAAAAAACACGATAAGTAATTTTAGGTGGCACCCAAATATCGAGTTTTTTTTGTACCCAGCTTTTTTCAAATGGGTCAAAACTATTTGTGGACAATTCCCAGTTCTTCCGCTATGTCGTAACTACTGATATGCCGATCTTGCTCCACTTGGCGTCCATTTTATCCGTAACTTTTCTTGCTATTTAAAAAAACCTCTATATTTTACAATTTTTGCACGATAAAAGGTTGCATATCACATATCAGGTGATATACAATATTTTCTCGTGTTTCATACATAAGAAGTTAATTTAGTGTGCATTTTTGCGTACATCCGTATATCCAGGGTATAGTAGGGCCTTAAAGTAATAATTTAAACATGTACCTTCCTATAATTACAACTTATATGTCTGTATTTATACTTAAAGTTAAGTATTTTATACTTAAATACATAATTGAATACAAGTAACATGCTATGGCCATCTAACTTAGGAATTCCTGTTTAAAGATGGCCTATATTTATATATTATACATTTTATACATTTATAAGTACCTACCTTACAGTAGTTTTTTTTCATAAATAAAATTTTATGAAATTAAAAAAAAAACAACGATAAAAATAATAATAATAACACACAGAATAAAGAATAAACAACACAGAGAGAAAAAAAAGAATATTAAATACCATTCGAGTTCAAATTAAAATGTGAATGACTATTCTTTCTGAAAGTTCACGGCCAACAGATAGGAGCAACATCTTAGTTTTCTTTTAATAATTTTAGTTTGAGTGTTTTCACGTTAGTAGGCAATTAATTGTAGATTTTAGGTCCCAGAAAAACAAGATTTGCACAAATTTGTTGAAAAATAAGTGTAAATCTTTGAGAAAGAATTGTATTTATTCTAGGGAGTGCTAATTGCAGTACCTTCTTATTAATTTTTGATTTTTTTTTTGATAAATTCATTGATGAATGGTTTCCATGTGTTTTTTTATTATTTTTAACTTTCTATTAACTTAGAAGCGATTAGACTATTCAACGTGATTTTTAGGAAAATAACAGAATTATTTTGTTTTGGAGATAGTCTTGTGATTACTTTTTGATAAAGGCACGTTTTTCTTATTTTAAATGCTTCTGAATATTCTTCGATTTTTATAAAGCACATAACTGATTTCCGTTGAAAAAACTTAAAAATATTTCGTTACCATGCAGAAGACTTATTTATCGAAACAAAATATTTCGAAATTCATAAAAACGGCGATAATCTAACACAACGAGAAAAAACCTCGCTCGTGGCAAAGTTCTTCGAATCCTCGATACATCAAAGCAGAGGCAGATGAGAACAGCAGAGCTATGGAACGGGATGAGATTTACCATGGAATTGGGTCCTTTTGTGGCTTCTGTCAGATTGTGCCGAGACTCCCACCGTTCCTTTGTTCCATCCCCATCTCATGTGGAGGGAATCCGCAAGATGTCTCCTCAAATTGAATTACTCCGAGGAGCAGACTGATTAAAAACAAATATCTTTCGCTTGATACATTCTGATCAATATCTCTTGTCTATTGTTCGGTCGGGAGACTCACCTAAATAATTCTCGCCTCTAAAGATTTCAATTATTTACCAATATGGTTCTTTTATGTTATAAACAAGAGGCACACATACATTCACATATAAATATATATATATATATATATATATATATATATATATATATATATATATATATATATATATATATATATATATATATATATATATATATATATATATATATATATATATATATATATATATATATATATATATATATATATATATATATATATATATATATATATATATATATATATATATATATATATATATATATATATATATATATATATATATATATATATATATATATATATATATATATATATATATATATGTTATATTTGATGTTTTCACGGGTGAAATATGTTATAATATTTTTATCTCGGTTTTCCCGTGTCAGTAGGTCTTGACTAAGACCATTTGTCTTCCGACGTTTCGCCTGAATATCACCAGGCATTTTCAAGGACTTAACGAAAAGCACGCGCGCGACACACGTCTACTCACACTGAAAGCTCACACTTGACGGTGAGCTTTCAGTGTGAGTAGACGTGTGTCGCGCGCGTGCTTTTCGTTAAGTCCTTGAAAATGCCTGGTGATATTCAGGCGAAACGTCGGAAGACAAATGGTCTTAGTCAAGACCTACTGACACGGGAAAACCGAGATAAAAATATTATAATATATATATATATATATATATATATATATATATATATATATATATATATATATATATATATATATATATATATATATATATATATATATATATATATATATATATATATATATATATATATATATTATAATATTTTATATATATATATATATATATATATATATATATATATATATATATATATATATATATATATATATATATATATATATATATATATATATATATATATATATATATATATATATATATATATATATATATATATATATATATATATATATATATATATATATATATATATATATATATATATATAGTACCTACTTTGGTTTATATTTAAGGTACAGGATCTTTGAAGAAAAATATAACCAATATTAAGGTTTGTCTTATTTTATTGTGCTCATTATTTTTTCAAAGAAATGAACATGTCATTGACATGTTTAACATTGTTAACATTAAACAATCTTTAACATTTTTAACACTGTGATTTTTGAATGCTCAATGTGCACCGAACACGATTTGAGCTATACTCCCACTACCAATCTTCTGCCATTGAATTTCCTACATTTTTATTTCAACATAGCAAAATTTATTCGCCTTAATTGATTTAATCTATAAGGCAATAACCACAAGTATCAAAATAATGTTATACCATTTTTTAAACCGGCTGAAAAAATCAACAGGCGGTTTCAATACCATCCATGTTTACCCATATCATGGATATAATTATCTTATGGAGTTCTATAACATCTTAAGATATTATAGAACTCCATAAGATAATTATATCCATGATAGGGGTAAACATAGATGGTTTCGATTCCGTTGCTTGACCAGACTTGCCCCCCAGGATTCGCTGTATCCCACTACCATCAGAGTATCTGGCAATGTGTCCCGCCTTGTTCCACTTTAGAGTTCGTAAAATTTGATTTCATACAATTGTTATTTCATTGAAAACTAATGGAAGTAAACCACACAATTTTATGAAATCAAAGTATGGTATCTAACTATACTATTTTATTTTTATTTTTGTCCAAAAAGACGATCTACTTGTTTTTTTATTTGGTTTTTGGATCAAACGTCAGTCAGAATCAAATAATATGCAATAAGTATGTATGTTTAAAAAAAACTGTTCATTCGAGATATATTTTTTTCTAATTATTTAGTCAAAAGAGATGTTCTGGAATATGGTGAGAGGCATTTAGAAGTCTGCCATGTTGGCACATAAAGCCATTTTAATAATATATCCACCATTTCATCAATCTTCTTTGTTTTTGACTCGTTTGCTTTAAATCCCTCCAAATCCCTTATCTTAATATATCAACCGAATCACTAATCCTCTGAATATAAGACTTAGGTACCTACACAAATCAGAACATAGAAATTTTGTATACTGTGGCAGATTTTGATATATGGTTTGTACGAATGTAGGTATCAACTAGGTATGTATGTAATAAAGTACGCATATACAATCTGCTACCAAAAAATACTTTAACTCAAAAATAGGAAAGGTTGGGTACCATTTTTTAATGCGATACGTAATAATGAGAACGAAGTCGTTCTGTTCTGTAAAAATTATACCATAAAAAATATTCTGTGTGTCTAAAAGCTGAGTTTTTTTAAGATCTGATTAAATATGTATATTCTATAACTGATTGCTTACCCTCCCCTAGGCTACGTAGTGTGATTCTTCGGAAGAGAAGGTTCATAGAATGGATTGCCAATAGTTGGTGTCCCCTACGTAAACATACATGTTCAATTCGAACGTACACTGAAAAATAAGTTTTGTTATATAAACCAGAATTAAAGTTAACAATATATGACATAAAAATGACCTAAATACAGAATATATGTATCTACATAAATACACAAACAATTCCTTGCACCCTGCGTCTGTGGCGAGTTTTATAGCCATATTGAAATTTCTTCCAACTAACCCGTTCTTCCAGCCCACAGAGTAATACATATAATAAATTACATAAATTATCTTACATAAATATCTATTCACTCCATACATCAATTAATTAAATTAATAAATAAATTCACTAAGCAATCAAATTAATTTGAATTCTATATAAAAAGAAATACTTTATTTTATCAGTGGAATGATGGTTTTTATATCAATATTGTGTAATTGTTTTCTTTGTATACATACATAATACTTCGCACAAGTATTCATTTAGCTTTGCAAGTAAAATTATATCAATACAACATTGGAAAATGTACATGAAAATAGAAAAAAACACGAACTTTAATATAAAATTTATTATGAACGCACTTTTATGTAGACATTCATCGTAGGAAAATATATTTACTAGAAAATAGAATATATTACGACCTATAGGTTACCTAAATTAGAAAAGTAATAATTTGTGCAAGAATGCAGACATTTTGTTTTGCAAAGCTGAACTAAATCGATTTATAATTAAAAATAGTGTATTCTTCTCTATTCTTCGTATATTTTTCATATTATTCATTTTTAATATAATGCTTTTAAACATTTTTTATATATTGTCATGGTAAATAAATTATTTCATCTTACTTCAATCTTACATTCCAAATAATTACCCTCATTTCTGGTTTTCATATAAAACCATACAGTGTATGCTGTACTTACTTATGTAATTCGGTCGTGACATAGAAATTTACTTAAGAGAATCTCTTAACGACATCTTGCAAATATGGCATAGTTGATTCATTTTATATAGGTGCTATAAAAATGTGTCTATGATATCTTGTTATCATTTCGTCATGTTTATTCATGAATAATAAACAAGTAATAACCACGATAGACCGTGTAAAGAAAAAAATGTACGCTAGAAGATTTCTTGAAATTCCAATTGTTATAAATTAATGAAGTTACTAATGGAAAATATTTATTTGTTTATTAATTCCAAAGACCTTTTCTTTAGTATATAAGGTCTGATTAATTCATACATTTGATGTAGGTACCTACAGCAAGTGGAAAAAAGCAATCTCTGATCAGCGAGAACCCTCGAAAGTTAATTCGATACAATAGTATTAATTTATTTTATTAATAAAAATTTACAATATAATTTTTTTCATGTTAATATATATCCACCTTACTAGGCTTTCCCTGTACCGAAGTGAAATATTTCACAATCACATCAATATGTCCAATTCTGATTCGTTTCAGAGTGCGAAAATGTCTATAATCAACGGGCGACCATGTATAAAAGGATTTTGTTCGCGCTGTGTGACGTTATGAGTCCCGTATAAATGCAAGCACCTTTTTTACATTTCTCATGTACTAAAATTCCGTATAAAATTTTTGGTCGAATCTGAAGATGTATATTTTATTTTATTTTTTATTTATTATGTAAACAGACAGTTACATTTACTTATTTTACTAACATACATAATATGACATGTGAACCAATTAAGTTTACAAGTATTATCGTTATTATATTTACAAAAAGAAGTGGTTTTGAGGAAGGGAGTAGGAAAGTAGGAAAAGGGGAATACACGTACACCACCTAACCACGAAGCAGTAATCTAGAAATTGAACATTTAAATACGTTTAAGGAGTTATTGAAAAGGTCTATTTCATTAAAGAACACGTTATAGTTACAACACGTTCTATATATGTAGGAGTTCTGAGCATAATTAGTACTACAATTAGGTGGCCTAAATGTATGAGTCTTTCTAGTAAGCCTATTTGGTGCATGAAAGTTTAATTTAGATAATAACTCGCTAGAATCCGTTATACAGTTCACCAACTTGTATAAGTAAGACATGTCAGCTACAGTTCGCCGGGCTTCTAAGGTAGTTAATTTATGATATTGGGCTGATTGTGCGGGATCAACAAAAGAACGTCTGCTTCTTTAATCTAAATGTTTTAAGAATTTATTTTGTATATTTTCCAATCTGTTTATATGCGTGACGTAATGTGGGTTCCATACAATAGACGCATATTCAATACAACTACGGACATAGCAACAGTACAATTTTAGAGTACCCTTGGACTTGAACGGCCTTGATACCCTAATTATGAAATTCAATTGTTTAAAAGCCTTGTCTATAATATAGTCAATATGGCTTTTAAATGTCATCTTCGATCCCCAATATTTTCATCGTATTTCGTACAGTTTCCATGAAAATGCCTATTTTATATAGAAACATGATTTATATAATATATCCAAACAGAAATATATCAAACAATAAATAAAAACGCAAAACAAAACTAGTTATATCACACATATTATAGTATAAAAATAGTGTACCTACATTTATTAAAAAAAAACTTGCTCCATTATTTTAAGTAAGTTAATTATGGACACGTATAAATATTAAAATTACTGAAGAACTTTTGATTGAGATAGCGTTTATATTGTAAAACCTAAACCTTGGTTATCATGGTAAAAATCAAACAATGTTTTACTCTTCTAAATTTGATAGCCGTTACGCTTTCTTAGAGCCTATCCCTAGCCTAAAAACGAATGGGTTGTGGCCAACGCTATACTCCTCACAACCAAGTCACTCCAAAAGTATTCAAATTTTAGTTCAAAAAATTTCCGGCATTTTCATTCAATGAGTTTGTTAAATTATTTTTGATTTCAATATTTTATTATGATAAGATGATAAGTCTTCAATGCCATTTAATGAAAGTGATGTGCCTTTTTATCAATTTACAAATAAAAATATCAAATATTTATTTTCCTGAGCTTGGGGTCACTTTGAAATATTTTACAGTTAAAAAAATTGAGAAGCACTGATCAGATATCTTTCAAAATCTAATGGAGTCTAAGCGAGTATTAGATGATCAAATTTGCAAAATTTTAAAAAAATCGAACGCTTACTATAATCGATAAAGTAGATAGCACACACAGATACATTGTGATGAAATCATAATGTATACATTGTGATGAAATCATAATGTATACATTAATAATTGAGAATTCATAACTCGTCCCTATAACCCCCTGGGGAAGTGAGGAGTAAAAAAACACCTTATGTATTGATACAGAGTAATACAATATTGGAAAAGCACAAAAATAGTTCAATTACTATCGTAAAAATTACTCAAAACTAAGGTTTACTTAATTAAAGGAAAATAACAACCAATCCTTTTAGAAGATTCAATAATAAATTATGTTACTGTGGGAAAAATAAACAGATTATGGATTATTTTCACACTTTTCTACATACTGTTGTTATTTTCCTAATATGACACGCGAAGGCTGCATAATAAAATAAAAATCTGGATTTTTTGAAAACACACAGGGAGAGTCGTAAATAATGGAAACATCTCTCCGAATCCCAAGTTGTTTTCCTCGATTAAATATTCATAGTTTCTCAAAACAGTGAATACGTATTTTCAAGTGATTTTTTTATCTTACTATTTCATACCTGCCATCCAATGTACATACATTAATAGTGTATATGGTTTCATTCAAGAAAAAAAAGAAGTGATTTGAAGCATTATGCGAAAAAGTCACTGTAGGTACACAATTTTTTTATAAATTCACGTAAATTTAATATAAATATGAAAGCAAATGTGCTGTTTAGGTCGAGCCAAAATGAAATAGGGTAATAGAAGATGGTTAATTTAGTTTTAAATGGATAATATTATGTCCTATATTCTAGGAAAACAACATTACTAGTTCCAATTACAAGTGGAGGAGGCTAAGACCTTAATGGGTTGTAGAGCCACTGATTTATTTGATACAGCTGGTTAGAAGCGACCGTTTCTTCATCAGTATGGACGAAAATTGACGAAAAAGTGATTTGTAATATAATTAAAATTGTCTAAAATTGTGACACAAACATATCTCCGAACATGTGTGGACATTTTAAGACGTATTTTTGATATAAAGTTCGTACTGCTGCCTAGTCCAAACTAGGCATAAGATAAATGTAATTATCCACGGGATAATTAACATGTAAGCGGGTGTAACCATTAACATGTATGCGGGTGTGAATAACCATACAAAAGTAAGCACGATACATACGTATATCCACATAACAAAAAGTAGTTATTTCTTAAAATTCACATAGTTTTTTTTTGTGTAGGTACCTACACTAACACATTATGTAATGGAAAGTTTCGTATTGGCCACAACCCGCTATAGTTTAAGTTGGATCGTGCTCATAAAATGGAAATACCTTAGCAATGAAATCAATCTTGTGTATACCGTGTTATGCGAGAGTACCAGACATCTAACCTTATTTATAGGTAAGTAGATATACAATATTATCTATACTTTGATAGATTAAAGAGGCCGTAGCAAAAACACCTCAGTGAGATTAAGGTTGCTCTTTTTGGGTGGGTTGATTGACAGGACCCAAAAACTGGCAGCAGCGAAACGTCACAGCCAAGATGAATGTCTTCTCCCGCCTTCTACAAACACACACACACACACACACACACACCCTTACTTACCTCTCCATCCATCTATCTATAAACATCAACTGGAACCGTAAAAGCCAATGGATGGATGGGTTTAACGTACCTATATTGAACACGCATTATCCTGGACGTGAGTTATTTATCATCAAACACCCTTTGCGATATTTACTGTGAGGGTGCATGAGACGATTCACACCACCGGAACTAAGCTAAGACTAATTCCTTACATGTCAAGATGATTTAATAATACACTACAAATTAAGCATTTGATGTTAAAGATTCATAAAAAAATTGAATAAAAAGCATAATATTAGAATTGTCGTACACTGCGTTGGGGGGTTGCACACTATAATATCTCCTATGTAACTTTACTTCTCTATAAGGGGATGAATACACCAAGTAGTACGCCATGTAAATATTACAACGTGTATCTTTATAGTACTACTACAGTAAGTACTACTCTGTGGTAGGTACCTACTTGGCGCAACCTACTGGTCGTATGCAGAATGCCCTCTACCATTTCACTCGTCATTTATATAAAGCATCCATCTCTATCGCACACTGGTATGTTTTTTTCATACATCTCGATTCACACATCTTAATATTTATCTAAATATTAAACGGCTATCTCATTAAAAATATGAAAAAAAAATCAAATCTATCTGATAATACCTGATATCTTCTTCCTCTCATCTTCCTCTCCTTACCCTTTGGTTTTCCCATCATTGCTAAGAACTGTTATTACATTAAATTTTATTTTTGTTTTATTGGTTTAATTCTGTTATCTTTGCTATCTTTATTATTTTTTTTTATTTCTGTCATGTCATAACCTTATTGCCATATTATACATTGGTTGAAATAAATTGCCATTTAGCAATAAACCCGCCTGTGTACAAATAATGTATATAAGAAGATAAAATAAATGAATGTTATAAAAATTAACCGTTATATTTTAATTTTATGACTAAAGATGGACAGTTAATGAAAATAAATTATTCATAGCCTCCATAAATAATAATAATAAATTTTTATTCCAGTTCGTGAGCAGGGGGGTGGGGGAATGCTACACAAACCATATTATACATAGAAAATGTTACATAACTAATATAAAATAACATAATAATTATTTATATTTAAATAAAAAGAGTAATAAATCAATATATAAAGAAGAGTTGAAACCAAAATATTAAAACCGTAAATATCTCTTATTCAAATCACATAATACATAAAATTATTATTCAACACGAAAGAGTGTACCTACACCAATCAAAAATAAATTTCTTTTCATAATATGTGAACTATGTACATAGTCAACCAGGTATTAAACTAATGAACCAGAGGTCTCATTTATTGATTAGATACCCTTGTAAACATTCTATTATGGTTGTTGAGGTTGAGCTAGCAAATGCTGATGTAACCTGTGGACACAGTACGCTGAATTGAGAGCATTTAAACACTTTTATCATCAACTGTATGAAGTTTCTTTTTTTTTATTGATAAAAGTAAAAAATGAGACGGTGAAATTTTCGACTACCGTGAAATGGTTTTAAATATCTCCTTTTTTCTTTTGTCACTGTCTAAATAAGGTGGGCGTTTATCTTAACGCTTTTATCCTTTGCCGTATCTCATTCCACTTCCTTATGTCCCCACTACTCTCTCACTCCACACCCTGGAAGGCCCATACACATGATGGAATATGGAATGATGGATTGATTCGGTACTGCTCTGTAACGACTCACATAATGCTTTAAAACCTGTACCAACTGAAGAGAGATGCTGAATCAGAGACTGCTGAAACAGAATGGCAAAGACAATGCGGTATCTAAACAAATTGTATTAAGATATCTAGAAGAATTTAGTCGATCACGCTTTCGGAGCGGCTGGTACATTTTTCAAGAAATGCAACGTCATTAACTGTTAAATTTCACACAAAAACACCTCTCAAAATTAACATGATCCAAGTAACTTTGATAACGTTGTGTTTAAAACTTATGGTATTTATGTAAATAATTTTAAGTATATTTAAAGAATTATTTAAGACTAGCTTTTATGTCCCGCCGTTGGCCAAGAATGTAAAATTGTGAAAGAAAAAGCAATCGTTTTTATAATATTGTCACCCAATTATTTTGCAATATCGGACTATGAAAAGTGGTTTGAAATTTGATTGAGTTTAAGCATTGTAAAATGTTCAAGTGATGGCCACAACCCATTCTTTTTTATATATTGCTATAAAGTGTGAATGAAGTATAAGTAATATACCTACAATTTCTGCACGCATGGACTATGCGAAATGGTTTTAAATATGACTGTTTATCAACGTTGTAAAGAGATTGGTTTGGCCACAACCCCCATTTTTATATATTATCATCGAAAACAAACTGCAATATGTACCTATTGAAAATTTAGTATTTTTGGATGTTGGAATGTGGTTAAAATTTGATTAAATAATGTACTGAAAAGATCTAGTGTTGGTCACATCCCATTCGTTTTTATATTTTTTCATCAAGTGTGCATTATATTTTTGCACAATTAGACTGATAGACTTTAAATTGACACAAAAGTCTACATTGACGAAGAAGAAGAAGACTTAAACTATGGTAAATAGTTTTTAATTAGAATATAAACGTTGTGAAGAGTTCAGTAATGGCCACAACCCCCATTCTTTAAATATTAGGTGTTGAAAATTATTCAAAATAGGATGATATAAATGGTTTAAATTTGATTAAACAAAAGTATTGAAAAGACATCCCACATCCCATTAATTTTTACATATGTATTTTCATGAAGTGTGCATATCGTTAATAATATTTCTGCACAATAGACTATTAGACTTAAAACTAACCCAAAAGTCTAAATAAAAAAGAGAAAAATAAGTATAAGACTATAAGAAATAGTTTGTATAAAAAACTATCCCAATGGTCTACATAAAATAAGTAAAAATCCATAAAATAGAAGAATTAGACTATTGGAAATAGATTGTATAAAAACTGACCAAAAGGTCTTCATAAAAGAAGAAAAGAAGAAGAAGATTAATCTATAGGAAATAGTTTGTATAAAATTCACCAAAGTTCTACATAAAATAAGAAAACGAAGAAAAAAACTAAAGGAAATAGTTTGTGTAAAAACTGTAAGGTCTACATAAAATTAAGAAGAAAAAGAATTAGACTCCATGAAACGTCGTTTCAGACCCTTCAGAACCTCCCGTCCCTTCAGGTCCTTCAGAACCTCCCGTCCCTTCAGGCCCATCAGTACCTCCCGTCCCTTCAGGCCCTTCAGTACCTCCCGTCCCTTCAATCCATCATTACGTCCCTTCCAATCAGGCCCTGCAGTACCTCCCGTCCCTTCAGGCCCTTTTATACCTCCCGTCCCTTCAGGCCCTTTAGTGCATCCCTTCCCTTCATTACATCCCGTCCCTTCAGTCGGTTAAGAAAAGTTTAAATCCAGAAACCATCCTGGAAGAACCGCGAAGAGATGAAAGGACCTTCTTTCCCCAGGATACTCCACCTTCAAAGGTAAAATGACTAAATACACGGAGAAGAAGAAGAAAAAAGTTTAAATCCAGATACCTGCGAAGATATGGCTAGAAAATTGGACCTTCTTCTCCCAGGATAGTCCACCTTCATAGGTAAAATGACCGAATGAACGATGAAGAAGAAAAAGTAGAAGAAGAAAAAAGTTTATCGTCTTGGAAGACTTACGAAGAGTTGGAAGGACAGTTGGACCTTCTTCTCCCAGGATTCTCCAACTTCATAGGTAAAATGACCAAAAATACCCGAAGAAGAAGAAGAAAAAAGTTTAAATCCAGAAACCTGCGAAGAGATGGAAGGACAATTGGACCTTCTTCTCCCAGGTTAGTCCACCTTCAAAGGTAAAATGACCAAATACACGATGAAGAAGAAGAAGAAAAAAGTTTAAATCCAGAAACCTGCGAAGAGATGGAAGGACAGTTGGACCTTCTTCTCCCAGGATACACCAACTTCATAGGTAAAATGACCAAATACACGACGAAGAAGAAGAAGAAAAGAAGAAGAAAGTTAAAATCCAGAAACCTGCGAAGAGATGGAAGGAAAATTGGACCTTCTTCTCCCAGGATAGTTCATCTTCATAGGTAAGATGACCAAATACACCACGAAGAAAAAGAAGAAAAAAGTTTATATGCAGAACCCGTCTGGAAGACCTGTGAAGAGATGGAAGGCCAGTTGGATCTTCTTCTCCCAGAATACTCCAACTTCATATGTAAAATGACCAAATACACGATGAAGAAGAAGAAGAAAAAAGTTTAAATCCAGAAACCGTCCTGGAAGACCTGCGAAGAGATGGAGGGACAGTCGGACCTTCTTTTCCCAGAATATTCCCCTTTCATAGGTAAAATGACCAAATACACGAAGAAGAAGAAGAATAAGAAAAAAGTTTAAATCCAGAAACCATCCCGGGCATACGCTCGACAATTCACCAAAGTTTCATTGTAATCGGACAAACCGTTTAGGAGCACATAGCATACATAAATAAAATAATTTTCCTATAGGAAATCAGTATATTGTTGATTTGTAAGTAAATAGTATTAGGTAGGTACCTACCTACAACAATGTTCTAAATAAATTCGATTCATAACAAATTTTATTTGAATATCAGAATCTTTCCGTAACCATAGTAACCATCGAACATATAAAATATTACTATCAAATGGGCTCGATACATTTTTTTGGATATGTAGGTAGGTACCTACATTGGTTTGTTCGAAGCCACAAAAACGAAAATTGTCCAAAATATCAAATATTACATACAAATTATGCAATTTTATTATGCCTATATCTTTACTAATAATTAACAGACTTTTACAATATATGTCTTAAAACTTGCTGTAATGTCTTGTGTTTCATTTTATTATTTCATAATTACATTTATTTCAAAGGTTTATTATTTTCAATAACATATTCATTCGGTAGGAAAATGAAATATTGTATGAAAAGATATTAAAATGGCGGCGTTTATGTACAAAACGCTTACTTTAAAAATAAGTTAAACATTATAATTATACAAAATATTCACCATGTTTTTCACTTAAACGCTAAGTTATACTTGAAAATATATTTTCTTCGTGTAAATACGTACTTCTAACTTTTAAACTAACAGATATTTGCGTGCAAAATGTACACTTTTTTGACAGATACGACTTGGAAAATTTTGTATGAAAAAAATAATTATTGAAATATTTTTAAAATTCAGCATTTTTATCGCATTATTTTTAGCGTGACACTGCATCAGGTATACAGGTACACGTTCGCACATAAATTAGATTTTTAGATGCTCTTGGTTTTTCAGAAGGCGTGAGACAAACACACACACACACACATACACACACACAAACACTAACATTTTGATTGCTTTATTACTTTAGATTTTACATATACACACGGCGCGGCGATGGTATAACTAATTATAAAAGAATCTGATGACTAATTTGATGTTTCATAATGTTTGCTAAATGAGGCACACTTAAAATAAGGCTTCTTGAAAACGGCTTTAGAAAAAAAACTATTACTCTACTGCCTAACTCAAACATCGCAAAAATGGCATAATGAATTTGCCTATACAGACTCAACATACGTTGCTGATTTGCTAAATACAAAAATTACAAAAATATTGCATACAATTATAACATTTGTTCTTAATCCTTGTCTGCCTATTCCCGTCCACTCCTGGACGAAGGCCTCCTCCATGACATCCTGTCCTGTGCAGTTTGCATCCAGGACGTGCCAGCATATCGATTGATAATATCCAAACCTTTCTTACGAGGTCGCCAAGTCAGCACTGTCTTCGACATTTTGAGTAGAAAAATAATTATTTAATTTTAATTAAATACGTAGGTAGTTGTGAAAATGTAGTAATGTAAATAAAACAAGTTGAATCCATTTTTGCTTCAAGATCACGCTACGATTTGAGAGCACATGAATTTGGGTATGAGGTAGATAGGTATATAATACATAGAGGAGACTTTACTGGAAATTGAGGAAAGGCGGACAATCAATCAAAATGGATGCCATGGAAACTCAGCCTTTTATATCTTGGGAGATAACCCGAATTCAATCTATCTCTATATACCTCTACACGTATATTATATTTTATGTACTATGACTACGCGTACGAGGCACAATCCCTTTTTAACTTTTTCTTCTGATAATATGAGGTTCGTACCTTCCTTTGTATAAAAGGTTACCTATATACATAACATAGGACAGTTATATCATATGATGAAAAATGTTACATAAGTAATATCAATGTTGAATAAGTAATATTAACATTATCTTGAAATAGTATAAAGAGCAAGTAATCTAGTATGAATTCGGCAAATATTTTGGAAATTTCGGCGGTGTCGGGTGACTGTATGCACATCTACCAACGAAGCGTAAAACACAAAATTTTGTTCTTAGCAGCCCACGTAATGTTTCAAGATGTCACCCAATAATTCTAATAGAAATTCAAACGCTTTAAGAAATATGAGTAAAAACCACGTCACCAGGTAGGTACTATATAAATATTAATGTACCACGCAATCGTTACATAGTAACAAGTTACAAAGTTGCAACATTCTGGAGACTTTTATGATATCAATCGTCTCATAAATCCAGAGAAAACACCGTGAAAAACTGTGTGTCCACCGGGAATCGAACCCAGGACGTTGTATTTTGTATTGTTTCATGTATTTTATATTGTATTTATCGAGTAAGTTGTTAATATCCAATAAATAATTCGTAAAACCCACATATCCAATAAATAGTTGGTGAAACACACATTAAATAAATAGTTCGTGAAACCCACATATCCAATAAATAGTTCGTGAAACCCACATATCCAATAATAGTTCGTGAAACCTATATATCCAATAAAAAGTTCGCGAAACCTACATATCCAATAAATAGTTCGTGAAACCCACATATCCAATAAATGGTTCGTGAAACCCACATATCCTATACAAAGTTCGTTAAACCTATGTACATATCCAATAAATAGTTCGTGAAACCCACTTATCCAATAAATAGTTCGTGAACGCAAATATTAAATAAATTTTAATGGAACCCAAATATCAAATAAAAGTAATTTATAAAGTTTAGTCGAATGTTATTTATAACGTAAAATAACATCTTACAAAGGTCAGCAATAACGAGGTACAACGCCCATTCTGAATGTAGTATCGTTATAGGTGAGACTATATTGGTGAGTGGGGATACACGAATATGTGGTGTTGTGACGCTGGGTACCCCATATTTTTGGATGTGCCATAGTGGTTTGAATATGAAGTTTAGTGGGATCATTGATAGTACTGGGTAATTTACACAATTTCATTAGTGTTCTTGTCTTGTTAACCACTTGTAATAAGTAAAAATATAAGTTTAATGATAAATATATTATATTGTAAAATATACCCAATATACTTTAAATAATATTTTATCAATTTTATTAGTATAAAGTTTCCTCTACTGGGCATAAAATTCCCTTTCAAGTTTTATGAGGGGAAACGATAAAAGCTAGTGGTTTTTCATTTTTGCATCACTTAGGTCCAGACGTTGGATGGGGAATGGAGAATCCGTCGATAGATGAAGGTGTTGCCATTGAAGCTGAAATATCCCATAGCTTAGGGGTGAAATATTTTGATAAGGGATTGTGCTAAGGGGTTTCACCACCCTCGCGAAAAAGTCGAATGTACAATTTGCATTTCCAATATTTTCGCCGTTGACTAACGTGGGCTCGCGTTGCCAACAGATGTCTAAAGTTTTGAATTTGATTCAATCAAATTGAAACAATTGAAAATATATTAGTGAAATAATTTATTTGATATTGCCGAAATATGAAATTTTGATATTCTACATATATGTACGTTTAGATTGTCATTTATTACATATTTTCTAACCATAAAAGAGCATAAAAGAGTTTGTGTAAAGATTAATAATAAATATTTATAAAAAAAAAACAATAATTAAAAAAATAAAATAATTAGTAAAATCGTATTGACTTTTTTAAACGTTTATAATCAGGAATTATAAGGGTTGTTAGCCAGTATTGCGACCTTCTCATTGATCTGCTAATTCTTTTGAGGATGGGCATAATGGTAGTAATAAAAATCGAGTATTATTAGGTTTTTGTAGGATTTCATTGTTATTTATGTCATTTATAAAGCGATCAGCACCGTTAAAAATAAACAGTGAATATTTTTTTAAACCTGTTTGTGAAAACGTGAAGAATGACCTGATTTTTAAAACGCATGATAAAAATGCAGATCTGATATTGGTAAACTTTGTTTCATTGAGTAATTTGGAATGGAGTTCATTTTTCTAAATCATTTTTGTATAGTTTTTTAAGGCGATAGACAGTAGTGAAAAAAACATTAATCTCCATTTATAATCCATGTTTTTACAGTTTGATAATATTAATTGATGGCACCAATTGAATCGACACAGCTCCTAGGTAGATTTTCTACTACATGAAAGATAATATCGTTTAAAGTCCATGGTCCAATTGGTTACCTTAACTTAGTAGGAAAACGTTGAGAGATATTGTAAGTATGCAGTGTGAATGCATTCAAAGATGTATTGCTTATTTTCACCCAGTACCAACCTACATACATCTAATATTTCCTCTCATTCGTTGTGAACGTTAACAGCATCCTCCCGCAGAATTGTCGCGAAGCCTCACTGGTTCCAGGGAATTTCTTTAAAGCTGGAAGCGTCCCATAAATAATGTATCAAATTGAAAAGTTCTCGCTGTGTCTCCATTAACAATGTATGGAGAAAGAGCGCAGAGCACCATTGTCTCGCGGTTAACACATGTCACATAATACCAATTTACATATCTATCTATATATACCAACACATATGTAAACAATATCAATTTTAGTATACATATTATTACAAAGATCAGCAAAATATTATTTTTCTTCTATTTGTGACTGTTAGTATCAAGGTAAATTTTGTTTCTGTGTTAAAAATCACGAATAACAATAAACACACGTGTCGTGCTTCCTATTTTAAGGACAACACACCCTCACACCTGTTGATGGTTACCCACATTGTGGGATATGCCATGATGATATGCATGAATGATTTAGAAAGGCTATTTGATTTAACAGGATTATAAAAAAAATAATAAATATTACTGTTGGTATTATGTACTTCAGTTATCTAAAGTAATAAAGCAATCAAAATGTTAGTGTCTGTGTGTGTGTGTGTGTGTGTGTGTGTGTTTGTCTCACGCCTTCTGAAAAACCAAGAGCATCTAAAAATCTAATTTATGTGCGAACATGTACCAGTATACCTGATGCAGTGTCACGCTAAAAATAATGCGATGAAAATGCTGAATTTTAAAAATATTTCAATAATTATTTTTTTCATACAAAATTTTCCAAGTCATATCTGTCAAAAAAGTGTACATTTTGTACGCAAATATCTGTTAGTTTAAAAGTAACAAGTACGTATTTACACGAAAAAAATATATTTTGAAGTATAACTTAGCTTTTAAGTGAAAAACATGGTGAATATTTTGTCTAATTATAATGTTTAACTTATTTTTAAAGTAAGCGTTTTGTACAAATGTACATATAACCCCGCCATTTTAATATCTTTTCATACGATATTTAATTTTCCTACCGAATGAATATGTTCTTTAAAATAATATACCTTTGAAATAAATGTGATTATGAAATAATAAAATGAAACACAAGACATTACAGCAAGTTTTAAGACATATATTGTAAAAGTCTGTTAATTATTAGTAAAGATATAGGCATAATAAAATTGCATAATTTGTATGTAATATTTGATATTTTGGACAATTTTCGTTTTTGTGGCTTCGAACAAACCAATGTAGGTACCTACCTACATATCCAAAAAAATGTATCGAGCCCATTTGATAGTAATATTTTATATGTTCGATGGTTACTATGGTTACGGAAAGATTCTGATATTCAAATAAAATTTGTTATGAATCGAATTTATTTAGAACATTGTTGTAGGTAGGTACCTACCTAATACTATTTACTTACAAATCAACAATATACTGATTTCCTATAGGAAAATTATTTTATTTATTTATTTATGTATGGATGCATGTATGCTATGTGCTCCTAAACCGTTTGTCCGATTACAATGAAACTTTGGTGAATTGTCGAGCGTATGCCCGGGATGGTTTCTGGATTTAAATTTTTTTCTTATTCTTCTTCTTCTTCGTGTATTTGGTCATTTTACCAATGATAGCGGAATATCCTGGGAAACGAAGGTCCGACTGTCTCTCCATCTATTCGCAGGTCTTCCAGGACGGTTCCTGGATTTAAACTTTTTTCTTCTTCTTCTTCTTCATCGTGTATTTGGTCATTTTACCTATGAAGGTGGACTAACCTGGGAGAAGAAGTTCCAATTGTCCTTCCATCTCTTCGCAGGTTTCTGGATTTAAACTTTTTTCTTCTTCTTCTTCTTCTTCATGTATTTTTGGTCATTTTACCTATGAAGTTGGAGAATCCTGGGAGAAGAAGGTCCAACTGTTCTTCCAACTCTTCGCAAGTCTTCCAATACGGTTTTTGGATATAAACTTTTTTCTTCTTCTTCTTTTTCTTCTTCATCGTGCATTTGGTCATTTTACCTATGAAGTTGGAGTATCCTGGGAGAAGAAGGTCCAATTTTCCTTCCATATCTTCGCAGGTATCTGGATTTAAACTTTTTTCTTCTTCTTCTTCGTGTATTTAGTCATTTTACCTTTGAAGGTGGAGTATCCTGGGAAAAGTAGGTCCTTTCATCTCTTCGCGGTTTTTCCAGGATGGTTTCTGGATTTAAACTTTTCTTAAGCGGCTGAAGGGACGGGATGTAATGAAGGGAAGGGATGCACTAAAGGGCCTGAAGGGATGGGAGGTATAAAAGGGCCTGAAGGGACGGGAGGTACTGAAGGGCCTGATTGGAAGGGACGTAATGATGGATTGAAGGGATGGGAGGTACTGAAGGGTCTGAAGCGACGGTTCATGGAGTCTAATTCTTTTTCTTCTTAATTTTATGTAGACTTTACAGTTTTTACACAAACTATTTCCTTTAGTCTTTTTCTTCGTTTTCTTATTTTATGTAGAACTTTGGTGAATTTTATACAAAACTATTTCCTATGGATTAATCTTCTTCTTCTTTTATGTAGACCTTTTAGTCAGTTTTTATACAATCTATTTCCAATATTCTAATTCTTCTATTTTATGTATTTTTTCTTATTTTATGTAGACCATTGAAATAGTTTTTTATACAAACTATTTCTTATAGTCTTATACTTATTATTCTCTTTTTTATTTAGACTTTTGGGTTAGTTTTAAGTCTAATAGTCTATTGTGCAGAAATATTATTAACGATATGCACACTTGATGAAAATACATATGTAAAAACGAATGGGATGTGGGATGTGACGATGTAACCTGCACTAGAATCTTTTTAATTAAAAATAATACTTTTGTTTAATTAAAATTTAAACCATTTATATCATCCTATTTTGAATAATTTTCAACACCTTCATATTTGATTTCGTTGACGATATTTAAATAATGGGGGTTGTGGCCATTACTGAACTCTTCACAACGTTTATATTCAAATTAAAAACTATTTATTATAGTTTAAGTCTTTTTCTTCTTCGTTAATGTAGACTTTTGTGTCAATTTTAAGTCTATCAGTCTAATTGTGCAAAAATATAATGCACACTTGATGAAAAAATATAAAAACGAATGGGATGTGACCAACACTAGATCTTTTCAGTACATTATTTAATCAAATTTTAACCACATTCCAACATCCAAAATTACTAAATTTTCAATAGGTATATATTACAATTTGTTTTCGATGATTATATTTAAAAATGGGGGTTGTGGCCAAACCAATCTCTTTACAACGTTGATAAACTGTCATATTTAAAACCATTTCTCGTAGTCCATGCGTGCAGAAATTGTATATTATACTTCATTCACACTTTATAGTAATATATAAAAAAGAATGGGTTGTGGCCATCACTTGAACATTTTACAATGCTTAAACTCAATCAAATTTCAAACCACTTTTCATAGTCCGATATTGCAAAATAATTGGGTGACAATATTATAAAAACGATTGCTTATTCCTTCACAGTTTTACATTCTTGGCCAACGGCGGGACATAAAGGCTAGTCAATAATAAGAACCAACTTATTACGTGGCCGTGGCACAGTTGGTAAGCCGTTCGGTTTCTGTGCGGGCGTCTTGTGTTCAATTAACAGCAGAGGAGAAATTTATTTCTCACGCTAATATTGCTTCTCTGGGCTGGTTAGTTGGAAGAAATTGCCATACGGCAATAAACTCACCACTTGCGCAGGGTGAAAGGAAGTGTTAATTATTATATTATAATATGTTATTTCTTTAGTTATACATATCAACATAATATAATGTATTTTATATATATAATATATAATGTATTTTATACATAATATGTATGTATTTTAGTTAGGTGCCTACCTAGTCTCAATAAATAGCTCACTCGCTTTCAGGGACGCAAAACACACATGGAATCAATTTGAATTCATTTCGGTTTGAAAACCGCCCACACATACAAACACAGGAGCCATATGCCGTGCCGTCTTCAGCCATTCACATTCGTGGAAGTGTATATGTAAAGGTGCAAACATATTCTAGGGTTTGCCGTGGGTTCTGGAGTGATATATGGTGTCTGTGCGGTACTGGCCGGTTGCTAGGGCTGTTGCTAGGCTGTCCCCCCCTACCCCCGGCAGCATCCTTTCCCCCTCCCTTCACCTCCACACAACCACCCCCCACACACCCCCCAGGCTTGATCCTTTGAGTGCGCCCGGGAGGAGGGGGGAGGGGGTGAAAGTTGACCCACCCTGTGCTAGTTGTGATCGTCACGGCACAAGTAAATGTCAAAATTTGTTACGTGATGTTTGGTCCTATGTGAACTATTTATAGGACGAATAAAAAAAATTACATAAAAAATGGCAAAATGTTATTTTATGATCATTTCCTATATCATAAGTAGAAAATGACATTGAATCATGTAGGCTCATAGGAAAATGAGTGGGTTGTGGCCAACGCTAAACTCCTCACTAACAAGTCACTCCATAAATTATTCAAATTTTGTATGGAAAATATTCAGCATATTCGTGAAATGAGTTTGCTAAATTTTTTTTTATTTAAATATTTTATTATGAAAACTTGATGATTCTTCAATGCCATTTTATGAAAGTGGTGTGCCTTTTTACCTATTTGAAAATAAAAATTTCAAATTTTAAGTTTCCTAAGCATGGGGTCACTTTGAAATATTTGACAGTTAAAAAAATTGAGAAGCACTATTCAGATATCCATAAAAATCTAATGGGATCTAAGCGAGTATTAGATATACATATTTCCAAAATTTGAAAAGAATCGAATCAGTAGTCTATAATCGATAAAGTAAAATGAACACCACATAGCACACACACACAGATACATTGTGATGAAACTTTCAGAATATAATTTCAGAATGATACTAGTTGATAATCTGCAATAAAAAAAATAGTTTTAAAAATTGCAAAATCATAACTCCCCACTGTATCCCCTTGGGTTAGTGAAGAGTTAAAATATAGAAGATTTAGAATACAATCATTTTCAATATTTAAATAACTTATTTGTTTTCATAAGGATATCGAAATAATAGTTTTGTCAGGATACAGAGTGAATGGAGCACTTAGACGAATTATGAATGATCGCAACATATTATAGGATGCCAAAGTATAATGCAAAATATTTATATGCAATCGTAGTGCCAACATTGACATTTACAAGTGAAATCTGGAGATGGCAGAAGTCGCGCGAAAGCAGAATTAATTCAGTTGAAATGAGATCGCTAAGAAGAATTTGTAATAAAACTATGTATGACAGGGTACGAAACGAGGACACAAGGAAACAATGTAATAAAGTTTAAGAAAAATGTCACACAGTGAGATGGTTTGGCCACTTGGAAAGAATGAATTAGGAACGCTCCTACGAAGAAGCTATAAAAAAGCAGACAGAAAAGAAATAAGAGGTCGGTGGCGCCCAAGAAAATGATGACTCGACCAATGCGATTAATGCGAACGCTATTTTGAAAGACGGAAATGTAAGAAGCGTAAACAACAGACGAACATGTATAAGACGATGTATGAATGTTGATGAAGCGATAAATGTGTGTCAAGATAAAAAAATGGGGCGTTCCTTTCTCTTTGCCTACTCCGTGAGGGACATGGCGTGATGGTTTATGTGTATGTATATGTATTTTATTTTTTCAATAGAGCAATTTCAGTTAAAAAATAAACTGTTCATTTCCACTTTCAGTGTACTTATGTGTATTGTGCATATCTATATATTATCGTTGTATATAACTTCAATACTTCTCCCATAAACCCATGTAAACTAGTAATTCCAGTTTCTCTGTTTCCACGAAAACTACGAAAAGCATAACAGTTGTGATAATTGAGTGATTTTGTTTTATATCTCGTTAGAATTTATTTAATTTAATACTTATTTACGGGCAACTAGCAAGTTATTGAAAAAATGTACTAGGTATATGTCAAATATTAATATATCACACAATGTTATCACAAGTTTCATGGTATTGATTCAAATTAAATAAAAAAATGTATTTAAAATCTTTGGATCAGAAGTAAAGTGTCTAAATCACTGAAATATAAAAAAATTAGGTGTGATGACACGATCTTAATAAGTTTTTATCTTGTCTTAATCTCAAAAATTTATAAATCAACACTCGATTATAATCTAATGTTAATCTACATTCAAACTTAATAAAAATTAGGATCAAAGTTTAATAATTCTACGTATCATGTTTGATGTACATACTTTTTTTTCATTTTTCCTCGTGTTACCGTATCAAATTCTGTATCACCAATGGAATTATTGCGAATACCATCACGTGCCTTCCATGTAAATGCTTTTCAGTACTTGTTCGCACTCGGCCTTGGCGGATGTCAATTCGGACTTCGTTGCCGTTGTCGCCGATAGAAGTGCCGTTGTCGCCAGCTGTACCCCTGTATATAGACTACGCATCTTTCGTTCGGACTGGGTGAGCGATCGAGGCGAGGATTTCTTCTGCACTGGTAGGTGATTGATTTCCTTTCTCGATCCATTTCATGTAATCCTATTATTTACCTCGTCGCCGTGAATAACGTGCCGTGTAAGGTGCAATTACTTATTTTAGTATACATTCCACTGATCTTTTAGCCCGAGTTGCAATCGGCAGTTTCGGCCCTAACAGTATGAAATTGTCATGAATTTCTGTATAAATTAATACAATTATTTAATTAATCTAAAAGATTTATACTTACTTTGAATCTAATCTTATTCACCTTCATAAGTGGCCCTGCAGGCTTCAAGTTGATGGCTTCACACTAAATTCACACGATATTTTTTATCAGCCTGTGGCAACATAAACTGTAGATATTTTAAGGAAATTAAGCCAAATTGCCTTAATTATTCACATATAATTTGCTTTGATCCTAGTAGGTGGACTAATTCTAAAGAACTTTGGCTTGTAAGAAGATCGACAGTTCATTTTTATCCAAGTTTTCTAATAACTTCAGTCCATATAGATCAGCTTTCCTGCATCGTCCATAAAGCGTCATATTTTGAGTCTTGCTAAGTAATACTAACCAATCGACAATTGAATAATAGATAGTTACCGCATATAGATGAGATTGAAATAATCGAAAATAAAACTAAGCAAAAGTGATTATACCTATTTAAATTTATTTACTTCAAAATAACATACATTTTAATAGGTAAACAATAAATTTAAATTAATTTTTTTATTTAATATTTGGTACACGGTTAACATACAATATACATAAACATTATATCAATCATAACAAAGCAACCGTTTACACAAAAATCCCACAAGGCACAGCCTGTCTGTGGGTATACCTACCATTTTAAAAATCTAATGTTATCAGCAAAAATTTTATTTTGTTAATAACATTAGATATTTATAAAAAAGAAAATAAAGCAAAGTGCTAAGGCAAGAAACAAGTACAAAAAATATAAAGAAGACAACTTAGATATGGAAGTAACCCATATATGTATATAATAAATTTAAAACACTTTAATATTATATGTAGTTATCGATTATAGTTATCATAAAATTACTTGAACACGTCACGTGTGTACGCAGATCGCAAATTAGCATCTTTTGCTTGGTTGGTACATGTGCAAACCGCCCCCCTCCACGACGAAAAGGCTTAAGAAGTTTGGTGGCATCTAAAATATTTTTGACCCACTTTCTTACATTGGGTTTTGAATGTTTTAGTTTCAAGATTAGGGTTTTACGTGCATATGTAATTTTTTCATACAAAACCGTGGCGTGTTCAAAACCTGAATACAAAATCATGGAAAGTAAAATGCTGGCTAATATCGATAAAAGATAGGAAAGCAAATTTGTGGATAAGAGGGAAAAATAAACTCATCGACGTTGTACAAAGGGTTGCCAACCTGGAGTGTAGATGAGAAGGGCATGTCGCCCGAACCATAGACTCCAGATGGATCAAAAAAGTGATGGAATGTCAGCCTAGAACGGGCAGAAGTATTGGACCACTCAGATGAACCCTGACGCTAAATCAGTTTTCATTTATTATTTTTTTATCCATACGTATATAGTACCCAGTAAAAATAAATAAAAAGTTTATGAGCTCGAGAAACGAGTTAATAATTCGATCATCGTGGTTTGAGAAACCGTGGTTGGTGGAGAAACACACGTAACAATAGGTAGAAAGCCATCGAAGGGAAATGGAAGTAACTCGCCATAGAAATGGGAAATGTTGCAGAGTCGAATGGGGAAGGATAATAGGATATGACCAGCCATTATCCAACCCCATTTCTTCTCCTCGCCTTGCCAACCGAAGGTTGTTAAGATGATACGACAGAGCTTTCTATATTCTCGCACAGATGGAGTTAGGGGTCAATAATTTTGTATACACAATGATAGCAATTTCTGTTTTATTCCATTTTACATTAAATTCGTTCACACGTCGTGTTGGAATGTATTATTCGTTGAAAATGTCGAATATATGATCGAATTTAAACTAATATTAAATTTTATATCCATTTTGCTGATGTTAGTTTGTTAATGATGTTATTTTTTATTCAGAATTTATTTGTAATAATTTGTTAAATATGAAGTATCAAATTCCATGCAAAGATTCACAAAAAAACTGATAATGTATTTAGCTGGCATTTTAAATTTAATCAAACAATTCTATAATTAATCAAATTGTAATTTTATTTCTTTCTTTATTTAAGTTCTAAACGGTTATATTTTTACCAACACAATTTTTAAGAATTTGCTCAGATCATCAAATTCTAATCCATATTATTTAAATTGGGTATATACATTTTTTAAATCAACCTTTAAATTCAATCCTATTACAAATAATGCCCTTTATTATTACAACTTTTTCTTATTAGTCTTATCTATGCCTTCCACATATATGTATATGTATCCAGTAGTCGTAAGCATTTCGCACGCGACTTGATCATACCTATCATATGCAAATGAATATCATGGTAGTTTTTTTAGTTATCGATGATGTTGATTATTGTCAGATACACGAAAAAAATCATAGCAGTTAAGAAGGTATTCTAAGTACTATAATGAATAAATGGCCAGTCATGCGGTTATGTGTTTATATTTCTTGGCTTTGGAGAAATTGGAAAAGACCAAGGCCGAGATTGATGGACAATGTTACTCAAGATTTGAATATGGTGAATGGGAGTCCGCTGCTTCTGACAGGAAGACATGGAAACCATTGTACCACAGTAAGTTTGGAGAAATTGTTAAAAGATATAAAACTAGCCCTTTTATTTGATTTGTGTATAAATAAATATTTTCAATGAGATTAAAATTTTAAAGCATTCAAGAAATTCCTTACTATTGATTGATTCCCATTAAGTTATTTTTTTAAAATGATCTTAGTCTCACCTGTAATGCTTCACATTTAACAAGATCGATGAGAGTCAACGAGTGTGAATCTTCGACTCTGCACATTCGTTGATTGTTCTTATTGCACCATGGTGCCGAGATTGCTAATCTAGAGGTATCCATGAGCTACTTTTTGTGCAATGCATCTTTTTTCGTCGCTCATTTAGCGTTCTGTGAATGGGGCGTTTACATTTCCTATGGTGCAGAGCGGGTGGTGGTGAAGGTTCAATGAGATCATGAATATTTTCAATGAGAAGACACTCAAGTCAAACTTACACGAATTATTCAACAGTAAATCACAATAAAGTATGACGTGTTGAAAATTGGAAAAAAATAAAAAATTATGATGATTCAGGAAAAATTATGATGAATCTCAGGAAATATTATGATAATTCTCAGGAAAAATTATGATGAGTCTCAAGAAAAATATCCTCTAATTATAATGAACGATTTCGTAATTAAAGATTCTTTTTAAAAAAATATATCAAATACAACCTATCGCTACAGAAGTTTTTACCCCTCAACCCCAGGGAGTTGAGAGGGAATATAGTGGAGAGTTACGAATTCGCAATTTTTTAGGTTATTTTTTATTGCAGATTATCAACTAGTAACATGCTGAGATTGTATTCTGAAAGTTTCATCACAATGTACATATCTGTGTGTGTGTGTGTGTGTGTGTGTGTGTGTGTGTGTGTACTATGTGCTATGTACGCCGTGTTTATTCTACTTTATCGATTACAGACTTAAGTACTCATTTGACTAATTTTAAATTTGTATATCTAATACTCGCATAAACCTCATTAGATTTTGAAGGAAATCTGATCAGTGCTTCTCAATTTTTTAACTGTCAAATATTTCAAAGTGACCCCAAGCCCAGGAAACTTAAAATTTGATATTTTTATTTTCAAATTGCTAAAAGGGCATTCCGCTTTCATTGAATAATTATCAAGTTTTCATAATAATATAATTTAACAAACTCGTTTCATGAATATGCTGAAAATTTTCTATACAAAATATGAATACTTTGTGGAATGATTTGGTTGTGAGGTTGGTCACAACCCACACATTTTTTTAGAATTTGTATAACTGAATATGTTCTATGCTCTCTTTAAAATATCGAAACGAAATGTACGTTACACCAATAAAAAAGTTTTGATTTTATAAACAGAATTCCTTATAAATAAATAATCTTATCCAACTGTCGATTCGTTCATGAGAATTCAATTCTCTGAATGAATCGAAATTATTAAGCCAAGATGCGTGTACGAAGGAACATTTTGTATGGTGTAGTGGACTTTTTGCATGCTAATAACACCAACTAGAGGCCTCGCAGCATATATGTTCCCATACATGGATTTACTCAGAATTCGGAGTAGAACATTTTATGTGAGTTTTGTGTGTGTGTCTGTGTGTGTGTCTGTCTGTCCCCACCTTATAACGTTTGATCCGCTCAATTTGCAGGGCCCAAAATTTCAGAATATATAAACAGTCATAGGTCTACAAAACTTTTATACTCAGAATTGTGAATTTTCGTTTCAGTCAGGGGTTATCAACTTTTGAAATTTTGGTTTATTTTTCCATATATATCAGAAACAATAAAAGTTATAACGCTGAAAATTGGTATAAACATAAACAATAAGAAAATCTCAAATATATTTTTTAAAAAAAATTCCAGGGTTTCTCAAACAATTTTTATTAAGAAAAATATTTTTTTTATGATAAATTTATGAGTTTAACTGCCTATATTTCAAATATTTTTAAAAATATCGAAAAAAGCCGAAACACCCCAACTCGATAAATTAATTTTTTCTAAAAAATTATTAGCACATCTCAATTTTTATAAAAATTGAATTTAGTGACGACATTGCTTCATTCAATTTGTATGGCAATCGCCTACACACGATATCTAAGACATAATTGTTTGATACTAATCTCCAAACATACATACCTACCATCATGCTGTTTTCATATTCTGGGTAGGATCAAAGGACTGACCTCCATACTATCCTATCTTGACATACATACCTAGGTACATGTGTTGTATAGAAAACCAAATATCATAGAATATTAAATAATTTGTATTTATGGGTTTATAGTTTGGTAATTATTCTTCAACTATACATACTATCGCTATCGACAGTTGGATCTCATGTGTTACATGCAACTAGTTTTAACGGAATTATGGTTATGAAATCAGTACCTATCAGTCATAATGCACTTTTGTTTTATTAAACTGAAACTGTCTCGCATCACATAAACACCACCACGCTATTGCGTGTATTGTTTTTAAGAAAGCAACGTATCTGTGTTGAAATATGTTTGGACAAAACTTCCCAAGACGGGAATAGAGAGAAAGAGAGGAAGGAACGAGTGAGTGGGGGAGTGGGAGAGAGAGGGGTAGAGGGAATGCCAGAAATAATTAAACAAGGAGAATCTCTCGTAACACAATATTACTTAGCCGCAATGAAATTCCAATTTATAAACAAGAGACTCTAAATCCCGTTCTCGGCGTTACGTATACCTACGCCTTTAGACTATACATACAATACAGATATGCTACATACATACATACATACTATGTTTATATTTTATAACTAAATTCATCTTTGCCGTTAAACTTGGTTTCACATTCTAAATAACAAAATGAAACAAAGACATATTTGGACATATTTTATAACTAAATTGATCTGTATTTTATAACTAAATTCATCTTTGCTCTTAAACTTTGTTTCACATTCGAATAACAAGATGAAACAATTTACAATATACGGTATATTTTACCGTAGGTACGACATCTACATAATAGGTACCTAAATTAATAAATTTGATTTGATAAATTTCAATTTATCGATGTGAAGTATGTGATTTTATTTATTTTCAAATTTACTGTTTGAAATCCTATTTAACAAAAAACCAACAAGTATACAAAGATATTAGTATTAGATATTATTATTATTTTTATTTAGTACCGAAAATTGTCAAGATCTCAGGCTGTTGTTATTTGTAGTCCTCGATTGGTATCTACATTAAAAAATACACCTCTCCTATCTCTACTTACTAACAATCAAATCATCTTCTACGCCAAAGTCGTTAAAAATCTTAATATCTTTTTTTGTCGAAGATCTTTCATATCATGAGCGAATTTCTCGTGTAAGTATTTTTTTTTATAGTATGCACTCTCTCAGTAGAATGAAACAATTTTATTTCGACATATTTCAAAATCACGCTTGCCCAATCCTTACTTCTCCCATCGCTTGATTATGCTGACGTCTGTTTTCTGGATGGTAACGAAGAACTCCATAAAAAAACTTGAACAATCTTAAAAAATATGATCATGTTTCCACTTACCGAAATCCTCTTTTTTCTGGCCCAAGATACACCAACAATATGATATTCATTTACTTTCACTACTGTATAATATAATTAATAACACGAAGAAGTTTCACACCGGAGAGAAGAAGGCCAAACGAAAACTAACAAACAACACCGATTTACTACAGTATCATAAGAAAAATGTTATTTTCATGTCAAATCACGGTCTGCCCCTTCGATCTGCTGATCGTACCACACTAGCTATTCTCATTCATTCTACTGAATTTCTCAAATCCTTTGAAGTAAAATCAGCAAGACTATGGAATATCTCAAGGGATTAAATTACAACGTCTCAATCGATTCAATTTCAAACAAGACTAAAGCTATTATACCTGTCTTATAGCTCAAATCCCACAACATCTATCTCCCCTACTTTTTTTGTTGCTGTGATTTTGTAATGTTACGTGTAGATCTTTCAGTTTTTTGTTATAAATTTAATTTACCTCTCACTACAATATTTATGGCTTCAAGTTTCTTTGGTTGGTTGAAAGAAATAGCCTTATGGCAATAAACCCATTATTGTACACATTATTGTGCATGAAGTAAAATAATTAAATATAAAGAAGATGCGATGAAAAAATATTTTATTAATTCATTCATTCATACCATCATGGCATATCCCACAATGTGGGGTAACCATCGAAAGGTGTGCGGGTGTGCATTGCCTTATAAAAGGGAGCACAACATATCTGTGTATACCCACACACGAGTCTCGTCTCACCTAAAAAGGCACTATATTCAGAATGGGTGGTGAACCTCAGTGCTGGACTATGTGAGATGTTATTGTTGCCTGTTGTATTTTCGATTACCCGGCTCTTACGGGACACTCGAAAACAATAATATAAAAGAGTGGAAGCACTATTTTAAGCCGGTGCCTCACAGCTAGATATTTTATTAAGAAAAACAATAATTTATTCAAATGAGAAGGGTTCATTCCATGCTTGTATGACCGCATAAAAAAGATAAGATAACAATGAGATGATTAAATTAAAGTTATTAATCAGTAATCTAAAGTAGGAAACATTTTATTTGCTTTCCTACGTTGAATTGTTTTCAAGATTTTCATAATTATTTTTTTAATGTAGGTATTTTTAAAAAAAACTTAACGTTTTGTCATTTGAATCGAATTTTCAATAACACTTAGATATCCAATTTTTTAAATCAATTGTCATCATCATCATTAGCCTTTTTGTTGTCTATTGTAGTTCAAAATTGTATATATATATATATATATATTTTGTTTTGTTTGATGTAACAATAATGGCAACAACGGTTTATTATTATTATTATTCGCGCTACAGCCCTGTGTGGGCCCTGGCATCCTCCAGAATCCTTCTCCAGCCCCCCCCCTCTCCTCCACCGCTCTCCTCCAGTTTGCTATTCCTATCGCTCTTTTGTCTTCTGTGTCATCCAGCCATCTTAGCTTGGGCCTGCCTCTACTTCTTCTGCCCTCTGGATTGGTATTAAGAACCTTTTTGGGGATATGATCATCATTCATCCGGCTGACATGTCCCAACCACTGCAGTCTACGTACTTTTATGATTTGTACAATGTTGGGTTCGTCATATAATGCCTGTAGTTCGTGATTATATAGCATCCTCCAAAGTCCATTATCATTTACTGGACCAAAAATCTTTCTCAGGATTTTCCTTTCAAATATCAAGAGGCTGTTTTCGTCTTTTTTTGTTAACACCCAGCATTCAGCTCCATACACTACAGACTCTTCTAGACAGGTCTGAGAAGAGTTTTATAAATTAGGATTTTAGTTTTCTTTGTTAGTATTTTGGACCTAGTATGCTTTAAATCAATTGTATTATGTAATTTAAGTATGACAATAAAATTTGATAATGTTGTCATACTTAGTAATTGCTTACTTGGAAGAAATTGTACAAAAAGATAAATATATAAAAATATGTATTTTTCTTCTTATTCTTCAGCATGTTTTTTTTCCTTTCTTGGACATAGGCCTCCCCCTTGATCCTCCACATCTCCCTGTTTTGGGCACACTGCATCCATCTCACCTTGCCTGGGGTCTGCCGACACCTCTTCGGTTTGTTCTCGGTCGCCATTCTACGATCTTTTTGGTCCATCGTGAATCCTGGCATCTGGCAATATACCCAGTCCAGCTCCACTTAAGACCAGCGACCCTTTCCGCTATACATCGGCTACTTTGGTTATTTCTGTTATCATGACATTCTGAATTCTGTCCCTTATTGAAATACCCAGCAACTTTCTCTCCATAGTTCTCTGTGTCACTAACAGCTTGTGCATTATTCGTTTCGTTAGGACCGATGTTTCCATTCCATAAGTAAGTTCTGGGAGAATACATGCATCAAATAGCTTCTTTTTCAAGAAATGGGACTATTTACGGGATTTCAGAATGTACCTATGATAATTTACCTAAAGCTGTTCAGGCAAGGCCATCTCTTCCACGTCGTTATGTATTACAAAAACTATTTTTTCCAGAATACTGATTAGTACGAAATGTGATCTAATATTTAGATAGGTACGTTTTAAGAGTGAAAGCAGAACAGCGTGTAAAATAAGAGTTGAGAATGAATGGCTCGAGCAATTCGACGAGTATGTATATCTGGGAAGCATGTTTTAACGGAATGGACGACCTGATAAGGATATCGAAAGAATAGTTATGGCAGGAAACAGAATGAATGGAGCACTGAGACCAGTTATGAATGATCGCAACATATCAAAGGTTGCCAAAGTTGCCATTCATAACGCTTTCTTAGTGCCAACGTTTACGTATGCAAGTGAAACCTGGACATGGCAGAAGTCGCACGAAAGCAGAATAAATGCAGTTGAAATGAGATCGCTAAGAAGAATCTGCAATAGAACGATGTATGACAGGGTAAGAAATGAGAACACAAGGAAAGAATGTAAGATGAAGAAAGATATCATTAATAGAATGAAAGTGAACACACTGAGATGGTTTGGCCACATGGGTAGAATGAATGAGGAACGCCTGACGAAGAAAATATACAATGCGGATAGGATTGGATTGAGAGGCCGGGGCCGCCCAAGAAAGGGATGGCACGACCATGTGAATGATATTTTGAAAGACGGAAATGTTAGAAGCGTGAACAACAGACGAACATGTATAAGACGATGTATGAATGTTGTCGAGGCGATGAATGTATGTCAAGATAGAAGTAAGTGGCGTTCGGTTCTCTCTGCCTACCCCGTAAGGGACATGGCGTGATGGTATGTATGTACGTTTTAAAATGTTCAATTTGAATTAGGTACTCGCGATCTTGTCGCGATCTTGACACTGATTTCATTTGAAGCTCCGACATTTTTGTTTTGAAAAACGACCTAATATATTAATAATGGTCCAATTTATATTTATTGTTAGAAATATGGTTGCATCGTTCCAACCTGTCTGACTTGAGATATAGCTATCTCCTTCGTGTTGGATTGGGATTCTCTAAGAGTGTGTATGTGTGTGGGATGGTTTCGTAGGTGATTTCTGGACTTCCATAAAAATGGACTGATTCAAGTGAAAAAAATGCTCGATTGTTTTAAAGATAAATTAGAATGGAAATATGTTTAGTTCATATAATAATATTTCGTCTTCTTATTCTCGTGTTAGGTATATGAACCGGATTTTCTTTGGAATTTGGCTCTACAGCATTTGTATGCAGTAGTTACATGTAAAATATGAAATGTTTGTTTTCACAAAAATTGAATAATTTGGTATATCTATTACTTCATTTTACAACTAAATTTTTTTTCTTCTTTACAGAATCATTGATCGGATATATCTCTTAAAAATGTTAATATCATGACTCTCCACTATTCCATAATAATTGGAGACTAAAAAATAGGAAAACATGTCAGAAATACATTTTTTTGAAAATTATTCGGTATTAAAGACTAATGTTGTTTAAAAATAACACAATGTGTGGCAACATACGATAAACCGTCCTGAGAAAGTTGCGATCGCTTTGTTACCCATTGTATCAAATATCTCATTTGTAGTTCTCTAAATATATATTTTTTTAAAAATATCACATAGTTAAAGTTGAAAATATTTATTTAATTTACTTTTTTATTTTTTATTTTATTTTATTCCCATGAAATTTACAGTATAATAACATTTTTTATATAGATGCATTAGTATAAAACTAAAACCAATAACAAATTTTCACATTATTAACAATAAATTTTGACTGCTGTGCTTACATACTTAAAGCTAAAAACATTTATATCTGAATGATAGTGCATGAGTGTATGTATTACGTATGAATGTAAGGATGTGTATATGTGTGTAAGTGTGTCTATATTAGTGTAAGAGAGAATGTATAGGTACCTGCAAGCTCACATTGTTTACTCCATTCAATCTTGATATTTCATCCAGTGAAATTCAATCATTATTACTTGAACTGATGGCAGTAGAAAATGAGCTAGGTCCTAAAAGAAAAATATCGATATCCAGATGTTCGTGATTATAAGTATTCATATTAATAATAAGTAGTGAAATGATTATTGAAATCAAAAGTTTTGTGTAATAACATTTAAAAATAAATATTTTTGCACTTGTATTGTATCATTTATTCTATAAATAAATATCCATCAGATAATATTATCTTTGTCACCATTGCCATCATAGTTAATATTAGATACAATCTTTTTAATTCATAGTTACTATCATTATTTTTTTATTTATTTATTTCTTAAGGTTACATATAGTTTTTTAATATAACATATATTTTCAAAATGAATTAATAAATACAAAAACCAAGATTGTAACGCCAATTACTATGTTACGCTCATACAATAAAAATATATAACTATATATAATATACAATAATATATAACTCTATATAATTATGTATATACCCATAGAAAAAATATATTTGTATAAAAAAAGGAAAATTTCCGTGGGTATATACATACAAAATGACAAAATATAAAAACCTTACAAGGATAAGAAACAAAAAATACAAAACAAATCAATATTAAGTAAACATAAAATAGATGTATACAAGCTAGGAGGTTTGGGACAGGACAATGGATAGGAATAGAAGGGGAAAATTAGGAATATAAAATCAATCACTGAGAAAGCCTCAACATACTCTTAAATACGCTCGGTGTGCCAAACATGTCAAGACCCTCGAACTTTGCATCAAACTGTTTACATGCTCTATGTACAAAAGCATTTCCGGCATAATTAGTATGAAGAACAGGCACATTGAATAAGTCGTGACTCCTTGTTAAACGCGCAGGGACTCGAAGGTTAATTTTCCCTAATAAATAAGGAGTATCAACCCGATTATTCAATATGTTATAAAGAAACATCATGTCTCTGATTGTACGCCTCTTCTGTAAAGTGGGTAATGAATATTTCACACAGCGAGCAGGGTAGTCAAGGGAATACGTATGTGATCTATAGTCAAGGTGTTTTACAAACTTCTTTTGTACGTTCAAACGTTTTCTTACACGCTCGATTTGATCAATATGTATATTATAATGGGGATTCCACACCGTGCTCGCATATTCAACCCGACTTCTAACATATGACAAATATAGTACCTTGAGTGTATCAATTGAGTGAAATGGCTTGCAAACCCTAATTAAAAAACCCAATAGTTTCAGAGCTTTACCAACAATGTATTCAATATGATCTTGAAAAATCAATTTGGAGTCCATCAATATACCCAGGTCTTTAACTAAGATCGTTCGACGAATATTGCTACCTTGGATTTTATAATAAAATATAATAGGCTTCGCCTTCCTAGTATAGGTTATTATTGAACATTTGCTGGCATTAAAATATAATTGATTATCTAAACAGTAATTACTTAGTCGTGTAATATCGTCTTGTAATTGTTCACAGTCATTCGTTGAGCAAATCTTTTTAAAAATTTTGGCATCATCAGCAAAAATAAGAATTGAGGATCTCTCTACCATTTGATCTAAGTCATTTATATAAAGTATGAACAATAGAGGTCCTAAATGGGATCCCTGAGGAACCCCCGAAGGTATAATCTTGAATATAGATGAGTAGCCCCTCAGTGCAACAGCCTGTGATCTATTTTCAACGTAAGATTTAATCCAACGCAAAAGGTCACCACATATACCCATTTCTCCAAGCTTTCTTAAAAGTATACTGTGACTTATCTTGTCAAACGCTTTAGAGAAGTCTGTGTAAATGGCATCAGTTTGATATCCTTCATGCATTGTGGATGATACGAAATCATTAAATTCACATAAATTAGTTTCGGTGGATCTCATACTTACAAAACCATGTTGGTTATGGGTTATGTATGGACGTGCTACGGCAGTTATCTGGTCACAAACAATTTTTTCCAAAACTTTACTTAAAACTGGTAATTTGGAAATAGGACGATAATTTTCAATGGCCGTTTTGTCACCACTTTTATAAATTGGAGAGATAATTGCATTTTTCCATATGAGAGGGAACGTACCTTCAGTTATAGAGAGATTGAAAAGTTTAGTCAGTGGTATCGAGAGTTGTTTAGCACAGTTACGAATAAACAAGGGGTGGACACCGTCTGAGCCTTGTGACTTATTTATATCTAGAGATGATAAATATTTGAGAACTATGCTTTCCGTTACATCGATCGATGATATGTGAAAAAGCTCTTTGGAGATGTTCGAGGATACATAATTTTGCTGTGGATTTGACTGCGTATTCGATACAAAAATAGAGTGAAAATAATTGTTGAAAGAGTTACATATTTGTTCCCCACCAGTAATTTTAGTATTATTATAATGCATTTCATGTGGAATTGAGTTTATGGAACGTTTAGAATTAATAAACGAGAATATTTTCTTAGGATTAATTATAATTCGTAATAATTTCCAGTTCGTTTTTTTATGTTTCTTCGATGAATTTTTTTTATGTATCATCAATGATACATGTTTTTCGTTTGGTTCAGTTCGTCTAAATGGGTAGTGTCCTCTGGTAGACAAAGTGTCAGATATAACGGCGGTGGCAAATCTACCCTTATCTCAAGGTACAGGCTTAGGGGAGGGCTACAGGGGAGAATGAGAGGGATATAGGGGAGGTACTGGAGAGGGAGGGGGAGTCCCAGGAGTGGGTGGGGAGGGAGGTCGTTGGTCCGTTGGATACTACAAAGTACAAAACGCTGTTAGGTGCAAATAAGGTGATCGATACTTATAGATACCTACCTACAAACCAACCTATACCCTAAGACGTATTTACTGAGGGTAGATATTTCAGTGAATATATCTACACATCCACACATGAACATATCTCCATATTGTATATCATTGAGTATTATCTAAAATTTTGTATATTTAAATTATCTTGCTTATGAAATATGAAATACGTAAGTATTGAAAATTTATTTTCATACAAATCGAATGAATAAGTGGATTGGATTTAGCAAATCCGAAATTTATTTATACCAACCACATTTGCAATCTTCTTTGTTGGACCAGGATACGCCAGCGGCGCAATATACACATTTTGTAACTATTGTGCAATATTCTCTCGAACCCAAACCAGCCACAGTACCTCAAAAGCAAATTCACTTATTTATCCAACCATGGACTTCCACTCCGATCTGCTGAACGTACAACACTATCCATCCCTATCCATAATACAGAATTTCTCAGCTCTTCGTTCAAAGTACAATCAGCAAGATTACGGAATAGCCTTAGTCCGGATATTGCGTCGTCTAACTCACTTAGTATTTTCAAGAAAAAACTAAAGAAGGAATAATTATCCTTGAACACCTGATCCCGATTTCCTCTCCTGTCCTTACCATATCCTTTTTTCTTGCTATGAATTATTATTTTTTTTTGTTTTAATAGTATTTAAGTGTTATAAGTATTTTCATTTATTTATTTTACTCTTAATTATTTGCTGTTGTACATACACAATGTTGTAATACTTTATATTCTGGTTGGTTGGAAGAAATTGCCTAGTGGCAATAAGCCCGCCAGCGTACAGTTATATTTATTTATATTATGTACAAGAAATAAATATATAAATAAATTTGTCCATAAGAAATAACAGTGAATGGGTATAAATATTTATTTCAAAACCTTTATTATATTATTATAAAGATTTTTATAAATCAAGGGATTTTATTTTATTTTCTCAAGGGGGAGGTTTATGTCCAAGAATGGAAAAAGAAGGCTGAAGAAGAAGAAGAAACACTCCATTGCACCCTGTGCAAGTGGCGAGTTTATTTCCGTATGATATTTTTTTCCAACTAACCAGTGCTTCCAGCCCAGAGGAGCAATATTTGCGTAATGAATAATATTTAAAAAATTCACTAATTAGTTATTTGGACGCATTTTACTTATTAATCGCGCTTGAACAAATTATACTTTACCCATTGCTTAGCGTTTAAAATTTAAGAATATAAATCTATCATTTTCATGAAAAAACTTTTTTTATTTTTGTTGATGTTTCCACTTATATAAATCATCCGAAGGAATCAAAGATTCGTCTATTATTCAATACTCATCATCATCATCATCATTGGCGCTACAGCCCACTGTGAGCCTTGGCCTCCTCCAGAATTTTTTGCCATTTAGACCGGTCCATCGCCTGCACTCTCCAGTTTGCCACGCCAATCCTCTTTAGATCCTCCTGTATGCCGTCCATCCACCGCAGCTTGGGTCTCCCCACACCACGTCTCCCCTCCGGTCGTGTGTCGAGAATCTTCTTTGGGATTCGGCCTACCTCCATTCGCTGAACGTGCCCTAACCATTGAAGCCGATGTATTTTAATATATTTTACTATGTTAGGATCACTGTAAAGGTTCAATACTATGTAACATAATATAAAAAATGAATTTTAAAAAATAAATAATTCATAATCTCCAAACTTCATAAAATATACATAGATTCAGCATGTACAATCAATTGTACAATCAGCATGACATATTATGAAATAAATGATGTCCTTTCATAAATTTTAGAAAAGAATTAGGCAATTTTTAATGAATGTCTTATTTTATTTTTATGTTTTTATATTTACCTAATTTTTTTTTAATTATAGTATTAAAAAAGTATCTTAATTCTACTTGTTGGCCTACGCGGCTCAGTTGGTTGGGTATCTGATTGCTGATCCAGGGTTCTATCCCCGGCGGAGACACCGTTTTCAATTGTGTTTTCAATTTGGATCTGTGAGACAATTCATATCGTAAGTCTTCAGAATGTGGCAACTTTTTATTGGGTGCGTGTAGAATTAATATTTGTTGTTTATTCAAGTTGTTTATTATTATTATTCTAATATTATATCTACCTACTACTTTATTGAAGTAAACAAAATGTAAAAAAAGTTATATGTTTTTTTACAAAAGGAAACATTCAAAGAATTTTTAATATGGCCAGACCAATTATTTATTGGATAGGCAAGTACATAATTAGTATAATCCTCAATAACGCTCAGTTGTTTTTAAGCATAACATTCTATTTTTGGTTTTCTGATGCATAATACGACATGACATTCGTACACCATCTCATTTCCACTAGACAACTTTTCTTTGTCCCTTAGGATGTTCCTCTTTTATTCCTCCCCCCCACCCCCACTTTGAACCCCACGTGAGGGGTGGTAGGAGAGAATGGGATGGTTTTGTTAGGGTGGCTGTTCGGACAAGATGACGTCTTTTACTCATGATACAAAAATAATACTGCGGGATTTGATGTCGAGCAAATGGAAAGCGTGATTTATTAACGTTTACAAATTTGCTTATTAAAATTTTCAGCATAAATCAGGAATACACCATATTTTTGACTGACCAAATCAATAGAAAAATGGATGAAATAAGACAACATTTTTCAAATAAATGCATTTATTAAAATTAATTTATAACATAAATTGATAAATTGACATAAATTGACAGTAGTTAACATCCTCTTTGGGCCTTAGAGAAAAAAAAGATATATTGATAATTATAAATAAACTTGGTATGGTAAAATAAAACCAATGTTTTCAGTTCTACTAATTAAATTCAAATTAGTAGAACTGAAAACTTTGGCTTTATTTTACCATACCAAATTTATTTATAATTTGAAATGGAGTTCAACCAATAATTTTCCGTAGAAAAGTTAAAAAAAATATTGATAATTGTATGTTTCCTTTTTTATGAAACTAAAAGAACGTTAAAGTCATTAAAATTTAAATTTAACAAAGAGATTAATCATTTTAATTATAATGTTTAAGGATATTTTGTAACAACTGTCTCTGTGAATCTATAATTTTATAAATATTCACCTTGTTACTTTATATGAATCTTATTCCAATAAGGCCGCCAGTGAAGTATGTAAAAAATATAACTTAATAAATAAATACAGAAACTGGTCACAAAAACTTAAGCCGTTACCTAACAAATAAACAGTTGTCGGCATCTGTGGCTCAATTGGCTATATAGTTGAATCCTGAGCGAAAGGTCCTTGGTTCGACTACCGGTGGAGACACAGTTTTTAATTGTTTTTAGTCTAGATCTGTCAGATAATTTCAAAAGACTTCAGATTATTGAAACTTTTTATTGGGTGCATGTTTCATTAATATTTGACATAGTACATTTATTTATTTATTTTGTTTATGCTTTCTCTTACATGGCTTACACTTTTATTTTGTTTAATAAAAAGTACATAATATAGTGATGCGTTTAGTTAGCAGTGTTGGTATTGTTTTATTTATTTATTTATTTATTTAGGGACAAATACAGTCTTAACATACTAAAATGGAATAATACACTATAAAATAAAAACAAACAGACCAATTACATATGTCCACAGATATTAAATATAAAACATTTCAAACATCATAAATTTAAATATAACTAAGATGTATGTTTGCCTGTGACGGGAAAGGAAAAGGATGGGAAAAGGATTATGACAGTTAAATTGTTATATTTTTGTTACAAACAACAACTTAAAATGTAAATAAAAGTATACAAAAGATAATATAAGAAAAGATAATTTTAATCACCTTTAAACTAGGCAAGGCCTGTGTCATGTTAGTTATTCGAAAAGCAATGCAATATGAAATAAGATATATTTCTGATCTTACATCACTAATTGATTTAAGCTACACAAAAATTTATTTACATACTTTACAGAACAATTGTTTTATAGGTCATTATTAAATTATTGTCTGTGAGATTTTTACTTCATTTGGGATATTTCTTACACGATGTTTTCCAAATCCATTCACCAATAGTTTAACCCTTGTTCTCATGTCGATATTTTAAAGTATAAAGAACCTACCTATGTATGTTGATTTCTATCAATATAGGTATGTACTCACATCATAATCAATACCAATATAATGTGTCTAGGTGTGTTTTTGCATACCCATTCCAATTTAATATAGTTATGTACCTACGCCGGTCTTTCATTGTGAAGCAGGTATCTAACATGTACCGACCAATAAAATGTATATAATTTTCCTTTCTCACCACCTCTCTCACTCCTCTCACTACACCTCCTCTATGAAGCACCATATTCACCCATTCCAACCCCCTTATCTACCCTCAGAACTAGAGCCGCGTGTGACACGAGGGGTTTCTTGGGCTCGGCTCTACTCGGGTAGGACAGATAGAAAATAACCCAAAAACTACAGACTGATTCAATAACATTATACCGAAAAACACAATAAATTTTAAATATAATTCAGTAGATTTTTCATAAACAATAATACCTCTATAGCATGATGATCAGTCGTTTGATATCTTTGCCCGGTTGTGCTAGTTTCAAATATTTATGTCTGATCCGGCCACGGAAGTACAAATTGATATTTATAATTAGAAGTATTATTTAGAATTGTTGATTAAAGCCACGGGAATCATCAAGACCAATATGAAGGAAATATCGAATTCCCAGGTAGTGAAAGCATTTTGAATGTTTTGACAGATGAAATCATAGAGAAGAAATAAATGGAAAACTTACTAGCTTTAAGTTAATGTACTCTGCACATATGGATGTCAATATGAAGTCGATTGAACTTATAGTTTGGGCTGTATCTAAACAGGACATTATACTTAAAAACCATTATTACGCAACATGCCACAGTAGGTACGCCATAAATACGTTTTACGTATTACGCAATATGCCAGATACGTATATACCGCGAAAAGTCGCGGTAATTGCTCAATTCAAGGGCTTGAGGTACGAATGGGTAGGTAAATATTTTTACTGTATTCCGTGGTGATAAATATGTCCTGCTTAAACTTATAAGTAGTGGATGATAAGATAGAGTGAAGACGGAGTATGGGGCATAAAAATTTATTTTATGTCCCGTTCGAAAAATTTATTTCATCTACCTATTTGCCATACTAATTACAGATATCACTCAACTACTTACAGAATTCAAAGTGACAATAATCTAAAATTTAAACACACAATCATTTTCCATGACTCCATAGAAACTTACCGTAAACAAATAAATATGTTTTTCAACCCAGTTCCCTAACTCCTTCGAACAAGCTATTTCCTTCACACCAATAATCCCTCTTTTTCCTCATTTTCTATTCTCATTATGTATTGTGTTTTTTTATCAATCGTTTTTTTTCTCTCATTATTGTTTGCTTTTACCTACTGCTCAGCATACTCGTTTAAATATTTTAATTCATTCTTTTTTAAATCGAAGAAAACATTATTGGCTTGTACTAATTCCAATAGCACAATATGTAACTGCACAATTTACAAAGCTGTAGTTTTCTGAAATAAAATAAGTAAATAAATAAATAAATAAATAAATAAATAAATAAATAAAAAAAAAAAAAAAAATAAATAAATAAATAAATAAATAAATAAATAAATAAATAAATAAATAAATAAATAAATGAATAAATGAATAAATAAATAAATAAATAAATAAATAAATAAATAAATAAATAAATAAATAAATAAATAAATAAATAAATAAATAAATAAATAAATAAATAAATAAATAAATAAATAAATAAATAAATAAATAAATAAATAAATAAATAAATAAATAAATAAATAAATAAATTAAAGAATATCTTGGCTTAAAAATCTCAGGCAGTGGTTAGGGATTCCGGATGCGTCGTTACTTATTAGGTTGGCGCAGGATCGAGATGAGGTTTGTGCGACAGTCGCCAATCTCCGTTAGGAGCGGCACAAGAAAACGAAGAAGTATTAAGAAGTGCGCGGTAAAAACATGTCAATGAATTCATTCGTCGACTGCGCATTCTTTGTTGAGAGTTGGTGGTCACGAAAACCAAATGGAAAGTCGCCACAGAGTTTCAGAAGAGTATTGCGGGAGAGAGGAAATTCGATTAGTGATCCTTGAACACCGTGTCCAAAAGGGAAGGCTTCGCTGTGTTAAGGGGGTGTGTGGGGGGGAGGGAGGTAGCGGACCGAAGGGCGAGGGGGAGGGAATACAAGGGTCGGTCCCTCGGGAAATTCAATATTCGGCCCCCCTACGTGTCGGCCTCTAAGATGCCTGTATGGCGTGCTATATACATAACTACCCCTCTAGCAGCTACCCCGGTACCTTCCTACCACGCTCATCAGGGCCGGACTTACAGTTGTAGGCGCTCGATCATCACCTTGAAAATTGGTAAATATTTTGTTAAGGTACTTATTTAATTTATTTTTCGTTAATTTATTTTCTCTCTCTCTCTCGAGTTATAATAGAAATATAAATTTGTTTTTGAAATTTTTACATCCAGTATTTTTAATCAGTGTTCCCAGCACAGAGATGCACAATTTGTATGAGAAGTCTATTTGAATTTATTTCTCCTCTGATTACCACTATAGAACCACGGTCGACAGTGGTTATTATTAGGGTAAATTTTTATATTTTTTTTTGTTGAACGCAGTTGACATGATATCACTTAAAGAAAATTGTAGTAGGATGATAGAGGACATTAGGAAAGAATATGAGATAAAGAAATATATGAAAGTAAACACGTTGTAGAAAACATCAGGTGTTATTGTTGTAGGATAGTGGCAGTGGCGTGCGAGGGGTCCTTCAGCTGGTTCTGCCCAAAAAAAACTACATCCTCTGTTTAGTCAACCTCCATAATATCTTTTCACCTTATATTTTTTCTTTAACTCCTGTTTTGTACTATGCACATAGCACCAATTACACGCATTGCGTAAAGGTAGGAGCAAATAATCAAAATTGCATAATATTATGAATATTTCAATTCTATTGATAAATATTTTAAATGCAGCCCTTTAATAAGTAAATTTTTTTTAATAACTTACTGTAAATACATATCATGAACTAAAATTAACATATCAAATATTGAAAACATATCATGAATGTTAGTTAAAATATTCAGAGACATCTATGAAGTATCTTTCCAAGTTTCCAACCATTATCAGAACAAATTTACTAGCAGCAAATGTTTTCATACATTATTTTATTTTTGGTCCATTAGTTTTTATTCATAGATGTTGTGATATATTACTCATATTTACGCAAAGGTTCTTTTTCTTAAATTTTAATAATATTTATGAATTCCTTACAAATTCTACATCCATTATTTTTTGAAATTTCTTGCATATTTTACAAAACGTTTTTTTAAAATATAATCTTTACTTGGTTTTTTACAATGAAATCGAATTTTTAAACTTCTTTGAATTACGCGGCAAATGCATAATACTAATAATATTTTAAATATTTTTTGAAATTTAATTAGAAACAATTATTATTCTCCTTTTTATTTCCAGTCATTTAAAAGATAAACGATCTATTCGGTATGATTCGAATCAAAACAATTCAATATATTTATATTAGCGCCAAAATCTTGGCGTAACATGCAATAATCTAACCGTCGTTGATGTAAAAATGTACCATGTTGAACCAAACCATCTGAATATTCTTACACCCATACATACAAACTGTTGAAGAAGCTTCATACATGCCCAGCATAAATCTTACCTTAAAAAATATACAGATACACTAACACAAACAAACAACCTTTGTTCCTTTAGTCATGTGTATTGTATGCTCAAATGTATCAGGCATACTGCAATGAATATTAACGACAAAAGTAAAAAGAGATTTATAATTTGTCGCGAAATAAATCGTGAACCATATATGTGTTCTGACATTTTAGCTACTGTTATCAAAACTGTCAATGTTTCTTCCTTGGAAGTAATGTTGCATACGTTTTAAATTCAGTGTTACAACAGACGAAAATAATTACAGGCAAATTGAACCTACAAAGGACAATTATTCAAATTTTAAGAAATTCATATCTCCGTTAATATTTGCGCTAGAAAAAAAATAAAAACTGTTTTATGATTCGTTATACGCCCTACAACTCGTTGATATATTAAAAATATTGTACAAGATTTTTAATTATTATTTTTTTTGAATTTTTTTTTTTTTGATTTTTTTTTTTATTTTTGATTTTTTTTTTGGATTTTGATAGTCATGCCAGGCATATAGGCATGTATGGCTTGCACGCCACTGGATAGTGGACTGTATAATAGACGATCTCACTGATGCGTCTCATTTTCTGTTTCACAATGATTCTTTCTTTTCTGTGAACTGGTCGTAACATCCACACGCGGTGATCTTCGAAATCGCACTAAAAATTTTTTTTCACTTGTCACCTTGTTGTTATCAAAAATTATTGCAACAAAATTTCCAAGTGACAATTCTCAAACACATCGGTGAGGGGACAATGGCAAGGAAGGGATACACGGAATATGCTTCTACACACGTTGAGATGGTTTGACCATTTGGGAAGAATAAAGAACATCTGACGAAAAAAAACAAAGGTATTTAACTAACAGGAATGAAGTAAGAAATTGGGGTCGTCAATGAAAAAATAAGCATGAACACGTTAAGAAAAATGTAACAACATGAATATTGATAATGCTGTGGATGTGTGTCAAGAAAGACAAAATATTATTTAACTATATTTTATAAAATATATTAAGTGATGTACACATTTTGAAGATGTTTTCTACGTTTTACGCGTATTTACACTTTATACATTGTAAGTTTTAATTTTAAAAATTAAAAATAAATAAAACTGTGGTGTTTGATTTCATCTGCCTGTTCTGTGAAGAACTAGGAGCGATTATTTTTCTTATAGCGCCTCAGTTTTCTTGACGCCTGACGCAATTGCACATTTTGCACCTACGCTGGAACCGGCTCTGATTTTTTCGTAGGTATTTGGTATGCCCACCTACCCACAATATATTTCATAACCTTAGAGGAGTACTAGCCCAAGCCCAAGACGTGATGACAATAAATTTGCGAGGAGCCCCAACTCAACCCCACACGACCAGGCAACCGACCAAGTTAGCGACGACGGTGGCGCAGTCCAATTTCGGACAGGACTGAAATAATGAAAATTTGATTTAGACATTAGACATTCACCTGATATGGAATTATTTAGATGACGGAGATGTTTGAAAATTTCGTACTCAGGTGGTCAGTCCTACCATGTCCGAAGGTCTTTATATATTTTTATTTTTTTATGTTACAAATCTCTTGAGACGGGTCGGAAGGAAGCAGCTCCTAAACATTTGAGAGTGGAACAGAATGAGGCGTGTGGAAGACTTGTTCCGCACCCGACAAGACACAAGAAGAAGAATCCTCTGAGACTTTTTTTAAACACAATTATTTGCCAGTATATTTCTATAAATATTTGTTTTCATTGTGTAGGCAATTCTCAAACAAATTAAACACATTAAGAGACTCCGCCTGTGAATTAGATTCTCAGTTATGATTGTGCAGCACAATATGAATAAGTCTAGTGCTGTCCATCTTTCGGTACTTACTCCTTCTGATGGTATCATCAACCTCACATATTTCTCTTATTATGGCGTTCTTCACTCGGTCTCTCAAGGTTTTGCCTGCTATCATTCTCAGTGTCATCATTTATAAAGTCCTCAGCATTTGTTTACATATGCCATCACTGGTCTAACGCACGCCTTGTAAATTCTCATTTTCTTCTTTATGGCCATTCTTTATTTTTCCAGACAATGGATTTTAGGGTGCCAGAGACTGCAGTTGCCTTATTGACATGGCTCTGAATTTCTTCGCAGAGGTCAGCATCTTTTGTTAGATCTATTCCAAAGTATCTAAAAGTATTATCTATATCTAAAAGTATTTATCAAACACTATTATTAATAATAAAAATAGTGAGGCTCCGCTGGTTAGGACACGCGCATCGTATGGAAGATGATCAGACATCAAAAATAATCCTCACATCACGTCCGGAGGGAAGAAGAGGTGTGGGAAGGCCAAAACTACGATGGATGGACGGAGTCGAGAAGGACCTTCAGATAGCCGGTGTGCGGAATTGGAGAGGAAATGTCATGGATAGGGTGCAATGGAGACGATTCCTTGAGAAGGCCAAGGCCCATCCTGGGCTATGGAGCCACTGGTAATGATGATTATTAATAACTGTATTACTTTGATATTATTTTAATTTTACTGTTTAATTTAATTTTACTATTTTTTTATTTTATTTACGAAGATAATACTTGTAAAAAAAAAACAAACCAATTTGAAAAAGTAAGTCGCTTCCAAATAAATTAATGATTTATTTATCATACAAAGGTTTGTATTTGATATAGGTATATACGTACCTAATAAACATCATCTTCATGTATAATATTATTATTGTGTATAAATTCTATTGAAGATGATACCGTATAATTTCATACAAAACCTTACAAGTTGGAACTGAATGTGATGTTTTTATATAAACATTATGATGCATATAATATTTGTATTTATTCGGTTATTTCATACATGTGACGATGTATAACCATCAGATTCAGTTAATATTTTTATTTATTTTTTACTAAAAATTAAAAAAATATATTAATATAAATGCATCATGTGGCATCATGTGATTTCTGTGTCGCCGTTTGGGTTTTTTTATTGAATATAAATACTTTTTTTTCATTCAAAGTACCCACCTATAAACGTATTGAACTAAAAATTGTTTTACAAAAAGATGTGAATTCGTCTAGTAAATCAAATGAATAAAATAATAATATATTAATAATATATGAATATATTTAACTACATTTGTTTATAGGTATGTATGCGGTTCTTTATTTTTTTCGTTCCAACATCAAACATTAACTAAAAAACTTCAAAGGTTAAATATTCTGTATATCGCTTTCATTTTACGTCCAGTGAGTTAACAAGACAAACAAAAAATAAAGTTTTTTAATGTTTCAAGGTGTTATTTTCATTTTTTCGAGAATTTCGTCCAAATCGTTAAATAAAATATATTTTCAAGTTAAACTTAAAGTTTGAGTGAATAAATGCTGATAATATCGTTTAATTAGTATGTTTTTTTTCTAATTTTAATGTAAGGATGTAGTTTAATGCCTCATTTCGAGGCATTACACTATTCCCATACGTATGTATGTACTCTCGCACTTTCTAAATTATCGTTTTCGAAACACACAAGTGAGTTGAAGATTCCTTATCTTTGAATATGTGAGGGCGTTTTGCTCCTTACGTCTTTCAAAGTATTGTGCTTAAAAGTAAAATGTCTGACATTTAATGTGAAAAGGCTTGTTTGAAACAGTACGTACCTACCTATTTACTGATTTGGCGCTCGTCCCTCTGTCCCACCCCATTCCACCCCTAACCCTCGCCGCCTACCCCTTGAGACTCCACTGACAAACACAACCGTCAGGAATACATTTATCAGCAACCCAGCACAGCATGCGAGATCTCACAGAAACCAATAAACTTACACACATACCTACCCTGACAACCAGCCCTTATATTCAAATTACATAATAGACCTATATAAAACATTATTATTCTAGTTTGCTTTTGAATATTCTTACTTTAATTAATAACTAGAATTATTTAATAATGACCAGAAGCAGATAGATCGTTTAAAGGTGTAAGTATCCATCCAAGAAATACTTTATGTTTAATAATCATCTAATTATTTATAGACGGACATAGATTGATTTAGGGACGCTAAAACTACTTTTTTTCTTAAGTAATGTTAACAATTTAATTTTGTCTGATAACGTTAAATTTTAATCTGCATTTAAATTTGAGAATAAGGATAAGGTTATTTTCTTGTCAAACCACGGTCTGCCTCTTCGATCTGCTGAACGTACCACACTAGTTATTCCCATTCATTCTACTGAATTTCTCAGTTCCTCTTTTGAAGTACAATCAGCAAAACTATGGAACACCTTAAGTACCTAATGATACTACGACGTCTCAATCGATTCAACTTTTTAAAAATAAACTAGGTAAAGCAGTTTTACCTGTCTAATAATTCTTAACTGATACCCCATATCCATCCTTCCTCCCCTCCCTCAACCTCTTTTTCCTTCCTTTCTTTGTTGCTGTGAATTTACTCTTAATATTCTTTCTTAATTTTGTTTGTTATAATGTACATACCAATATACTATTTATGACCTCACAATGCTTTTGTTGGTAGAAGAAATTGCCTTGTGGCAATAAACCCGCCATTGTACACAGTATTATACATTTAGTTTAATATATAAATAAAAATAAACAAATATGTAAGACAATAACGTGACGTTTTCAATGGAAACGAAGCAATAATAATGTGTTTTTCTTTTAACAATTTCTTGATCAAGTTAGATAAATTGTTTTGGAATTACTTCCGTAATGTGAATTTATGAAAACATTTTACAGTAGGTAACCAATAAATATGTAATAATATAAAAATTTTATGTCATTGGGAACGACTCTTATGAATATTTAAAATCGTTATAAAACAAAAAAATATAATTAATGAAAAAAACGCTCAATAACGAGTTGACAAATTCTGAAGACAAACTCGTAGCACACATCCAGACTGAAGATACAGTGAAAAACGATCTACACCGCGACTACAACCTCTGCTAATAAAGCCACATTAATGATATTAAGGACCTTTTTAACGTCTATGACCTTGTGCAGTGCATACGAGATGTACACAAATACACTTATTTCATTCTAAAGTATGAAACACAAAAGAAACACAAAAGCTGTGATTTTTTTCAATGTTTTAAAATGTCACTACATAATAGAACTCATTATAATACTATGTCATTAGTCATTATAAAAAAAATATATAATTTCTTTATTTATTTACCTTTTATCACACCATATTTATTATGACAGCAATAAGTAGACTGCTGCCCAACTAGGATATCCTGTTCTAGGGCTAGCAGTTTACAATTTTTATTTCGTTCTATTTATTTTGGTACGCAAAACGCGACTCCGTGGTCAATGAGTGGTCTTCGTCACCATTCTGACGATGCTCAGCATTTTTTTTATTATAATTAAATTATAAAACTATTATAATACCTATACATTTTTTTTTTCGTGGAAACATGTAGGTACCTATATTTTTTTAATAGCAAGAAAGACTCAAAAGGTTTTCATATTCTCTATTATTTACAATAAATAATTAAAAACAGTTTCATAAAACTAATTATAACATTCACATCATTCACACATTATTTCACCATAATATGTAACCATTACTAATGTATCTTAATATACTACAATAACTTCAGCGACAACCTGTAATTGGCTTTATTATTAATCAAATCATCTTTATTTAATATAATTTATTATATGCTGTATGTTGTCCTATAAATAAATAAATAACGTAAACAAATTTTGAAAAAGCTATAGAATAAAGTTCTATAAACAAACTGTTTCTTTTATTTCAAGGACGAATTATTTTAGGGTTCTGGGAAGAAGATTTTCAAAATTTAATATTTGGCCTACTATAGACTCTTATATCCAAACTTTTTTAAATTTATAGAATGATTAAAAGGAGACAAAAAAATGGTAAGAGACGTTGAATGAAATATTTGGTATATCGGTATATAAATTCAAAAACTTATCGTTACATGGATAATGGTCGCAAGGGGATGTAGGGGGGGGGGAGGGATGAATACAAAATGGCCGAAGAGTCAGACCAGAATGGCTACTCGGTGGGGGTTGGTAGAGGGTGGTGTGGGAGGGTTAGCAGAGAGGGTGTAATGTCGCATATACCTTTAGTAGGGACACCCCAAAGCTCTCAGTGCAAGGGGATGAGCAGTGGCTATCTGATGAGCATCTTAAGGCGCCACTGGCACTATAAAATGAGAGATGGCAGAATCGTGGGTACGGGAGATGTAGGGGGGAGGGAGGGGGGTCGCATACAGCCCATTAAATCCCACCGCCCATATAAAGCGTATATTTTGATAATACGGACAGTGATAGGGAATAAACTTTGGGATACAAAAATATGTTTTTTATCATAACACGACTGTTAGTCATGAAAATTTTTAACTCAGTATACACTGAGAAAAATGTTTTGATTTTGCAACCTGAGGGGCAAGTCTGGTCCGACCGGTGAAATTAAAACCCTCACGATTACCCATATCATGGATATAATTATTATCATATAGAGTTCTACAATATAAATTAAGATTAAGATAGAGTTCTACAATATAAAATAAAAATTACTAGTAAAAATTACTAGTAAATAATAGAGTTCTACAATAAAAATTAAGATAGAGTTCTACAATATAAATTAAGATAAAAGCTTTGAATGTTTCTTGTTATATTAATGTTTGTTTGTTTTTTATTTTTTTTGTTGTTTTTCCTGCAGAAAATCATTTCTTAAATATGTATTCTTTGTGTAAGAATGCTGAATGTATGACTGAATGAAAATTATGTACGTGCGTTCATGTGTGGGGTGTGGATGATAATTCAATCGTCCAATCATTCCATACATTATATATATGTTCATAAATGCATGAAACCAGTGGGCTTCTAGCCTGTTTTTCATGCTTATATAAATAAATAAATATCCTTAGACGTCATATAATCCTTGCACCCTGCGCAAGTAACGAATTTTCTGCCATAAGGCAATTTCTTCCAATTAACCAGTGATTACAGCCCAGAGAAGCAATAATTGCGTGAGAAATAATGTAAGAAATTTAATGTAATTAATTCGTCCTAGTACTCTTCTTCTTCTTCTTCCTTTTCATAGATCCGAAGATCTGTTTGTACCGCTATTCTGTCTCCTGCGATGTGGACTGCCAACTGTCTCGCCATCTCTTTTGAGGTCTTCCTGGTGGTCTTCTTCCAGCTGGGTTCTCCTGGAGAGCGATACGTGGGAGTCTATTTTCAGCCATTCTGTTTACACGTGAGCTCCAATATCGCCTCCGCTGTCTTCCCCATCTGACGATGTCTTCCGTACTACACTTTTTTCTTATTTCGGTATTTCGAATTCGGTTTCTTAGAGTGTTTCCGGTTATACATCGCAATGTCCTCATCTCTGATGTTCTCAGAAGAGATTTTGTTCTCGTTGTGTCTGCTCTGGTCTCTACTCCGTAGGCGGCAATGGGTCTTACACGTGTTTTATATATTCAGACTTTGCTTTCGATTTTCATGTGTTTATTCCTCCATATACTTTCCTTTAGACATCCTGATATTGCAGCTGCTTTATTTACTTGTCTTAATGTTTCATCTTAGTACTCGTGACTTATAATATGTAAGTACTCGTTACTGTTATTTAAGTAGGTACTCGAGACTATTTTGTAATAAAACGAAAAATATAACTGTAGGATTACGCATGCGCACACCCTTCGGGGAATAGTATTATGGTGGTATTTTGTTCTGTAAACGGTGGGCGTTCGGTCAGCTACGGACGACCGTGTGTGCTCGAATCGTAGCATCGTAGCACTGTACCTACCTACCCGTAGATAATACCACCAATATTTATGTCATTTTTTATGAAACACTGATTTATCAAAAAAAGTATCAAAAATATGATTAATACTAGAAATAAAAATGTAGGTAGTACAATGAATACGCTGAATTTCCATTTGTTCATAACTAAGAATTTAAACGAGTGCGTTTCACCCATCCCAACATTAAGCGTATCAAATAAATAGCTAAGAAGAAGTTGCTTTATTTTAATTTATTTATTTAAGGGACAAATACAGACTTATAAAATAAACAGAAAAAAATCTCTATGAAATTGACAGGCCAATTAATTTTGTCCACGATTGATGTTCTTTAAATAATCACATAACCTAAAATATATTTTTATTTAGAACAAAATATATAAAAGTCAGTTCCGAAGCAATTATCTGTAATGTTCGTATAGTTTTTACATTTAATTATTCTAAAATACAACATATAACACACATATTATACAAAAAATTATAGTAAAAAATGACAACTATAAAAATTAACAACCAAAAATAAAAATGCAGAAAAAGACACAATTTAAATTGTAATTGTTGAAACATTGTTTTCCTTTTGAAGTAATATAACATTTTGATTGTTTTTAACACGATTTTCTTATCCATACCAGTTCGGCAGCTCGTTATATTATAAAGGTATATGCGCGGTGCAATAATATATTTATTTATTTTATTTATTTTCCTTTTATCATACCATATTTATAATGACAATTATAAGTAGATTACTACTACACAACTAGGAAATCATGTTCTAGGGCTAGCAGTTTATAATTTTTATTGACAAATTAAAAAGAAAAAAATATTTGTCATAATTTGGTATCCGTTTTCGGCACCCAATGTTTTACTCCTTGTGTCATTTGTGTATACTTTCTTGATTTTTGTGTATTTTTTATTTATTTGTTGATTAGAAAACCAACCAGTTTTTTTACAAATTAGATATTGACAAGGAAACTAATATCAGGTTTTCATTTAAGAAGTGATACATTATAAGCAAATAAAAAAAAATAAAGGAAAATAGGAAAAAAAAGTAGAAAGAAAGGTGGTGGGAGGGGGACTAGAGGTTTAATAAAAGAATGAAGTGGGGAAATGGTCTTTTGATTCTTTAAATATATCAGTTTTGTGACCAAGATGTGTGATATTATTGTCTTGCAAAATTTTCTGAATCTCTGTGTTCGTTTTTTTATGACAGACCAATGGTTCTTATTGAAGTGTTGGTCACCCCGAAGATATTTTAACGAATGGAGTTGTATAGGGAAGGAAAAGGATGGGAGGTTGGGTAAGCGAAAGGAAGAAAAGGGGGGGAAGGAGGGTGGGAGGGGGCAAGCGGTCACTGCGCCGAGTTCGCGTATTGATTTGTTGTATTGCAATACCAGCGTAGTTCACTAGACTCTACCTCAATAAATCAAGCTTTACTAGCCGTTACCCTTCGTTCCTCGCAAAACCTACATCCTTCGTTCCATGTGAAATATTGGCCTTGAAAAGGTTCACACTTTTTTATTCGGTGGAATATTTTGATAAAAGACTCGTAGTAACGAGAGGAGCATAAAAATGGATCAGATGTGGATACTGTTTGCGCTTTGAAGAAAAGCTTGGATTGTTTTTATGGAAATGGAGTTTAAAATAGGCACCTATATTAATTTTATATCAAAAACTAATGTTATTTTATCATAAATTGCTACAGAGATTTCTGCCATGTCCAAGTTTCCCTTGCATAGAAAGCAGAAATCAGAATACTTGCAGTTGAAAAGAGATCGCTGAGTAGTATATGTAACAAGGCGATGTATGACAGAGTAAGAAATAAGGACATTAGAAAATAATATAAAATAAAGAATGATGCCATCTATTTATTGAAAGTGAATACATTGAGATGGTTTTGCCACACGGGAAGAATGGATGTGGAACGCCTGACTAAGAAAATATACCATGCGGACAGGAATTGAATGAGAGGTCGGGGTCGTCCAAGAAAAGGATGGCTCGACCATGTGAAAGAAATTCTGAAAATAGGAAATGTATGAAGCTTGAACAACAGACGAACATGACGTATGAGACGATGTATGAATGTTGATGAGACAATGGATTAAGGGTCATGGCGTGATGGTATGCGTGATGGTATGCATGTATGCTACAAAATTACAATTAAAGATGATGGTTAATTCAAAAGTAGTCTTTCCTTATTGTAATTGTAAGATTATATCACTAGATGCGTTTAGTGACGTATGTAAAAATTGAAATCTGAAAAAAAAATTTTTTTCAGAATATATTTTTATACCCATTTAACCTTCATCGACAGTTGTTTTTAATGAATTGATAATGGTTTTAAAAGTCTTGCAAATAGTGAATAATTTGGTAATTATTTATATATAAAACTTTGTATTAACCACGAGTTTGAGTATTTCTGGTCGAACGCTAATACATAGTTATTTCATATATTTTTATTTATTTATAATATGTAAAAATGTGTCACAAAGAAATAGCAAAATCCTATGAAGACAATTTGGGAGTTGTCTTCATAGGATTTTGCTATGAAGACAACTCCCTAAAATAAGCAAATAAATGTTTGTGCTTAGGTGAACGAAATCGGCATATCATGAAACGAACTCGATCGAGGCAGGATTCGAACTCGCGACCACTGGATTACTAGCCCAGCGCGCTAACCGCTCTGCCACCGACCCATCTATGTTATATAGTTAGATGCATTAGAATCATAACATTTTCAAAATAATAATTTAAAATAAAACATTGTAAAACAAAACATACAAACCAGGAATAATAATTGTAGAGTTATGATTATAATTTTTCAAATGTTTCATATTAATCTGTACAGATTTATATGACTTTGCATATAATTTCTCAAGTTTTTTCCAAACTCTTTTTGATTGTTTTTGATTTTTTATTAAGTCTTGTTTGCTGTTTGTTTGATCAGAAGTTCGGCAGAATAGACAGGATATTTTTAGGGATTGTGATTAACAGATTAATAATATTGTATACTAAAATATAATTGAGAAAATATGTTTCCCTCAGTTGAGATGAAAACACGTGTTAGTGTGATATTTTTATATCAATTTATATTTGATTTTTAAATAAAAATGCTTATCGTATTCCGAGGCTTATATTTGTTTAATAATATACCAACATATTCCCATAATAATATTGTTACGACTTTAGCAGGTTTCATGTTCCCTAGGAACTAACTGTATTCGTAATCTGAAACATTTTAAAGGCCGGTATTCCTTGCACGTCCTCCCCGGATTGCCGACTAGAGACGGGTCTTTAAAATTCATTACGAATTATATCGGTGAAAATGGGTGCTAAAAAGCGAAAGGTGTTATCTCAAGCAAGCACGTACAGGGGAAAGTAACCTTTAATACATCGCGATTTCTTTTTTACGAATTATACGTGCAAATGTAAATATTAATAATTTAACAAGACGCGGTGTATTGTTTGACGGAAAAAATGCATTGGTGAATTTCTAGTTTGAATTTTATGAATGAAATAAAGTTTTTCAAAATCAGAAATAAAAAAAAACAAATTTTATGTTTTCCTTTTATTGCTATGAATAACTTATTGTAATGATTTTATTTTATTATTTTTATTGATACTTTTCGTTTTATTGTAAATTTGTTTTAAGTTTTAAATGATTATGATTTACATTTATTTTTCAGTATACCCGTATACATAATACGTATATTTTTATTTTTCCTGCTAAAATATTTACTGTGTTTTTCTGTTTATTGTACCTATACATTTATACCTATGTTTTATATTAAATCATTATGTTTTTTATTTCCTACAAATATCATCTGTTACACTTATATTTTTAGCTGAATGTTTTATCTATAATGTTTCATATTATTTAAACAAATATTGTGTCGGTAACTGCTATATTTTTTATTAATAAAAGGCTTTAAAACGTTAATATATCACATAAAAACACTGAACAAACACATAAAGCAATACTTATTTACTATTAATCGAAGAATATGATTATTTTTTATGATTTTCTTAATTAAAAAATCATATCGGAATAGTCATTAAAATTTCGAACCGAATAAAAATGTCAACTTTACAAATCAGTCATGCAGATTCGTTAAAAATTTCCACTATTTTTAATTTAAGGTAGACATCGAAATTTGTCATCATCATCATTAATTATTTTTCCCACCGGAGACATATTAATTAATTCGATCCCGGAATCGCAGTCAAGTGTTGTTCATTTGGATAAAAACATTACACCCTCTCAAAAAAAAAAAACACGGGGTAGAAATATAATAATTGACAATTAATGATAATGACTAAATCAAATTTTGCACCTTCCAGAACCACCCTACCCCTGTACGATTTTTTTTTCTGTGTCGAAATTTTTAAATTCTAACTTCATCGTGCGGGGAGGGCCAAACCGGAAATCGCCAAAAAATAATTTCAGTTATCGAGAAATTGGATCGGTGAAATGATTTTTAAATTAAAAAATGTGAGAGTTTTTTTATTAGGTTTATGAATCGTAATTGGGTTAATATAATTATTGGGGCATTTACGAATTAGTATATAATGATCGAGTAAAATTTGCACATTTTTGAAATATTTAAAATGTCCTATTCCTTTATAATGAAACTCAAAATAGAAAATTACGGATTATTCGAAATATGGGAATATAAATAATTTTAAAATGCAACAGATAAACTAGAATAAACTTAAAGTTCAATTAACTAAAAACAATGACAGTAAAGCAATACGTTATACACCTACAACATATTAACTTTGATTTACAAACTAAGAAATATTTTTTTTTCAAAAATGTATGCGAAAAAAATCTTATAAAATATCAATTTTCACACATACCGTACGAGGGGATGTCAGGATTTTGAACATCCAAAAACATGATTAACATGTACACAAAATAGTTTATACCATAGAAGTCTCAAAATGTAAAAAGAAACCACAGGTTTCGTCACATCTCGTAGGCTAGGTGCTGAATACATAATTAAAAATCATTAATGTTCTCCATAGTTATACAGTCATGATGTTTATTATATAATTTAATGTCCATACTCTTACTACAATTATTTGTTTCAAAAATATTGTTATTAATTTTATTATTATTTTTTTGTTTAAATTAGATGTATTAAGTATGGTAAATTTTCAGTCTGGATCTGTGAGACGAAAAGTATCATAAGCTTAAGAATGTGACAAACTTGTTATTAGGTGCGTGTTAAATTAATATTTGACTTTTAACCTGTTAGTTTACCGAGAGCTATACAAAATTAAACAAAATTTCATATAAAAATTAACATATCATACGTAAAAACATCAAAACTATCAAAACACTATCAAAATTCAATAAAACATTTAATGATGTATATTGACGTGTTTCACATAAAATACAAACCATATCTTAGAAAAATCAAACAGTTCCTCAGTGCAGGCCATGATAATATAACTGAATATTAACTTCACCGTAACTTAGATTTTTTTATCATATCGTTTATACACGATGAAATTCCTTATATAAGTTTTGAAGGATGTACATTGTACATCGAATATTTTTATTATTGCATATGCGCAAACATTGGATTTTTTTTCCCTGTCGGGAGTCAAAGATATTTTTTAACAGATTTTTAATTATCTCAATAGAGACGAAGTTGGAATATTTATTGTAGGAGAACCGGGAAATCAAGGCACCTACAGGGCTTACGACCTGTCATCGGCTGGTTTACGTGATCACAGGGATCTCATTAAAAAGGCATAATTGGTGAACGTTGCGCAAGCGCATAAAGTGATCACGTAAACCAGCCGATGACAGGTCGTAAGCCCTGTAGGTGCCTTGATTTCCCGGTTCTCCTACAATAAATATTCCAACTTCGTCTCTATTGAGATAATTAAAAATCTGTTAAATAATACATTGTACATCTTCATTCTTCAATTTATTTTACTAAACTTACAATTTATTATGATTTATTTTACATCTCATTTATTTTATTGTTAAATTAATTTGTTGTTATTTCCTCTATCAATTTAGTATTGTTTATTTTATTTGGTAATACTTTTTATATATGCATAGTGAATAACTACAAGTTGTTTAAAGATGGAATTTAATATAAAAGAGCTTGAGTACCAATGCATGTGCGCGTATGTGCGAATATAATTTGATTTTTAATTTTATTTTGTTTTATGTCTCGAGCGGCTGAAGGGTGCTGTGTCGGATGGTTATTTGAGTCGCACCCAATAACAAGCTGCCAATAACTGTATAAAATTATGTATAAAAAAATAATATCCGTTGTTAGAATTAGTTAAGAATAGTTTTTTTTTCTTCTCTTACTGTTAATACTATTTAAATGTTACTCTTGCCCCATACACAAGTGTCCGCACTTTTAATGGGGCAATACTTTTGAATTATTATTTGTATTTAATTGTCAAATGTACTTTTGTATTCTTTAGTGAATGATAAATATTAAAAAAAAAATATTCCATGTGTAAATTCGCAATTGGAATACATTGATATATTATAAAAGATTATGCGCACAACGTTATGTATTTACCAACAAATAAAAATAAATATAAATTAAAAAATCGTAGTTGACTGTTAGAAATTGCCTACGGGCAATAAGTCCGCCATATTATGTGATTTGTTTTGCATAATAAAAGAGTTTTATTATTATTATTAAAAATTTAGGTATATAGTAAAATTATGCAGGTAATCAAAGGTTTGATCGTTCATACAAAAAACATGTTGATTTTTTTTTATAATATATATGTCAGTCATACATATAAACCAAATTATGTGTTTGTCTCCATTTTTTCAAATACAGGTACTGACAGGAAAATTATTGAAGAGTCACGGATTATGACATTCAGTAGATGGATGGATAGATGAACATGAAGTATGTAGTTAAAATTGAGATGACAAATCGACGTCGAACCAATTTATTTGAATATTTGTCGCAACGAAAAGTGTCGTGTCATATAATTATGCACATCGTATTTTTTACACTTTTACAAATCTAGATAATTGTGCACCCTAAATCATGCCACATATTCTGAATACTTGTGAGAATTTTTACTAACAACTCGGGCAACAAACAGGTAACATACTATGTCAAATATTATTTTAAAACGAACCCAATAACAAGTTGCAATATTCTAGAGACCCACCAGTTATGTTGATCGTCTCACAGTGCCAGACTGAAAACGCAATGAAAAAAATGTCAAAATCACCGGGAATCGAACTCGAAGTTAGATAATATCTTAACAACTGAGCCTAGAAGGCCAAACAAAACTATTTATTAAAATTGACTCTGTTGATTTTCTCAGTAGGTACACGACAAAACTAAATGTGATTCATTTTCAATCCAAAGCGCTATAGAAACAATCAGTCTTGTTGACTTTAATCAGTCCAGCGACCTTGCTCTTGATTTCAATTTCATTTGCAATCTCAGTCTAACCATAGACTCGAGATTTGGATTTGTAAATCCGCTGGAATAGTAATACTTGGAATAGTAAATCCGCTGGAGTCATATAGAAAATATTGTTTAGATTTAACAAATTAAACAATAACAAAAATGTTTTGAAAAGTTAAACAAATGAAACAAAAATGTTATAAATGAATTATTATATTTTTTATCACACCATATTTTACAATGATATTATGCAAGTAGATTATTGCTGCCCAACTAGGAAACCCTGTTCTAGGGTTAGAAGTTTACAATTTGAGAGTGACAATATACTTATGAACTATCAAATTTAAAGTAATATTTTTGAATATTCTAAAAAATCTCGAAATAGGGCGATGATTTGAATAAAATTTATGATAATATGACTTACTGTAAATAAATACGACATTTTTTTAAAATTGTCGAAGTCGAAGTTGGAATAATATAGGAGAACCAGGAACTTAAAGCACCTACAGGGTTTACTATCTGTCATCGGCTGGATTACGTGGTCACTTTATGCGCTTGCGCAACGTTCACTAATTATGTTTTCTTATTTAGTTCCCTATCAATTCGATTTTGAAAGTTTTATATATTATTTTAATCATCAATTCGTTTGAAAATAAGCATAATATATACACATTCGCAATTGATGAAGTGACGAAAAAACTTTTTTTAACGTCATGTATTGAGAAATTGGTTTATTAGTACAATGAAAACAACAGTCGTTATAAATGAGGTGACAATGTTTTCGCACATATGTTACCCCTGAACTGAGTCAGAAGTATAAGTTCATCTTTGTAAATGCAAGTATAAAAATATTCTATATAACAAAAATACTCGGCCTTCGTGGCTCAGTTGATTGGGTATCTGACTGCTGATCCAAAGGTCCCGGGTTCGATTCTCGGTGGAGGCACAGTTTTTAATTGTGTTTTCAGTCTGGATCTGTGAGACGATTAATATCGTAAGTCTCCAGAATGTGGCAGCTTGTTATTGGGTGCGTGTTAAATAAATATTTTACATAGTACCTGTTAGTTGCTCGAGAAGAAATATTAAAATAAATAAATAAATACTAAACATTTATAAAATCCATTATGGCAGATGCCACTTCACTTAGGTGAAACATTCAAAAACTTTTCCCTTATTCCGCTTTGATAAATCTAATCAAATATCTCCCCTCGCAATCACGTATCAGAGTTTCCCTCTCCACTGCTCCACTCTTTCATTACATCAGGACCACTTGTAGATAACATCACATCCTCCGTCCACTCTGCGGCTATTGGTCCATCAGACATTTGGTCGAGGGTCAATCAACCAATTAGAAGGGAGGGCCGAGTGGCCGAGTCATATTATAGGGTGCCAGATCCAGATTCATCACTTACGCATGTATTTCACACTCTATTCAATCAAGTATGTAGTTTTTTATTAAATACAATAAATAAATTAGAAGAGATGTTTTTTTTCTACTTTTTAATTTTAATTTTTACGGTATATTTCTTGAAATATAAGGAATATTTTTTTATTATGAAAACTTTAGTTTAAGAGGGTGACTGCTGCCAACGTACCTATTTTTTCAACTTGATATACCATCATTATTACTAACCGAAACATTTTGAAAAAAATAACCTAGTTAGTTTGGATATTTATAAAGAGAAATATACCTTAACTTTTTGATTATGTTCTGTATATATTCTTGTAGGAAAATAATAAGCATACCCTGATTTAAGACATTTATCTTAAATTTCTTAAATACTCTTGCAATATTTCTTTTTATAAATTAAAAAAGAACAAAATACCTGGAAAAATATGATATGACGTTGCATTAATGCATCAGGTTAAGTAAATAAACCAAAAAAACTTTTATTACGCAATGGCGCTGAATGAAAAATAAATGTTTTTTAGGTTTATTTACTAAACCTGAAGCATTACTGCAACGTCACATCATATTTTTCTAGATATTTTTGTCTTCTTTAATTTAAAAAAAAATATATTACTCTACGCCTTATAGTTTATTAAAAATATAAGATAAACGTTGAAAATCGGGGTATGCCATTATTTTTCTACAAGAATTTATACAAAACATTATCAAAAAATTAAGGCATATTTTTGTTTATTAATACCCAAACTATCTAAATTATTTTTTTCAAAATGATTTGATAAGAAATAATGATGGTATATCAAATTGAAAAATAGGTACGTTAGCAGCAGTCCCCCCCTTAAGTAAATATCTTCAATATTTTTGTTTTACATACGTCTACGTATTGTCTTTATAAGTTGTTTTTTTATACATGATTAAAAAATGTATTATATTTGTGATATTCTACTTATATTTATTTAATTTGTTTTCTTTTATAGAGTATGTAAATTCTTATTAATAATGGATAGTTAAAAAATAAATAAAACATGGATTTAGCATGTAAGTAGATAATTACCTATATAAAAAAACTGTTGTCCGATTTTTATTTTTTATGACATTAAAAACATTTTTCATATTTTTTTACTAGCTTTTATGTCCCGCCGTTGGCCAAGAATGTAAAATTGTGAAGGAAAAAGCAATCGTTTTTATAATATTGTCACCCAATTATTTTACAAAATCGGACTATGAAAAGTGGTTTGAAATATGATTGAATTTGATTGTAAAATGTTCAAGTGATGGCCACAACCCATTATTTTTTATATATTGCTATAAAGTGTGAATGAAGTATAATATACAATTTCTTCACTATTCGAAATGGTTTTAAATATGACTGTTTATCAACATTGTAAAGAGATTGGTTTGGCCACAACCCCCATTTTTAAATATTATCATCGAAAACAAATTGTAATATGTACTTACCTATTGAATATTTAGTAATTTTGGATGTTGGGATGTGGTTAAAATTTGATTAAACAAATGTACTGAAAAGATCCAGTGTTGGTCACATCCCATTCGTTTTATATTTTTTCATCAAGTGTGCATTATATTTTTGCACAATTAGACTGATGAACTTAAAATTGACACAAAAGTCTACATTAACGAAGAAGAAGAAGACTTAAACTATGGCAAATAATTTGAATATAAACGTTGTGAAGAATTCAGTAATGGCCACAGCTCCCTTTCTTTAAATATTGTCAACGAAATCAAATATATTATGTAGGTGTTAAAAATTATTTAAAATAGGATGATATAAATGGTTTAAATTTGATTAAACAAAAGTATTGAAAAGATTCTAGTGCAGGTTACATCTTCACATCCCACATCCCATTCGTTTTTACATATGTATTTTCATCAAGTGTGCATATCGTTAATAATATTTCTGCTCAATAGACTATTAGACTTAAAACGAACCCAAAAGTCTAAATAAAAAAGAGAAGAATAAGTATAAGACTATAAGAAATAGTTTGTTTAAAAAATCCCAATGGTCTACATAAAATAAGAAAAAATACATAAAAAAAAGAATTAGACTATTGGAAATAGATTGTATAAAAACTGAGCAAAAGGTCTTCATAAAAGAAGAAGAAGATTAATCTATAGGAAATAGTTTGTATTAAAACTGTCCTTAAAGGTCTACATAAAATTAAGAAGAAAAATAATTAGACTCCAGGAGCCGTCGCTTCAGACCCTTCAGTACCTCCCGTCCCATCAGGCCCTTCAGTACATCCCGTCCCTTCAATCCCTCATCACGTCCCTTCCCATCAGGCCCTTCAGTACCTCCCGTCCCTTCAGGCCCTTTAATACCTCCCGTCCCTTCAGGCCCTTTAGTGCCTCCCTTCCCTTCAATTACATCCCGTCCCTTCATTCGGGTAAGAAAAGTTTAAATCCAGAAACCATCCTGGAAGAACCGCGAAGAGATGTAAGCACCGTCTTCTTTTCCCAGGATACTCCACCTTTATAGGTAAAATGACCAAATACACGATGAAGAAGAAGAAGAAAAAAATTTAAATCCAGAAACCGTCCTGGAAGACCTGCGAAGAGATGGAGGGACAGTCGGACCTTCTTTTCCCAGGATATTCCGCTTTCATTGGTAAAATGACCAAATACACGAAGAAGAAGAAGAATAAGAAAAAAGTTTAAATCCAGAAACCACCTCGGGCACACGCTCGACAATTCGCCAAAGTTTCATTGTAATCGGACATACGGTTTAGGAGCACATCGCTTGCATACATTCATACATTCATAAATAAATAAATAAAATAATTTTCCGATAGGAAATCAGTATATTGTTGATTTGTAAGTAAATAATAATAGGTAGGTACCTACCTACAACAATGTTCTAAATAAATTCGATTCATAACAAATTTTATTTGAATATCAGAATCTTTCCGTTACCATAGTAACCATTCCAATACGTAAAAAATATCAAATGGTTTGAGACATTTTTTGAATATGTAGGTACCTACATACATTGGTTTGTTCGATGCCATAAAAATGAAAATTGTCAGAAAAATCAAATATTATTTACAAATTATGCAATTTTATTATGCCTATATCTTTACTAATAATAAACACATTTTTACAATATATGTCTTAAAACTTGCTGTAATGTCTTGTGTTTCATTTTATTATTTCATAATTACATTTAATTCAAAGGTTTATTATTTTCAAGAACATATTCATTCGGTAGGAAAATGAAATATTGTATGAAAAGATATTAAAATGGCGGCGTTCATGTACAAAACGCTTACATTAAAAATAAGTTAAACATTATAATTATACAAAATATTCACCATGTTTTTCACTCAAACGCTAAGTTATACTTGAAAATATATTTTTTTCGTGTAAATACGTACTTCTAACTTTTAAACTAACAGATATTTGCGTGCAAAATGTATACTTTTTTGACAGATACGACTTGGAAAATTTTGTATGAAAAAAATAATTATTGAAATATTTTTAAAATTCAGCATTTTTATCGCATTATTTTTAGCGTGACACTGCATCAGGTATACAGGTACACGTTCGCACATAAATTAGATTTTTAGATGCTCTTGGTTTTTCAGAAGGCGTGAGACAAACACACACACACACACATACACACACACAAACACTAACATTTTGATTGCTTTATTACTTTAGATGACATAAAATACATTTTGACACACTTTTATATATTATTAAAAAGATTTTGACACAATTTTTTATGTTATTAATAATATTTTGACACAATTTTTTATTACATTAAAAACATCTTGACACAATTTTTTATGATATTAAAAATATTTTGATAATTTTTTTTAATATATTATAAAACATTGTCCTTAATTTGTGAGAAATTTTGGATTATTTGTATTTATTGGCAGAGTACCAGAACCAACGATTTTTTTTTTATAAATATAATATATTTAGGTAGGTACCTATATATTTTAATCAACTTCGATTAATACAAATATGCGTACAGAGAAAATATCGAATAATCTCATATCTGATAGATACAAAAGATGTTTAATGTTAATAAAATATCTGTTTGAAATGTTAGAAATATGAAAATAAAAATATCGATTCAAAAACAAGAAATCCGATCAAATTATATATGTATATATATTTTTTTGAATATTTTTTTGAATCTGAATGTATTCAGTACATTTTTTCCCTGTGTGGGATATGATAAATCAAATTTGTTTTCAATATATTATTTAATATGAATATAGATACATTTATAAGGTGGCAAATTGATTAAAGTAGATAATTATATTTATTTCGCTCAATATTTCAAATGCATTAATGCAAAAAAAAATGCAACAGAAACATTGAACATCTGCTAACCGGATTGCGAATTTGTTGAAGGTAGGTAGGTACCAACAGAATATTAATGAAACATCCCTGTTAAAAGCGTGACATTTGCCACAGTGCAAAAAAATGCCAACTGGTTTTGCATACTGATTAAAACTTTTGGCAAGAACTAGACTAGAACCTATATCATACAATGAAACTAAAATAAGCCCCCCCGTAAAAACTACAATTGAATTCATTTGATAGAACCACTTCAGATAAACTAAAAATATTTCAACTAAATTAAAAAAATAATACGTTAATATTATTTTGTATCCCTTTTCGGACAATGAGAACAATGGAGAAATCGGTATCATCGTGTGTGAGTTTCGTGTTGTGCCATTTTTTAATATCATTCAGTTAGTTTGTATTTAAAAAGCCCACATCTTTAAATGTGCGCCTAATATTTGGGCACGCGAAGGTCGGCGTAATGTCTGACCATAGAGACAGGGATGTCGCAATTTGGATTCAATAATAAAATTTTAATGTATTTTATATGAAAATAAAAACATTAATTGAATCGCGATCCATTGTTTACAAAAGACTTGATAAGGTGTGTCGTGAAAAATAATTAAGATTGAAGTGATTATTTTTTATATATGTATGTTTATAAAATTTTATCTATTCCGAGACTTATTTAATAAAATCAAAAATTTGTACGAATTTTTAAATTATTCGAAAAATAAAAAAATAAAAAAAAACAAAATTTAGTAACAAAATTTCATGTTAAAATTAACCGAACTATATTGACTACAAAACATTTGGTTTTGTGTAACCAAATGTTGCGCACACAACCAAACAGTTCAGTCATAAATAAGTAAACCTTTATTACTTATAACAAAGGTTTGTCTAAAACGCAGGTAGCCAGTTCGGTTGTCATAATATTGTTTTCAGTGTAAAGATCTTATCGTGGTAAAATAATATTTCCGCTACAATTTTGATTTTTGTGACAACCTTGTTATTGGGGACGGATTTGATGTTCCCCTCGTATCGGCTATGAATGAAAGCATAACCGGTTATGGCAATACATTTTCCCGATAACAATATTTGACCATAACTCGGCGACAGGGTCAGCGGACCTACCCGAGAATTGTTAGGAAGAATTATGTTCTGTTTATAGGAAGTGAAGGGTTGGACATAGGACGGTGCGATAGGTCATTGTGGGCCAGGATGGTCATTGCTAATGGATCGTGCCAGGGTCACATGAAACCTAATATACTGAAAGAATTCACATTTTAACCAAGAAACTGGTATAATATTAATTTTCACCACAATTTAACTCATAGTGATTGATTTATGGGTTTAACTAGGTGCATCACGTGATATGTTCACGGAAGTAAAACGAATTCTACACTTAAAAATATTAAGCTCCTATATTGAAAATTACAGAAAATATGATAAAATAAATATTCTATTAATTCGTGTTTTTTGCACATTTTTTGTCATACATAAATAAGCTGTTTTCCCGTATCGCGTGAGAGTCATAAAGCTCACTTTACACGGACGAGTTTTTCAACGGGGTTCAGGTTTTCAACGCGTTTTGTATCGTTTATCGTAAAACAGAAATCTGTAAAATTATTCGTTGCCGACGAGTTAACATGGATGGCGTGTGTGTGTTGTGTTGATTTTGACGTTCGCGGAATCTTTTGTTTATTTGGTATCTCTCGATCAGAGAACAATGTTTTAAAACAAAAACAAAAAATCAGGGTCCATAACAAATCGAAAGAAATGATGGTTAGTTAAAATGCAAAGAGTTAAAATCCAACTGAGTGATCAACTTCATATTGATATTGTATGTTTCTCTATAGACAAGTGAATTTTTTTATTCTCCACTTCTATCTTCCTTAAGGGGTAGGCAGTGAGATTCTTCTATCTTGAAACATTGATACACTGTCTCATACATACTCATCTTGCTAGTAATGCAATTTTACTTAAATTTCTCAACAGGTATCATGTAGAAACTGCATACTATGAGTTTCGTGACAATGTTTTGGTGTGTATGGTGTATTGTGAAAACTTTTGTCCTCTGGGAATCTTATATTTGTTTAAGAATCTAATAGAAATGTACCTACTTCATAAAAATGCATTTAGAGATTGTCAACCTTTCAAGAACAAAAAATGAACGCTTACTATGAAAAACTCCATGAGAAACTCTATGAAAAAAACTGTAAATTACATACATATTGGCACATACTGTTTCAAAGGAAAATGGACACTAGGTACATTATATAATATTTTATGAAAAAAAAAACTACCTTAAACTAACTATATATTTTGATCTTATATAAATTTGAGATATCTCGACGGAAGGGACTGTGGGGATGGAAGGGAAAAAATACGGAATTATAATTAGCGAATCTAGATATGAATGTTAAATAATAAAAAAAGGAAACATACCGATCCAACATTTTGATATATTTGGAGGTAAATAATTAAACAGGCAGGACAACATCTGCCGGGTTTTACTAGTCTTATATAAATTTGAGATATCTCGATTAACACCAAAATTCCTTTGTCTATATAAAAATACACATGAAAATGTTGAAAGAAATTTTATAGGAAGTTGGCGGGTACCTTTTTCTAGATTCCAGATACCAACTTACGTTAAAAGGTACCATAATATAACGTATTCATTGAATATCTTGTTACAAAGTAAATATGGTATCTTATGTGTGTATTTACCTTATATAACATACAGAATATTATAAAATATTTGCCGAGAAACTAAATATGATAGACAAACAGAACGATATCTTGAATCTTGTGCCTAACCAATGATGTGTGTTTGATATAGGATAGGTACTTACCTACCTTTAATATAAGAGTAGTTACCTACATATATTATATGAGCAGGTACCTTATATAATAAAGTACCAACCTTTTACATATGTAAGAAAAGGTATCTTTATATAGCCTTTAGCCTTTTAACATAATATGAAATGAAAGAAAATAAAATTCGTATATTGTTCCACTCGTTTAGATTCAACCAAGTAGAATACAAAAACGACAAAATATTAAGGAGGCAAATAAACTTTAACACCCAAATTTTAAATCAAATTTCTTAAATATGTTAAACAGTGTGATTCTAAAAAAATACTATGAGTATTTTCAAAATTTCTCTAGTGAATGTTCGTCACACAATTTTAAAATTCAGCATAAATTCTCCTAAATTAATTATTTAAAATATCCATTTTTACAACATTTTTTTTAAAATTACCCCATAACTATGAGTCGTTGAGAAATAAATCTTTTATGTGCTTAAAAAGTGCAGTAAATCAAAATGATTGACCGATATTTTTTTTAAATCCAGTCAAATTTGTTCTTAAAATGCAAAAAATCAACAAATTTGGGGCTTCCGATATTTCGAATCACGTATAAACCATTTTTAACGCACGCGACAGTTACCCTTACTAACGAGTAACTTCATAAAGCATTGGGCGGTTTTAATATATCATGTTTTCAGTCACTAGCGTTATATGTCCTTTTAAGTTCTTACGCATATTTATTTATTGTGTAAGGTCTCGCGATTCTAGACTTACGTTATTTTGTATAGTGGGCCCTTAAATAATTTTGATGGCTGCCACCTAAAAAAATGTACTTATTTATAAGTCATAGTATAAAGACTGATTTTTTTTGTCAAAGGATATCACAGCAGGTAACAAGGATGGGATAATATGGATGAGTAGTGGTGGGTTTTGGACAGATTGTTGTATGCTTCTATTTATATTTATCATGTACTTTTCATTATACATTCCTGTTTTGTTTCCTTATCAAAATAAATAGATATAAATGTTGGAAAAATACCTTTTAACTGCCCTTCTAGAACATCGCGTCACAATAATCTATTCTACACACCTTTGTCAAGAACTAATTACGATCAAAACATTTTTATCAACCGCTGCTGTAATTACTATAATAATCTTAGCCCCCAGCCAGATCTATTTAATCTATCCCTACAAGCATTTAAGCAAATTCTTAATGCGCCTACAAGCATCGGTTAGGGAAACTGTCCTTTCCCTCTCTTCCTTCTCCCATTTCATTCCTCAACTCCTAGTTTCCTAACCATACCCCATTCCTAAACCCTTTGTTGTGGACGATAGTTCTTAATTAATAGAAAGTTCCATAAGATGGGTGGTGACAGAGTGGTTAGCGCGATGGGTTTGTTATTCAGTGGTCGCGAGTTCGAATCTTGCCACGACCGATTTCGTTCACCTATAGCACAAGCATACCTATGGTTAATTTAGGGAGCGTATGAGAATCGTATTTCCAAGCAGAGCACTCGGAGTCGTTATTGATTATAAATAAAAAAATCATTATTAATAAACAAAGATGAAATCATGGGTTATTATTTATATAAAATAAAAGCTGAATACTAATAAATCGAATTATTTTATTTATTTTTCGTTTGTTTATTATTATTTCGTAATTCTCTATCATGCCCTTATTCTTTATAAGTAGGTACATACCTACATGCATTTTTTTTTAATTATAGAAGCTGTTGGTTTTTCAATATTAAATACATATAAAATAACTAAATGTTTTGAAGTTTTCCTAAAACTAAATTTATTATCCGTTGAAATACGTCATTTTACAGTAGCGCCGACCTATTAAAATTATGACGCATTGCATTGAAACAAAGCTTACCTATATATAATAATAAAACTATTAACAATCTGATATCACTGTGCAAATCTGTGACTCCAACGGGAATCGAACCTGAGCGCAATAATAGACCGATAACTGATCTACGAAGACCGACTATAAACGATCAAAAAATTGTGGTTTTAAAAACTAAAAGATAAACGAGATATCGTAAAGCGAATGTAGATATTATAATGACTAGCCGGCAATCCCCTACAACCTTAATCTAAAGATTTCACCCGTCTCACCTAGGTAAGTATCGGGGTGTGGATAAATATTGAAATAGGCAAAATGGATATTGTGAAGTGTACACACGAGGTGTGGGGCAGGGGATGGTTCTGTACGGGAAGGGGGTTGAGGGGGTAGGAGGAGATGTAGGGGGAGTATCGGTTATTGGATATTATATCAAAGGGGGAAGGTTTACGGTTTACAAAATGGCGGCTGAGCGTGCTCGCCCCCGCATGTTGTTAAACTATACCTACACTCATACACACACTCACATTCACACACACATATACAGACATATTATATACCTACATAAATCGATGTCCACAACGAAAAGGACCTTGCGCACAAACTTAGGTATGTTGGGAATGTATCTCTTTTAGAGATGAGCGGTGGCATAGCGGTTAGCGCGCTGGGTTAATATTCCAGTGGTCGGCGCGAGTTCGAATCCTGCGTCGACCGATTTCGTTCATATATAGCACAAGTATTTATACTTAATTTAGAGAATGTATTATGAGAATACCTATATGTACTTGCTACAAGGACATATTTACAATAATAATAAACACTTCCTTGCACCCTGCGCAAGTGGCGAGTTTATTACCATATGATATCAAATTCATCTTCATCGAATTGCGTGAGTAATGAATTTAAATAAATGTCTCCGCTGCTGGGGATCGAACACGTCATTTATAATAAAATATACTCAGTAGAAAATAATAATAATAATGAACACTTCCTTGCACTCTGCGCAAGTGGTGAGTTTAGTGTTTCCAGCCCAGAGAATAGCAATATTTGCGTGAGAAATAAATTTAAATAAATTTCTCCTCTGCTGGGAATCGAACCCAGGCCGCCCGCACAGAAACCAAACGGCTTACCAACTGTTCCACGGTGATCGGCAATGACATTATGGGATATGCCGTAATGGTAGGTACCTATGAATAAAATATTAAAGTACCTACTTCTAATCCTGCTTATGCGTGTGTGCTGCTGTATGGCAGCGCTACGTGAACTAACATTCGGAGGGAATCTGGCTGCCTTCGAAATATGGTGCTACAGGAGCATAGCTAGGATCTATTGGTCAGACCACAATCCATTGGTCAGAACACATTCCAAGGTAACGACATTTGATTTATAACGACAAATGAAGCGAAACGTGCATATGGAATCAAAAGTTCCGCCCTAAAGAAGAAGGTCGGCCTTCGTGGTTCAGTTGTTTAGGTATGCCTGCTAATCCAAGGGTCCCGGGTTCGATTCCCGGTCGAGACGCAGTTTTCATTGTGTTTTAAAATGTGAGACGATTAATATCGTAAGTCTCCATAATGTGTCAAATTGTTATTGGGTGCGTATTAAATTGATGTTTGACATAGTGTCTGTTAGTTGCCTGAGAATGAATAGGTAGGTATAACATAAAATAAAATAACAAGTACAAAAAACATGGTAATATTACGATAATATTAATAAAAGTACCTATCGAAGTGATGTTTTAATACAAATCAGCTAATGAAAGATTATAAGTCAAAATATGATATTCCAATTATTTATATACATAGTACCTACCTACCTATAGATTCTTCTATTAGTGAAGATTTTAGAAAAAAATATATGCATGACTTATTTATATTTATTATTCTTTTTATTGAAATTGTATTTGTAGGTAATAAGAAAAGGTACAGACTTCTAGGTTAAAAGGGGAATTACTTATGAGGTCAAGGACCCATTATTCGTGAAATTTTAAAGATGTCTTTTTAACCCTTTTTAACTCACCCCTTTATTTAATTGATAAGTGAATCAACCCTTATTGAAAGACCCAGACAAAGATTATTTTTCAGTCGGTATGTGTGTTTGTTAATAACGAAATCTTACCTACTAACAGACGGGTGACAGAATAAGAAAAAAAATATCATATAAAAAAAACTAATACTTTTCTTGTATATTTTGACTTATAAAATTAACCTACTTGTAGGAAAATTTACAAATTTATTTGTTAATTTATTTTTATTTTATTGCTATTCAGATAACTTACAGGTACAAATTCAAATATTTATTAAACACGCGCCCAATAACAAGTTGCCACATTCTAGAAAATGTTATTTATTGTATCACAGATCCTGACTGAAAACACAATAATTTACCACCGGGAATCGATCTCGGGACCCTTGGTTCAGCAGTCAGATATTTAAAAAAGCGAATGTTTTATTAAAATGGATAAACAAAGAAAATGTTACGTTTCTCAGTGATATTTTAATCCTAAAATGAACACCAAGTTAAATTGAATATAATTACATTTCACATGCCCATATAATGTTATGAAAAAGAAAAAAATATCATTTGAAAATAAGGACTAGCATCTGGCGACAGATGAATCAAGAGAAAATTATACGGGATAAAATAAAATACGACAAAGAAATAATAGTATGATGTGTACGTAAATCCCATTCCCCTTAATTTTTTGGCTAGGTTCAGTTAGTCTTAAGTAATAATAGCGAATCGCGTGAGCGAGTTGCTTAATAAATAGAATGGAAATTGGTCGCAGGAAAAATGTTATCAACACCTTTGCCATTTGTGGTTAGGAATAAGTTTATTATGTAATCGCATTTGATCATATTTTTCAAATAAATTATTTGTCTCAACATATTATTTACGTAGTAGAAGATACTTACTATTTTTAATACTATTTAATTAGTTTAATATTAGTACGCATGCGTATTTCCGACTTCCGTCCCTTGATCCGTCTGTTGCCAGACGCTTGTAGGTTTTAAATTGTTCGTAATATATATTTTGTAACTTACTTTGTTTGCATTTAGGTTAATTAACATTTTGTCTATATTCAGTATTTAGACAAAAATATAATTAAATAATACTGTAATACTTGGTACAATATCGATAAATCAGTGTAGAATGAATATAAAACCAATGACTAAATATATTCGATAACATGTTAGATACATATTATGACCATTATATTTAAGTAATGATCATATTTCATTAAGTTACACTTAGAATGAATGTTAAGATTAAACAAAAAGAACTTTATTTAATTTATAATACCTACTAGAATAATATACTATCGGTTTATAATTTTATGTTAAGATATATGTATGTAACTATGTAAATATTGTAATTTGTTGTGCTGTGATGTTTGGTGTCCGCTCTAATATTTGTTTGTAAATGACACAATAATTATGTAAAACCAAATGTCAAATATTAGGCTTGGTAAAATTGTAAACTGCTAGCCCTAGAACAGGGTTACCTAGTTGGGCAGCAGTTATCTTCATATTAGTCGTTTAAAATACCTATTTTATAAATACCTAAATGTAACTACGTTAAAAATACTATGTAATTTAATGCGCATATTCCATTAAGTTAAAAATATAAATATGGGTTTAAAATAAAATAACTTTTTGTTTTTAATTTATAATAAATAAATTATATGAAATTTACTGACATATTTCCATTTACTGCACCTAGAAAGATTGGTTGACCATGTTTGGATTGAACATAAGTAAGTTAATTTAGCTAATGTACATAAAAAAATATTTTTTTAGACTGTCTTTCGGCTGTGTATAAATTATATTCTAATTTATTAGATCAACATATAAATGGCTTATTTACAAGAAACTAGAATGAAAGATACAAAAATATATTGTGTCAATGGAAATAGTTGTAATGAAATGGTTTAATGATATAAAAATAATGAATGACAATTAAATATACAAAGTTGATGGGAATTGGAATAAAGTATATACCACAAATTATTTAATACACTTCTTTCTTAGAACGAATTACGCTTAATGTTTTAAACAAAGTGTAAATTATAAATAATACTGAAGTATAATTGTTGAAAATATTAATTCGGAAAATATTAATATGTTATACATAATTGGGATACATTTGTATTTAAATGATTATGTGCACAATGTTGTGCACAATGTAATATACATATTCTATGAATTAACCAACAAATATATTAATATAAATAAAAATAAAATAATATTATCTCTTTTATAAGTTGCCCACCCCTTAGAGCTGTACCGCTATCAAAGTCATAACTTCTGCATGACAAATTCCCTCAAGTCGATCTATTCGTCTCTGCTGAGTCAAAACATGATGAGAGGCGAAGGAGTCGAGGAATTGAGTTACGCCTTTTTTGCCAAAAAAATAATGCTTCCTTGACTATAAAGTGTATTATTAAAAATGCCTTCCCTTTACAAGGATGAAAGGAGAGATAATGTAAAATGGATGAGACGTGAGAAGATGTATGTTGTGTGTTGTTGTGAAATATTGCTACATTTTATTTATCGTTATTGGAGAAAAACAATAATTATATACATGTAGGACGTAGGTATCTACTGTGCTGGGAAATATTTACAAAGTAAAACAAATTGTTTATTAATTTTTACTGTATTTTATTTATGTTCTTTTATCCATATATACATGTTTTTCTTGCTGTTTTCACTATGGATATATCTTTTATTTTTTTATTTTTGTGAACATCCAAGGCATTGCTAAAAATCAGCTGCACTCTGGGTGCCTACGGATGTAAGTATGTACCTACAGTTGAGGCTATATATTTATTTGCATGTTTTTCTACATTTTTCGTCACAATCTTTTACAAAAGTCAATCTTTTTCCCATAACTTGACAACTAATAAAAAAATCCGTAAAGGATGGTTGGGTATTCGATAGTAATTATCGGAAAACTAAGCAATATATTTCTTTTAATAATTGATTCTTAGGAAAGAATCGAAATATACCTGTCTCGTTCTATCGTATTCATTATCACTCTCCGTACTCTTCTTGTAATCCCTATCTCTTCGTTATTATTGTTCCTCAAAATGTGTTGTTATTGTAATTATGTTTTGTTTATTTTATTTATAACAGTTTACGGTCAAATACCTTTATATATATTATACAAAAAAACATATGTGTATTAGAAAAAAATACTTACCAATATATTAATTAATGCCTACTTTAAAATGAAATAAAATACCAAAAAGGAAAAAAAATATGTAGATAAAATAGATTACAATAAAAAAACATAGTAAATAAATAAAATAAAATATTGAAACAGAACATTAAAAAGAAAACCAAATATAAAAGACTCCCATATAAGAACAATAAGTTAATTAGTAAAATACTTTAAAAAAAAAAGGAAAAAAAATCAATATAGGAACATAGATTTTCATGTAATATACTAGATGGAGTACTCCGTGCAAAAAGTGAGTCATGGAATATCGCGCGTTTGACGTTTTGGTGGGCAACAAATTGCAATTTCCCTTACATCCTTTATTTATTTATTTATACATCTTCTTGTACATAATATAAACAAATATAATTGTACACTGGCGGGCTTATTGCCATTAGGCAATTTCTTCCAACCAAGGTGCTGTTCTATAAATATTTATAAACAAAGTGTTTTTTTTTCGACAAATAAATCCGAAAACAATTCACATTAGTCGTTATTCTCTATAGAAAAACGATGTGGTCTGCCAACCAAAAAAATGCCTCACTTCGATTCATACAAAATTTGCTAACTACGATACCTAGTATATTATAATAAAAATCTATGTATAGGAAAGACCCATAAATATTTTTATGCTCTTAAATTAATTTGTTCTTGCATTCAATTGTTTTTCGTTTTAATGTGAACTTGTAATACTTTGAGTTGTAATGGAAGAATAAATATTAAATTAGTTAAAATAATTCATGTTAGTCATTCTGTGAATATTACAGCGCCAGCTGGTTTTTGGCTTTTAAACCAATTAGAAAAATGTAAACACATAACATTAAAAACACAAATTACACCAAATATTTTTTATTACGATTATCCGTCACTTAATTCATATAACTATAACATATTGATAGTAGAGTTCATCAAATTTGACGGAAAAATATATCACGTAGAAACACAATTAAACTCACTTTAAATAAACCAATAAAAATAAACGTTTGAAACAGTTACACTGAAACAAAAACTAAATATTTTTATTTTGACATGAGAATGATTATATCCCGTCTACTGTCAAATCACAACTAAAATAAAAAAACATAATCAGCCGCCATTATAACCGCTAAATAGTGTACATAATACATATAATGTTATGTATGAATCCTACCGGTAGTTGGTTGAGAGATGGGACATGTCAGTAGCTACATAATAATATAATGTATTGAAATTAGATCAGTGAATATTCCTAGGAATGGAACGGTGAATAATAAATTATTTAGGTTCATAAATGTGAAGGGTTACGTTGCTATTGTATTTTATTTCCGCATACAGGGTTAGTAAAAATGTTTTACAACATTTTTATTTTTAAGTATCTAGCTACATTTATATTTTGGAATCGATTTTATCCAAGTAAATGCAATATTTGAATATTTTTAATTGATCGCATATTATATTATATACCGTTCACATGGACATGCCATCCTTTCCTTGGGCGGCCCCGATCTCTCATTCCATTCCTGTGTCCGCAATGTCTATATTCTTCGTCAGGCAGAAGCGTGAAAAACAGACGAAATGTGTAAGACGATGTATGAACGTTGAGGAGGTGATGAATGTATGTCAAGATAGAAATAAGTGGTGTTCGGTTCTCTCTGCCTCCAGACTGAATCCGTGTATGGTCCAGACTGAAAATACAATAATTAAAAACTGTGTCTCCACCGGGAATCGATCCCGGGACTTTTCGCTCGAATCGAAGGCCGACATTTACGAAGTATCAATACTGAATCTACGTTGATTTTTACCCCTCAGATATAAACCAAAGATTTTATTGATTTAGTGTTAATTTATTTAAATATTAATTGATGCAAAATCTTAATTGTATATAATTGTTTATTGAAACAATCATAGAGAATTTGAAATAAAATTTATTTTTTATAAATTATCTTTCTTAAATGAAACATCATCTCTCACTTTTATTTTTCTGAAACAGTCTGTACATGCATTAAGAGGTATAATGTATTCTTTTGAATTTAATATTTACCTATTATTATGCAGATGAATGTACTTTATATAAGGGCTGGTAGGTACCAAAAGCTCTCGTTGAAATAAAATGGAGTAAAAAATTCTCTACCTACAACAAATATCAACATTGTAGGAAAATGAAGGATGTGATTAGGTAGCTACCTACTTTTATGTAATGGCAACATTATACATAGTTATAATTTATTATTTTAAAAACAGAAAAGTTAGCGGACTCTGATTTTAAATAGCAATACGACAAAGAATATATTTTTCAGACTGCCGTATTTCATTATTTTGTTAGAAAAAGATGGTATTTTTATATAACACTAGAAAAACCCGGCAGACGTTATCTTGTCTGCTTATAATTACCTATATATCTATATATGTACACAAACAAAAATCTATTATTATAATTCCATACCTTTCACCTCTCCTGTCCCTTTAGTCCCTCGGTTCCTTCAGTCACTTCGGTCCCTTCCGTCCCTACGGTCCCTTCGGCCCCTTCGGTCCCTTCGGTCCCTTCTGTCCCTTAGGTCCCTTCCGTCCCTTCGGTATAGATTTTATTGGGAAAACGTGTTTAACTCGCCACTGGATCGTTAAATGGATTCCAAGTAGATCATTTTTTGTTAATTCTTGTGTGAGATGTCAAACAAATAAATTGTCAAAAATTCATATATCTTCTAGGGTATGCGCTGAACAAATCCCCAACGTCACATCGCAATCGGATGAATGGTTTAGTGGTGCATCGGTCACATACATACATAATAAATACATATATATCCATATCCGTTTTTATTTATGAGGATTCGTAGAGAATTTATGATTGAAAGATATAATATTGTAAGTAGATGGCGCAGACATACATAATATAATGAATGAATGATGAACGTCTGACAAATCAAGTGTACAAGGATTAAATGAGACGAATAATTGGAATGGTGGTTGGAGGCTGCTGGATGCTGTCTACCCAGGATAGGGAGCTATGGACTCTGTGGAGGTTTCATGTGGTGGTCAATGGATTAAAGACGACTGACACGACGATGATGATGATTAAAATAGTAACGATGATCGTAGCTTTCTAATATGATCAAAATTATTCGATATTTTGTCCATCAAACTATTATAAAATTAATATTTTTGACAAATTTTAAACATCTCAATAGACATGAAGTTGGAATATTATAGTAGAACCACGAACTCAGGGCACCTACTGGACTTACGATCTGTCATCGGCTGGTTTACGTGATCACTTTATGCGCTTGCGCAACGTTCACCAATTATGCCTTTTCTATTGAGATGAAAAAATTGTCAAAAATATCATTGACTCCCGACAGGAAAAATCCAATAATTGCGTATATGCAGCTTTTAAAAAAATATTCGATTTAAAATTAATATTTAAAAATACATACATTGTTGTGTGAATATACATTTTTTTAAACATACTTATGTACTTGACATTTTATCTTCATAAACATGTATTCAAACCATTGTGTGGTGATTTAAAAGAGAAATCGGTCTGACGCCTCGAAATGTTACGGTGCATACAACACATTCTGTCATTTGGTAGATAAGCAATCAGAGTGGTGTTGTTGTTGAAGTATCTAGATCATAATCAAATCCTTGACTCAATTGTGTCATTCGGTTGGCATCATTTTTATTATGGGTTTGATACTATGTATTGAAAGGGAAGCTTTTATATTCCAAGTGGTGCAGTCATTTTATTCAAGAGAAAGTGACATGGAAGGATTCACATTGTTTTATTTTTTTTTGAATCACCTTCGATGTAGACCTCATTTTATGTATTTTATCTATTTTTTTCGTATATTCGAGTGTGGTTTCTTTTATAGATGCGTAAAACAGATGTCAATAGATTTTATTCACCGCCATCTATTGAAAGCTTACATAAAATTTATTCATATAAAAAAATCTGAGGGGGCTTAAAAAGTTAAAAAATCAGGTTTATTTATTTTTCGGATGAAAATTTGAAAAAATCAAAAAAATTTTTTTTAAATTTCGATAACAGCTCCACTTATTAGTTCCAAAATTGAAGTTGGGACCAACCATACACGTTTACAATTTATTTTTTCTTTAATCTTTAAAAATATGAATATGTCCTTGTTCCTACGTTCCCTAAACTAAGCATAAATGCTTGTGTTATAGGAAAAAGTATTCGGTCGAGGCAGAATTCGAACTCGCGACTACTGGATTACTAACCCAATGCGCTAACCGTTCTGCCATCGACAATTCGGTTGTGCAGTTTAGGAGATTACACCATAGGTATAAGCATCGTGACACGAGATTTTTGTATATTAAGATAATAATACATATCATCACGGCATGTCTCACAATGTGGGGTAACTAGCGACAGGTGTGCGGGTATGCAGTACCGTATAAAAGGAAGCACGACACATGCGCGTATGTTCACACGCCAGTCTCGTCTCACCTAAGAAGGCAACATTCTTTTCTGAATTTCTGGATTTTGTGAGGTGTTTCTTGCCTACGAAGCAAAAAGACACCAATTTGCGCTCTGCGCAACCGTAAGCTCGTTCAAGATGTTTGTCGAAAATTATAAGTAAAGTATGAATTTTAAGTTCTGGTACACTTTTACGATCAAATAAAAAAGTTAGCCACTTAATAGACTGTATCCAAATACCTTAAAAAAAATTAATGAATTAACACAAAATGTAAACAGAGTACGAGCCAGCGACTGTCAGACTTACGTCATAGTAGAAAGGCTGATTTTTTTGTAAGGGTACCACAGCAGGTAGCAACGATTGGATACTATGAACCCTGGATACTGGTGTCTTTCGCAGAAAACTGCCTTCAAATCGTGGAAATATGCTATTTTAACACGTCAGTTAAAGTATGAAGCGTTACGAAATATAACGTGTTTTCTTAAATATTTATTACGGATAGCTGCAAATTACGCTTTGGTTGCTGGAAGCCTCCGTCACACACCTTTAAATAAATTCAAGTTTAATTAATGAGAGGAAGAGCAGTTTCGTAATTAATTAACAGTGGATGAGCTGTTTTGTGCTGCCCAGGACAGGGAGGCTTTCTCTATTGTGGTCGTCAACGTCGGGAGGAACCGGCATGACACGAGAAGAAGTAGAAGAAGAAGAACTTGTTATTGGGTTTAATTCTGAAAACGCACTAATTTTTTTATGAAATGTATATTTATTTATTTTATGTATTTTTGCTATGCTGAAGACTGAATAAAATAAAGGAAGTTTAATAAATCGATTTACATACACATTGGTACAAGTAGGCAAACAAGCCAAAAATGAAATAATATTTATGGCGCAGTTCAGGGGTGACATCTGTGCGATACACCATCACCTCATTTATAAGGAATGTTGCTTTCATTGTTTACAAATATACTAATTTCTAAATAGAAGTTTAATAAGATTGAAATGACAAAAGAACATCACTAGAGTATTATAAAATGGATATTATACATAATTTAAAGTTACAGTTCTGGTAACAGTTTTATATGTTCATTCAAATTTTAATTCGTCTTCGGAATTGAACCCATTGTTTTTGGTTTTATGCAAAAAAACATTGAGGTCTACAGGCTTGAATTTGATGTAATTACTGTATCATTACACAGAATTAATTTTGATTTCTTTAATGAACCTTTTTGAGATGTTTGACTTGTAAGTTGATAAAATGGAACGAAAAAAAACTTTGTTGTTTAGTATAGCTGATTGTTGTGCCAATTACATACAAAATCAAAATTATTATTTCTATTTTGTTTTCAGATAAATTGAATTCAATCGATCAATACCTTGCACTGTATGTTCTAGAAAATAAAAAAAAAATACTTTCAATTGCATCGATGGCTTAAAATTTGAATAATACTTAAAATAGGTACTGGTGTATTCAAAAATACATATAACTACCTACTGAATTTATTTTCGACAGATGTTGCAAGGATTAAAAAAATATATAATATGCAAAGGTGCATAGTTAAATAATTCCAAATAATTTTCCTAGGTACCTACCGATATGCAAATAATTAAATACTTAGATATTTTTTGAATGCAAAAGTAAAGGGGACCTTTCCGACATCGATATAATGGTAACATTTGAATAAAAAGTGTCAATAATCAATCGAAAATCAATTTGAATATCAGGTATTGGAAGGTATGTAATACAACCCTTTCATTTGCCTATATCCGGGTTAAACGTATTATTAACTAAACTATGAAATTCTTACCCCCTTTAAGATTACATTATGACGCACGTACGACATAGGTACATCTGACAAGGTGTTCTGTATATTTATGAACTACTATGAATTTGAAATTAATTTATTGAATTATTTCAAAGGAAATATAGAATTGAATATCTGTGTGAACTCGAGTACACTTCATAAATGATAGCAAAATGAAATGCGCACCTAGATTGAATACATATACAAATTGAGTTTTTATTTTCTTCTTATTGTTAATATATCTTAAATATTTTGAAAAATGTTTTCCAGAACTTCAGAGTACAAAAGTTTCCAAATGTTGACAAATGAAGAGTGAAAACGTTGTCTATGGGAGACCGATCATTTATAAAGATATAATATAATTATAACACATTATATCAATATGATGATAACTGAGTAAATTTTAAAGTTTATTTTATATGACTATAAATAATTGATAATACATTAGGTATATACCTAAAACCATCAAGGACATGACACATTGAAAAATATTCATAAAATACGACGAAAAATTAAGAAATCCCAACTTTACTTAAAGTAACTACTTTGTGGATATCAAATTAGGGTTTTTCACTTGAATTGTGGTTTAAGAGAGCAACTGCTGCCATCGTACCTATTTTTTTCAATTTGAAATTGCATCGTTGCTACTAAACCAATCATTTTGAAAAAAATAATCTTGTTTGTTTTGATATTAATAAAGAAAAATATACCTTTACTTTTTAATTATGGTATGTGTATATTCTTGTAGGAAAAAAATAAGCATACCTCGATTTTAGACATTTATCTTAAATTTAAAAAAAATATAATGTATGGAGCAATGTTTTTTTTATAAATTAAAGAAGAACAAAATATCTGGAAAAATGTGATGTGACGTTGCATTAATGCTTCAGGTTAAGTAAATAAACCAAAATAACTTTTATTTCGCAATGGCGCTGAATGGAAAATAAATGTTTTATAGGTTTATTTACTAAACTTGAAGCATTAATGCAACGTCTCATCATATATATCTAGATATTTTTGTCTTCTTTAATTAAAAAAATATATATTGAACTACGCCTTATATTTTATTAAAAATATAAGATAAACGTTGAAAATCGGGGTATACCATTATTTTTTTACAAGAATTTGTACAGAACATTATCAAAAAGTTAAAGTATATTTCTCTTTATTAATACCCAAATTATCTAAATTATTTTTTCAAAACGATTTGATAAGAAATAATGATGGTATATCAAATTGAAAAATAGATATGTTTGCAGCAGTCCCTTAATTCAGTAAAATATTATAATGCTAGTATGTTAGGAACACCCTGTAGATGCTGATTATTGCAACATAAAAAGTTCCTTGAAAAGGGTTAATCATAAAAAACGGAGAAATTCGTTATTAAAAATCTAAGCACACGTTATAATAATATGCAGCTTGGGATCACACAATGACAATACGACCTTTTTGCATACTGTTGCATCCGGTAGCATAAAAAATCAATGGCAAACCTCACGGGCAGAATTCGACAACCATTGGAATAAATCTTGTATTTTGTATAGGTACTTATTAAACTGAAAAAAAATATTATGTCAATTTAAGATGAGTATTGGAATAATAATTGAATCATATGAAATATAGGTATATAGGAAATATTTTTTTGTTTGTTTTTTCTAGAGTGTTTTTTTTTAAGTCATCAATTAAACCATTAAAGCAATCTAAAATATCTACTAAATCAATTCAGAGTGCTTCGTAAAATCTTATTCTAAATAATTCACTTTATATATGTATATTTTTACAATTGCTCAGCTTGAATTATTTTTTTTGTTTAAGAGGACAAATAAAAACCTAAACACCCTAATTTGAAATAAAATTTCTCAAATATTTTGAACAGTGTGGTTTAAAAAAATACCATAAGTATTTTAAACATTTCTCTAGTGAATTTTCGTCAGACAAATTTGAAATTCAGCATAAAATCCCCTAAAAAAATATTATAAATATGGCATCACGTCATTTTTATTAAATTACTCCATAACTATGTGTCGTAGAGAATTAAATCTTTTATTTCCTTAAAGAGTGCATAAAATCAAAGTGAATGACCGATAAAGTTTTCCATTTCAAGTTATAAATTTGTTTTTAATATGCAAAAAATAAACAAATTTTGGGTTCCCGATAATTTAAATCACGTATAAACCCTTTTTAACGCACGCGATAGTCACCCTTACTAATACGTAACTTCGTAACACGTTAGGCATTAGGCGGTTTTATTATATGTTTTAGTGTAAATTAATTCCACACTTCCTAGATATACTAATCATCATTATCAGTGTCGTCTTTCTCATTTCTAAGGGTAATGACCAGACTCACTTCTCGTCATCATGATGTTGTGTATTGTAGTCCTCTATTTCTCCCGACACACCGCCGTCCTCATTCCACGATGAACTAGTGGCAGTCTGGTCCGTCCATCTTGTGATACACTTATAAAATATAACTCGATTTTTTTTTCATTTACAAGTATTAAATCAACTTATATTATGATGTGTATTAATCAATGAAGCAAAATACATAATATGTAAAATATGTATTTGCTTCATAGATAAATACACATCATAATAATACACATCACAATAATACACATCATAATAATACACATCATAATAAGACACATCACAATAATACACATCATAATAATACACATCTTAATAATGCACATCATAATAATACACATCATAATAAGACACATCACAATAATACACATCATAATAATACACATCATAATAAGACACATCACAATAATACACATCATAATAATACACATCTTAATAATGCACATCATAATACACATCATAATAATACACATCATAATAATACACATCTTAATGATACACATCATAATACACATCATAATAATACACATCATAATAAGACACATCATAATACACAGCATAATATACACATCATAATAATACACATCATAATAATACACATCTTAATAATGCCACCATAATACACATCATAATAATACACATCATAATAATACACATCTTAATAATACACATCATAATACACATCATAATAATACACATCATAATAAGACACATCATAATACACAGCATAATATACACATCATAATAATACACATCATAATACACATCATAATAAAATATATGCTGTGAGGCACCGGCTAGTAATAGTGCTTCCTATCTTTTCTATTATCATTGTTTTAGGATATTCCGTATGAGCCGGGTAATCTAAAATACAACAGGCAACAATAACATCTCACAAAGTTCAGCAATGAGGTTCACCACCCATTCTGAATGTGTGGGATATGCCGTGATGCTATGAATGAATGAATGAAAATTATTTATTAAGATAGTTGTACTTTTAGAAGTTTTACGAAGAGGTTACGAAGATCGATGGTTGACGTACACTTAACGTTTGATCTAGAATTAAAGTCTGGATGTGCACTATGTATTGGGTTTCAATTTGTTTTATATGAATATTCAACACCTTTCATGTGATTGATTGACAGATCATTGTGTTTTGAGATGAGATTTGATATATTTTTTACTAGAGACCAGTAATTTTCTCACGTTTGTTGTTTGCAAAACCAAAAAGGGATTTATTGTTTTGTCGATTTTTTAAACATGCATTGAGTATAGTACCGATTTCGAAGCATCCGTTTCTTCTTTATGACGGATTTTCTGATTTCGCGGATTTCACGCCGATTTTCTGATTTGCACCGTATAGTTATAAAACGGGTCGTATCAGATGTCTAATTCGTGGTTTTAAAAAAAATGTTGATTGTAACAAATAAATTAAGAAGCTGTTTTGTATAGGTACCTACTGTCTTTACAGAGTTAAAATAATTTTATCAATTGAGAAAAACATAGGATTTGTTCAAATCCTCGCAGTCGATCTAATGCCACGTATGTTTTTTTTCCTCTTATTATATTTTATTATATTTTTTATTGCTATTATTACATCAAAGCTTTGATTGATATATTTATGTCTTTGTGTAAACAATTTTATTTTAATTCTTCTTTTTTTTATTTTTCTATTATCCATGTTAGTTGGGTACATTTTGAAGTTTTTTTTTCAGATTACATTTTGTTTTGATATTTGCACCTCTATTATTGTTAATTTTAAAATTTAATTTTATTTTATACTATTTATAAGATGTCTAATTAATTCTTTTTGTCTACTTTTATCTTAATCTATACTTTTATCTGAATCAATATTTTTACTTGTTTCTATATACCTATTTATCTTTATTCAAATGTCCGACACATTTATCGAGATATTGTTGTCTTCTTGAATTAAAAAAAAATGCTCTTTGCCTTGTAGTTTATTGAAAATATAAGTTAAACGTTAAAAATCGGGGTATTCCATTGTTTTTCTAGAAGAATTTATATAGAATATTATTAGAAAAATATATTTATCTTTATTAATACCCAAGCTATCTAAGTTTTTTTTTTCAAAACGATTTGATTAGTTAAAATGATATTATATAAAATTGAAAAATAGGAATGCTGACAGCCCTCTTAAAAACATTAGAAACAATCTTCTGACGTCATAATGCTTCAAAATACTCAATAAACATCACACCGTAAATACAAATTTAACCGTAGAACGTTTTTTCCCTAATTGAGTTAAATATTATTTCGTAATCATTTTCTCACAAAATTTTTGCACCGCGGGTTTTCTTTCTCTCTCTGTCTCTTTTTAACTAAAGTTCACATTATTCAAAATAATCGTTCCTTCTTGCAGAGGAGAAAAATCTTTGTAAAGTTCCACGAGAGTCGTAACTTCAAATAAAAATTCATTATCACTTAAACAAGGAAATTGAAAGACATGCTCAACAAGTGAACACAGACTGAATTCAATACAATATATTTGCAAAATAATATTTAAACGTTAAGTTACTACGCTTTTATCTACTGAGAAAATAAATATTTAAATTAAAAAAAAATATGAGTTGGTTGTGGTCAATACTATACTCCTCACTAACAAGTCACTCCACAAAGTATTCAAATTTTGTATGGAAAATGTCAGCATTTTCATGAAATAGTTTGTCAATTTATTTTTGATTTAAATATTTTGTTATGAAAACTTCAATGCCATTTTATGAATGTGATGTGTCTTTTTAGCAATTTGAAAATAAAATATCTAATTTAAAGTTTCCTGAGCTTGGGGTTATTGAAATATTTGACTGTTAAAAAAATTAAGAAGCAATGATCAGATATCCTATACATAAAATCTAACGGGATCTAAGCGAGTATTAGGTAAGTATACAAATTTGCAAAATTTGAAAAGAACCGAATGAGTAGGTACTTTAGTCTATAATAGATAAAGTAGAATAAACACGCCGTACACAGTAGGTACATAGTACACATCGCATGCATCGCATCGCATCGCATCGCATCGCATCGCGTTTTTAACCGAACAGCTTGTTTATGTGGGTCTTTTTAACAAAACATTTATCTACCTGTTATTAAAGGTTTGGCTAACTGCTACACAACTGTTTTGTTTGAGTCTAAGCAGTTAGGTTGTTTTTAACTGAACAGCTTGTTTATGTGGGTCTTTTCAACAAAACATTTGTCTACGTGTTATTGAATGTTTGACTAATTTCTACCAAAGTTTTTTGGTTGACATAACAAAGAATTTTGTTATAGTTTGACAAATATTTAGTAGTGAATAGCCAAATTATATTTTGTTACCATTTAATAAACCTGTTTAATTGTTGACAGCTAAAACAGGTTAACCAAACATCATTTAGTTGAATCAACCAAATGTTTGATGGTCACTATAATTTGGTTGATATTAACATGAAATTATGTTACTATTAACAAAAAATTTCTTTCAGTGCACACACACACACAGATATATTGTGATGAAACTTTCAAAATATAATCTCAGCATGATACTAGTTGATGATTTGAATTAAAAAATAACCTTAATAATTGGAAATTCAATACTCCCCACTATGTCCCCTTGGGGTAGTGAGGAGTAATTGTTGATTATAAAACGAAAAAAAAAACATAATAACATCACGGCAGAAACTAGCGACAGATGTGCATTACCTACCTTATTATTTACTTACCTTGTTAAACCTTATCTTATTATTAAAGGAAACACGACACATGCGTCATCATTAATGTATTTTTATTTGAATAATTGATGATACACTTTTAACTTCATACAAACATTCTATCATTTGATATGATAATTTTTTACAATACTTTCTATACACAATACTTCCTATTTAACCACATCTTTCTCCGTACAAGCAGCTCGTCTTTGGAATCACATCCTATCGCAACTTCGAGTTTCATTAACACTTTCCGCCTTCAAAAGAAATCTGAGGAATCATTTCCTTACACATAAAACTTAAATTTGTCTCCTAATCATATCCTTGCCCCCTCCGTTATTTTATTGTTTTTGTTTTATGTTTCATTATATATTTTATTCATATAAATTGGTACCTACGTGTCATATAAACAATTTGCTTGATCAAATGAATGTGGTTGGTTGGAAGATATTGCCATTTGACAGTGAGCTCGCCATTGTGCACATGTGTACTAAATGTTTTAAATAAATAATTTATTTATAAGCTTATATCAATATTTTCAGAGTTTACTTTATGGCACTTGCTTTAAACCACGAATGAGTTAATTGATACGAATTGTCTCATTAAAAAAACTCATTCATGATTTGAACTTCAAATTCGGTCCTTCGTCTTATCAAATAAATCATTCGTGATTTTAAACAAAGCTAAACTTAATGAATAAAATAGTTATATAAAAGACTCGAATGCACCGATAGCGGTTTTCGATTAAAGTCGGAAGCGCAGACTGGCGTCTTTTTTTTTTCGTCGAGACTTGGCGCGGTATTTATAGTTAAAAAGTTTTAACTAAGAAGAATATTTAACTAAGCGAGAGAAAGCGAGCAGACGGAGTGGCTCGGCATGGCAAGAGGCACACTCTGGAGGTTGGGTGGGGATCGGGAGAGGGTGGTGTAAAAAGTAAATAGAGTAAAATAAAAGAGGAAGAGAATAAAATGGTGTCAGGGTCACGGTTAACTAACTGACGGAGTTAACAACCTTCAGATGAGGGCGCGTTTTTTAAAATTACATTTCCAATATTTGATATTTGATCTAATTATTGCACGAGCACCATACCAAATATTCTGGTATCTATCAGTGTTTTCATTGAACGTACATATTTTCCAGTTGTTTCGAAAATATTCGATGTTTGTTTTTGACGATTGGTCGATTGGTATTTCCCTGAACGTGACACTCAACAACAAATCACAAGACAGCTATCTGTTATTGCTCTTACACAAGTACCTATCGGAGTTCACTTTTTGTATTTTCGTTTTGCACAAAAAAAACATTCATGGATTATTTTGAAAGAATGGCAGCAAATTAGTGTTCTCCCTTTTAAAGTTTCACGATTATATTTTACCAAGAATTGTAATATGTTTAGCCTATTCTTACCTATATAGTATAATTTTTCTTTTAATTTTGATTTAAGGTTATCCTATTCTGATTTTAATTTACCTATATAGTATAATTTTTCTGTTAATTTTGATTAAGGTTATCCTATTTTGATTGACCTATATAGTAAAATTATTCTGTTAATTTTGATTAAGGTTATTCTATTTTGATTATGATTAGCCTACAAAGTATATTTTGTCTGTTAATTTTGATTAAGGTTTTTTTTTTTTTTTTAAATATTAGGCAACCCACCCTTATAAGAGTGATTTGTGCCAAATGGAAGAAAAGATAAAAAAATAAGTTATTGAATGTTACGATTTACAGATTAATACAATTGATAAGGATAAATTTGGATATTGCGGAATAAATAGCAAGAGAGTTTAGTGATAAGAGATGCGACATGTTGACTGGTAGAGGGACTTTTAAGTTGGGATAGATGTCATATTCGTAGTGCATCGGGCATTCAAAGAACACGTGATCGAGTGTTTCCAATTCTGCCCCGCATGCACAAGAAGGGTTTTCTTTTATATTTATTTTATAAAGGTGAGAGGCAATTGAGCAATGACCCAATCTCATTCTCGAGATATTAGAGATCTCTCTTTTGGACATTTTTTTTTTATGAAACCATGGAAAAGATGGAATGTTTAATTGGATATTATAGTAGTATGTTCCTTTGGTTTCAGAAGTGATTTTCCACAGGTCTTGCCATTTATTTTTGGCAATGTTACAATGAGAACGATCCTATTTTTATTTTATAAATTTACCTATATAGTATAATTTTTCTGTTAATTTTGTTTAAGGTTATCCTATTTTGATTGACCTATATAGTAAAATTATTCTGTTAATTTTGATTAAGTTTATCCTATTTTGATTATGTCTAGCCGATTCTTAACTATAAAGTATAATTTTTCTGTTAATTTTGATTAAGTTTATCCTATTTTGATTATGTCTAGCCTATTCTTAACTATAAAGTATAATTTTTCTGTTAATTTTGATTAAGGTTATCACATCTCAGTTTTGGAAGCATTAGGATTGAAACTTTAATTAAAATACATATTTTTTACATGAAACGTTTTGATAAGAATTCCATAACGTGTTTGAAATAGTTTCTTCAGATTCATGGAAACAAAACATGCGAGGTTAATCGATTGATTTAAATACATACATTGTGAGAAATATTTCCTATATACAAATTACAAGTGAAGCCAAAACAAGCGTGTTTTTATTCATATTATGTACCTATATAATATCCAATTTGTCCATCGACAAACATAATAAATTAAATAATATTTCATCGCTTTGTTTATCCATACAGTATAAAAAAACCTCAATATTTATTTGTGACAAGTCATAAGATATCACAATTCTGACATATTTCACATTGCTCATATTATATTACCTCTATTTAAAAAGAATCATTTTTTCCAGGTATAATGATATCTGAAGTAGGTATAATATAACTTGATAAAGTAGTAGTAAATAAAATGTATAATACTATAATTGAATTAAAATTTAAAGTTTAAGCCATCAGTGTATATATGTATGTTTATTAGTTGTTGTAGATAGTTGTAGATTAGGGGTGACAGGAAAATTATTCGAAAAACAATTATTCGAATGCTCAATTTTACGAAAATCAATTATTCGAATTACATTTTTTCGAAAAACAATTTTCCGAACACACAATTATCAGAATTTACAATTGTTCGAATTTTTATGACGTCATGTTGGTAGTATTGTGAGAGGAACAAACCATAGATTTTTATTATAATATACTAGATGTCGTAGTTAGCAAATTTTGTATGAATCGAAAACAAATGACGAAATGACTCACTTTTTACACGGAGTACTACATCTACAAAGTATATTATGTATAATAAAAATCTATGGAATAAACAACATGGCGACGCACCGCGCTGTCAGATATCCTAGGATGTACACCTATTTTTTAAACCTAAACCTACAAAACTTTGGTAAAAATAGTTTGGTTATGTTTGTTTGTAGTTATAATTGCGACTGGCGTGAGCCAGTTGCATTTTATATTTAAAAAAGTAACTATAATATTAAAATAAAATAACTAAATTGGTGTGAATACTAGATAAACATAAACTGGTGTACAAACTAGGCTATCCCGCGCTGTCAAACATCAGTTATTCAAAATGTGCAAACATACGTACCCAACAATAATACAACAAGTAATAATAGTCTTCATCGAATATATTTTACTGGCAACAAATATGTCAAAGGAGGCAACATAATGACACAAAAATATATTAAATTCGGTTAATTGGTTTTCCAACAAATGTTAGTTCGAATAATTTGCTTTCGGACAATTGTCATTCTGATAACTGATTTTCGAAAAATTGTTATTCGTACAATTGCGTATTCGAACAATAATTGTGTTTCGAAGAATTTTCATGTAATTAGATTAGGCTACTCTGTCCCAGAGTAGCGTTTTATAAATCAATTCTATTTTTTTATTCGATATAGTGTAAGTTAATTTTTATAAGGTTTAGTGGTAGGTTGAAGTGAGACAGAAGTGCAAGTGTACGTGTGAAATATTGCTTGATGTAAAAATCAATTATGAAGTAATATTAAATATTTTTTCAGTTTCTTTTCTTCCTTTAGTAATCAACCAGTTGTTTGCTATAGCTTTCACTTTGATATGTGAGTAGGTTATATTTTTGGAGACGTTTCAACCTATGTATCATTTGAATCATTATGAAACATTTCAATGTATATTTCTAAGGATTTTAATGAAACCTATAAGTTACCTACATCAAGGTACAAAGAGGCATTAAATTAACACGTAATAAGTTTTTTTTAAAGAAACAAGTACATATACATACATCCTCGTACATTCTCCCTAAATTAAACATAAATGGTGATGCTTCCCCTCACTCCCCTCTCTACCTTTCTCCGTTTCCATCAAAATTGTTAAAATGTTTTCAAATTGGCAATATAATAATTAGCATTGTACCTATATTTGTATAATTTTTTATAGTTAGCTGTTGTATTCTATAAAATAAATAAAATAAAATAAAAATAAACGCTTGAAGTATAGGTGAACGAAATCGGTCGTGGGAGGATTCGAAGTCGTGACCACTGGAATACCAACCCACCGCGCAAACCGTTCTGCCATCAAACATTTTTAATGTTATATAGAACCAAAAATTTTACAATATATTTGGTTCCAATTAAAATATTTCTTATTAATAATAATTTTTTAAACTTAATTTTAAAATCCGTGATAAAGTCTAGAGACTTTTATTAAAAGTCTGTTTTTAAATAGGCGTCCCGACGCCGCCGACGCCGCCGTGAACTTGAAGCTTTTGTTCTAATTATAAAATGCAGACTGCGCCACCCTCCCTCTTGCACTCGAGCCAATTCCCTGTTTGCCTCCTACTCGCACTCATTACTAAAGCACGCTCAAATATCCTGAGCGCCTTTGTTTTTTATCGCGCAACGATAAAAGAGGTTGGTACGCCGACCTAGATGAAAAAATGTGGGACTGGAAGCTGACGGCATTAAAATCGTACCACACGAAATGTTGAAATTTATAGGCTGAAAAGTGAAGAGCTTACAATAGATTGACTTGTATGAGACGATACGTGAATTCAGATGAGACAAAAGTGGAGAAATAAGCGGTTTTACAAAAAGTGAAGAGCTTACTATAGTTGGACTTGTATGAGACGATACGTGAATTCAGATGAGACAAAAGTGGAGAAATTAGCGGTTTTACAAAAAGTGAAGAGCTTACTATAGTTGGACTTGTATGAGACGATACGTGAATTCAGATGAGAAAAAAGTGAAGAGCTTACAATAGATGCACTTGTATGAGACGATACGTGAATAAAGATGAGATAAAAGTGGGGAAATTAGCGGTTCTACAAACAAATGTTAAGTGCTTTAGAGTAGAGGACCCCTGCACCACCCGAACTCGTTCAAGGAGATGAATTCTCGCTTTCGAATCCGCACATACCTACGCCAGATAACGTATAGACGTTGATGCACGTTTTTCTTCGGATGGTGTAAAATGCCACAGTCCGGGCCACTTGCAGACACCCCAACAATTTTTTGCCCCAAAGTCCCCGGTTGGGCAGATGCCTCTTTTTGCTAGTAGGTACTACATTGTTTCTTTGTGGTTTATCCTATTGGCTATTTTTATTTCTGTATTGTATGTCTATTTTTCTAGTAAAGTTGGGAGTGGTATAGGACCAATTATTTGCTCTGAATAAAACTGAAAAAAATGTATAAAGTATTAAATTTCTCCTACTGTTTTGTTAATAGAGCCAAACTGCACAGTAGTAATATCTAAACTTGAGCTGAAATTTTAGTTAAAATATTGGTAACCAAACAGTTTTATCATCCTATTTTTTCTACGTACTAAGAAACCATTTAAATAGCATCTTCAGAAATTTATGAAACTGACAAGACAGTTGCGATTATTTTTTAAATCTATTCGATCTATCGTCAATATATTATTTTTTCAGTGAGACTTATTTTTCAAATTCTCACTTCAATTTGAGTCTTCAAGCATCGATGTGAGTATACAATTATGTTGATGTTATCCACTTTCATTAAGGACTTGGTACTCTGTGAACTAGACTATCTTTAGAGAGTTATTCCATCTGATTCATTTCTTAATTGTTCACCATAATACAAATCTTGCAATCAATACGTTTTAAACACCTCAATATTATAAAATAAAATTTTGTGTCGGAATATTTATAGACGAGTCAGCTCATACCATATTAAATATTTTCCCGTCCGCCGTAAAGACTTTCTTCGTCATTATAAGAAATGTGTTACGGCACAAAATGGGGTACAATGAACTACCTGCCAGCATTTCATTTTACATAATAATATACATACTGTTGAATATATCTAATCTCTTTTATATTATACACAATTCATAAACTAAATTATTATATTACAATAGAAACGGAGAAGATTTGTTTGAAACAGTTAAATTAAAGTCTGACTATCAGAAATCACGCCTGTCATTGTGACACTGGTTGATGGAAACGCCATCACAGACACCTTTAAAGAAACAACAGTTTATTAAACTTTAAAGGTACTGAAGGAACGGGTGGTACTGAAGAGACGGGAGGTACTGAAGGGACGGGAGGTACTGAAGGGTCTGAAGGGGCGGAAGGTACTGAAGGGACGGGTGATACTGAAGGGTCTGAAGGGACGGGAGGCAATGAATGGACGGGTGGTACTGAAGGGACGGGAGGTACTGAAGGGACGGGTGGTACTGAAGGGTCTGAAGGGACGGGAGGTACTGAAGGGTCTGAAGTGACGGGTGGTAATGAAGGACCATATTTAATTATACAAGCAATACGAAGTTTGCCGGGGGTTCACTATCTATATTAAATTATAAATTTCATAGGTATTGCAGAGAATTAAAATAAATAACACGCAAGAATGAAATATTTTTAAGCACACGCTTGCAGGTGCCGTAATAGAACAAAATTTAAAAAAATATAGGTGTACGCAATGGCTTTGACAAAAAAACCTCATTAAAATTCAAAATTTAATAGTACCTATTAATTCCAAATATTCTTTTTAATGAATTGCGGTCGAATTTTGACCACTGGGCGATCACTAGTCAGTCTTATCAGTCTTTATTTAACTGTAGCTGGTTCTTGGTCTATTAGGTATACCACGCTATATAATTTATTAGTTGTGTAGAAATAACCCAATTCTAGATAAATTTTTACTAAAAAAATCACTAATGAAAGTTTATGTCTACAAGTTTATACACTAACGCATAACTTTATATTTTTTATTTGGTTCATAATTTTTAATTAAATTTTACTATGTATTTCAATGAGAGACAGTCCACAAAGATGCTTTTATATTTGTTAAAAAATATATAGATTTATCTTTTACGGATTTTGTTCGATATTGCCGAATGACATTCAATTCAAATCCAGCCCAGAGAAGCTAGAATTGTGAGAGAAATCGATTACATATTCAATCAATAATTATAATTAAAAATATAAATTTCAGATCAGCTTCATATTTATAGTGCGTAAAATACAAGAAAATATACTTAGTAAATGTCTATTTATACAGTTTTTTTTGTTAATGTTTGAACCCACTTAATTGCTTACCCATAAGTACAAATAAAATTATGTAGGTACCTACTCAATAATATGTTAAGTTATTGATTGCTTAAACATGGAATTATGATTAAGAATTATATATCTCGTAGTAAATAAATTAAGAAATCGGCGTCATAATCCTTGTGAATAATTGGCAAAATACTGACTAGGTATATAATAATTTTTATCTTGTATTCTAATATGTTCTTAAATACTCGTCGGTACAAGTATGTGTTTAATTGTTTAGGCACAAAATAATAATAAATGCAAGTAAAAAAATGTGTATAAGACAGACTCAGAAATAATTAACACTAGATATATTATGACAAAGAAACTCAGGAGTGGAGCCGCGAAGGAGTTTACCACGAAAATGATGTCAGATCCCTCATCAATAGAAATCATAGCATATCAAAATAACAAAGAACTTGTATAACTTGTCGGCCTTCGTGGCTCAGTTGGTTTGGTATCCGACTGCTGATTCCTAGGTTCCGTGTTCGATTCCCGGTGGAGACACAGTTTTTGATTGTATTTTTAGTCTGTATCTGTGAGACGATAAATATCAGAGAAGTCTCCAGAATTTGGCAAATTGTTATTGGGTGCGCGCTAAATTATCATTTGTTACCTAAATTACCTGTTAGTTGCCCTAGAATTCATATAAAATAAAATAAATAAAATAAGACAGATGGGTCGATGGCAGAGCGGTTAGCGCATTGGGTTAGTAATCCAGTGGTCGCGAGTTCGAATCCTGCCTCGACCGATTTCGTTCACCTATAGCACAAGCATTTATGTTTATTTTAGGGAATGTAGGAAGATGTATATGTACTTGTTCAACAAGGACATATTCATTTTTTACAAAAAAAAAAAAAAAAGACGATGCATGGATGTAAATGAGAGTCTTATGTCAATCCAGGATATTATGGCGTTGGATTCATTTACCCTAAATTAAAATTAAATCTGGTAGGTACGTACCTCATAAAAACATACTTAATTGGTTTGAAATTATTCAGACATTCCATCACGGCATCCCCCACAATGTGGAGTATCTAACCAGCGAAATGTGTGCATTACCATATAAAAAAAGCACTACATATTCGTGTATTCCCACAAACCAATATAGTCTCACCTAAAAAGGTACCTACTACTTTCAGAATGTGTGTTGAATCTCACTTCTGAAATATGTTAGATGTTATTTTGCTCTTACGCGACACCCGAAGACAAATTTATCTATCTTTATATATATAATTCTTCTGTACGTGTGTATGTCACTGAACTCCTAAACGGCTGAACCGATTTTGATGTAATTTTTTGTGGGTCCTTGAATGGTTTCGATTCACAAAATGGAATTTTAAACATTAATATAATAAAGAAAAATAAATAAAACATATAAATTATATATAAATTATAATAGGTGGCGCTAATGTCGAATAAGCAATGTTTAGTTTTTTCCATAATGACAACACTAATAGATCTGTCACTTGTGTCGTATTTTGGCTTTTTTGACATTTAAAGTTCTTTTCGCTCTCTTTCGGCATTATTCATTTTTCAATTATATAGGTACATGTGCATGGAATTTTAATTTCTGTTCACTGTTTCGTTAATATTCATATTTCAATTCGTTCGTTTCCGTGTCCAGACCACATATGTATATACGAAATGACAATCAATCTAACCTCAAAGTGTTTAGCGGCTCATCGATCAAGAAAATGTAAGTTTGCTCAGCGAATAATAAGATCCAAAATATGATTCAAATATAATGTTACATATATTTTTTGGTTTTGCAAATAGTTCGGGCAGGACAACGTCTGTAGGGTCCGCTAGTTATTAATAATACTTTGAGACGAACTTTTAATAATAAATGACTTTAAATTAATTCGTTTTTAAAAGTTGTTCTTTAAGTTGATGGGAGATATAAAATTTACACGTTCCCGCTTTGGTAAATACTCAGATATCCGTAAGTTTAATAATAATAATATTTTAATGGCTGATATTCGTATACCCATTAGAAATGGTGAGTATTATGTAGCAAGTAGAAACAAGGCCAGAGAAAAGTTTTTGTTTGAGTACAAGGCAAATGTTCTGTGCCGACACACATATGCGAGTCTATATGAGATAGATTTCGGCTTTTATAAATTTCGGTGGCAAAACTTGATTACTCCTGGGCTGGTTGTATATTTTCTTTGAAACAGAATCTTTAAGTTGGTATACACGTACACGTTCCACGGCACAAAGACGCAAACACACACATACACTCACACACGCATACACATATCTTGGCGCATACACACGCTTAGCAATTTTGCGTGATCAGCAAGACCCCGAAAATGTCTGTTGGAAAATTCGACCCTCAAACCCTTCAAGTGTCCCACGCTACGTTAAATTCCCCTTTGAAAGCCCCTCGCTCCTCCCTTCCCTCCCGCCCACGCTACCCTTAGCCGTTAGTGATTGATAAGCCTGGCTTCCCCATCACATCAGTGTGTTACCCCCACCCCCCGCTTTTGGTTCTAGCCACCCCTACTCTCCCGGGGGGGAGGGGTGGGTATCTCGAGGGTGTTTCTGTCCTCTAAGCGTGTGTTTCCAGAGGATTTTAGGAGTGAGGGCGAGCTTAGAACATCGGCTGCCGCTGAGTACAGTGACGGACTCAATTATATCAATTTTATCTAATTAATGAAAATGTATGAATATTCAAGATGCAAGATACACTTTGTACCTGCTATAGTTATATACCTTCAATTAACAATCTTAATATAATTAATACCAACTTCATACGAATAATAATATCATTATTGATAGATACCTACTCCAGTTATTGTCAATTCTGACCACCATGGTACAGTTGGTAAACCGTTTGGTTTTTATGCGGGAGTCTCGTGTTCGATCCCCAGCAGAGGAGAAAATTATTTGGATTAATTTCTCACGCTAATACTGCTTCTCTGGGCTGGAAACACTGGTTAGTTGGAAGAAATTGCCTCGCCAAAAATAAACTCGCCACTTGCGCAGGCTGCAAGGAAGTGTTCATTATTATTATAATAATTAAAAAAAAAACATGGAGTTATCATGTATTTTTTATTTTATTTTTTAAAATAGATCAAATGTTGTATTTTTTATCATTATATTATAAAACATTGTCCTTGCTTTGTGAGTAGGTAATTTTGAATTATTATTACAGTAGGTTCCGATTCAAAGTCTACTTGAAATATTCTAGTAGGTATTCTATTGTTATATTCAGAACTCAGAACAAGGAGCCGTTTTTGTTAAATATCGGAAAAAATAAACATATTATATCAAAAAGTAATTAAATATATCGTAGGTACCTACTGTATTTTTCGTCCATTTAGGCAAATATATTTTTTTTCACTTTGACTTGAATATTTGCATTATTTCTCTGCCCATTTGTTTAATTAATAGCAATTAATCAGAATCGAGTTTCGATAGTAAAGAATAAATGAAAACATTATGTTATAATCTTGGCGAAGGTATATATTTTACTTTTTTTATAAATAAAGATATTTTCTATCATTATTTAAAATAAAGTAAGCACTGTATAAATAATCTGATAAATAACGATAAATCCAGTAAGAATCTACTAGGATTTTTAAAAAGGTTTTATGCTTTCCTAGTCCTTATTTAATTATTTAAATGTCTAGTGCTTTGGGTCATCCGTAAATCAGTTAACGTATTCATAACTGCATTGGATGCGAACGAGGATCATATCAACAAACTCGAGCGCCTCCAGAATGTTTGTATCCGCTTCATCTTTGTACTTAAAAAATTCAATCACATTTCCTCTTACCGTAATCTTCTCTATTGGCCTAAGATACGACAACGGCGAAATATACATATTTTGTCACTTATATATAATACGCTCTTTAATCCTAATTCACCGCAGTACCTTAAAACCAAATTCACCTATTTATCTAATCATGGCCTATCGCTTCGATCTGCTGAACGTACTACATTAACAATCCCCATTCACAACACTGAATTATTCAGCTCTTCCTTTGAAGTGCGTTCAGCAAGACTCTGGAATAACTTGAGTCCTGATATACATAACTTCGTCAAACTCGCTTTCCATTTTCAAGAAAAGACTAAAGCAGGGATAACTCTCCGATAATACCTGATCCCTCTCATTTTCCTTCCTTCCCTTTGCTACGTAATATTTATCCCTAAACACCTGATCTCGATTTCCTCTTCTTATTCCTTCCCAATCCCTTTTTTGTTGCTATGATGTTTTTCTTTTTATTTATCTTGGTGTTATGTATATTTTATTTGTTCTTTTGTAGCTTTCATTTTTTTATTGATGTACATGTATAATTCTGTCACTCTGTAATCTGGTAGATTGGAAGAAATTGCCTAATGGCAATAAGCCCGCCAGTGTGCATTATAATTGTTTATATTATGTACAAAAAGTTAAATAAATAAATAAAATAAAATAAATTATTTTTGCATATTTAATTTCCGTTATTCTGATTTGATTACGACTGTACTTTCAATTTTACCAATACCAATTCTATTTTTACTGTTAATTAACTTCACATGTTTGTCCGTACTAAACTTTCAGATTTTGTGAATTACCGATGAAAATCCATGTTAAAACTGCTTGATTCCTTTGATATTTGGATGGTAAAAAAAAAATTGTATTATATACAAAGTACGATTACATTAAACCAGGATAGGATGCTTCTTTTTACGTGAAGAAAACTTCGAAAAGGATGTCGTCATTTTTTTTCATTTTCTTCTTTCCTATAATACGAACTGACACCACAAGTAAACGTCGTTCACAAATTCCAATTATTTTTTTTTAGATATACCATTCCGATAATAATATATCGTTCATCTTATCAAAACCAAAATAGTTCACCATAATATATAAATGTAGATGTATTTATTATAAATAAAAAAATACTTTGGTTTTATTAAATTTGATTGATTATCGACGCATTTCGTGTCGAAAACCAAGTATTTTTTCATTGTATATTAGTATTATTATATCTACAAACAATGGAGTTTTATCAAGAATTTTCGATCGACAAACTAAACGTACGTAATATATTTGTTTTTTCACTCGATACTTTCATAAGTGTGTAAACATAAAAAAATATTTACGTTATCTGGTTTATAAATAAATAAGAACGATTCGTATGTTGGAAGCGTGATTGTTTTTCTTATTATTTTATAATAACATTTGATCCTTTCTGATCCCTTGATGTATCCTTTCCATCCCTGCTTCCAAGATTCCGCCGGGCAACTTAGTCCCACCCCCACCCTCATCCAATTTTCTAAGTCCCTCAGAGTCTTGTGGAGCTGCGGCGGGAGGAGCCTTGGGGGACACGAGGGGTGGGGAGGAGAGGGTGGAGGTTGGTTTCGGAGATTGATGTAGAACTTTTGGGAGGTGTTGGGTGTCTCGGATGGCTACGAGAAACTCAATCATGGATAGAGTCACGATTTTGTGCACCATTTTGATATTTTATTGAACACATTTCTTTTTATTTGGAAAGGCACTCATTGAGATCATTGAAAAGTTAAATTATACAACAAAAGATATAACGGTATTTATGATTGTTGATTGTTGTTAACATTATACGTTCCTCTATTTAAGTTAGTGTACCTTTGCACAATTAAAACTCATATAAAGTAGGTACCTTCTTTTTTTAAAGAATGAATATGTCTTTTTTAACAGATTTTTAATTATCTCAATAGAGACGAAGTTGGAATATTTAATTGTAGGAGAACCGGGAAATCAAGGCACCTACAGGGCTTACGACCTGTCATCGGCTGGTTTACGTGATCACTTTATGCGCTTGCGCAACGTTCACCAATTATGCCTTTTTAATGATCACGTAAACCAGCCGATGACAGGTCGTAAGCCCTTTAGGTGCCTTGATTTCCCGGTTCTCCTACAATTAAATATTCCAACTTCGTCTCTATTGAGATAATTAAAAATCTGTTAAAAAATATCTTTGACTCCCGACAGGGAAAAAAAATCCAATGTTTGCGCATATGCAATAATAAAAATATTCGAATGAATATGTCCTTGTAACAAGTATATTATGTATAACCTCATACATTCCCTAAATTAAGCATAAATGCTTGTGCGATGGACGAAATCGGTCGTGGTAGGATCCGAACTCGCGACCAATGGATTACTAACCAAGCGCGCTAAGGCTGCCTGTCCATTGATGCGGAGCGAGGCAGCGGAGCGGAGAACTGGAGAAATATTAACCAATAGGATTGCATAAAATCTCGGAGCGGAGATTTTACGCAATCCTATTGGTTAATATTTCTCCGTTTCTCCGCTCCGCTGCCTCGCTCCGCATCAATGGACAGGCAGCCTAACCATTCGGCCACTAAACGTTCGATTTATTTACATATGTACATAGTGTTTATTTAAGGATCAATAATCTGTTTTATATCCACACCAACCAAAATATCGCAAGTTTAATAAATACATATTATCGTTTATCCCCACTTCATCCTTTCTTTAAACCCTTAGTCCTTCTCCCACCACCTTTTCTTCAAATACTCTTTTTTCCAACTACCTACACGTGCACGGTGGTGTGGTTAAATCAACTTCAAACAGATTTGAGACTAGAAACTGAAACTTCAAAAGAATGTATTTATTTGAAAAAATGTATTTATTATTTATTGTATCTTATGATTGTGTATTTTGAATGACATGTTGTAACATAAAAATAAAATAATTTTAAAAATATGTTTTAGATATATATATACTTATAGTTCTATCAAGAATTACCAGTCGACTGTAAGTTTAGTAATTTCATGATATTTAATTTTAGTGATTTAGTTACTTGGTGATGTGATTGAGCGCCTAGTGGTGGTGATTAGGGTGCAAGTGTGTGGTGGGGGGTTATTTTGTGGCAGAGGCAGAGTCTTGATTTGAATTGAGTAAGCTTCATATGTTACCGCCGATATATGATGGCGTTTCGCCTTGGAGAATTGTCATGAGAGTGGATTTCGTTTACGCCTAAATAACTCATCGGTTCTGAATACAAATTTACTTCCACCAATGTTGAAACTTTATTTTCCTCAACTTACGATTTCCAATCGATTCATAATATTACGGCGATATTTCATCACCACCAATATTCATAATATATCTACATATTATACTTACAAGTCAGTAAAATAAAATACGTATTCCCGACGGAGATGTTCTAATAAAAAAATATATGTGATCTTATTAACGTATCGCGTAGCAATGAATGAATAAGGAGAAAGTTCAGATACTACGGGTACAATCTTATAGGTATCAATCAATTCTTAAAATATAATTGAACAAACTAATTAACGTCGATGACAATATAGAATCGTAAAAATTGCAAGGACGGAAAATCTTGGAAGACCAGGAAGAGATCAGCGGTCAGCAAGAACTTATCCTATAAGGATTGTCCACCATTAACTAACAGGTCGAATGTCAAGATGGACTTCTGTAACTTCAACTGGAGAAATTTTGGAGTGAGTCAAATTTAAAAAGTACCTACCTATTAGCGACCGAATTGAATTGTTATGAATAATGTGGAATATATTAGCAATAGCAATTAGGGAATAGATTAGATTTCAAAAAATTCGGAGCGAAATTATTTGAACGAAGAGTATAAAAGGCTTTATAATTGCAATTTTTTATACACATTTTCAAATAAATCAATACAAAGATTGAATGCTTTTTGGAAAAGGGATCAAAATGAAATTTAGATAAATAATATTCAAATACTCTTAACTGAATATAAGCATGTCTTTTCCTAAATCTAATATTCGTATTGTCCGATGTCATGTGTTTCCAGCATTATATGGTATGGAAGCCTGGACAATGATTGATTCGACAGAAATAAGAACACAATGATTTGAATTCTGGATATACAGAAAAAAAATCTGTAAATAAACTGGAGAGCTAGAATTCGAAACGAGATTGTTCTTTACTGAATAAAAAAGATCTTAAACTGCTTTACTATATAAAGACAAAAAATACTGCAATAGTTTGGGTATATAATGAGAAGAAATAGTACCAACTCCTGCAGCTTGTAATCCAGGAAAAGGTACAAGGGGCGAGAGAACCAGGACTACAATGAATTTCATGGTTCCTGAGGTATTGTTTCAGAAAAAGCACTGCATCACTGTTTCAGGTCGCCATTAACAAGATGGAGATAGCTTTGATGATTGTCAACCTTCGTAGGGGACACGGCACGCGAAGAAGAAGAAGAAGAAGAGGAATGTCGAAGAATTAGAAAGCGTTGAGAAGAATTAAAAAATTACACTAACAATCATATGATATAATTATTCAAGGTTTAATCATGTTAAAAATCTAGGTCGAATCATGTTAAAAATCTAGGTCGAATCATGTTAAAAATCTAGGTCGAATCATGTTAAAAATCTAGGTCGAATCATGTTAAAAATCTAGACGTATTCATGTTAGATTACAATTAGAAACTAACTTATATTTTAATCTAACTAATTTGAATGTTAAATTATGAATCCAAGTGGAATATAATTGTCATATATTCTGATGTCAGAATTTATATTTAAGGATGATTTAATTCGTTTTCCACTATTTTCATTCCAAAATCAGTTATTGGAGGCTCGTCCTTTCGCTTCGTAGCTGAGTACATACCTATAGTATTTTTGGGGGTAGGTACTAAGTTGATTATATGAGTAGAAATACATTTTATCTTTCATAATCGTGAATGTAGTTATTTAAGCAACTAGGTATATCAATAAAAAAATTATATTATTAAGTTATAACATTTATTTATTTAAATTTTTGTAAATAATATAAACAAATATAATGCACACTGGCGGACTTATTTCCATTAGGCAATTTCTTCCAACCAACCAGATAACAAAGTGACAAAATTATATGTAGGTACATCGACAAAAAAAGAAAGCTAAAAAAGAACAAAGAAAATATACAAAACCCCAAGATAAATAAAAAAAAACTACTAGCAAAAAAAAGGATTGGGAAGGACCAATAAGAGGAAATCGAGATCAGGTGTTTAGGGATTAATATTCCTTCTTTAGTAAATATTATGTAGCAAAGGGAACATCATATTTATGTAACGAATATAATTCAGTTTTTGAATTTTTTTATAAAAAATAAAGTTGGCCTTGTTGAAAAAGTACATAATACATCTTCCTACATTCAAGGTAAACATTAAAAATAAAAAAAAAATCAGATAATGATGAATAAAAAAAATCCTTAAGTTGGCCTTCGTGGCTCAATTGGTTAGGTATCAGACTGTTGATCTAAAGGTACCGGTTTCGATTCCCGGCGGAGACACAGTTTTTTCACAATTGTGTTTCCAGTATGGATCTGTGAGACGATTACCTACTATCGTTATAGTCCAGAATGTGGCAAATTGTAATTGGATATTAAACTAATATTTGACATACTTAGTACCTGTTAGGTAGTTGCCAGAGAAGCAACATAAAATAAAAATATTTCATAACAGTATAATTATTTATTTTTATTTATTTAATCCTGGAAACAGTGATATAGGTACAATTTTGTAAGAAAGCATACATAAAACACAATATATTAACAAAACCAGTAATATTCCCTAATGCGTTAATACAATACAATGAAATAGGTAAAATAGGTTTTATAATGAAATAGTCAAACCCTTACATACTGTGTAAAATAAAAAATCTTATATACATTATTACAAAACCTGAAGGGAGAGGGAACAGGAAGGGAGAGGGAATGTGGGATAGTAATAACTTTAAAGATTTTATTTATTCGAATCTTTTCAAATTTGTATATCTAATACTCGCATAACCCCATCATCAGATTTTGAAAGAAATCTGATCAGTGCTTCTCATTTTTTTAACTGTCAAATATTTCAAAGAGGCCACAAGTTCAGGAAACTTAAAATTTGATATTTTTAATTTCAAATTGCTAATAAGGCACATAACTTTCATAAAATGCCATTGAAGAGTTATCAATTTTCCATAATAAAATATTTAAATAAAAAATAACTCATTTCATGAAAATAATAATAATGAAAACTTCCTTGCACCCTGCGCAAGTGGCGAGTTTATTGCCGTATGGCAATTTATTTCAACTAACCAGTGTTTCCAGCCCAGAGTTGCAATATTTGCGTGAGAAATAAATTTAAATAAATTTCTCCTCTGCTGGGAATCGAACCCAGGACGCCTGCACAGAAACCGAACGGCTTATCAACTATGCCACGGCGGTCGGCACAGTTGCTGAAAATTTCTATACAAAATTTAAATAGGTAACTACTTTGTGATGTGACTTGATAGTGAGGAGCATATAATGATGGGGCATTAGATTTTGAAAGAAATCTGATCAGTGCTTCTCATTTTTTTAACTGTCAAATATTTCAAAGAGGCCACAAGCTCAGGAAACTTAAAATTTGATATTTTTAATTTCAAATTGCTAATAAGGCACATAACTTTCATAAAATGCCATTGAAGAGTTATCAATTTTCCATAATAAAATATTTAAATAAAAAATAACTCATTTCATGAAAATAATAATAATGAAAACTTCCTTGCACCCTGCGCAAGTGGCGAGTTTATTGCCGTATGGCAATTTATTTCAACTAACCAGTGTTTCCAGCCCAGAGTTGCAATATTTGCGTGAGAAATAAATTTAAATAAATTTCTCCTCTGCTGGGAATCGAACCCAGGACGCCTGCACAGAAACCGAACGGCTTATCAACTATGCCACGGCGGTCGGCACAGTTGCTGAAAATTTCTATACAAAATTTAAATAGGTAACTACTTTGTGATGTGACTTGATAGTGAGGAGCATATAATGATGGGGCATTAGATTTTGAAAGAAATCTGATCAGTGCTTCTCATTTTTTTAACTGTCAAATATTTCAAAGAGGCCACAAGCTCAGGAAACTTAAAATTTGATATTTTTAATTTCAAATTGCTAATAAGGCACATAACTTTCATAAAATGCCATTGAAGAGTTATCAATTTTCCATAATAAAATATTTAAATAAAAAATAACTCATTTCATGAAAATAATAATAATGAAAACTTCCTTGCACCCTGCGCAAGTGGCGAGTTTATTGCCGTATGGCAATTTATTTCAACTAACCAGTGTTTCCAGCCCAGAGTTGCAATATTTGCGTGAGAAATAAATTTAAATAAATTTCTCCTCTGCTGGGAATCGAACCCAGGACGCCTGCACAGAAACCGAACGGCTTATCAACTATGCCACGGCGGTCGGCACAGTTGCTGAAAATTTAAATAGGTAACTACTTTGTGATGTGACTTGATAGTGAGGAGCATATCGTTGATCACAACGCTGTTGTTTTTCAAATTGTTTCGCGCGAGTATTACATAGTCAAATCGTTTGATCAACTATAATTCGGAGGGGAAATAAGAATCAGGTGTTATCAGAACATTAATTCTTGTTTCAGTTTTTTTATAATACCGATAGCATTTTTCATACATGCGGTCGCTAAGTCATAAATTTTGTAACGGAAAACAAAAAAGATAAAAAAATCCTTCTTTTTCTCTCCTTGCCATTTTTTCGTTACTCTCCTCGTATTTCCTACCATTTTTTCTTCTCTCAGATAAACGACTCTCCCGGCACGGTATGATATACGGCCGCCGTTTCTGATCTATAGATGGCGCGCAAAAGGCGACCAAGTCAAGGGCGGAGTTCGGAGAAAAATACTCTTCCGAGTTGAGCGGTTCTCGGGGTGTTTTCTGCCTTTTGCAAGCCCAAGGTGTGCGGTCGTCTTCTGCATAATTTGGTCCAATTGTCGCTGTGAGCACGCGACGCATGGACGCTATCCACGCACATAGTCCCTTAACATAACCACCGCACCGGCCTGGCCTCATATAATGTATGTGTGTGTATATATACATATACATATATATGTATATAGCCTTTATCTAGGGGTGGGACCGGATCAATACCTCCGGTCCGGCCCTGTCTCCCTCCCCTCCTCACCCCGATCCACGCCGCTACACATCCACACACAACGTCACCTATGCTGCTATGCTTGTGAGGTGGAAACCAAAGAAAATTTATTGCGATTTAGGACAATTTATTTTTATTAATTTACTTGTCGTAAAACAATGGGTTCAATTCTGAAGACGCACTGAAATTTTGATTAGATATCAAATTTATACATTTTATGTATTTTTTGCTTTTATATTTTTATAAAGAAATTTAAATAAGATTAAAATGACAAATGAATATCATAAGTGTAGTATAAAATCGGCCTTCGTGGCTCAGTTGGTTAGATATCTAGATATGGTTCCGGGTTCGATTACCGGTGGAGAAACAGTTTTTAATTGTGTTTTCGCCTTTCGGTCTGGATCCGTGAGACTATGAATATCGCAAGTCTCCAGAATGTGGCAACTTGTAATCGGATGCGTGTTAAATTAATATTTAACATTTTTTTAATGTAAAATGTATTTGTGTATGTTTTTAAATTATATATACATATCTATTTATTTTTTTACTGTAGATACATCTATTATTTTTTTCTTAATGTGTATTGTATAAAAGGTTTATTTTTTCTCTTTTTTGTCTCTTTTTGTATTCAAAATTTAAAATTTGTATGTTAATAATATGGTTTGTGTAGCATTCCACCCCCCTGCTCACAGACTGGAATAAAATCTTTAAATAATATTGATGGATTTGAAAGTGTCTCAGTGTAATTCCATGATTACAATAATAATTGTGCAAATACTCAACACAGCAACACACTTAATAGGCACAGCATAGAAATATTTTTAATAAAACACCTGTCGATGGGAGAAGTCCTTTCCCGAAACCAGTAGTGTTACTATCCAGTGGTATTTAGCAGATTACTTGAACCATTATCATTGTAAATCATCATTATTTTTTGTTATTATTAAAGTAGCTGTTAGTTGCCCGAGAAGTAATGCAAAAAATGGATATACATTGTTTATAGTGACAGTTCTGGTGAACACACTTTTTAATGTGACAGTTCTAGTGAACACATTGTTTATAGTGACAGTTCTGGTGAACACACTTTTTAAAAAGACAGTTCTAGTGAACACATTGTGTAAAGTGACAGTTATGGTGATCACATTTTTTTCTGACTTTAATATTCATTCAATTTTAATTATTTTTCGGAATTTAACCCATTTTGTACACATAGGTGGATTTATTACAACAAAATCAACTTTTCCAACTAACCAAAAGCAGCGTTAATTTGTTAAAATAGTGTATATGTAGAAAAATGAAAACCTGGAAGAAAAATGAAATATTTATAACAATAAACATGATAGACTTTCTGTGAGAGGCACCGGCACCGGCCCCACACCTGTCACTGGTAACTACACATTGTGAGATTTTCCGTGATGGTATGAATGAAATAAATGAAAACATTGAAAACACAATTAAAAACTGTGTCTCTACCGGAAATCGAACCCGGGACCTTTGGATCGGTAGCTAGATACCCAACCAACTGAGCCACGATGGCCGACAATATATATTTAGGTATAAGAGAACCAAATTTTGAAAATTTTCCATGTTAGTTGCCTAATTTACCGGTTTTCTTATAAATTTATATTCAAACTCCGTCTCTATTGAGATAATATTTTGTTAGAAAATATCACTGACTCCTGTCAGGGAAAAAGTCCAATGTTTGCGTATAATATCGTGAAATATTCTAATTATTATTCAGTATACTTTTATTTTGCTCTCGTTGCAAAATCGTACGTTTTTAATCTAATTTCAATCGAAGGTTATTGTAGGGTTTTTCTTTTTATTTCTTGTTCAACCTATTCTCAGTTTTATTTACATGGTGTTGTTCTCCTATTCTTCATTCTTCAAATTCTCTAGTCCTCTGCATCCTCCTTTGCGTTTTATTGATTATTTTTTATTTTCCTCTCAGTAGTGACCAATCACAGATTTCATAGCCCAACATTAGTGTTAATAGTAAATTTTGTTTCTAGGTTTGTTTTGTGATCTTGAATTATGCACAAGACGACAGTGGCTTACCTGTTACTATGGTACTGTGGGCCGCGGTAACTCTGGAATCCCCCCAAGTTCTACGCACGTATAGATACACATAACTCCTAAACATACGGCAGGGGCGGGGTGGGGGAGGTAGTGGATGGTAGGACAGCGGGGAGGGGGTAGCGGGAGTGTGTGAGAGGAGTGAAGAGAAGATACATATATGTATACAGGGTGATTCGATTTGGTGTCTATATACTATATTAGGTAGCTATCGGTTATCGTTAATCAAATTATGATACCTACTATATAAGGGTTAATAGAAAAAAATATCAACATTATAGATGGCTTGAGGTCTGAACGCTTTTATAAATATTTTTTTAAAGTAGACCAATATCTTCTTCTTCTTCTTCTTTCCCCTTAGCGCTTTTGTCCCGTATCTATCGGGGTACGCTTTGACCATGATCCTGGAATTGGCGAGTCTGGTTATTACATTGAAGCGACTGCCATCTGACCTTCGTAACCCTTAGAAAGGGGATCCAGACAAATCGGATCATGGCTACACATAGTTAGTGATATAAATCCGCACATAGATTTTTTTGAAAATCCAGAGGTGCGTGCCCCGCCCGTATTCGAACCGTCGACTCACGCATGTTAGGCGACGACATTACCGCTGGGCTATCAGCGCGAAAAAATATTAAGTTTTACAATTATTTCTTGATTTCGTAATATTTAGGATCGTTTTATTTATTTATTTTATTTTTTTATTTATTTTATTTATTGTCAACAGCTTTGTGCATACATATTACAATAGAGATTACAATTAAAATGAGCCCAATTATAGACAAACATAATTTCAAATTATAATAACGCTGAAAGGATACATAAATGAATAAAATAAATCGTTCAATCAATAATGGCTCTACAGTCCATTTTGGAACTTGACGTCCTCCATCTTCATCTATCCCATCACCCCTCCAGTTCCTGATGCTGCACCTCATACAATCATCGAATTTTGGGTCTGCCAACGGTATGTCCACCTTGAGTCTTCGTGTGAAGAATCCTTTTTGGTATTTTTTTCTTCATTCATTATTTTTATGCATCCCGTCCATCGCAGCCTCCTCATTTTTATAATTTCTATGATGAATGGTTGATCTTCGTTGTATCGCATTTTCGAATTCCGTTTTCCAGTGCAAGTCCGAACATCTCTGAACATTTCCCTCTCAAGTACCTGCCAGAAGTGACGTCTCATCCATTTTAATCTACACCCAACTTTCCCAACCAGTTTTCATCACAGGACGCAGCATGATATTTTGTTTTGAATTTTGTAGAATTCAATATAACTCGCTATTACTGCCACCACCACCCGCTCTGCAAATGGAAACTGTAAACGGCCCCTTCACAGAACGCTAAATGAGCGACAAAAAATGCATCGCACGAAAAGTAGCTTATGGAGCCCTCTAGATTAGCAATCTTGGCACCATATGTGCAAAAAGAACAATCGGCGAATGTGAAAAAAGATACATACTCGTAGACTGTCTTCGTTTTTTCAAATGTAGGTAAAGCATTAAAGGTGTGACTAAGATCTCATTAAAAAATAAACTTAATTGGAATCAGCCAATAGTATAAGGCACCATAACTATGACAGAACTTCTTGAAGGCTTAAAAACTGTTCTTGGAGATCACAAAATCCGCATGACCAATGACCTTGAAGAGGCCCTCGGACAGCAACGAAGAGCTTCGTTCTATAAGAGGACACCGGTGGGTGTCAATATAACAATCAAATCAATATAACTCTTTGATCTGACCAAGATCGTCCTACACGCTGGCCATTCGTTGGGGTATTGATTGTAGTCGCCATCCTCAGCCATGAGAGGCTAAGGAGGAAACAGGAAAATATAAAATAATTTATACTAATATATGCACACAAACTCCGTTGAAAGAATTGGTTTATACTATACAAACAATATACATCCATGAAACATATTATTGGATGTAAAATTAATTTTTGCTAATTTTTGATTCTTTTAAACAAATAAAAAAATATGTGAAATAAAGATTAATTTTAATTTGTCAACTTTTACCGCATTAATCAATGCTCGTTTATTTATTAAATTTATAAAAATATTTCAACAAACTCGTTTAGATATTTTTGGAAGTTTTGTATAGTATAGTATTCAAACCCAATTAAAATAATTGAATTTTTTTTAGCTATACATGTGGTCAGTGATGTGAGATGTAGAAGCTATCAAGAGATGAAGAGGCTGACGGACAACAGAGATATGTGGAGAGATGGAGTGTGCGGTGCAAATCAATCTTAGGATTTTTACCATGAAGAAAAAGTTATACATATTACAGAAATTCAGGCGTTTAGATTATTTTTGTAAATTTGTCGAGTAATTTGTGAAGAAATTTTATCACTTATATAAATTACTTAAAAACAATATTTTCAGCATGTTATCAATAAAAAAGGAAAATTAATTCATGCTGTCAGAATATTTGTTAAATGTATTAAAGAAATTTTATTTGCTGTTCCGAAAATTACTTATCTATAAATGAAACACTCAGTGACCCAATGAAAGGTATGAATTTATACGAGTATAAATTAAATGTATGCAGTTAATAGATATTTAGTACACAAATTAAATTTAATTTTAATAATGTTAATGTGTTATGACGTATGCATACTTTCAGGCGTTTATTTTACAAAATTATTAAGAGTTTTTGTTACTAAGGAGGCTTCGTTGCTTATAATTTTATTGTAAAAAAAAACAATAAAACGCAATTTAAATATTTTATAATGATGCATCTATAACATTAAAACCATACTTTATCGGCTATGACAACGTATTGTGCGCATCTCCCCGCTTAATCAGAATCGTATAAGAAAAATATTTCTATAATCCAGTAGGACTGATTAAATGACATCTGTATTTAATTGAATGTTTAATACTAAATTGGTATATGTAATAAGTAAAATATTCTTTATTAATAATAACCAGAATATGTTTAAAAGGGATCATAACAATATGTATTTTTCATTCTCGAAAATTATTATTTCTTGTCTGAAACAATGTCAAATTTAAACTGAACACGTGCGCGATATCGAGTTGACACATTTATGAATATCTACTGAATGCGTCTCATAATCTAGAATCTAGACTGAAAAAAAAACTGTGTCTTTATTGGGAAGCGAATCTCGGACCTTGGGTTTAAAAGTTCACTAACTAAGCCAGCAAGGATGAAATTAAACATATATTAAATATTAAAATTATTTTTTAGACTTTTACCCTACTTAAATATTAAAATCAAAGAATTTTAATCGTATAATGTATATATTCCGTATACAAAGATAAAATGTAGAAACATATAAATTTTTAAGAGTTTAAAAAAATTGTATATTTTTTTAAAGTACCTATAAGTCAAATATTTAACTGTACGTACCTACTCTTTTTTTTAAATTGACGTATCAATGTTATTATTTCTGTTATAGATGTCTCATAAATATTTTCCAATAACAACCACAAGTGCACTGTGCTTAAGGGCATTGAATAAATTATAATATGGGTAAACTTTACTCCCCTCACATATGAACCTCATCTACTCGTTAACAGATGGCGTGCAACTACAAACTTTTCATTTTATCGCGTAAGTAATATCGTTTTGTGTCATATCTTGGAGATTTATTTGTTTCTTATTACTTATAGGTTGGCCTTATTTATAAATAAAATATATCTTGATGTGCATGATTAGTTTTATTATAATAATATTGAAAAATATTGAAAAGACGTAACATCGCACGTTTATTACCTACATTTGCTAAAATACCTACTAAATTTAGATTAAGTCAATTAAAAAATCTACTACATATAATATTTGGATGAATTAAATAATATGTCTTTTTTAAACAAAAGACGATGCATAAGTTCAATTGTATCAAAAAATGTACTTACCAAAAGAAGGGTAAGGGACTATTTTGAAAGTTGAGAAGGACATCAACTTTCAAAATAATCAAAAATAAAAGTCAATATTGAGTGTAATACGTACTTACAGGAGTCGATGCATGAATATAGATAAGACGTTGGAAGCTTGTTAATATTGAAAAATGTGGCTATTTAGTTTCTCTGACTACCGTGTTTGGGACATGGCGTGATGGTATCCATCTTTTTACTAACACGACTTCCAGTAAGAATACAGTTGGATTCTTGAATAAATTTTTGCGTTTCAATAAATATGAACAACATAAAAAATGATTCACCCGGTTAATTTTTTAACTTCATCCAACTGTCGATTTGTTCAGGAGAACTTTGTTCTCTTAACATATCGACAATGTATCAAGCCAGAATACGCGAGAATTGTATGGAGAGGTCTACTTTTTTCACGGCTTTTCCAACTTTGAAGTCAAAAAACACCAACTTAGAGGCTTCGCAGCATATATGTTCCATACACGGATTTACTCAGAATTCGGAGTAGAACATTTCGTGTGTCTGTGTGTGTGTCTGTGTGTGTGTGTGTGTCTGTGTGTGTGTCTGTGTGTGTGTCCGTCCCCCCCTTATAACTTTTGACCCGCTCAATTTACAGAGCCCAAAATTTCAGAATATATAAACAGTTATAGGCCTACAAAACTTTTATACTCAGAATTTTGAATTTTTGTTTCAGTCAGGGGTTATCAACTTGTGAATTTTTACTTTATTTTTCCATATATCTCAGAAACCATAAAAGCTAGAATGCTGGAAATTGGTACAAATATAGACAAATATAAGATCTCAAATTTATTTTTTCATAAAATTCCAGGGTTTCTCAAACATTTTTTATTAAGAAAAATATTTTTTTTATGATAAATTTATGAGTTTAACTGCATATATTTCTAAATTTTTCAAAAATATCGAAAAAAGCCGAAACACCCCAACTAGATAATTCAATTTTCTATAAAAAATATAAACATTGTATTAGCACATCTCAAACTTTTTTTAACAATTTTTATAAAAATTGAATGTAGTGACGACATTGCTTCATACAATTTGTAGGGCAGTCGCCTATACACAATATGTAAGAAGACTTAATAGTTTGATAGGTACTTAATCTCCAAACATACATACAGAACCATCATGCTGTTTTCATATTCCGGGTAGGGAAACAGGACTGACCTCCATACTGTCCTATCTTGACAAACATACCAACATGTGTTAAAATTTTAAATAATTTGGATTTATGGGTTTATAGTTTGATTCTTATTCTTCAACTATACATAGTATCGCTATCGACAGTTGGATCTCATGTGTTACATGCAACTAGTAATATATAAACAGTTACAGGCCTACAAAACTTTTATACTCAGAAGTGTGAATTTTTGTTTCAGTCAGGGGTAGTCAACTTTGGAAATTTTGGTTTATTTTTCCATATATCTCAGAAACGCTGAAATTTGTTATAAACATAGACAAATACAAAATCTCAAATTATTTTTTTTAAAAAAAATCCAGGGTTTCTCAAACATTTTTTATTAAGAAAAATATTTTTTTTATAATAAATTTATGAGTTCAACTGCCTATATTTCCAATTTTTTTAAAAATATCAAAAAAAGCCGAAACACCCCAACTAGACAATTTAATTTTATATAAAAAATATTAACATTGTATTAGCACATCTCAAATTTTTTTTAATAATTTTTATAAAAATTGAATTTAGTGACGACATTGCTTCATACAATTTGTATGGCAATCGCCTATACACAATATCTAAGAAGACTTAATTGTTTGATACTAATCTCCAAACATACATACATACCATCATTCTGTTTTCATATTCTGGGTAGGATCAAAGGACTGACCTCCATACTATCCTATCTTGACATACATACATATGTAGGTTCATGTGTTGTATAGAAAATCAAATATCTTAAAATATTAAATAATTTGTATTTATGGGATTATAGTTTGGTACTTATTCTTCAACTATACATACATACTATCGCTATCGACAGTTGGATCTCATGTGTTACATGCAACTAGTTTATGTCAAATATTTTGTTCTTTTATACGTATTTCATGATTTTTGTGAATCGTAAAATCAATATATTTTCATATCACCACCGTTTTTCACCCCCCAAAAAATTTATCGTTGGTTTTCTTTTTATGAAAAAGTTTTACTTTTCTTTAATTTTTTGTCCAATGTTTTGGGCAAAGATTTGTTTTTTTTTTTGTATAAAAAGTTTTTACCAGGTATATTACGTAGAAGTAGAAGGTATTTCAAAGTTATGATTTCATATTACGTGATGGTTTACAACATAACAACGAATGTTTGAAAAATTAGTGGAATAAAATAAATGTATATGAGAGTTAATATTTTCCTTTTATTTTCTATGTTTTTTTATAATGTATTTTAGTAAATGGAATATTAAACCGTAAATTATTAAATAAGTATTTTTTTTAAAGAATGAACATGTCCTTGTAGTAACAAGTACATATACATCCTCATACGTTTCCTAAATAAAACATAGATGTTTGTGCTATAGGTGAACGAAATCGGTCGTGGCAGGATTCGAACTCGCGACCACTGGATTACAAACTCAGCGCGCTAACCGCTCTGCCACCACCCACCAGCCACCACCCAAATGAATGTAAATATTGTGTGTAAATAAAAAATAGATAATTTTCAAAAATATCCGATAAATTGTGCGAACTCTTGAACTAACAATTGTTTTAAAATAAAAAAATCAATATTCATTTAATTCATCGCAGATTTGTTCAAATCTATATATTTTTATATTTTTTCAATTTGTGACATTACATCATTGCCAATTTCTTGTTATAAATCTGTTATATTAATGTTAAATGTTTTTATTTTATTGTTTGGTGCTTAAGTTATGTAGTGCTATGTAGTTCATTTTTTTTGATTTGCGTAAATTTTCGAGTAACTTTTAATGTGTAAATTTTGTGTCCGTGTTTATAATTTTTTGTAGGTATTTTTTTTCTTATCTATATTTTTGATATACTTTTTTGATTTTGTATTTATTACGTGTATCTCCTTTTTAAGTTTGTAAAAAGCTACATTAGGCAGTATATAAATAAATTGATATAACCAAGAAATGAAGATGATTTAAATAAAATAAATGCTAGACATCCTGATCTACTTATCCTGATCTAATATCGTGATTAAAAATAAAATGAATTGGACAATTAAGAATAATAGTTATATTTATCAGCTATACTTATCTAGCCTCAAAAACAATAAATATTTTTTAGATTTACTTATCTAGCCTTAATGCAATAAAATGGCACGACTAGTAAAATAAAAACATTTTATTATTCAAATAAAGTTCATTTTTTTATTAGTTTAACTATTTCATTGATTTCATAATCCGAATAAAACCACGCAACATCAAGTCTTATATGATTCATAAATTTTAACTTTATACCATCTGCTTTCGTTTATAATTTTATTTTCATATACCTACTTACTTAAGTACTTACTTTTGCGTCTTATATTATCAGTGTACAAATTTTCCGTAGCACACCTAGCGCTGACTAGAATAACTAATTGTTGATATGGCATATGTTCGAGAGAGGTCGTACTGCGTATATATTATAATATAATTTGATTGTCGCCGAAAGTCACTTTCTACCCCTTGTTGTTTATACGTAGGTACTATCCTACTAAAATAAGTTTCATTTAAAAGAGCACTTCGTGGTTAAGTTGGTATGATTGCATTTAGTGTTGTTATATGTTAAAAACAGGATATTCCCTACAATTGAGGATTTTTTTCTTCTTTTGTTATATTATGTTAAAGTTATTATTGACGATTCTGCAAAAAATCGTTAAAAAAATAAGTTTGTTTTTCTGAAAATTATAGAAAACATGCATAATTTTATAATATTAAAAACTAAGACCGTTTTATTTTACAATTTCTTATTATAAAGTTTTAAATATGAGATTACCCCCTATTCAGTAACTATTGGAACTAAAATTCATAGGAACGTTCTAAAATTGTAGATTTTAGATTTACGGTCTTATTTCAGCGTTATAAAATATCAAATTGGACTAAATGGAATAGGAACAGTCCTATATTGGCCTGAACGTTATTAAAAAGTTACTGAATCAGACGTATTATGAATAATTATGAAAATTTTCATAATTGTTCATAATACGTCTGATTCGCTAACTTTTTAAGAACGTTCCCTCCAAAATAGGTATGTTCCTATTCCATTTAGTCCAATTTGATATTTTATAACGCTGAAATAAGACCGTAAATCTAAAATCTACAATTTTAGAACGTTCCTATTTTAGATCCAATAGTTACTGAATAGGGGGTATTATAATTCACAAACCATTAGTCTTGCATTTACAAATGTGTTCTTGGTGTTGCATACTCGATCGAGTCTTGATTTGGGCTTGCATATCCAGTTTTGCAAGTCTTGTATCGTTTAAAAAAAATATTTTTATCATTCTTTTCAAATTCAGTAGGTGAATACAACGAAATATGACTTTGACGATCACTTGTGAGAAATGGGATATCTATTAGGAAATTTATACAATATCTGCCATCAATTCTTTTAGATTTCACAAATACATGTTTCAAATATATTTATTAAATTTTTATGAACACTTCTATGCACCTTGGCGAGTTTATTACCAAAATGGAGTTTGTTCAATCCAACTAACCAGTGTTTCCAGCCTAGAGAACTAATAATTGCTTTATAAATATTTTTAAATCAGTTTCTTCTCTCCGAGAGATCGAACCCGGGACACCAGTTCAAAATTCAAACGACTCCTCATTATGCCACAGTAGTCGAATTTTCTTCTATATATAGATTAATTGTACCTTTTGATAATCACGTTGATGTTTTGTCGCATTTTATTTATTTATTTATTAAAAGAACCACCAACAGCAAGGCTGGATAAATCATAGAACAATCAGGATCAAGAAGTCAGGGCGGTAGTCTTAAAAAGGGCGCTTATAATTCTAAAATGTTATATAAATAAAAAATCCACAGGTATGGCGCTCGGTTCTCTTTACATATCCGGATAGAGGTTCGACTTTTTTCGTGCTTTTTTCATCTGAGGCAATTGAAAAGTATCCGCCGCAGCTTACCTAAAAGCGAAGCTAAAACGCTTATCAATGCATTTGTTGTAGGTATCACGGCTGGATTACTGTAATGCTATATATGCTGGTTTGCCCAAGTATCAGCTGGATAGACTGCAGATGGTTTTCAACGCGGCTGCGAGGTTGATATATGGAGCTGACAAAGGATGTCACATAACACCTCTTCTAAATGAACTGCACTGGTTGAAGTGTCCAGAACGAGTAGACTATAAGGTGTGCTTGATGGTGTTTAAGGCTCTGAACGACTTGGCTCCACACTACATACAAGAACTATCTCAAAAGAATGTCCTATCAGGAAGACAACTCTCATTGAGATCATCGGGATCACAGAGTACCAACTCTTTAAAAGAGTTGGACAGAGTCAATAAAGGGGCTTACTATGATCGGAGTTTCAGTGTGAACGGGCCTTTAAAATGGAATAAATTGCCCCCTGATATACGTGGAGCTCAGAGCGTTGACACCTTCAGTAAATTACTTAAGACTGCTTTGTTTAGTAGAGCCAACAAATAAGCCACAGCGCCCTTGGAGTGATCTTGTATCACTAAACGGCGCTTTATAAATTATAATTATTATTATTATTATTCGACATGATGGTGTATATATGTAATATTATTATGAATCTCCAATTGTTGTGGCTATTTTTTTATAAACAGCTAAATATAGGTAGGTTTAGGTAACATTACCAAACTAATTTGTCATTTTAGACCCGATGTAATTTTACATAATTTTAAATTGTTCTACATTTAAAATTCCAAAAAATTGGGGGGGGGGGGAATATACCTGTGTCTTTTAATTGAATGTTTGGAATATATTAAATTTTATTTTATTCAATAAGATTGATGAATTTGACGGTAACTTTGTGGTAGTTCATGATTACAATCATAATGGTGCAAATACATAAAAAAAATACTTTGCTAAATACCACTTAATTAGTATAAAATAATAATAATAATAATAATAAAATTTATTAAAAATAAAAAACACAAACAACAAATACAATAATAACAGTATAAACAAAAAATAGGAAAAAAAAATAACATCAATTAGGAATTCTCCCCGAAAATAAGAAAGCCTTGTGCTTCGGGGAGGAGTACAGAAGATGACACCACAAAAATCACAAAAACAACAAAAAAAAGAAAAAAAAACATATACATATTTGATATAAAGAGAGAAAAAAATACACACATACATATATACATGCATATACACACACATATACATACATACACATATACATATATACACACACACATACATACATACACATACATACACACACATACATACACACACATATATATATAACACACATACATACACACACACACACATAGATATATACACATACACACACATACACATACAAAAATAGTACAGTTAACGATACACAACCATGCCTATACAATGCACTCAATCATTCAAGAATATTTAATATGGCACAGTGAGACGAGAAGCTATCTAAACCTTTTCTTGAAAGCTAACAGTGAGTCAGAAGGTTTCAATTTTTGTTTCCTTTCTAGCTCATTGTACCATTTTACGCCTAGGAATGAATAGTGGCTCTGACCCAACTTTGTACGTCTCATCGGGAGTCTTAAGCAACCCTCGATTTGTAGCCTTGGAGTTATATATCGTTCGTTATCTATATTAGCGATTAGTTCTTTGACCATCTGACAGACAGCAACCTTCCTGTATATACTCTGCACCGGAGGAACAGGCAATTCATTGTACAACAGGTTAGTGCTATAGTCGCGTGGTCTACTGAGGATTATCTTCAAGATGCTCCTCTGGACCACATACAATTGGTTTAAGGTGGTTACATAAGCTCCTCCCCATGCTACAATTCCGTAACGTAGGATTGAGTGCACCAACGCGTAGTAACATTACTAGTTTCAGGAGAGCACTCCTACCATCGAAATGTATTACCTGTAACTATTCATTTAAGTATATTATAACTATTGATTATTGATTTTATTCATTTAAATATTATTGTACCAACTTATTTACCTTAATGTCTTTTGGGTATTTTATATTTCTTGATACTACCCTTTCCTTCTCTATTATTTGTATCCTCGTTTAGAATCTATACATGGTCTTCACCAATTTTGTCCACCATTTTGACGATGCTCGGCATAGAGCGATATAGGTGAATGGGAAAATGTATATTTTTTTTCATCACTATTCTGTTTTAAGAAATTTTCTAATGGCAATAAGCGCGCCATTGTGTTTTATATTTGTTTAAATTATGTATAGATATATAAATAATAAAAAATATAATTATATGAATTTATTTTTAGGATTTGGATTGAGAACGATACCCTATATGTCCAAGTCAGCTGTCCATATTTTGATCTTTAACATATATCATTAGAATGACTTGATATTTTCCAACGGTCAATAGAAATATGATCATTGTTATATTATTTTTATATAGATCCAATATCATCTGTGTATGTGTAACGCCAATCAAATATGTAGGTATACCCACCAAAGAAATATCTTCGTATATTTTTTATTATCGTTTTTATTGTTAATTTATTTTTTTCTAAACACACTTTAAAATACTAGTTGCATGTGACACATGAGATCCAACTGTCGATGGCTATAGTGTGCATAGTTGAAGAATACGTACCAAACTATAAATACTTAAACACAAATTAGTAAATGTTTTAAGATATTTTGTTTTCTATATAAAACATGTAGGTATATATGTCGGGATAGGATAGCATGGAGGTCAGTCGGTTTTTCCTACTCAGAATATGGAAACAGCATGATGTAGGTTTGTAGATTAAGTAGGTTATCAAACTATTGAGTGAGATATTGTGTAGTGTTTACTGCCTTACAAATTGTATGAAGCGATGTCGTCACTAAATTAAATTTTTATAAAAATTGTTAAAAAAGTTGTAGATGTACTGCTACAGTGTTTACATTTTTTATAGAAAATTAAATTATATAGTTGGGGTGTTTCGGCTTTTTTCGATAATTATAAAAAATTTGGAAATACAGGCAATTAAAAACATAAATTTGTCATAAAAAAATGTTTTTCTTAATAAAAAATGTTTCAGAAACTCTGAATTTTTTTTGAAACAAATTTGAGTTTTTTATTTGTCTATAATGTATACTAATTTTCAGGAAACAAATTGACAGTTGGATTATCAAACAAATACATAGGCTAGTATTAAATAACATTTTTTAAGAAACGCAAAGTATCCACGTTACTTTTCATACACTTATTACACTTATAAAGTCATTATGGGCTCCATCTGTTGTCAAATACAAATGTTTCTTCAAATTCTAACAGAATCATAGATACTGTCAATTATCAAGAGTTTTTTTTTTTAAAAATATGATGGAAAGAAAGAAAACAGTTATTTGAAATATTTGTAGAATCTATAGGATTTTTGAACAGTAAATGTTCGAGAATATAAAGGTATGATTATTTTATATGAACATCCTCATGTTTTATCAAATGATATAATAACTAGTTGCATGTAACACATGAGATCCAACTGTCGATGGCGATAGTATGCATAATGAAAGAATACGTACCAAACTATAAACAACACATATTAATAAATATTTGAAGATATTTTATTTTCTATATGAAACATGTAGGTATGTTTGTCAGGATAGGATAGTATGGAGGTCAGTCTGTTTTTCCTACACAGAATATGAAAACAGTATGATGGTATGTATGTATGTTTGGAGATTTAAGTATCAAACTATTAAGTCTTCTTACATATTGTATATAGGCGACTACCATACAAATTGTATGAAGTGATGTCGTCACTAAATTAAATTTTTATAAAAATTATTAAAAAAAATTTGAGATGTGCTAATACAATGTTTATATTTTTTATATAAAATTAAATTATCTAGTTGGGGTGTTTCGGCTTTTTTCGATATTTAAAAAAAATGGAAATATAGGCAGTTAAACTCATAAATTTATCTTAAAAAAAATATTTTTGTTAATAAAAAATGTTTGAGAAACCCTGGAATTTAAAAAAAAACTAATTTGAGATTTTGTATTTGTCTATCTTTATACCAATTTTCAGCGTTCTAGCTTTTATGGTTTCTGAGATATATGGAAAAATAAAGTAAAAATTCAAAAGTTAATAACCCCTGACTGAAACAAAAATTCACAATTCTGAGTATAAAAGTTTTGTAGGCCTATAACTGTTTATATATTCTGAAAATTTGGGCTCTGTAAATTGAGCGGATCAAAAGTTATAAGGGGGGAGACACACACACACACACACACCCACACACAGACACAAAACTCACATAAAATGTTCTACTCCGAATTCTGAGTAAATGCTGCGAGGCCTCTAGTTGGTGTTATTAGCATGCAAAAAGTCCACTAAACTATACAAAATTTTCCTTCGTACACGCATCTTGGCTTAATAATGTCGATTCATTAAGAGAATTAAATTCTCATGAACGAATCGACAGTTGGAATATCTGGATGGGTGAGTTATTTTCATCAAAGCTATTCCTTTTATGTTTTTTTGATTTTTATGTTGCCCTATTAAAAGAAGTACAACTCTTGCAATAATAAAATCTTAGTATATTTCAAACCGTCAATATTTTTCGGATGTCTTCTGGCAATCGATCGATTCTCAAAATCATTCGTCATCTCTTATTGTGATGCTGTAATGATATGGACCGGCCCGAGCGTATCAAATGCATTGCGCATTGCAATTTTTTTGCACAACATTATTTCCTCGTGTCCAATATTCGATCAATCATAGCAAAATCAACGTATTTAGCACTAAACACTTTATGAATCAAACTTGCAAATCATGACACGGCTGCAATTATGTTTTGGCGACCAAAGCGAAAGATATTCCAGTCGACTTGCACAGCTTACGAAACATACATAAGACATAGGTACAGTTCACACCTGCTCAGGTATGAAAATGTTCTCCTTTGTAGAACAAAATCTTTGATATTTTTTGAAAAATAAAAATGAGGATGTTTAAAACCAACTATTTAAGTGATGATATTACACCGCCTCAATCGATTCAACAATTTAAAAATAATAATGCTGTTATACCTCTCTAATAACTTTTAATTGAGACCCCTTCTCCATATGTTCTCTCTCCTCACACAACCTCTATCCCCTTCCTAACTTTGTTGCTGTGTATTTACATTTAATTCTGTAATGTATGTGTCTTTCTATTTGTTATTTTATATATAAGTTAAATACCTATACCTTCCAATTCACTATGTATGTTGTTGCTTTGCTTTGGTTGGTTGTAAAAAAATTCCTTACGGCAATAAATCTGCCATTTATACACATTATTGCATATGAAGTTAAAAAATAAATAAATACTAGTTGCATGTAACACATGAATTCCAACTGTTGATGGCTATAGTATGCATTATTGAAGAATACGTACCAAACTATAAACACTTAAACACAAATCAATAAATATTTTATGATATTTTGTTTTCTATATACCTAAGACATGTAGGTATGTATGTCAGGATAAGATAATATGGAGTAGGCCTATAACTCTATATATTCTGAAATTTTAGGCTCTGTACATTGAGCGGATCAAAAGTTATAAGAGGGGGATGGAGTAAATCCATATATGGAACATAATATATACTGCGAAGCCTCCAAGTCGGTATTTTTGATTTTAAAGTTGGAAAAACCGTGCAAAATATAGACCCTAGATACAAATCTCGAGTATCTTGGCTTGATATGTTAAGAGAAATTAATTCTCTTGAACAAATCGACTGTTGAAATACTTTCAGGAATGTTTTTAATCTGTACAGATGGAAACAATTGAAGGTACGTTACCTTATTAAGTTAATGTAAAAACTAGAGAACAACAATAATAATATAATAATTTGGATGTTTAGATTCTGATTAGATAAGGCTCTGGTTAGATTTACGAAAAAGGTGTGTTTTGAGATTTTTTCTGAAGACAGATATATTTTCGGTCTGTCTGAGGGTATGTGGGAGTTTATTCCATGCATTTGGTTCTGCCACAACAAACGCACGATCGCCGAAATTAGTGGTGTGCACCCTGTTTATTTCAGATAATTTCCAGCCTTGGATGAATTGATGATTGTCTGTCGTTAATTGAAAGTGGAATACAAAGTTCGAAGAGGTAAGTAGGAGCCATACCGTGAAGTGCTTTGAAGATCATGAGACAGAGCTTATATTCAATCCTTTCAGGAACTTTAAGCCAATGCAGATTGCGAAGATGGTGAGAGATGTTAGAAAACCTGGAGGCTCCAGTGATGAGCCTATTCATTTCTTTTTTTGGTAGATTCGTATAATATATACCGTTACAGTAATCCAAACGGGAGACAATAAAGGCAACAAAGGAGTGTTGATTGCCACTAAGCAATATCAAACAAAATTAAGTCTTTAATAAATTGTAAGTTATTATTTTTTTTAAAAGAAAGAAGTAAGAAGATGTACAAAAGTAAGTTAATTGGTGGTAGATATATACATAATAGTTTATTTAGTTGTTCATATGAAAGGCATATGGCGTGGTTTTCCACTGTGATGATATCGGTACTAACTACTCATTTAATTCTCTAAAAAGGTGATTCCATAGACTGGGAAGTAAATATGATCATATAACTGACATTTTTTTAGATTCCCTTGCTATGTACAAGCGATTATTGACGGACAATCATTTTTATTATGACTAATTCGGTTATAGTAGGCTATATAGTACAAATATTTTGAAAATTACTTTTCTTGTAAAAATAGTTTTAGTAAAACCCCCTTTTTACTCCTCACTAACCCAAGGGGATATAGTGTGGAGTTTTTTATTGAAGATTATCAACTAGTATCATGCTGAGATTGTATTCTGAAAGTTTCATCACAATGTGTCTGTGTGTGCTATGTGATGTGTGCAGTGTGCTATGTACGGCGTGTTCATTTTTACTTTATCGATTATAGACTACAGTACTTATTCGATTCTATTCAAATTTCGCAAATTTGTATATCTGATACTCACTTAGACCCCATTAGATTTTGAAGGATATCTGAATAGTGCTTCTCAATTTTTTTAACTGTCAAATATTTCAAAGTGATCCCAAACTCAGGAAACTTAAAATTTGATTTTTTACTTTCAAATTGGTAAAAAGGCACATCTTTTTCATAAAAATGGCATTGAAGAGTTATCAATTTTTTATAATAAAATAATTAAATAAAAAATAATTTAACAAAGTCATTTCATGAAAATGATGAATATTTTCCATATAAAATTTGAATACTTTATAGGATGACTTGTTAGTGAGGAGTTTAGCGTTGGCCACAACCCACTCGTTTATTGTAAGAAACGAAAAAAACTACAAGCCCTGTGAAGTTGATTTTTACTTCAATCGAAAGAGAATATGAAAATCTACCGGCTAAGTATTTTAATATTTTAATTTTGGTATTTAAACAAAAACATAAAATTTTACCTTTTCTCACGAAAAAATATTGTATATCTCAGATTAGGTGATATCCAATATTTTTTCGTATTTCAAATATTAAAGGTAATTTAGTGTGCATATTTGTGTACCTACATCCGTGTACCCAGGGTATACAAGGGCCATAATAATGTTATAACCGAAATGTGTTTTTATTGTTTTGTTTATTTTTATTTTCTTCATTTATTTACTTGTGTCCTAATTGTAATTTGTATGAATATCTGAATTGAAAATATACGTATTTAAAGAAAAACATACTTGGGAGTTGTTATTTGTTGTAATTTTTAAGTGTTTTTAGGTAGGTATATGTGTAATGGCGTGAAGTCGTATATGTTAAAATACTCGTAAATACATACATATGAAAGTGCCTCTTGTACATATAATGATATGCATAAGATATCTCTGTTTGATATGAAAGTGTAAAAGCTCTTATTTTATCGTCAGTTTGTTTTGTCCCTTCGCGGGGACGTAACGAGATAAAGCTACCAGCAGAATACTTGACTGCAAAAACTTGGTTCATTTCAGGTAGATTGATATAACTCCTGGAATCCCTCACTTTGAAACTTTTCTCTGCGTTAGCTTGGCTGCTACCTCAGCTACCTCCGCCCGCTACATATTATTTAAGGACAGAGGATCTTATTCTTCGCGGATTTGTCTTTCTTGGAAAGTCCACATATAAAAGGGTTGATATCAGTATCTAAACTTTGGGCAACGAAAACTAAATATAAGGTTATCTCAATTCTACATGCGTGGGTTATCTCACCGTCGACTACGGACTAGTGATGAACAAATGTAATGGTCATAGTTATTGGTCGTGTCATGTTCACTGTATTGCATGTCTATAAAAGAGGTAAATACAGTTTCATATTTATTTTTCTGTAAAAAGTCAGCAATTAAATAAAACATAGATACTAGGATTATTATTTTAAACGCTAACACCATAAATTAAAGAACATTATAATAAAACGAGACAACACTCCACAAATTATTCATATTTTTTATGGAAAATATTCAGCATTATCACGATATGAGTTTGTTAAATTATTTTTGATATAAATATTTTATTATGAAAACTTGTGGTGTACCTTTTTACTAATTTGAAAAATAAAATAACAAATTAAGAGTTTCCCGAGTACTTGATTTCTTTCACAGTTGAAAAAATTGAGAAGCACTATTCAGATATACTTCAAAATCTAATGGAGTCTAAGCGAGTATTTGATATATAAATCTGAAAAATATGAAAGGAATCGAATGAGTACTTTAGTCTATGATCGATGAAGTATTAGAATAAACACGCCGTACATAGTACACAGCACACACACAGATACATTGTGATGAAACTTTCAGAATACAATCTCAGCATGATACTAATTGATAATCTGCAATAAAAAAATATCCTTAAAATGCGAATCCATTACTCCCCACTATATCCCCTTGGGTTGATGAGGAGTAATAAATACTGTTATTCTAAGGGTGTATAATTATATTATATGTATACAACAAAAAAATCGATACTTAGTAACTAAACCGTTAAATATATAATTTTGCCAGACATACCGAGAAAAAAATATGGATCAAAAACCAAACGTTTAAATAATCGAAAATACAAATTCTGGTTTTTCAATATTTGTTATTTCTCAGAGAAGAAAGTCTTCGAGAGCGAGATTCTCGGTCTTGCAGTAACACATGCAGTCTTGATCTTGCACGTTCATTGCAAAGATTACAAGATCAAGACTGATTTTACTCATCACTACCGTGGACAATTTCTTGAAATGTCTTGTTTTGTTTCATACAAAAATTAACATACACGGGCAATACCTACATATGAAAAGTTGCAGTAATACACAAAATTACTATTGCGTAATTGGATAAGTAATATATGGGTCGATGGGAGAGCGGTTGGCGTGCTGGGTTAGTAATCCAATGGTTGCGAGTTCGAATCCTGCCTCGACCGATTTCGTTCACAAGTATTTATGCTTATTTAAGAGAACGTAGGAAGATGTATGTACTTGTTTAACAAGGCCATATTCATTTTTAAAAAAATAAAAATATGAGAAATACATACATAATAGTCCTATGAAATTGACTAATTTCATAGGATCAGTAAACTACAAACCAATAACAATTTAACTATTTTGTAATGTATTTATGTTTGTATATTTTTTTAAGATGTAAAAATAATGTATTTTCTTACATCTAGTAAAACCAAAAAAATATTAACAAGTTGAAATAATAACAAATTTACACAGTATGAATTATATAAAAACAACAAACAACAAGAACATATTCCAATTTACACAAAAATACAAAGCAAGCACACAATATATTAAAAGAACTTTTCCTTTATATATTAAAAACCTAGGTGACGAAAAGCGGCAAAACCAGATGCTTCCTTCAAACATTCTGGCAAATCATTAAAATTATTTTGTGTATCTGCCAAGTTAGTCTAAGGCAGTCCAAAGTCCCGCCGACTTCTCGTCGGGTAGGTGTGAACTTCGAAATTATATAGAACCACATATAGAACATTTGTTTGCAAATATCGCGGTGATAGTCCATGTTTTAATATTTATATATGAAAATTAATACATTTGAAATTATTTGCTGTTTACAAGTATAAAACACTGTATCATTGTCATCTTGTCATTTAAATTTAGGTGAGACGAGACTGGTGAGTGGGAATGCACGCGTGTGTCGTGGTTCCTTTTCAAGGTAAAGCACACCCGCTCACCTGTCGTTGGTAGGAATATGCCGTGGTGGTATGAATGGATGAACTTGTATGTCCCTTAATTACGGTTAGTGATTTCTTTGATGTTATGATTATTTTTCAACGATAAGAATTTTTAAGCGGACCTCCCCCCCGTAACAAATCTGGGGGTATCCCAATGACAAGGGGGGTGATGTTTTGATCACTGACCATGTCGTGTTTGGGACAGCGAGGGATGATAGCGGTTGAGATGGGTATTGTCTTATTTTGTTTGAGTTCATTTTTTTTCTCCCTTTATTCCTACCTATTCATAAAATTGAACGTCGTCGGCGAATAGGTATTAAACCACAAACAATAAAAATAAAATTGCGGAATATTTTTTAAATTTTTTACCAGATCTACCTATGCTCATTTCAACAAAAAAATATTTTTTGCATTGTACTTTTTCTTTGATGGTTTAATTTGAAATATTGCCAGTTATGTTTGAACGGTACCGTTGTTTGATTAAAAATTTGACATACTTAGTGTAAAATATAGAGTAAAAAAATGGCTTTTAATAAATATGTAGGTACTATATAGAAATTGAAATAAGTACGTAGGTACTATATAGAAATTGAAATAAATATGTAGGTACTATAAAGTTATTGAAATAAATATGTATGTACTATGAAATAAATATGTAGGTACTATATAGTAATTGAAATAAATATGTAGGTACCTAGGTAGTATATAGAAATTGAAATAAATATGTACCTAGGTATTATATAGAAATTAAAATAAATGTATGTAGGTACTGTATAGAAATTGAAATAAATATGTACCTAGGTACCTACTACATATAAATTGAAATAAATAGGTATGTAGGTATTATATAGAAATTGAAATAAATATGTAGGTATTATATAGAAATTGAAATAAATATGTAGGTATTATATAGAAATTGAAATAAATATGTAGGTACTGTATAGAAATTGAAATAAATATGTACCTAGGTACTTTATAAAAAAATAAAATAAATATGTAGGTAGGTACTATATAGAAATTGTGTGAATATAAGTAGTTAAAAAATAATGTGTTTTAATTGACGTAGGTATTTGATAAGAATGTTTATCTAAATATTTGAGGATAAAATCTCCGTACAATCCATTTAATAATAATAATAATAATGAACACTTCCTTGCACCGTGCGCAAGTGGCGAGTTTTTTGGCGCATGGCAATTTCTTCCAACTAACCAGTGTTTCCAGCCCAGAGAAGCAATATTTGCGTAAGACATGCATAAATTTAAATAAATTTCTCCTCAGCTGGGAATCGAACCCAGGACGCCCGCACAGAAACCGAACGGTTTACCAATCAAAATTTGGTCGGCCTTTTGATATCTTATTACTAAATATGTAATTTTTACAAATTGTTGAATAAATAGCATCTTCTCTAGAGCGACTGTAAGACTTTTGTATATGCCAGACTTAAATCATACATAAAGGCTGATTTATCTTATAAAGTGTGTTTTTTTTTATATTCACTACGGAAGACTATTAGAAATTGCGCCTTAGATTTACAGACACTTTGTTTCATAGAAACCCCTCGACGACAGCTTTAAAATTTAATAAATCGTTACGTCTCTTTCACTGACGTGTTAAAATAGTAATTTTCACCTTTTACGAAGTCTGTTATCTCCGAAAGCCACCACTACTCATGTTTCATATTATCCAATCGCTGTTACCTGTTGTGACATCTTTTAACAAAAAAAATCAGTCTTAATCCTATGACGTAAATTTGGCTGTTGTTGGTTCTTGGTCTATTAAAACCTCAAAATACAGTATCATCTGCTGACCGATCATATGTATGTACATATGTATGTGTCAGTTATTAAAGTGTGATTATTATAATATTTGTATGAATGTATGTGTGTTGGTATTAATGTAACCATTAGTAACTGAGTCAGATTGATGTTGGTAAAAATGATAGGTCGAATAGTTCATTCATGAGCAAAGAAAAACAAAGCTTATCCTGATATTCAACCGGTAGTGGTATTTCAACACATAAATATTTAAAATTTTTCTATGTGATCGTTAAACTGATAAAAAAGTACCTAAATTGTATAGAAAAAAAGTATGTACAGATTTTTATTGTTAATTTTTTACTCCTTACTACCCCAAGGGTGGGGAGTTATGCATTCGCAGAATTTAAGATTGTTTTTTTATTGCAGATTATATAAAAGTAAAATGCTGAGATTGTATTCTGAAAGTTTTATCACATTTATGCTATTTACTATGTACGGCGTGTTGATTCTACTTTATCGATTATGCACTAAAGTACCCATTCGATTCTTTTAAAATTTTGCAAATTTGTATATCTTATATTAGCTTAGATTCCAGTAGATTTTGAAGGATATCTAATCAGTGTTTTGTCAATTTTTTAACTTTACATACACATATGCTTATCATGATGCCTCAAATTCTATTTTTTCTAATCTGTACAATAGTTAAGTTTATATTGTTTAGATTCTTTTTAAAAATGCAAATAGTTACTCCTGTGAAATATAATAATATGTACACTGCTAGCCCTAGAACAGGTATACCTAGTTGGGCAGCAGTTATCTATTTTTAATGAAGATTATTTAAATGGTGTGATAAAGAAATACACAAATAAAATAAATATATTCATAGTATCATGGCACACAGATATACATGTACCTATAAAATAATATATTACTTATCATAATAGTAAGCTTATAATTGATGTGTGGAGTGGGTATTTATGCAAGATATTTTATATTCTGTATTTAATTTTTAATTCATGCATTGTTAGCTTAAATTTGAAAAAATAAACTGAAACTATCAACTGAATAGTTGAATTGCACGTATCGGTTTCTCGTGTCGCCGTTAGTGTTGTGCTGGACTTCAATCTCCATATTGGCCGGAATATCATCCGTTTAAATCCCAAGCGTTCCAAGGTGTGGTCGACCATTGTTCATACATCCATCCATCCTCCCCTCCCCTCCCCTCCCCTCTGTCACCACCCCCTCCTCCCCCGCAACGTACCGTACCATTGTCTCTTTAACATCATGCGCAGCTTCTTCCTCTTCTAATTCTTACACTATCAGCGGACAATTCGACCGATCCCATCATACTTGGAGACAATTGTTGTTTGCGCATTTGAATATTTCGACGTGTACCAATTGTTCGTCTTCCATCACCGTCTGTTCTGTTTCTCAAATGAAACGCTCCTTTGCAGTGGACCGAGTAGGTGTCATTGTCTCTTGCACATCATGAGCCGCTTTTTCTCTTTTAATACTTGAACTATCAACGGACAATTCAACCGATCCCATCATGCTCGGAGACAATTGTTATTTGCGCATTTGAATATTTCGATGGATATTGTTCATCTTCAACTATTCCTTTGTAAAGCATTCTAAGTTGGGTCCGATGAACTTATAGCACAGCACAAGTGTCAAAAACAGCAAAAAGTCTTTCAACACACGGATCGGAATGAGTTAAAGAATTCTTTGTACAATGAGAATTGAATCCAGAAATACTTAACACTTTCTAAACACTTATATATACTAAACAAATATACCATACACTTGCTTGTGATTAGTCTTCGTGGCAGAGAAGCAGTATGTTATAACGTGAATTTTTTTATATAAATTAGTCCTCTGCTAGGAATTGAACCGAAAATTGGCACAAAAGTCAAACAACTCAACAAATTGCCACTGCTGTCTCAACGCATAAAAATTTATTCAAAATCCAAAAGAAACAATAAATTATCCAACTGTCGATTTGTTCAAGAGAATTTTATTCTCTTAACATATCAACAAAGTATCAAGCCAAGATACGCGAGATTGGTTTGTAGGGTCTATATTTTTCACGGTTTTTCAAATTTTGAAGTAAAAAAAACACCAACATAGAGGCTTCGCAGCATATATGTTCCAGATATGGATTTACTCCGTCCCCCCTTATAACTTTTGATCCTCTCAATGTACAGAGCCTAAAATTTCCGAATATATAGAAAGTTATAGACCTAGAAAGCTTTTATAACTAGTATTTTGAAAAAAAAATGTTAATTAATTTGTGTTTAAGTGTTTATAGTTTGGTACGTATTCTTCAATTATGCATACTATCGCTAACGGCAGTTGGATCTCATGTGTTACATGCAACTAGTTTAAAAAAACTAAAAATGATTTATGACGAACCTTTAGTACTGTGATTGATGTTTAAAATAAAATTGGCAGTTCTTTAAGTCGGACAGCTTAAATTTGCTCCGAATAAGGAGGCTTATGTCCAGGTGATAGTTGACGTTGAGGGAACGTGAAATGGCACAAGAAGAAGAATTAATAGTCAATAAAGAAACAAAATTTAAAAAACAAAATATATTTAATAATGCATATAAATATTTAGATTATGTTAAATTGATACCACACGACAAACTGTCCCCATTAAAATTAAGCCCCGACCACACAAGGAAAAATAAATCAATTAATCAAGATGATTTCATTCATAAAGTTATTGTCACACTCCCTCCCTCTGCGTTAACCTACCTCCATCTTTGACTGGCTATAGATACTTTATTGTGTTTTGTATCTTCAGGTCTGTCAAACCAGTGCCAAGTGCCAAATATTATAATGTAACAAAAATCGACACTATCAAATCTTTATATATTTTATAAACAATTATTCTGTACGTGTGTATGTCACTGAACTCCTAATCGACTTTGATGATTTTTTTGTGTATGCTTGAGTGGGTGGATTAGATTCACAATTCGAATAAAAAATTACAATAGTTGAAATATAAAAAAAATGTACGCCTGTGTTTTTCATTTATTTATATTTTTTTGGAAGGCCAACAGCTATATATCAGTGTAATAATTTAACCTTGTAATTGACAGAAGTCTCCGCTGATAGGAAATTATGCAAACAGTATTACTTTTGAGAAATACAATTTTTCTTTAAAATGAAATCATTTGTTGATGAATAATTGACCTAAGAATAATTATGTTTATGTACTGTGGAAATGACGTCATATTTGGTATTATTTGACGTACGCATTGACACAAGAGTAAGTCACTTGCGTCGTAGCTTTGAAAAAACTTTTGTTAAACCAGCTAATAGCAGGGTAGTCAACGTATGGGCAAGACAACGTCTGTTGGGTCCTCTAGTATAATATAAATTGTCATAAAAATACTGCAATTGTCATTTTAAATTTTTTGAGATACACCTGGGGAGCAAGTCTGTCAACCGGCGGAATCAAAATCATCCATGTTTACCCATATCATGGATATAATTATATTGTGGAGTTCTATAATATCTTAAGATGTTATATGTAGAACTCCATATGATAATTATTTACATGATATGGGTACACAGATGGTTTTTATTTCGCCTGTTGACCAGACTTGCTCCCCAGATTTCAATGGCAATGTTTGAGTAAATTAATACATAAAATTCTGACGAAACTTTTTGTCTCTATTCTGAAATTTAATATTGATATTATGTTGGAAGACATTATCAAATATTAATTTACGCAAGATAGAGAAACAGGTTCATGATATAGATACATTGAAATCATTAGAAGAGGCCTGCATCTAGCAATAGGGGAAATGCTAACCAATAAGTTTTTACGCATAACACTATCTATCCTCATAACTGGTACTTGCTCGCACACGGCCTTGAACGGATGTCAATTCGGACTATGTTGCGGTTGTCGCCGATAGAAGGGCTCGCCACTATCGATCTAGGATGAATTCATTCGGACTTAGCTGCGGTCAGTCGACTTAGTCAAAGTGCAATATGTATACAGTCCACTTAGCCCGAGTTGTAATTGGCAATTCGTCGCTAACATTGCTATATACCGCATATAAGCCGAAACGGACGTCGGTAGACAAAATAAAAACTTTTTGGAATAATATGTTCATATTTTTCCTAATTATCATGGAATTCTACTAATTAGAAGCCATCTCAATCGACAGAGGAAAAGTCGCAGTCACCTAATTAGAATTACAAGTGAGAGGATAGCTCCGAAATCAGGCGCGATATTACGAATTGCAGTGGTTCATATAGTCAGCAAATATGTGAAAAATATTATGTACCTAAAATAAAATAAGTAAATATATTTATATTTACTGACAAAACTCAATATATATGTTTTTGTAGGGTTGGAGAGATAGATGACCATGCACCAGTGTGATATTCTGTTGTCATCTTCATATTAACATGACAATGGAGTGTGGAATTATCCTACCATCCTATCTAAGGACAATCACCCTTGACAGATTTGGACGCAGTCCAACACTCGCGCACGGTCTTCAAACTGTTCAAAATTGGATGGCTTATTTGTCGTTGAAAAATATACATAACAAATTTTTAATTATACAGATGGGCTGGTGGCAGAGCGGCTTGTACACTGGATTAGTAATCCAGTAGTCTCGAGTTCAAATATTGCTTCAACCGATTACATTCAGGTATAGGACAAGCATTTGCTCAATTTAGGGAATGTATGAGTATGTTAATGTACTCGCATGAGTATCTATGTAAATGTAAATATTTGAAAAATATATTTTCAACATTGAAAATGTTTGGATATTGGATACATTTAAGATTTTTAAATGGCAGTAAAAGAAATGAGGTGCAATATAGTAGAACTTATGGATTCAGAATATAATATAGGCATTGGCAAACATCTTGAAAAATCTCGTGTGCTTATCAGAACACCTTTTTCGGTTATTAACTTGGTTGGTAAACGCGCAAATCGCGCCCCCACTCACCTGGAAATTGTCAAGATATTTGTCGATACTTATATCAACGTTTTATAAGGACGCGACAGAAAAATGTTATTACCTGTAATAAAAATAGTCAAGAGATAATAATAACAGTTTGGTATAAGGTTAAGGTAGGTAGGTATGTACATTTTGATGTGTCACTATAACTTTCATCTGGGGCGTGTGCGATGTTATGTGCGCGTGCGAGATCACAATGGGCCATTGGAACGGACCAAGATGTCATGTCAGATCGTTCAACAATCAGACATCAACATTTTTATGAAATATTATTTTCTTTAATAATATTTTAGATCACCTAGGTATTAAATACATTGATAAACGAGTGGGTTGTGGCCAACGCTAAACTCTCCACTACACAATTAAGCTTCCCTGCTAATATTACACTCTATTATCAATATTAAATCAAATAACTTAACATTGCCAAACATAAAAAAATTCACTTGTTGTATATATTTTTCATACAAAAATCTATTATTATGAACATAATTTTTCAAACGGTTGTATATTTTTCACACATTAAAAATTTATATAAACAAAACGCACGTAAATTTCATTCGAAACAAAAATAAATAAATAATAAATAAAAAAATAAATGAAAAATTCTATTTTAATAAAATAACAATGATTATTAATAAACAATAAGCCCGCCAGTGTACTTATTATATGTAAAAAAAATATTAAATAAATAAATATTTCCTTGTAACAAGTACGTGTACATACTCATATTATATTCCCTAATCTAAGCATTAATCCTTTTAGGTGAACGAAATCGGTAGTGGCAGGATTCGAACTCACGACTTCTGTATTACTTACCCAGTGCGCTAACCACTCAGCCCCATCTATCACTCTGAACATATTAAAAAAGGTTAAAACAAAAATATCTTCATGATACCTGATTTCTTCTTCCTCTCCTCTTCACATTCTTATCCTTTTGTGTTCCTATTATTGTTCTGAACTGTCCTTTTATTCAATCTTTTTTTGTTTCTTCTTTATACTTTTTTCTGAATTTATTATTTTTTGGCATATGATTACCTTATTATCATGGTATACATTGTATTGTATGTTTAGTAATAACTCTGGTTGGTTGGACGAAATTGCCGTTTGCTAATAAGCCCACCAGTGCAGCAGTGAACTAATTATGGGTACAAACTTAACATCTTAAGATATTATAGAACTCCATAAGATATTATATCCATGATATGGGTAAACATGGATGGTTTTGATTCCGCCTGTTGACCAGACTTGCCCTTTTGGTTAGATTTTCTTCAAAAATAAACTAGCACATTCATATTTTGAGTAAAAAATATTATCTAAATGTGAAAACGCGTTCATATTAATATTTGTGAAATGCATACACCAACCTTAGAGGAGAGCTTACAGAAACAAATTACATATTCGTTTCTTAGCAAAAATAAATCTCTAGATTGATTTATGGAGGTGCTACATGTTTAAACTAGCATAAATATTTGAATGTATGTGTAATGTATCCTTCCATCTTTGTATGATATTATTGGTCTACTAAAGAAGCGTTATATTGAAGTAGTTAGCTAATCTGCTAGCGATGTTTATCGCTTTGTACAATCAAAAATATTTGTATGAAAGTAGCCAGTTTTTCATATTATGTACATGAGTTTATCACTATCACAGAGAACAAGATACATAGGAGAGGAATACAGAACCGAATGCCACATTTTTCTATCTAACACACATTCATCGCCTTGTCAACATTTTTTTTTCATCGAAACATACGAAATTTCTTTGACCTATGTATATACCTATTTCTTGATATTTTTTTTCAAGAAATAGGTAAGTATTCCTGCATTTGTATTTTAATTATAACAAATCGAAAATAGAAAATTTAGTATCATCAGCTTTCAATCTGTCGATTAACACGGCTTCCAAACTGAAGAATTCCATAATACTTATGATTAATATGAACACATATATTTCACAACGAATTTATTTGACTTCCGACGACTTACAATGCCATAATCAACTGGTTGATATTGTTGAAACGGTCGTCGGAAGTCAAATAAATTCGTTGTGGAATATATATGTATTCATATTTATCATAAGAAAATTTTGTGGTGAATAGCCAACTTTACGTATGTATTATTAAAAGATATACTTACAATGCCATAATCAACTGGTTGATATTGTTGAAACGGTCGTCGGAAGTCAAATAAATTCATTGTGGAATATATATGTATTCATATTTATCATAAGAAAATTTTGTGGTGAATAGCCAACTTTACGTATGTATTATTAAAAGATATATTTATTTTACCATGTGTAAAATAAATTTAGGTATAGTTGTCGCCAAATATCTTGTACTTTTAGCCCGGAAAGGGGGCGATTTGCACGTAAACCAACGAAGCAGCAAAAATACACAAATTTACGCTCTGCGCAACCGGAAGCTCGATCAAGATATTTGGCGAAAATAATACAACATTTTTTCCATGCCTTGAATTATTTATTTGATTTAATATAAAAACTTAACTACTTGATAATATGTAATTGAATACACACCATCACGGCATGTCACTCACGGAACAATCGACGAATGTCTTCTTTCTCTTTTGGTAGATCTATGATCTGTTTCTACAAGTCCTGGGACAAGGATGTCCAGCTCTCCCATCATCTCTTTGATGGTCTTCCCGGTGGTCGGCGTCCCTCTGGTATCTCGCGCATTACAATCTTTGGCAGCCTTTCTGGATTCATCCTCTCAACATTTATTCATCTTTCCAGTATCGTCTACTCTGCCTGCTCCACCTTACAATATCCTCAACATTGTAGGTTAAGCGGATCTCCTCATTGGGAATTCTGTCTCTGAGGGTTCTGCCCATGATAGGTCTAAGCGTTTTCATCTTTGTTGTGAAGATACAAAAGAGAAAGGCAATCGTCGTTTCACTGGATTCATGAATCCAGGCCCACGAGCACAGGCGACCAGAGTACCAGCCAGAAAGGCGAGCCACATGAGCTTGCGACCATGTATGCGGGATTAAGGGGTCCCTTTATGACTTAAGTCACGCTCACCACTCACCCACCAACCTCCGACTGATACTCCACTAACCTGCGCAACCAAATCCAATAGGATGCGGATAATGTTGCTTTTACCATCCTATCCAAAAGTTATTTTATTTTACCTCTAGGCCCTCTAGGGAGACCCTGGTCTTTAAAGTAGGAATATAAAGATTTTGCGGGCAGGCCTCTCGCTCTCACCTCTACAGCATTATTATATATTCGTGCTAAGTATATTTATAAGTAGAAAATGTATTTGATAAAATTTTCGGCAATTTTAAATACTTTAAATAGTTTTGCAACTTTTACCTCAAGAATCCTTTGAGGATCTCACAACATTCAATGATTATTGAAACTCAAAGTAACATCCGACGCATAAATCATTTATGACCGAGCAAGACAAATTTATGGTGTTTCCTATTATTTGAATAGTCAATATGTAGATATTATCTTTCGGTATGGCAACAATAAGGCAAATTGCACATTACACAGGTAGGTACATAGGTCACAGTATTATAGAAAAGGTATCTATAATATGTACATCTGTATATATGCTGTATTCCTGGTAACTTTACTACGACCTATCGACATTTCACCTTTACCAAAGAAAACCTCTTCAATTGTTCACGAATAATGTATTCAAATCCATTCAATTATATATTCACACTAATCATTCCGATTATATTAAAAATAAAAATAACAATTTTATATTGTTGCAAGAATTCGTCAAAATTATGGATCCAGTCATGAGTAGGTACTTAAAATAGGCTGTTGCAGCGATTGCGTAAGAACATTAACTTAATATAAATCGCAGTCTCCTACCCCACTCCATAGGGAACGTTTTAGAACTTGTAGTTCTCTGGAATTGCTTATAGAAGCCGAAAATCTCGGCTTACCTATGAATATTATGTTAAGAAATCCAAGACTCAATATTTTTTTGACTGTTTTATTGAAACCATACTACAAGATAAATAATTGAACCGTAAGTTGATGCGATGCTTGATAGGGCCACAAATGTAAATATTATTTTGGTATGTGATTTTAAAATATATTCATGACAACTCAAATGAACAACGATGCTAAAAAAACATTAAATTGTAGATATTTCCCAATTTTCGTTCAGGGTTTGCCCAGTCCGATGGTTCTAGGTACGCTTCTGACAAGCATATTTCATTTCATATTTGCGTGAGAACAGAGAATATCACTTTATCTTAAGTTTTTTCGTCAACTCTTGGATAAAGACTTCCTTCATTCAGTTATAAGTCACCCTGTCCTGTGCAGTCTGCATTCAGGACACGCCAGCACACCAGTTCCATCTCAGCTGTTGTCGCCTTATAACTCTCTTTTTATTACTTCATGCTTTCGAGGATTTAGGTATTGTAGCAAGCGGTTGAAACAGGGGTGGTGTTTTATTAAAATCTAGCCGCCAAATTGATAAGTCTTGCTTTGCCCCTTGAATAACTACTTATATTTTTGCACCCTGGATTGGATTTACATCAGAGAAGAAATGCATAGTAAACAAACTTATGGCTCAAATTTAGCATTCCATGAAACACATTTAAATATTTTCAACATCTCATAATGTACCTATGTAGTGGAATCTTTATTTATTTATTACAAAATCCAGTAGAGTACAAAAACATTGGTAAGGTACGACAATTTGAAAAACACGTAAATATATAAAATGCTGTAAAGTCATTGGCGTCATATACAGATTTGTTATTTATATATTTTTTTTCACTTGTATCTAAATATTTTTATCTTAATGTATTAAATATTTTTTTTTATTTACACTCCATAACTTTATTGGTTTTGTAGTGAATTACACTAGGCAAATTCCATTATACTTATAATTGTTTAGTGTTTAATTCCTGTCAGTTTGAATGAAGTGTATTTTAATCTATTCCTGCTAGAAGGTAATATAATTGTAAAACACATTATATTTGTTCTGTTCATTTAGTGTCATAATCATTCGCTCTCATTTCTATATTTATTCTTTATTTTATTTATATTTGTTATAATTCTTTCCTGAAATGTTATCAAAAATCTTCTGTACCCAAGCGGTAATTTCTAATTCTCGAACATTCCTTCCTTCGTGGCTCAGTTGGTTAGGTATCTGACTGCTGATGCAAGGGTCTCGGGTTCGATTCACGGTGGAGACACAGTTTTTAATTGTGTTTTCAGTCTGGATCTGTGAGACGATAAATATCGTAAGTCTCCAGAATGTGGTAACTTATATTGGGTGCCTGTTAAATATTTATTTGATAAAGCACCTGTTAGTTACCCGAGAAGCTACATTAAATAAATTCCTACGGTGAAATTTTTTCAAAGAAAAATAAGATATATATATATTGCCACTTTTATAAGCTCTCACCTCAAGATTAAAAAAATATATATTTAAACAATCTATGCCATTCATGCTCGAGTGAATGTATGAAGAAACAAAATATAATATGTACCTAAGACTGAATTATATGTAATTTTCAAATAATTCAACAATTTATTACATTGTGCGATTAACAAAAGGTTGTTAAAATATCTGGCCGTAATAATATAACGTTATTATTTTATGAAGAGGTTTGGCCTGTCCGAATAGCCGCTAGGTTCAAAGTTTAATATTATATGTAATTGAAGTTGACAGATAGACATTAATATAATAAGATGGTTTAGTTGGTAGGTGACCAGGGTTCATGTCATAGAAAGTTGCGAAAGATAAATATACCTGTCAAAATGTCTTTATCACGTTACATAAAGGCAATCCTTAAAATAAACAAACTTAGTGCCTTCTTCTCCTTCTTGTACTGGTCGAAGGCTACTATTGGATTTGCGAAGAGTTTGCTACCACTTGTGATGTGGACTCCAATCTATTTTCCACTTTTTGGAAAACTGGAATCTGGAACATCTAATTCTGCTCCCTAAAATAGATTGATAATAGTGTTCTGCCGAACATTCTATAATTATTACGATAAACATAGATACATATAATTACTTAAGGATATACCTACCTATAGTTAAAGTAAAACAACTTGATCCCGTCACGTGGGGGCGCAGATACCAAATTTGTGTCGTTTTGCTTGGTTGGTATATTTGAAAATCGCCCCCCTCCACGGCAAAAGGACTCAAGAAGTTTATCGGAATCAATACATAGATACTTACCTACTACCTTATTTATATAGGTAAGTTTGTAGCGAAAATTCGAAATTGATATTAGATTAGAAAATCAAGAACAAGACAGCAAGTTATAATATCTAATGAGAATTCTGAATTCACAATCTACATAGGAACTATCTATATAATGTTCAAATTTTAGGAAACCGATTTCTGCCACCTATACAACTGCCCCTAAAAATAACGCAATTTGATTAGTTTAATGTTAGTCAGCACAACGGTCAATACTTTAATCGAAAAAAAATGAATCATCAAAGAAAATATCAAACGTAATTGACAAATTGTGACCGTCATAGACAAAACATTATGCACTTCGAATGCAAATGTTGTTATTATACAAAAAAAAAATGTTTTCATTTCCTTGCTAGCAAACAGTTACAATTCCATGGTAAAAACCGATAAATAACTCCGTTCGGAACTACGAGTACCTTAGCTTAAATGATTCTTATGTAGGTTAGAGTTTAGGTACCCTTGGTGAAATTATCTCTTTTAGACATGTTTTGATCATTGTATGCATAAGTAACTTCCTTTTTGGTTGATATCCAACATAAATAAACCGTTTCTTTTATTAGTAAACCACAATGTGTACTTCATGATGAAGAAAATAGCAAGCTGGTAGATGGTTCTCTTGCAGGATATGCGGTCAATGTCATTGTTTTGGAAAGCGATGGCTATTTTGGATGTCGAGGACTATATCGGTTATTGCGTCATATGCATATAACTTTGGACATGTCTTGTGATGCGTTAAATCAAATAATGACTGGCCATACAAACAATAGGTAGGTACTCAATAGATACAGCAAGACCTCGTTTTGAAGATATGCGTACAATGAAAATGAATGGAGTTTTAAAAAGAAGTGTAGATACAACAATGGTATCAATATCGTTTTGTCAGACTATTGAATTTTAATAGTAGGTATAGTATTTGTCCGGCAATTTATGTTTGCAGTTTTAGTATGTATCTTTCAACACCAGATTTTCACCAAATCCCCTCATCTATTGTATAATTACCCTCGATACTAATAGTTCGAGAGTTAGAAACATCTTAGATTAATCATTTTTAAATGACTCGTTTTATGATAATTTATTTCTTATTGAATATACACATGAAAAAGGTAAGTCTGGTACTTGGGAGTAGTTTCGTTTACCAGTGCGCATACTCTTTAACTATAGGTAAAAATTGCAGATTTTAACATTATTTCAATAGACTTTGTACCTACTTGTATGTTATATGTACCTATAAAATCCGTCAGATTGTAAAAAAAAGAATCAAAAAAAAATTTTTTTGAGGAATTTTCCAGTTTAACAAATCACCAAGTTTCATTGTAATCAAGTGGATGGTATAAGAGCACAAAAAAGACATATAAAGATACAGATGATACTTAAATCTGCAATTTCTACTTCTAGTAAAGGGATGCGCATTAGTAAATGCAACCACTTCCAGGTGTCAGACTTACCTTTTTCATACCTATATTCAATAAGAAATAAAATATAAAAAAACTAACCATTAAAAAATAAATTGTTTTTTGACTCTTAGACTATAAATGAATCACTAAAACATTCTATGACGATGTGGAACGCTGTGATTTGAAACAATGCGAATGAAAACTTGTAATTTGCATTTATAATTTGGAAACATTTCTTATAGGTAGACCAGCCCTGGGCAAACTGCGGCCCTTGAGCAATGTGCGTCAAAAATCAGCAAAAATATTTTATCAGACAATTACTTCAAACTTGGCCATTACATTCGCACGACATTATATCGAAAAAATAAATAAATGCAGAGTGAACTTTTCTCGCTGTGCGGACTTTGTTTCACTAACCTAAATAAAATAAATGGGTCGATGACAGAGCGGTTAGCGTGCTGGCCTAGTAATCCAGTGGTCGCAAGTTCGAATCTTGTCTCGACCGATTTCATTCACCTATAGCACAAGCATTTATGCTTAATTTAGGGAATGTAGGAAGATGTATATGTACTTGTTTAACAAAGACTTATTTATTTTCATTAAAAAAAAATGAAAACCCAAAATTACTCGTGCGTGGATTTTATTTAGGTACCTACTTATTTATCAAAGTAAACAAAATAATGAAAAATTGAAATGTTTCCAATGGTTAGCGGCAATCTTATTTTTTTTTGTAAAAGTCAAGAAAACAAATTATATGTAGGTAGTTAAATAAAATTATTTATTTATTTATTTATCGTATGGTCATATTACAAAAGGACAGCACATTAATCTTTACATTAAACACACTACATATAAATTGCACAATAACACACATAAAGACACTCAATTTTAAACTCTGACAAACAATTATATTGTGCAATAAAATAATAAAAATACATTTATTTCTCAATATTTGTGAAGCTTCACAATTGAGATTTATAATCAAATTTTATGATGGAAGTTAGTATTTTACTTCTGCGGCCCGCCGTTTGAAAAATAATCAATTTGTCCTTGTCACAAGTACATACTATGCATTCTCATACATTCCCTAAATTAAGCGAAAATGCTTATGCGATAAGTAAACGAAATTGGTCGTGGGAGGATTTAACTCGCGACCACTGGATTACTAAGCCAGTATGCTATCCGCTCTGCTATCACCCATACACAAACTCATTTCATTCTTTATTCTTATTTTTCTTGGAGTCTGACCAATTGTTTCAAAAGTTTGTCAGCCCTGGTGTAGATATATGTGCATTGTGTTTTTTTTTGTGTTTCATATTATAAATTAATTAATGAAATATGAAAATATACATATTCTTCCTCTACATAATATCTACATGGTACCTACCAAATTATATGCTCCTCTCCCGGCGCATAGGGTTTAGAAAAACTCATTTGAGAACTATAAAGATAATTATCATGTAATAAAAACTTTCGTATATTCGAAACCGACTGTAGTACGGAATGATATTTTTTAAGGCGTGGAAGACTAGGGACGAGGTCAAACCGCCATACCCTTTTAAGGATGACCCGAGTCGCTTACGTCTTTTTATCTACTCGGGTCTATCGACATTTTCGTACAACATCACACCGCGCGGCCCGTGGCGAAACGTCGTATGCGCCGAACGTCGATGCGACTGTCGTACGATTTGTGAACAATACAAATTGTTTTTTGATGATTCTCCTCCAGAGAGACATTGTCCGAGCGAAAGTTCATAAGGAACATTATCCGATGCTAATTTTCCTTTGTCAACGTTTGGAACTGTTACAAAATGAATGGGATTCGAACCTATATTGTATTCAATATTACATACATTAACAGCAGATATCCAACCGGCCTCAAATTATCATATACCTACTTGTACCTACATACGTTGAGTACCATAACGTTCATTGTTTTATTATTTATACCGGTCATTGATTTCGATAAAATGTTAACACAAGAGATATGACGAATGAAATAAGTACTAAAAACTAGTTGCATGTAACACATGAGATCACTGTCGATAGCGATAGTATGTATAGTTGAAGAATAAGTACCAAACTATAAACTAATATATCCAAATTGTTGAATATTTTAAGATATTTTGTTTTCTATACAACACATGTAGGTATGTACGTCAGTCCTTTTTTCCCACCCAGAATATGAACACAGCATGATGGTATGTATGTATGTTTAGAGATTAAGTATCAAACTATTATTAAGTCTTCTTAGATATTGTGTATAGGCGACTACCATACAAAATTTGAGATATACTACTACAATGTTAATATTTTTTATAGAAAATTAAATTATCTAGTTGGGGTATTTCGGCTTTTTTCGATATTTTTAAAACTAAATATTTTTCTTAGTAAAAAAGTTTGAAAATTTTTTTTGAAAAAAAAATAAATTATTATTTTGTATTTGTCTATGTTCATACCAATTGTGAACGTTCTAGCTTTTATGGTTTCTGAGATATATGGAAAAATAAAGTAAAAATTCAAAGGTGATAACCCCTGACTCAAACAAAAATTCAAAATTCTGAGTATAAAAGTTTTGTAGACCTATAACTATTTATATATTCTGAAATTTTGGACAGACACACGAAAACAGATTATATTTTTCCAATAATATTAGTATAATATGTATTTTATCATATGAATACACATACATACTACTCGTCGTTTCCCTATTTGGGGTAGGCAGAGAGAACCGAGCGCCAGACTCTTCTACCTTGACATACATGTTTTTCTTCAGTTACATCCATGTATCGCGTCATACATGCTCTCCTATTATTCGAACTTAGTATATTACAATCTTTCAAAACCTCACATAAATGATCATGCCAAATCTTTTTCGATCGGCCCCTATTTCTCATTCCACCCTTTACAGACTTGTATTCATTCTGTGTCAGGCGTTCATCGTTCATTCTCTCTATATGTCCGAATCATCGCCGAACATTTATTATCATTCTACTCACAATATCTCTTTCGATCTTGCATTCTCGTCTGATGTCCACATTCCTTATCCTATCATAGATGGTTTTATCACACATTCGTCTTAAGGACCTCATTTCCACAGCGTTCATTATATTATTTTCTTGCGTCTTCTGCCATGTCCATGTCTCACTTGCATACATTATTGTTGGGATGATTATTGCATTGCCACATAGAATGAACCGACTGCCGTGGCACAGTTGGTAAACCGTTTGGTTTCTGTGCGGTCGTCCTGGGCTCGATTCCCAGCAGAGGAGAAATTTATTTAAATTAATTTCTCATGCTACTATTGCTTCTCTGGGCTGGAAACACTGGTTAGTTGGAAGAAATTGCCATATGGCAATAAACTCGCAACTTGCGCAGGGTGCAAGGAAGTGTATATTATTATTATTATCAATGAAGAATACGAGTGGATACCCAATTATACTAATAAAATTTATTTTGTTAACAGAATCAAAATTTCATGTTATAATTAACCGAACTATAGTGCCTACAAAACATTTGGTTTTGTGAAACTAAATGTTTTGTGCACACAGCTAAACAGTATAGTCATAAATAGATAAACCTTTATTACTGATAACAAAGGTTTGGCTAAAACGCATGTAGCCAGTTCGGTTGTCATAATATATTTTTCAGTGTAATGAACTACTAGAATAAGTGTATGAATATTTGTATCTTGGAAGTATGTTTTAGCGTGATGGAAGATTGGAAAAGGATATAGAAAGAAGGGTAACGGCAGCAAATAGGGTGAACGGTGCATTAAGAACAATAATGGCTGACCCAATTATTACAAGGCCAGCAAAGCTCGCTGTGTACAATAAGAATACACATTAACATTTTTCAGTGGTATCATTTGAATACTCGGCGAGATAATGGAGTCCGGTTGATTGGAAGAAATTGTCCAATGGCAATGACCAAGGTAGAGTACCTACCACAGTCAATATGTATGAATACAATTTTAGGTTTTTTACAAGGTTTAGTAACTCATTTTAAGTGCATGCTTAACAGAAATGCATCAAAATCGTTACGAGTCCCAAAAATTAAGTGTGTATAGTTTTTGCGTCATAAATATTAAAATAAATAAAATTTGCAATTAATCACACACCAATAAAGATTCTCAAGTTAAATAAATTATCAAGTAGGTATTACCAGTTTTAATATATGGCATGGAACAATATGAGTTGGCAAATAATCAGTCATTGTAACGAGAAACAAAATATCTCTAAAATTAAAGCATAGGAAGGGAGGAACTGTTCTTTTATAAAGGAAAATTGGCGTCGAAAGTGTAGAATATAGAATATAACATTGAAATGTGAAATTCTTACAGCAATAATTTTCATTAAATTCATTATGTTTAATGAGCGAAACAAACCATATTTATTGTATGCGAATCAGTTTAGTTAAAATAATATTAATAAAAATATTAAGGTTTGTTCAAGAGAATAATTCCATAATTATATTATTTTTATTTATTCATTTATAAAAAAATCGAATTGATGCAAAAATATTGTATAAATATTTTTTATTTTTTTCAACCTTACTATGTAGTTTATGCTATATCACTCGATATCGGGTGGAACGCCAGAAATTAATTTAAAAAAATGTAGGTTATTGATTACACAAAAATTGTGTTATTATTGACACCAATTATTGGCACCTCGGTAATCTCATCCGACCAACAAAATTACTATAAAAAACATTCATTTGTGACTTTTATTAAAACTAATACTACTATTTAATTCTAAATACGAAATACTATTTGTTACTACTATAGGTAGGTATATACGTAATACTTGACACTAAATACTACTAGATACTAAATAGAATTTGTTACTACTTATAAAAACATGTATTTAAATTAAAATATACATAGTTAATAAAAGGCAAAAAAACAAGATTGAAGAATGAAATGTGTTTATGTATGGTGGTGGCAGGTTAAAATCCTGCTACGACCGATTTCGTTTACTTATAGCACAAGCATTTTCGCTTAATTTAGCGATCGAATGTGTATGTACTAGTTAAAGGGACGCGTTGATTTTGTTTTTTTTAAATATATCATTTACAAATTAATAGTCCTTTTTATATTTTAAGCATTTTCCCATACATATTTCTGATTCAAATATTAGGCATTATGTAAATGAAATGTTTGAGAAGTCAATCCGATAAGTTCTATTATTTTCACGATGCGACACTGTATTCATATATATATTCTTCAATTATAATCAAATCATGAACAAATTAATTTATATGATAATTTCTAACTCTTTTGATTGGCTGGCCTTTGACATACGAGCAATTTGTTATAAACCGTTTACCATCTTGAATGTGTGTATAATGGATGTCTATATTATGAGTGTATGTATAGGTATATGAGGATAGTAGGTAAGTATAGTCAGTGTTAATTATGTTGACACACAGCTTCATTAGTGGACAATGATGTGATTGATTGATCAAAATCTTATTATTAATTATGATACGCCAATGGAAAGGGGTTAACACGGGAGTTGTATTTACCTATAATTTCCATGCCATATAATAATTTCAGAATTTATTAACGTCAATACTCTCATTTATTTGTTTATAAATTTATTTAGGTATTTATTTAATTATTTATTTATCTACTTATTTATTTATTAAATTAATATTTCAAACCAAAGATTTATTTATTCATCTATTTTTTATTTATATATTAATTAATAATTTATTTGTTAATTTATTTATTTATATATTTATTATTATTTATCTATTTATTTATTTATTGATTTGTTATTTATTTTATTATTAATTTATTTATTTATTTACTTATTCATTTGTTTATTTATTTATTATTTATAAATTATTTATTTAATTATTTATTTATTTAAAACAAAAAAAAATCAAGTCCTTTATCCGTCATTATTGCGATCAGTCTATTTATTGTAGTTGATAGTATTGTTAATTCAATTGTGTTCATAGTCTGGGTTGTGAGAAGATAAGTGATAACATGGATTTCTAAAATTTGGTACTGGTTTTTGGGTGTGTTGTTAAAATGTCATTTTTTGTTAAAGTATATCTGATTGTGAGTACCTACTTTATATCAATTTTATTACTTGGTACTTTTTTAAAGAATGAGTATATTATGTTGCTGTCAACAAGTAAATATACACACTTTAAATTCCCTAAATATATATATATATATATATATATATATATATATATTGTGTTATAAGTGAATGCAATCGGTCGTACACGTGTCTTCGACTTACTAATCTACACTAGTCACTCTGTCATCGACCCATTTTTCTTAATACCCAGAAAATACAACTTCAATTGGTACTTGTTTCGGCTGCTTCTTAAAGAACGCAAATCATAATATTATTATCTCGGTTGTAATACAAGAAGAAACCAGAAACCCAATAACTGATGCATGATGCAAACGTGAGGGCCAATGGAGGAGGCCTTCGTCCAGGAGTGGACGGGAATAAGCCGAGGAAGAAGAAGGATCCTGAAGAGAAACGGCATTGAGGATAGCGACACTCAGGACCGAGGGAGATTCAGTCCGAAGGCAAGAAAAGCCAAACTAGAATCACTTGGGACAGCGCCAGGAAGAAGAAAATAAAGAATAAATGAAGTTACTAATAGGTTTTATCAATATATTAATCTGTTGACAAGTAGACAAAACAAAAACTGGAGTTGATTTGATCACAATACACGCCATGATAGATGCGATACGTTCAGCACAAGTAAAATAATATTTTGCAAAGGATTTTTGATTCTGGAGCCCGGTGAAATGTCTCGCTTGAATGAGATAAAATGTTGAATGCCGAGTGAGTGACGGCCATTATAAAAGGCCGGCCTTTTGTTTTACTTGATGGCCTGTTTAGCCCCCATATTTTGCTTCGTTGGCCTTTAAAACAAAACACAAAACAATCGGTCGTGTTTCGTTTAAAACGTTTATTTCAATTAAACTCGTTTTCATATGGGTTCCTCTCTTTTCATAACGGCGGCGGCAGCGGGGGACTTGAACCCACGGGAGAGAATCGATGGACAGATATCCAACTAACTGCACCACATAGGTATGAAAATTAATATTATAAAATATCCCCTTTTTGTTGATTGCAGTACTTACTTCTTGAGATATAATTGAATAGTAAGCACTACATATACATACATACATATCATCACGCCATGTTCCTCACAGGGTAGGCAGAGAGAACCGACGCCACATTTTTTCTATCTCGACATACATTAATGACACGAATTCCTCTCACATACACAAGTTTTTATTAGTAGTATTCAGAGTTTCCGTATCTCCATCACCCTATGTGACGTTATGTCCAACCTATTGCCATTAAAATTAAACCACAATATATCAGCAATTGTACATGGTTCGGTGTGTAACCTCTTAGATTTTTTATACCTCTTTACCTTTTCAAGGACTCGAATACCTACAAATTATTCTGTGGACATAATTAATATTAATTTAGACATTATTGCCTATTATTTTAGTTTACGCTATTAGTCATTCTATAAAACCGTTAGTAATAATGTCGTAATTCACGGATCTGTATGGTAAGTCCAAGTTGTTAGTGGCACATCAGTCAAGTATCAGGTACTATACATAATAGATAATAGGACACCATCATGTCCTGAGTATTACTATACCCACGTGAGCATTGCAAATTAATTCAATTACTATAATATTATGAACGTTTCTTAGACAAGAGTGTCAGCAATAATATTATGTTTATACTATACAATTATGACTATACAAGAGCCATGTATAAAATGTACATATATTCTAGTAAGATAGACACGCTTACGCTGCCCACAAACTTCCTCAGAATATAACCTAGAGTAGGATATAATGTATGTAGGTACTTTAAACTGTAGGCACATAAAAAGTGAAAATAGGTTGTAAATATATTGTTTAGTGCAGAATTTATGTGACCTGCTTTTGTAATGATTTTTTGAACTTCTTTCATTTAAAATTGGTTAAGATATTTTTTTTTGGAATAACAGACATTTATATGTGGATTGCTTCATCGCGGTGACAATACGAGATCTTATTGATAATTGTACTATCAAAGAATGTTATATTCCTTATAGGCGTTCACTTGGACGACAAACTATCGCTCGACCTACAGATCTCAAAAACTGTTAGCTCATGTTTATTCAATATGAGACAGCTTTACAGGTATCCAACAAAGTTTGTCCAAAATGAGGCAAAGACACTTGTAAACGCATTTGTTGTGTCTAGGTTGGATTATTGCAATGCTATATAATATATGTTGGTTTGCCCAAGTGTCAACTAAATAGGTGGCAACTGATGTTTAACGCTGCATAGATGCTTATCTTTGCACTTATAATGCATATATAACGCCTCTCCTAAATGAACTGCACTGGTTGAGGTTTGTAGAGCGAATAGATTACAAAGCTCTGGAAGACTCGATTCCGCAATATATTCGAGAATTTTGTCAGAGGAATGTACCATCAGAGAGACGCTTAGTATTGAAATCATCAGAATACAAATTCTTTATGGGAATTGGATAGAGCCAATAAAGCGGCTTACTTTAAAAATTTAAATATTTTAATATATAGAAGAAAGGAAATATATATTTTTATTGGGTAACAGGGAACGCGTCTCAATTGAGATATTAAAATCTGCAATCAAATATCATTGACACCCAACAGGAAAAAAATCTAATGTGTGCGTATATGTAACCATATGAATATTCGTTAAAACGTTCATATTTTTTAGGTACAATTTACCTATCTTATTTTAGTAAAATTAAAAGATCAATTTAAAATGTGATAAGTGATTGATATGAATAAACGAGGTGCTGAAATTATCTATTGCTGTGTATATTTTATTAAAAAGAAAACATGGAATTTTGAAAGAAATTAGTCTTTTAAAACAAACAATAAATTCAATTCGTGTCTTGTTTAAATTAATTGTCTTGAGAGAGATAATCCTATTCGAAATAATTTCATTACATATTACATCAATAGTTTAAAGGTACTTTGATTCTGTTGTAAATCAGCTAGGCATGTAAATGTAATTGATGAGATTACCCACCTTTGTCTATGTATATAATGATTACGCAAATACATAGGTCTATGCTCTTCATCACGATAACATCCAGATATGGAACCAGTGAGAGTAGGCACTTGACACGATATATCCCCTGATTGCGAAAAAGAAAACTGCCGTTGGTGATACCTATACAATGTACCTTAATTCATTATTCATCACCATTATTTCACATCTTTATTAAAACAATGGAGTTTTTTATACCATCAGTGAAGTTTGTTTATTGTTCATTTTTATTTTGGGCTACACTAATTTATTTTGGTTAAAAGTTACAATGTCACGTTTATAGTTACCAATTTATAGTTATTAAATAAAAATAAAACACTTTTAATTACTTGATAAGAATATATTGTGTTGTCAGTGATGGTTAACAAGAGAGAGAGAGAGGGTTGCTATATCGACGGAAATAACATATAATATATATTTGTGGTGTTGCCACCTTACATATATGTTACAATTAATTAAGTACCATATCTAACAATAGTGACTTCTATATATTTAGTTATTCGTAAGCAAATGTTTTGTGCACATAGCTAAACCGTAGACTTACAATAGCTACTGATTACAAAATCTAGGATAAAATATTGGTTACTAAAAGTTTCAAAACGGCGATCAAACAAAAAAGGTCAAATACTACTATTTTTTTTGCTAAATCCATATATCTTATGTACATAATAGAAGGAAATAAATAAACTGTATTCAAATCGTACAATATTTATATATTAATTTTCTTATTTCATTGAATTTCAAACAAAGCAATCGATCTTACACTATTTTTGAGTAACATAATAAGCTGTTTTAATTGAATTTTTCATTTATTTTGATATATAAATAAATGCTTTATTAGAGTGTGATATATATTTTTTTTCTTCTAAACGATGTAAAATATAAATGAAATTTTAAGAAAATAAAACAATCTATTTTTCCGTCTATACCACCTCTAAAAGCAGGTCTGTTTAGAAATGAGTTTTAACTTAATTATTTCACAGGATAAGAGCAATCTTTATCCAACTGTCGATTTGTTCAAGAGAATTTATTTTTCTCAACAGATTGGATGGCCAGGTTTACATTTTTCATGTTTTTTCTAACTTTGAAGTCAAAATACACCAACTTTGAGATTGCGCAGCATATGTATATGTTAAGCTTATTGATGAACTTAGAATTTGGAGTAGAACATTTATCTTGTACTTATCAGGGTGTGTGTGTGTGTGTGTGTGTGTGTGTGTGTGTGTGTGTGTGTGTGTGTGTGTGTGTGTGTGTGTGTGTGTGTGTGTGTGTGTGTGTGTGTGTGTGTGTATGTGTGTTCATATAACTTTTGATCTGCTTAATTCACATAGCCTAAAATTTTAGGAAATATAAAAAAGTTTAGGCTTACAATTGTTGTTTCAGTCAGGGCTTATCAGCTTTTGAATTTTAACTTTTTTTTTCACATATACCATAGTTCTAAAAAAACCATAGTTCTAGGTTGATTCAAACTTTTTAAATGAAGATTTTTTTGATATAACAAATTTATGTGTTTAAATTTCTACTATACCAAATTAAAAATTGAACGACATCGTTTCATACAATTTGTATGACAAAGTATACAATATCTACGGGGACTCTAGTAATAGTTTGATACTTCATCGCCATACTCGATGTTTTCATATTCTGGGTTGGAAAAAAAGACTGGCCTCCATACTATCCTATCCTGACATACATATATCCTGACATACCTACAGTTTTTGTATAAAATGCAAAATATCAAAATATATTCAATCATTTTGATTTAAGGGTTTATGTATAATTTGGAACATATTCTTCAACTAATACATACTATCGACATCGACAGCAAATTTTTAGGAAAATAATACAATCTATTTTTCAGTCTATACCATCTCAAAAAGCAGGCCTGTTTCGAAATGGGAAACAGAATTATTTCACTAAATAAGCGCAATCTTTGTCCAACTGTCGATTTGTTCAAGAATTTATTTCTCTCAACAGATCGACAAAGTTTCTTGCCGACAAAGTTTCCTTTAATTTGGAACATATACTTCAACTATATATACTATCGACAGTTGGATCTCATGTGTTACATACAAGTGATAATACATGTAATATGTAGTACATTTTAATCCTGTTATATTTTTTTGTACGTAAGACGTGGAGTAACGCGATGGGTCATCTAAAATTAAACATTTGCCACGACCATCAAAAGATTGAGGTGATGATAACAATAAATCAAGACGTCCAAAATATATTCATTGAAATAATATCCGATAACGTATAATTAAATGCGATCAAAATTCTCCTATCACCCACACAATTTTTATTTGCACGCCTTCTTCATGCATAAATTCGTTTAGCAGACGTACCAACATCATAATAAGTACTTTTTATTGTTAAAACTAAACACCTATTGAATTAAATAATAAATTTATTATTTATTTGTTTGAACGCTGAGCGTTATTATAAAGGGGCTCTTTTAAACAATCTTATACAAAGTAGCCTCTTGGTAAACTCAAAATATGATTTATTGATAAATTCAACAAACATAAAATCGGTATTGATTCAACTCGGCAAACAGGTTTTTATGTCAATGTGAAATTATTAATTCAATTAGATGCCCATCTTATATGCTTGGTTTAGGGAATGTATGGGGATATGTGTATATGTTCATGTGTCAGACAAATTGGATCATGGCTACACATAGCTAGTGATATAAATCCGCACATTGATTTTTTTTTTAAAATAGATTTTTTTATTGTTGATACACAAACATTATTGTACATATTTAGGTTAAGTAAGTAACGCCCCACTAGGCTAAACCTGTTCTGGGGCTGTTACTTTTATACAATATGGTATATAAATTATTTAAAAATAGAGGATACATCATAATATATAAGGTACACATATGTTAAATGTTACATTCAAATACTTTAAAAAAAATAAAAGATTACAAAATATTAAGAAGTTAAGTTTTAAATTAAATATAAGAAATGAAATTAAGAATAGGAAATAAAAGTAAGTTCATAAGTCAGATGTTAAGGGTAGACAACCTTCTCAGCATAGAGCCTGCCCGAAGCAAATAACCATTTTTTTTGTAAGAATTATAAAGGAATTGTGATGTGATGTTTTCTTTATGTTATTGTCTAGTCTATTAAATATACGGGGGGCAATAAATTTAAACTGTATTTGTCCAAATGATGTCTTCATATAATCATAAGGTTTTTATTCCAGTCCGAGATAAATATACTGATGCGTACCAACTATGTTTTCAGAAAACTGTGAGAAATTTAGAAGGGTTGGTGGCAAAGCGGTTTGAACGCTGGTTTGTTATAACGGTGGTCGTGAGCTCGAATCCTGCTCCGGTCAATTTCGTTCACCTACACTACAAGCATTTATTCTTAGTTTACGGAACGTATAAGGATGTATATGTATGTAATTGTTTCAAAGATTCTAGGATAAGGACACAACTTGTTAAATATAAGGTGACATTAGTATGATTTGGGTTAAAATTATTAAAATTATTAATTAAAATTATTCTGTAGGTATGCACGTTTAGGGAGAAGATTTAAAAAAGTTAATTTTAATTTAATTTAATATAAATAAATATTGCTTTTCGGGCTACTAACAGGTACTATGTCAAATATTAATAAAACACGCATCCAATAACAAGTTGCCTCATTCTGGAGACTTACGATTTAAATTGTCTCACAGATCCAGACTGAAAACACAATAAAAAACTGTGTCTTCACCGGGAATCAAACCCGGGACCTTTGTATCAGCAGTCACATTCCTAACCATCTGAGCCACGAAGGCCGACAATAAAAAATAAACATACTAGGAATGTAAAATATGTTTTCAAAATTTTCACAACAAATATTTGCTTAGTTTAGGTAATATAATATGAGGATGTTTACGTTCTTGTTACAAAGAAATTATTCATTAACCTATATAAAATGAGTGGGTTGTGGCCAACGCTAAACTCCTCACTAACAAGTCATTCTATAAAGTATTCAAATTTTGTATGGAAAATATTCACCATGTTCATGAAATGAGTTTGTTAAATTATTTTTTATTTAAATATTTTATTATGAAAAATTATATAATTAATGAAGTAAAATGAAAACGCCGTAAATAGCACACAGCACGCAGCACACAGCACATAGCACACACACACACAGATACATTGTGATGAAACTTTCAGAATACAATCTAGTTGATAATCAACAATAAAAAAAATTGCCTTAAAAATTGCGGAATTATAACTCCCCACTATATCCCCTTGGGTTTATGAGGAGTAAAAAGGTGAATTGAATCTACTATATATAAACAAATAGGGTAAAAAGTACTGGATTATTCTGGAATAATTTTTAATGAAAGGTTGAAAAATAATACTACCTACATATATAAATGTAGATAGAGTAATGTAAAAATGTATAGTGTATTTTGCAAAAAAAATAAAAATA